>JANBXA010000641.1:6157500-6757500 GCA_030556225.1 Cricetiscus sungorus
AATGCCAGTCTGGGAATTTGGATTTTGTCTAAGAGGCAATAGGAGGTTATTGTAGACCCTTGAGAAAGGGAATGTGATTTAGTGATGTGTTGAAAATGATACTTCAGACTGATTCACTCAGCTGTGAAGTACAAGAAAAAAAAAACCAGTGACCCTAGAGTACATCTGGCAGTGAGCCCATCCGAAGTGTGTGAAATTCTACAATTCACCATTATTGGTCCCACTCTGAAGTTCCAGTGTGGCTCTCCCGGCATGCAGCTGTGTCTAGGCTGCAAACAGACTCCTGTGTTGTCTCTCACAAGAGCTCTGGAAGCCTGGGGTGGAGGAGGGACCTGGTGTCGAACACAGCGACAAGTAGTGTGAGTTCTGTGTGCTGTCTAGTGATTGAGGCGTCTCTGCCACACATTTGTTCTGCACGGTCTTCTGCTCCCATGTACCACTTCCTTAGGGACACTGAAGCATGACACAAAACATTTAGGGGAGGCAGACTTGGAGCCCATGAATGTTTGTCATCCAATTAGCTTTCAGGGGGCGTAGCTAGGAGAGTGCATGCCTAGCTAGCTACCATGAGGCCCTGAGCTCCATCCCTGAGGCTCTTTAAACCCAGTGTGGTAGTTCACACTTGTAATCCCAGCCCTTGGGAGGTGGGAGAAAGGGGGTCAAAAGTTCAAGGCTGCTTACTAAGTTCAAGGCCAGCCAGATCTGTTCAGAAAGGAACTGAGAATCACTTTCAGATGTTCTTCAGAAGACAGCAACTCCCTTGCAAAGAAGCTATTCTGTGTCCCTTATCTTCCCACCCCCCAAAAAAGCAGAAATCACATGTTACACTCAGAGGGAACAAGAAGAGAACAGTGAGCTCCCTATCCAAATGCTCTAAAATCTGCAACCACTGAGTGCTGCCTCGAGGCAGGGGGGGGGGACGACTCACGTCAGGACACAATGTTCCACGTTCAAAGCTACTTTAAAACTGTACAAAGTCACTGTCTGTAAGTAAAGTGCTGGCTGCACAAGGGTGAGGAACTGAGAAGCCCATGAAGCCAGGCGTGGGTGCTTGTCTGTAACCCTAGGCCTCCTGTAGAGAGATGGGAAGCAAACACAGGAAAATCCATGGAAGAAAGCTGCTGAGTCAGCTAGTCACGGCCAGTAGAGGCCCTGCCCTCCTCCAAGATAGCAGATGAGTACTGACATCTGAGCTTTCTCTGGCCTTCACATAAATGCCGTGTGTGTACTGAAGCACACTTATAAGCATGTGTATACCACACACACACACACACACACACACACACCATCAAATGTGTGAATGACTTTCACATTTAGACTTGGGTTCTATCCATAAATGATCTCAGGATTATATGCAAATAGTCCAAAATTCAAAAATAATATAAAAGCCGAGGAAGTCCTGGCCCCAAGCATTTGTAATAAGGGAGACTCAGCTGATCTCATTTTTTAAGAGTGACCATCACGATGTCCCTGCTCCCCTGCACAGCTGTGATTGGTGGATACCATACTAGGTGGCCAATTCCTGCTGGCTCCGCCCCCTGATGTTATCAGAGGCTACCCATCTCCCTGGCTGTGTGGGCCCTCAACTCCTGCAAGCCTGTCTAGCAACCTAGTGTCTCAGACACAGCCTCTCCTGGCCCACTTAAAATGTAACTACACTCAGGGCCCTAAGCTCTGCTCCCAAGATGCACCTCATTGTTGAAAAATAATCTTAGAATTTCTTATATTACAAACTTTTTTCTCTCACATAAACGAACCTGACTGAATCCACCTCTAGGTTCATGACTGACAAGTTTGAAACACAGAGATAAGAGACTGGAATTGGAGATCTGGATGTCCTTTGCCTCACAGGAGCAAGGCCCAGCATACCGTCACAATGATAGATAAGTGATAGGTGTGTAAAGACATAAATGATGGATAGATAGATGGAGATTGATAGACAGACAAACAGATGATAGACAGACAGACAGATAGACAGGAAGGAAGGAAGGAAGGAAGGAAGGAAGGAAGGAAGGAAGGAAGGAAGGAAGGAAGGAGAGATAAATGATGAGTAGGGTAGGTAGGAGGTAAATGATAGACCTGAGACAAATACACATTCTTGTTCTAGGCCAATGGTTCTCAACCTGTGGGTCTCGACCCCTCTGGGGTCAAATGACCCTTTCACAGGATTCACCTAACACTATCGGAAAACACACATATTTATATTATGATTCATAAAGTAGCAAAATTACAGTTAAGAAGTAGCAACGAAAATAATTTTATGGTTGGGGTCATGAGGACTGCATTAAAGGGTCACAGCATTGGGGCGGTTGAGAACCACTGTCTAGCCTAGTGTCTGGCCCCTGAAGCAGTGATGCCACGGATTCAGAGAGAGAGGCCTCACAGAAAGAAAGGCTTGACTGATTCTTCAAATGTTTGCCCAACTCACCAATCAGAAACATTCCCACTGAAGTCCCAAGCCTCTCAAAAGACATATTTTCTATTTACTTTAATTAAATCCTAGTGGTACATGAGTGAGCTTTTATTAGAAATCAACAATCTCTGTAAAATCGTAATTTCTAACCTGTTTGGAACATAAATCCTCACAGACTCAACTCAGAACTCTAGCCCTCTTTGGAGGCATCAACACAGCCCCTTCCTCTTCTGTTCAGAGCATTCCCTACACCATCCACACGAGCTGAGAGTTAAGCACAGTAACTCCCACAATTTGCTCTAAGTCAGCATCATTGCCTCTGGGGATGGCTTCTGAAGTCTTCTGTGTCCAAACATTTCTAGCAGACCCTGGCAGAAGCAGGCTGAGGTTGGACCCAGTGGGGCTGACAGGCTATGCAGGGCATACTGGGTCCATTTGAAAATGGTGTCCTCTGCTGCCAATAAGCAGCCACAATGATGCTGCCTTTGTCATTAAACACCTATGACCTGCTTGCCTTCTCCATGTAAGTTATGTGCTAATGGGGAGGCGGTTCTGGGTTCACAGATTTTCTCAAAGGTGACAAGTCAAAAGAAAAAGAAAATACATTTTAATGCTCAGGGCCACCCAGTTATTATTTCCCAGTTAAGTTCAAAGAAGCTTGGCCAGGCGGTGGTGGAGCACGATTTTAATCCCAGCACTCAGGAGGCAGAGGCAAGCGGATCTTTGTGAGTTGGAGGCCAGCCTGGGCTACAGAGTGAGTGTCAGGATAGGCTCCAAAGCTACACAGAAAAACCCTGTCTTGAAAAACCAAAAAAGATAAGTTCACAGAATCTTGAATTTAGGTGTATATGTACATTTGTGCTTGAAATGATATATCTACATACAAATAACTAACTGCTTAGTGCCCAGGAATAAGCTGGCGAGTGTAATGCTGTCCTGTTGTTTTATTAAGAGGACTTGAAACTGCTCTGTGGATACTGTGGTGCCAGGGGCCAGCTGGGCACCCTCTGTACCAGCAGAGAGCTAGCTGCCCCACATACCTGAGCTTCCTTTTACTGTTTGTTGCTCAACCATTCAATTTTCTTTTGCTTAGCGGAGAATGTCAAGATCAAACCAGCCAGGGCCCCTTTTAAGTGATCCTGTTGTAAATGCTGTTTTGTTTGTCCTGGGTTTTCTGTTTTCAGGCGGAACCTGCGTCCTCTAACAAGTGGCAGCTGGATAAATGGCTAAACAAAGTTAATCCTCACAAGCCGCCTATTCTGATCCAAAATGAAAGCCATGGCCCTGAAAGGAATCAATACTACACGCCGGTGAAAGATGAAGGGCAGGACTGCGGGAAACTTCCCGAGATCTGCCAAGCCAGCCTGAGAGACAAGGACCTCAAGACCGCCTGCAAGGAGGAGCAGCGGCCTCGGACCGCAAACAAGGCCCCTGGCAGCAAAGGTGTAAAGCAAAAGTCCCCACCGGCCGCCGCTGTGGCTGTGACCTCAGCTGCCCTGCCACCTGCTGCGCCCAGCGCACCCACGGAGAGCGCGCCCGCGCCCACCAGGAGGTCAGCGGGCAAGAAACCCACCCGGCGCACAGAGAGGACCTCAGCTGGGGACAGTGCCAACTGCCACCGGCCAGAGGAGCCTGCGGCCCAAGATACACTGGGGGCGAGTGTGGCGGGGCCCCCAGAGCCCCCCAAAACCAGACCCTGCGGTAACAGCAGGACAAGCCACCGCAAGGAGCTGCGCTCCTCTGTGACCTGTGAGAAAAGGCGCACGCGGGGGCTGAGCAGAATCGCCCCTAAATCCAAGGAATTTATTGAGACTGAATCCTCATCCTCGTCCTCCTCCTCCGACTCGGACCTGGAGTCGGAGCCAGAGGAGTACGTCCTGTCCAAGGCTCAGACCACCACCGGGAACGAGCAGCGGCTGAAGGAGGCGGTCAGTAGCAGCAGCAACAGCAGCGCCTCCCGGGCCCCTGTGGGCTCCATCAACGCTAGGACCACCAGTGACATTGCCAAGGAGCTAGAGGAACAGTTTTACACGCTGGTCCCCTTTGGCCGGAATGAACTGCTTTCTCCGCTAAAGGACAGTGATGAGGTCAGGTCTCTCTGGGTCAAAATTGACCTGACCCTCCTCTCCCGGATCCCAGAACACCTGTCCCAGGAGCGTGGGGTCTTGAGTGCCCCTGGAGCCAAGGACACTGATAGTGCCCCGGCCAGCCATGCGTTAGACACGCCTGCTGAAAAGACCGTGCCAAAATCCAAGAGGAAACGCAAGGTAGGCCTGGAGTTGGGATGCCTTGGGAGGAACAGTCTGTCTCTCTTTGTGCTTGAGGGCAAGGCTGAACCACAGATAACCTGCAGGTCTGGGCTGCAGGTGGCTGCCCTTGTGCACCCTTCAGCAATGGCATAAGTAATTACTCACCTATATAATGATGTATGGAAGTACTGGTGCTATAGCCATATAGTTGTGGACACTTCATCAGTGAGTCCAGCCTGAAGAAATGCTTGTCCAGGCAACATTTATGCTGAACATAAAGTTATGGGCTGAACATAAAGTGAGCCCCATTCTTTGCTGAGATGGACGGGGTGATGTTGCTCACTCATCCACTAAAAAGACTCATAGAGCGTGAGGCTGTGACTGAAGGGGAAGATGAAATCCAGTGTCCCTGAGACGTCAGCTAGTGGCATCAGAGCTGGTAGTCGTTGCTTCCAGTATCGATAAGGAAGAGCTTCTTGGTAGAGGAGGGCTGAGGTGCAGACTCCAGGAGGAAGGATGTTTGCGGGCACAGCGGTCTGTGGGTGGAGTGGCACTTGAGGGTAGGCTGGGCCGGTGAGGCATAGATTGACAGAGGCAGCTCTAGAATGGGAGAGCCAGGGCAGCCTAGTGACTCAAGTTTTGAAGGTTTTCAAATTGGGAAATCCTTCCTTCCTCAAGCCAAGTCTACAGACTGCGACAGTCCCTTCCCTGGCTATGTCTCCAGACTAGTTTGGAAGGAGATAGCTCCATCGGTAAAGTATTCGCTGAGCAAACAGGAGGACCTGGGTTTGATTCCCTGGAGTTCCTATAAAAAGCATGGAGGTGCATGCTTATAATCCCAGTGTGGACAGGTGCAGACAGGCAGACATTCTCCAGTGACCTGGTTCCCAATGGGACCTCTTGTTTCCTGAAACAAGGTGGATAGCACCTGAAGTCAAACTCTGGCCTCAGTGTGCATGCGCACGCCCACACGTACACTCGCATGTTCTCACGCGCACACACGCACTCATGTACGTACGTACAAATCTGGACCACAAAGCAAACACAGTTAACAGCTAACCAAAGTTGCAGTACTCGTGGATGCCATCATTGCTAACCACTCGTGGATGCCATCATTGCTAACCGCAGTCACTACATACAGATGTCCCTGTATGTAGAAGGATGCTGTTGAATACTTCATACACTTAAGTCCTTACAACTTTATTGTGCCATGCCCATTTTAAGGGTGAGGAAAGTGAAGCTGAGAGCCTCAAAGGGCTTGTCCAAGATTACGGCAATAGAAATGGACCCAGGCAGTGGTTGGCCCCACATTCTCCTACTCGGAAATGCATCAGCCTGAGTTTTATGTCCAAAGGCAATCTGTTCTGGAGAGAGAGAGAGAGAGAGAGAGAGAGAGAGAGAGAGAGAGAGAGAGAGAGAGAGAGAGAGAGAGAGAGAGAGAGAGAGAGAGACAGAGAGAGAGAGAGAGAGAGAGAGACAGAGAGAGAGACAGAGAGACAGAGAGAGAGACAGAGAGAGAGAGAGTCTGTACATGTGGCTTTTGTGTTGTGGGCTGGGGGGGGGGAGAATGACTCAACAAGTATCAGCTCTTGGGATATGAAACTCAGATGACCAGAGTAATCCCAGACTCACCATGGAAGGAGAGAGAAAACTTCCAGAAGTTGTCCTCTGACCTCCACATGAGCACTGAGTTGCACACACACATATACGCACACGCAGGCACAGAATGTGTTTCTTCACATAGTAACACTGAACAGCTTCTACAAAGTAGAATTTGAACCTTTAAAAGATGGACCACCAAAAGGCAGCTAGTTATTCCCCTTGTTCTTGACACATATACAAAGACCTTTCTTCAGGGTTTTATATGGGGGGGGGGGAATTGTGTGTACGTGTGTATATGTGTGTGTGCCCATGCATATGCCGCAGTGCACACATAGAGGTCAGAGGACAGACTTGTGACGGTTCTCTTCCTCCACCATACGTGTCCTAGGAATTGGTCTCAGGTTGTCAGGCTTGGCAGCAAGTGCCTTTATCTTGCAGAGCTGGTACCAATTACCTTGCAGGCATACCAATTGCCTGTATGCCAAGAACAGGGCAACTAGCTTCCTATTCAGTAGAAAACATTGCAATCCCCTGTCACCCATTCTCCATGGCAGGGTTGGAAGAGGCAAATGACTAATCAGACTCCCTACACAGACCAACACAGCCGGGCTTCACCCTGCTGAAACCCCATAAGTGAGACCCAAGGACTTAAAGTTTGCTCTGGATCCTTCAAGGGGCCACTGTAACAACATGAGCTTCTAGGACCCCCTCTGCAGAGGCTATGTGACACAATCCTAACTAAAAAGAGTTTCTTTGATGCTTGCGTTTTTTTCTCCCGGGAAACAACCTATACAGGCCTGACAGACAGCTCTTGATGTCTCCCCAAGAGTAGTGCTTTGGGGAGTGTATTTCCATTGTTACCCTGATGCGGTAGAGTCAAACACATTTGTGCAGCATGAACCCAACCCCAGCCCTATCCTCTCAAGAGGGACTTGACAATGTTCTGGGCTGAAGCACCTCAGTAGAAGTATTTCTTTCAAAGAGGCAAAGCTGAGGTTTCTCACCATTGTGTCTCCAATGAGCTTGGCCAAAGCACACCCGGCAAGCTTTATTCTGATACCAAGAATGCAGGGATCAGCGATAGTGATGCCGCAGGGCAATTCATACCAGATCCGCTTTGCAGGCTAAACACTTAGCAACATTCATCGCCCAGTTGCCATCACGACATGGTGTCCTTCCCTTTACTGAGCCGTCCACACTAAATCCAGCACACGTCCTCCTTGTTCACCGTGGAGCCTGTGCCAGGGGCTTCGCTAGTGCCTGGTTCTCTAGAGGAGCTAGGTGAGGGCATCTCCAAAGAGGCTGTGCTGTGTGACAGGCAGTGCCCTGTACCTCATGGGCACCCCTCAGAGCCCAGAGTTGATTGGCTTCTGCTTGTTACCACCCAGTGTGACATCGAAGATGACTATCGGGAGATAAAGAAGGTCCAGGGAGAGAAGGACAGTACTTCACGCCTGGCAGCCTCCACTAGTAACACCTTGTCTGGGAGCCACTGCAACATGAGCTTCAACAGGTAAGCCTGTCACCCCATGGTAGAGGTGAGCAGGAGGGGGCACTGCATCTGAAAGTCACACGCTATGACCAGGAAACGGAACATCCTTCTGATTGCTCTGATCTGGGTCTGCAGGCTTGCTTCCCTCAAATTAACCAAGGCTTGTAATTATGTCTAACGTGAGTCCCATGCTCTGTTTCCAGTAGCTGTATCAGGCCCTTACCTGGAACCAGAAACCAGTGACCAGACACACACAGCTCTGAGCTCTGTACCCCCAAAAGATGATCTATCCCACCACCCAAAACTTCACAACCAAACCTTCTGGGCTAATGTTTTAATAATAGCTGCACAGTGCATAAGAACTGAAAATGACACCTAAGCTCTTGGGTGTAGACAGGCTGTGGACTTAAAAAGGATATGTGTTTCCAAGGTCACCCAGTGACTCCTCCAAAGGAACAGCACCGGGACCCCCACACACACCACCTCGCTCTGTGATAAACGACCAGCAATGCAAGGTCCCAGCCATTCATTAAAGCAAATAGCTTAGCATCAGTCATAGAGGCTTTTCCATTTAGAAGCCCCTCCGCACAGACCCCGCGTTCCCTCTGCTGAGACACTTCTCAGTGTCCCTGACTATACACAGAGGGTTTTTAAAGGGAGATTAATGGTTCTGCACAGCACATAAAAATGTAAACTGAAAGGTTGGGGAAAGACGTAGAGCCGCTCTGAAAGTCGAAGAGGCAACTGGGGAGCAGAGGCACACAAGGTCCACTGTGCGCTGGGGAATCCTTGAGATGCTGCTGCAATCCCGCACCAGGGGCAGATACTCGGGACTTCCACAGTCCTCTGTGCATCCCCAAGGACTAGGGAAATGGGAATGAAGGGACCTTGCCCCACCCCCACCCCCACACACGAATATTTCTCTTTAATGTATAATGGGTTTTTTGTGCATTTGTCAGTGCTTTAAATAACCTCCCTGCCTAGTGGCAATCATAACTGCTGCATAGCAATGAACACAAATGATATTTCAAGGTATCTGAAACAAGTGTAGCATAACAAGAAAATACTACTGAGACACCCGCATGGGTACTGCCTAACCCTTCTTCTGGCCCTTGCCCTTGCTTGTAATGGGAAGAAGTGTTCCAATGAGAGACGAGAGAGGATCACAGTGTCTGAGAAACTTTTTTTGCCATCCAGATTCATGAACCTCACATTAGAAATCTCCTGCTCTGGCGACTGTCTGGCAGGGCCTCCCACATCTGACTGTTTTGTTGACAGACACTAAGTAAGGACACGGTGGAATGAACCCGTACAGGGTGCTTTCTGGGAAAGGTGGTCTGTGAACCTCTGAGACTGTGGTCCTGCGGCCAGTTTTAGCTCCTTTGGTCCACTTGCGTATGTTAAACTTGCAACAGCCATGTATGTATACCCGCGATTGTGTTTAATGCCAGTAATTTGTTTTTCATCACACACGAAGAATGTAAAATGATAGACACTTAGGAGCAGCTCTCCTCTCACTCAGATGTCACGAAATGATTGTTTCCAGGGTTTTCACACCCATCCTTGGCAACAGCATCCTTCTCCTCAGCAGACACATCTTGGGCTCATCCAGAGCGGTTGTCTGTAACACGTCACTCCGTACTTTTGAAACCAGAAACCCCAGCTCCACATTTATCTATGTGCGTGATGCTTAAAAAAGAAAATTTAGTTTTAGAGGTCAGTGCTTCAGATTCCCACTGTGACTACCAGCCAAGGAAATTGCTTTTCAAGTGACTCTAATAGCGTGTTTGCCTTGATAACCAACACATACAATTTACCCACCATAACCCCAGGAGTCACAACAAATTTTCATTGGCGCTACCCTTTTGTTGTAGTTGTTGTTGTTGCTTGTGATCTGTACTAAGTGGCCCTGTATGCGCCTCTCATTGGCAATGACTGACTGTGTTTCAGGATAACATAGCCTCCACCAGTATACTCCTTCCTAATGCCAGACACATAGATGCCTATCAGTAAGCATCACCATCACTGTTGATACTACACTATCAGTGAATTTGTCTTCTCTGATGGCTCATGTTGGATAGATTCTGAGAGTAGACAATTCCGATCAATGCCTGCTGAATTCAGAATCTCGGCTGTTGGAAGGCGGCTTCCAGCATTGAAGTCACCGTGACTGTTTCCCGCAAGCTGGGTGCCTTCTAGGAAGCTAAGAGCTTAGTTACTCTTGTTGACTGATGATTGACTTCCCCACTTGTGAGGGAAAACTTGTTTGTTAGGTGTTTGCAGACGCCCGGATGAAGAAATCCCAGGGTGCATATGTTACTCTTCTTCCTCTTGCATTGGCAGGAACTCCAGATCACTCTGTGTCCTCATAAAGAAACGGGGCGTGAGATTTGTGTGCCATAAACTCACTCCTGCCACAATAATCCCCAAGAAGCTGCTTCCTACCACCAGATTTTGAAATGGGAGGGTGGGCTGTGCAAGAAGCGTGGCCCTTTTTCCTGTGCAGACTGGGAGACCCTGTTGCTGTTTCTCTTTTCAGCTCGGCAATACCGATAAACAAAAATGAAAGAACGCTCCGATCCCCCTCCTCGCCACTCTCTGACGCTTGCAAACACAAATCCTCCAGTGAGGACCTGATGTCTTCCAGCCGCCCTCATGGCAATGGGGTGTTGACTTCTGCCTCCTCCAGCAAAAAGCCGAAGGCTGACAGCCAACTGCAGTCACACACTGGAGAACTCACGGTGGGTTGATGCCCTTCCTTTCCAGGTGAACTCAGGTGAAATTCTGAGTCAGCCCACCACTCTGTCCCCAGCTGAGCACACTGTACATTCAGGTGGAGGTCCCGTGCTGAACCCCTGAGGGCATTTTCTGGGGAAATCTAGTGGAGTAAAAGTCCTCCTCCTTCTCCTCTCTCCCCAAGGAATAGGAAGCAAGAAGCCTGCCCAGTTGACATTCCAAGCCCCTTCTGCTTATGAAGCATCTTGGAACTATGTCAGACCCCAGAATAACAACATCCCCAGACAAAGAAAATTAGGAGTTTTAAACCGGCCAGTTTATGTGGTGAGAAAATGTCCTACCCGTACATGGCTCACGTCAACATTACAAGGCTGTCAACCGCTCTTGTCTACCCGTGGAATGGGTTTCTAGGACCACCCTTAACCATCCATACCAGGGTAGTTCTAACATTCCCCTGGGTTAGAGTAGAGGTGCTCTAACTTTGGTGTGATCTTGGGCCAGTTGCTTAATCTCTATGAGCCCTTCCTGATATCACTGGCATTCCGTTTAGTCCCTTACCTTTCCCTCACTAGCCCCGAAGACCAGCATCTCCCTGGGGTATTCTGTAATTCCTTACACTCTGCCTGACTTCACCCAGGTCACTGTGCCTGCAAAAGCCAGCAAGGTTCTGTGAGGCTAGAGAGAGAGATTTAAGAGTAGGGCTATGCCCCAGACTGCGGTGGCACATACCTTTAATCCTAGCACAGGAGGCAGAATCTCTGAGTTTAAGGCCAGCCTGGACTACAGAGCCAGTTCTAGGACAGCCAGAGCTACAGAGAGAAACTCTGTCTTTGAGAAAAAGAAAAAAAAAGGACTGTGCAAAGAAAGGTATCAAGCAGAGGTTAGTACTTAACATTTATTTTCTCTGTGGATTTAAAATGCAAGAAAGTTGGCAAGAGTCTCTATGGGAGTCTTAGCACATCTCCAAACCACGCCCTCCCTCTCTGACTGCACCCACATTTAGAAGTAATTATCTTTTATCTCAGGCAGGAAGAATTCAGAGAGACTCTACTAGAGAAACATGGGACAAAAACAAACTATCTATTCAGGGTTTGAAACAAAACAAGTTTTCTTTGCCTTCATAGCCTTACACTGTTGTGCTGAGAAGTAGAACCATTTGCTCTTTTCTCGTGTTCATTCACCAAGCAGATGCTTTCTGAGAGCAGGCCCTGTCCTAGGCCAGGCTCATGCTGAGCTGATGAGCTGATCACTCAGTGCATCTGCCTCTGCATCACCAGGAAGCTATGAGCCCATCTGGGGAGAGGGCCCAGGACAGAGAATCCTACACATCCATAATCACACCCCCTCATTACTGCCAGATATGCAAAGATGATGCTCACGGTGAACTGGCATTTGTCTCGCAGAGAGGTCTGATTGGCACCAGAAGCAGCAAATTTCTGAGACGCAGGATATTTCTCAGCACTACGGGCACCTGGGGCTGTGTAACCATTCATGGTCAGGACAGTCCTGTGCACTGTAAGGTCCCAAGCAGTACCCCTGGCCTCCACTTCCTGCCAGTTCAAAAGGTCAGATAATAAATGAATGGTGGCTTTGTGGTTGCACTGGCTTGTCCCATCTGCTGGTTATAAGGGTCTCCATTACAGGGAGAACCTGGGTGGGGACATCGTGTAAAGACACAGTAATAATTCACTCACAGAAAGGGCCAGATTTGAACCACAAGCCATAGGTTGCCCCGGTGCACAATCTCTAAAAGGCAGGGCAAGTGACAGTGACATTCCCAGCACAAGAAACATGATGTCAAAGGTCCTGAGGAAGTCAGCACTGGCCCATGAGTCTGAGCGATAGAGAGCATAGGAAGATGCCCGAAGACAGACAAAAGGCCAACCTCCACGGTTACCATGACGGTGCTCCTGGTTTCCCCACTTTATAGAGAGTTAAGTGGGTACCATTTAAATACCTCAAGAACAATTTTAGAAATTAAACATCCAGTCTTCTTGGTCATGTACAACAGACTCTACCCCTTAAAATATTGTACATAACCCTGGCCCATACCTCAAAAAGCATTTATGTGTATGTTGTTACTTCAGAGCAAACAGTGTGTGTTGTGACTTGACACATGCTCTCTTGTCATGTGTCAGCCCACAGTGGGTGGTTTGTGACTTTGGGTAGTAGGACCTCTTTCAAATATTTTAAATAATGGCTTTGTACTCTATTTTTCAGAGATAGTACCTGGGAAGCCATGTCCATTTCTGACATGAATGGCAGCTCTTGGGAGGGCCAGTTAGAGTGAGACGGGTGAAAGCTTGGCTTTGGGGCACCATCTGAGAATGTGGTAGAAATACAGATTTTCACAGGGCGTGTGATTGCACACTCCTGTAATCCTGGCTCTCACAGGGAGTGTGATGATTGCACACTCCTGTAATCCTAGCATTCAGTAAGCTGAGACAGTTAAATCAGCCTGAGTGACGTATCAAAACTTATGTGGAAGGATGGGGGGAACAGGAAGAAAAGAAGAAACAATGCTGAGTTCTGAGACTACCCTAGATCTACTAAAACAGAAACTAAGCCAGCAATCTGTGTATTAACGGGTCTCTGGATGATTCAGATATATGTGTAATACTGGGAAAGATAAAGCCTAAGCCTGCACTCCAGGACCTCTGCCCACAGCTACTACTAGAACTTGAGAAAGTTGCCTAAGCTGCCCAGTCTTAGATTTCCCCATCCATGAGAGAAGTGTAAGACCCGCCTCCCTCTTGATATTGTGAGAATAGCTTTTGATAATGGGTGCAGAATTCCTCAGCTTGAGACTTAGACATACATGTACACGCTGGGCACCCCTAATCCAAAGGACACCAAAATCTGAAACTTGATGAACACCAACATAATTCTGCAAAAAGGATCATTCCATACCTGTTCCCTATGATAGGTCACAGTCAAAAAGAGTCACAAAGCTGTTTTAAAACATACTGCATATAGACAGGTGGTAGCACACACCTTTAGTACCAGGAGGCAGAAGCAGGAGAATCTCTGTGAGTTCGAGGCCAGCCTGGTCTCAAGAGCTAGTTCTAGGACAGCTAGGGCTACACAAAGAAACTCTGTCTCAAAAAAAAATACTGCAAATAATTGTTTTAATGTGTATATAATTACTATATATATAAGAAGAAACACGGATGAGTTTTATACTTGGACCTGAATCCCTTCCCCCAAATTGTCAATCACTTGTGGTACCCAGTATTTTGAATAAAGAATATACAGCCTGTATTTCCTCTTCTTTATTGAAACAAAATTGCCACCATTTCTAATATAGAACAAGCAATGTTCTGCAGATGAAAAGGTGTTCTGTCTAATGGCTCTCTCAGCCAGGTGGCCAGTGTCTCAGTGACTTCTGTGTTCTTTGTTTGTTTAGAAAGCAGCTCACAACAGTTCCGAAAACGGCATCCTCCATACCAAGTCACGGCCACAGACTGAGCCATGGTCTCCAGGTTCCAGCGGCCACAGGGACTGCAAGAGACAGAAACTGATCTTCGATGACATGTAAGTTTGGACCTTCTTGATACGGTGAGGAAGGAGAAAGAAAGATCCTTACCTCCCATTTATGATGTGGCCGTTTGCCTTTCTTTGAGTGATAATGGTCATTTAAATGTCCCTTTCAAAGGAAGCTCAAACCTAGTGTGCAGCCCTGGATAAACAGGGTTGCCTAAGGCTAATGGAGTTGACATCCAAGACCTCAGAAAACTGAGGCAGACTGCACTAACGGGTCTTACTTCTTTTAAAATTGTGTGTGTATCTGTCTGGGTATGTGTACATGAGCATGGGTGCTCATGGATCCCTTATAGCTACAGGAAATTAACTGCCCAGTATGGGTACTAGAAGCAAACCCTAGTTCTCTTTGAGAGCAGAGCAGGCTCTTAACTGCTAAGCTGTCTCTCCAGCCTCTGAGTCCTATCTCTAAGGATATGTATTAGGGGTTTTGGTGATTTTATGTTATCAGAAAAAAAATAAATAATCACTTTTGGTCTTGTAAACTCTAATAGCAAAAGAATAATGGTGATTTACTCCCTAAGGCTGTTTTCTTCAGAAATGTAGGCTCTTTGATATAGCATAAACAGGCCTTCTGTAGAAAAGCAGCTATTTCTCCTGCTTAAAACTTCAGTGCATCGACCATGCACATTACCAGGGGAAGGTGAACAAGAATATCTAGCCGTGCTCTTGGGAGGCTGAAAACTCACAGCCAAAAAGGCAGAGATGCTGCTAAAGATGGTCTAGTCTCCCAGGGCGGAAGCAGGTCAAGGACCACCTAGAAGGAGGCGATAATGTTTCATGAGCTCAGCCTGAATCCTGTGATCAGTTGTTAGTCCACCCACAAACAAGCAATGCCTGTCCACTTGAGGCAGGACAAATGAATTCATCCAGGAACCTCGTGCAGGAGATCCCTGCCCTCTGCAGAGACCGACTTCAAGCCATAACCCGCCGGAAGTCAAAATACAAACTGGTCTCAACATTTCCCAGCCCCTTCTAAGAAGAAACTAATAATACCAGTGACTACTACTATGCATCCCTCATTGGGGGTGTCACATAAACAGCAGCATCTGGGGACCATGAGGCACCACGCAGGAGAGATCACTCTCCCGCCCACTGTGTGACAGCCCTAACCCTCACCCAAGAATAGACATGAATTATTTCCTTCTCTAGCAGCTTCCCATACAGAGCCATGATCTTTTAAGTATTGGTTTTACTTTATACATTAACCAGGGAAGGTTACAGGGGGGTTGGCAGCCAAATGCACAACTCTGTGTCATTTAAGACGCACACGCCAGGTTAACCGAATTTGGGGAACTATTTGGACAGCCATATTTGGGATATGACAATGGGTTCATCCTGGGTTATTCTGCAGAGCCAAGAGAGAGATGCACATGAATGGGACCACTCCTGTGACCACACCTCCACCTCTTTCCCCATCCGCTCATTGCCCTTTCTTCTTCCTCTCTTTCTCTTACCCCACATTTCTTCCTTCCCTTCTGTCACAATTGGCTTCAGCCTGACACGCCTGGGAAGAGGAAACCTCAATTAAGCAACTGTTTCCATGAGAATGGCCTGTGGGCAATTCTATGTGAAATTTTGTTGAGTGCCAATTGGTGTGGGAGCCCAGCTCACATGGGCACTACCATCCCTACACAGGCAACACAAATAAGCCCCTTCCTCCCCCAAGTGGCTTTCTCTGCCTAGTTTCCTTTTCCTCCCCTTTCACTCGGTCTCCTTCTGCCTTGGCAACCTCCTTAACCAAGAAGTCCTCAGCTCCCGTCACTCTTCTTGGCTTATGTTCTCTGAGGATGTCAACAAGCACCAAGATGACCGAGAGGCTGCCAGGAGAAGGAAGGGAGAGGGCCAGATCATCAGGGCCAGAGCAACTGAGAAGTTGATGGGAAGCCAGCTAGAAAGATCCCAAAAGTAACAGATGCCAGGCTGTCATTTAGTCCTTAAAGCTGCGTCATGTAGCCGAGAGAGAGAGAGAGAGAGAGAGAGAGAGAGAGAGAGAGAGAGAGAGGAAAAGAAAGGAACTCATCCTTTTGTATTATCAATACTTGTTAGTGGTTGAATAAACATGCAATTCAGACAACAACTGAATCCACAAGGCTGTCAAGAATGAGTACTGAATAAATACAGCTGAATTATAAATACCCGTCCCAGGGGAGGGCCTGGATTTCTCTATCATTTTCCTTCTCCTATGAACCCTCATGGAAGTACATTTAAATTCAGACTCTTCCGCATCTTGTATCCCATGTTTGTTACCAATTAAGCACCAGTTAGTGCTTTGGGGATGCAAATGAACTGAAGGGGATAGCACTTATTTTAAAACCAGGATCAAGGTCGGCTTGTTCTTGGTAAGCCGCGAGTGCAGAACAGCGGCAGTGTGCCTGCCCCCCTCCCCTGACATTCAACAGAAGCCTGAAAAGCATGACACAGTCGAAAGGTGACACTGGCATGATTAACAGACTTTCCCTGTAAAAGACAAAATCTGTGAGAATTTATGTCAAGGGAGTGACAATGCCTGCTTCGCCCCGCAGCTCAGACACAGGTCTTATTAGTGCAAAGCCGTGAGCTATATATTATTTGGTGTCATAATTAGTGACGGGGAGCTTTGGCTGAGGAAAATTGAGAGGAATCTGGGATGGGAAGCCCCGGTCCAGGAGTCCCGAATTCATGGAGCTAAACGGTAAAAGGCTTGACAAGAAATAAGGCCTGGCTCCCGCCAGCCATATTGCTGTGTTGGAAGCCAGTGGGGCTGGAGGCCAGCACTGCCTGCTGCTTGCTGAAGGATATGCTGTGCCCTGCCCATATTTCACATGGAAGAGGCAGTCACGGCCAGAGCACTCAGCCAGTCCACCAAATGTCCCATCTGTCCCCATGACGCCAATGACAGGAGCCCAGCTACCCAACCCTCCCCAGCACTGAGTGAAGACTCCCTGGGCCACACAGAGCTGAAGGCCCTGAGCATGTGAAATGTGAGTGGGAGGAAGGGGTGGGGACTCGACATTAGTAATGTGATTGTGTGCAGCAGTGTCCTTGCTAAAAGGATTTTAATTTTATAGATGATGGGAAGAAGAGTCCCGTGCATGAGAGCTTGAATCTCTCCTGCAGTGTGATTTAATCAAAGGAAATCAACTCGAATGTCTGCATAGGTCATAGCAAGGCACTCTGTGGACCTTTCCATGGCACTGCCGGCCTGGGGAGACCCTTTCCTCGTTGCAAAGCTGGACCCCACTTTTTGTCCTTGGGAAATTTTTTCCATCATGAATTCCCTTTCTCAGGCTGAGTGAGACCTTACTTTATTTTGACCAATGGAAAAACCAGAAGAGAAATATGAGGTGGGAGGAGAAGGACATCTCTGTTGCTGAATCTTTAGGCTTTGCTAAAGCCCATCTTTTTAAATATCCTGCCCAGAGAGGAAGAACACTGAGACTGGTGGATTTTCCTTTCAGTAAAAGTTTCTTAAATGATTAAAAGCTTGCCTCCCTAGTCAGCACAGCATGAAGAATGGGAGGGGACTCCCCCTCCTGAGGAGCCAGGTATCAGGCACTTAGGGTTCCAGTAGATGTTGAGGCTGTAGGAACAAAAGCTGCTTTACAGTCCTTGCTGCTTAATCACCGTCTACCTGCATCCCCAGGGTGTGTGTGGACAGGCAACAGCAACGCCTGGGGGCCCCAGTCACACACACACACACACACACACACACACACACACACACACACACACTCACACACACACACACACACATTCACACACACACACACACACACACACTGCCAACAGTGACTGCGGGAGGCAGCAGGTGACAGAGTTCTTGCCCAGCATGCACGGAGCCCTGAGTGTGCCACCCAGTTCTGCAAGCTAGCACTACAAAGCAGTTGTGTCTGAAAAAAGAAGTGTCCAACCCCTTCCATGTCACATCTCCTCTTGGAAGCAGACCTCAAGGCTGGGGGACACAGTAACATGCCTAGGGCACATCAGCTGACATTGGGGGTATCAGACGAAAATTCATTTGATACCACTGTTGCCACCGCTCTGTCTGATGTGGATTTCAGTTCCTGCAAGCAAACCGTCCAGATCTCTCCACGCCTGGGGACCCGTTTGTTCAAGCACAGTGAGCTCTCATCCCTGCCAGTTTGCACAAAACAGGCTTGCTCTTTGGAGGGACGGCCTTTCAAAGAGGTAGGAATTACAGAAAGCAGTGTGCCAGCCTCTCCGTGGGAGACCATTCATCTCTCTCTCTCCCTCAGCCATGAAGGAGAACAAAAAAGCAGAGCCTGCTTCTGAAGCCCATGTGCTACAAGATATGTCAGGGTCCCCTGCACCCTGCAGAGGCTCAGAGCCAAGGCCATGTGTCTGTGTGTGGCAGTGGCAGAAGGAAGGAGGAAAAGAAAACGTACCATTTGGGTCAAGCACACCGTTGCTTTCGTTACAGAGAACCCTTACAACAAAGGTGCACATGGCCGTGCTCCGGCCCTGCCATCAGCCAGCTCCGACATACTGGGTGTATATAGTTCCATTTACAATGTTTAATTGCACTTTTATTCCTTGTGTCCACGCCCGTCATGAAATACTCTGGAAAATAATGCAAAGAGTGTTATTATAGACGTTTAAGAACTCTAGATTTCCCATGTAAAGGCAGATGCCATGGAAAACCTATTTTACCCTGAGATGATTAGATTTTATTTCAGAACCTTTGACATATTAGATTCCATACCTGTGACAGCAGTAAGGGGAAATTTCATTTTTCCCACTAACTTGTATACGCCCATAGGAAGCAATGCAGGTTAGTGCATCCACAGCTACGCTGGACAGTCTGATTGAGTGACATCCCCTTGGTCCCGATGACTTTATAAATGGCCTGATTTAAGAGCATAGCAATGGAAATCATCTGAGAGGAGGAAATGGGCCAATCTCTGGGCAATTTTCAGTGCTTAGTATATGAGAGCCCTCCATTATATGCAAAAAGGATTCTAACAAGCATGTTTGTAAATGGTCCATAGATGGCACTGGGTTTTCTTTAGCATGGCAGGTTACTGTTGTAGCTGCCAGGATCTGGCCAGAAAATTGGATGTGTTACTTACCTATAGGCACTGCTGTGTGCCTGTGACTGAGCCTCTGCTTCGGATTTGAAAAATGCATCCTTGTGCTGAAGATGAAAACAGCATTGATTGAAGAACCCATATTAGGATCTATCGGATACTGCCATCTCTAAGGGTAACTTAGAAAGCCCAAGATGCCATAGCGTATGACCAAAAGAGGTGTCCCCACCCACACACGGGAATAAATGCATTTAAAGTGACAATCTTCTAGTGGCAAAGTCTGCAAAACAGGACACAAAGAAAATGACCAAACTTAGATACTTGAGTGTAGAGCAGATAATGATGTAGAGAATTTCAAGTTGCCATGGAGACACTCTCTGGCTCATTGGCTGTGATGCTGCACCCTCTCAGAAGGTACCACTCTTCCCCTAGGCTCAGAAGAAATTCAGCACAGTTCAAGGATTACTGTAGGCTGAGGAAGACCAAAGAGGTCAACAGCATGATTCCTGCAGGAACGTGCCAGCAGCCAGGCCGCACACATGCGGTGGCTGCAACCCTGTAAACCCGGAAGGTAACCAGTTACCCATGAGGTGTGTTGTAGGCAAGTTCTCTGTGACAGCGGGAGAGACAGTGAGAAGCATGGGTGACGTTACTAGGAATGCTGGCAGTGGTCAGGGTCCAGGGGAGTAGTCGCCTTTGTTTCATGAAGGGATCTGGTGAACAGCAGTGAATAAACAGAGAGCAGAATGTTACCGGCGGGAGAAAGAAGGGAACTTCTAAACAGGAGTGGCTTGCTCTACCAGAGCTGATGGGACCTTCCCAGATCTTACTCCACAAATCCCTGGGGAATACCTCGCCTGAACAAAGATTTGACCTCACAAGTCCCAAAGATCGCTTTCTGGACTGGAGACAAGACGTGTTTTAAAGACACTGGTCGAGGAGTAAGGGTCCAGGTCGACTCCAAGGGAGTTGAACTGTAAGCCCCAGAACCAGCGTTGGGAAAAAGCCAGCTTGGGTGGTGTGTCTTTAAGAGAAGAGGGATTCTAAAAGGGAAGCATCTGGCAACAAGAGAGAACTTGTGAGAACTGTAAACTCTCCTCAAACTGTAAGCCCTGGGATCTGAAGCTCAGGGCTCAGTCTAGGCTGGGACTGGAGGTGAGCTCTGTTTGTCTGTGTTGGCATGTGAAGCCAAGAGCAAACACGCAGCACGTATGTTCCTTCTGATGCTGTAACAGCAGATATGTGTCATGACTCCAAACCCACAGGATCTCAACCATCCAGAAATGATCCCCAACCCATGGATTGGCACCACTGGCTTGTCACTTTTTGTTTGTTTGTTTGTTTGTTTGTTTGTTTGTTTGTTTTCCAAGACATGGTTTCTCTGTGTAACAGTCCTAGCTCTCATGGAACTCAGTTTTGTAGACCAGGCTGTCCTGGAACTCACAGAGATCGGCCTGAGTCTGCCTCCTGAGTGCTGTGAGATTAAAGGCGTGGGCCGCCACCACCACCTGGCTGGCTTATTGCTTTTAACAATTACACTCACTTTAATTCAGGATGTTGGTAATGAAGGAGGTTGTCCATATATGGGGCAGAGTATACATAGAAACTACAAAGTTTCTGCTCAATTTTACTGTGAATCTTAACTAAATAAATAATAAAACAAAACAACACTCTGAGAAGTTGAAAGCAAACAGGGTAGTAACAATAAAAGTTGCCAAAGTTTGAATCAGGTCAGTATGTAACCAAAGAAAGAGAACCTCTCTGTGTCTGAAGAGCCATTCAAGTGGAGGTGGGTTCCTGGGAGATGAACTAGAAAAGCAAAGGTGAAGGAACAGGCCTGTTTTTTACTGAGGAAACCTTCAGCCACAACTGAGGCCCACCAATCAGAATGGAAGGCTGTGGGGAGCGAGAACGGTGAAGGACCAGTTACCCAAAGACAGACAGTTACATTCAGGAAATCCTGCAGCTTCTTTGTGGTAACAAACCAACACGTCCGTCCCAGTATATTGCCACAACTCTGACAGTGTTTGTAGAGAAGCGAGAGACAGGATATGAGGTCCTTTGTTGTTGTTGTTGTTGTTGTTGTCATTGGTTTTTGATGCAAACTAATTATTTGCTTTGATCCTGGTTTTGTTTCTTAGCTTGATTAATTAAATGCCGTGTTTTAGTCAACCCACGTTCATTGTCATTGTACATTACTGTTTCTCTACGCATTCTGATCTCTTTGAATAAAGGAATTTTCTGACTACCTGGTATTACAATGAGGTAAAAGACCCATTAGAATCTAAAACAAGACAGTTTAAAAAAGCGTGTCATAATAGGTTAAACAGCCCATGACTGATGTCTCTGCTGACATTATATCCCCTGGCTGGTATCTGCTGTTTATGCATAGGTCAAGTTTATTGATCACATAACACACAGAATACAAAGAAGTTTATGCTGATGGCATATAAAGGATGTAAATGTCTTTTTTTTTTTTTTTAGTAATCTATTAGACTAAGCATTTTAAAGGCAACAACTGATGAGTGGCCTAGTGTTACTTAGGGTTGCTATGCACATTCATACCTGTCTCAGGACAAATTACCTTCATCTCCCAGAAGAACTGGCACTGGCCAGGGTTACTGCTTTAATAACACACATGTCTAATGCTCCTGTTTACCAGCTAGCTAATCAGCACTCCAGAGGATACATGTGGTGTTTGCATTGTTACAAGGTAGACATCATTTTACAATTAACTTCATTACAACTGGAACACAATCATACTGCATCACAGTTGTTCAGCTTTCACCATGAGGCTTTAAGATAATCAACTATATGTGCACGCAACTCTAGTTACTATTTATGTAAATGAATGATGTGCTCATAAGAACAGATAAATACTCTCACCCATACATATCCATGAAATTATTACCAGATATACTTACAGGTTTTTTTTTATTATTAAAGGGGGATGGTCTTCTGTAGATACTGTGCACAATAAGATTTTCCACTTTTTTCTTACGCATACAATAAAAAAAAATCTTATTCACAAATTAGGCACTAAGGGACCACGTTAAAGCAACTATAAATATAGGCTATCTGCATGTATTGAGTGGGTTTTGAATTGCTAACTTAGGAGAAAAATAATGTGTTTTATGTACAGGCTATAATTTGAAAGTGCAAAAAGTGTAAATGATTCTATATTAAAGCAGGGTTTTTAAATTGTGCTTTATGTTTGAATGAAAGAAAAGCATATCTTCAACAGATCTTGCACTTAGGCAATAATGGCATCTAATACTCTCTTCTTGTAGGCCTCGTAGTGCAGATTATTTTATGCAAGAAGCTAAACGGATGAAGCATAAAGCAGATGCGATGGTGAGACCCTTTTCTTTCCAGATTTGTTCATCCAAATTGTGTTTGTGCTGCAGCTTCATCACTGGGGCAATATAGCCGGGGTAATTATAAAATCTATTACAAGGATGGCTAGGCCTGCTAAATGGGAAAATGTTTATATAATCAAAGGCTCATAGCCCAATAAATTATGCCTTCACTCGGTAATGCCGAACTGGAAGAAAGCCCTGGGTAAATGAATATTTCAATTCAGTCTTAAGGTTTGAATAGTAACCAGAGCCAGTGGAATCAGTGGGTGGAGCTATTGGAAAGAAATTGAATTTGCATTTTCCTCTCTGGCTAGTCTAGCTGGCTCTTCTTGGCTCAGTCCCACCAAAAATCTCTTTTCAGGACAACTAGTTCCTGGTGTATATCTGTCCAAAAGGAGTGCATCCCCTGAAGTGTCCAATGAAGAAACCATCACCCGCACATAAAACCTTAAAGTTGCTGTGATTTGATCTTTGCAAAAAATAACTTTTCTGATTTGTGTGATCTATTTATTTCAGGCAGGAAATAGGCTCTGGGTTTGTTTGCTTGCTTGCTTGCCTTTTAGATAACAAGATAGTTCCTACCATAAGGCCTCTTTCAGAAAGATGTCTTTCTTGCTAGAAATTCTAGTTTTCTTCCCCTCCAGGGTTCATAACAAAGATCACTCATGGGGCTGGAGATAAAGGTGGTATCTCAAATACCTTTCAGATATGATTCCAGAGGGGAAGATATGTAAGTCCTAGCCGTTGCTCTCCCAGTGTGCCTGTCACTGCCCACCACAGAGTTGTTATCTATGTCAGCTCCCAGGGAACACTGGGGAATGTACGGATGGCAGTGAATATCAGAAAATGGAGAAGGTTGAAGGGACAGCCATTGTCTACATAGCTAGACAATCCCAGGGGCTGGAGTTTAGGTCATCTGAAGAAACTGATGTGTGGATCTCCCTCTCTCCAGCACTCTGTTTTTAAAAAGAGAGAACGGAAGGAAGGAAAATAATTGATGCATGGTCACTGGGGCAAAAACATCACACTTTTAAATGTGGGGAGATTTGCTGCCTGAAGCCATCATCCGAGGCTTCCAGGCTCTGTTCACCTAGCACCATCCTGCCCACCTTTACCTTCCCTGTCCCTTGGCAGCCTCTCATCATACCTTGCTCATGCTAACCCACAGGCCTGTCTACCTGCAGGGTGTAACGCTCACACAGTCTCTCCCAGCTATACCCTCACCCTCAGTGTCCTCCCCAGATCCACCCAAATCATGCGCTCCCTTCCTGCTACCACCTCAGGCTCCCGCCGAGCCTTTCCTGGCTCTCTGGAGCCCCCTCGACTACTCTCTCCCTTCTCCACGCACCAGATGCTCCTGTTTGCAGTCTGTCGATCACAGACCGCCTTGCATATTGAACTATTTTGTGGTATACAGTCATACTCTGCAAATGTCTTACGTGTCCATGGCAGGAGCTTTTGTATACCAAGTACACACCCTCCAATATTAAGTGCTTTATAATGAAGTCAGTTCCTTAGCTCAAAAGTATTGCCCCCACAATGTGGTAGTTATAACCTGTGTGACTTGTGTTAACTTTGTGATGTATTAATGAGTAAGAGTTTCAGCATATATTCATTTTCAAATGTATCATTGTTAATGGAAGTTGGGGGTTTATTTTTATGTTAATTTTAGTGGAAGGACTGAGTAGTTAAGAACAGGTATGTGAACTTTTCTTTGATTAAGAAATCACGGGAAAACAGAGGTGATTTTACAAGGTGAGGATAATGTGATTTTTCTAGAGCAACGTCCAGCATCTAGAGCCGGAACTTCCTTATATAGTTCTAGACTTGGGAGAACTCAGGGCTGCATCTGAGTCGTGTCAGTTTAGACAGTGTGGAGAACCCCAGAGCTTGTTCTTGTGATTGGCTTTCGGCTCCGGGTCTCACTTTGTGAAAGACAGAGACCCTGCAGCTAATCTCCACTCCTTCCCTTCCCTAGTCTTCCCTTTAGTGAGACCCTGCGGACATGTAGGGGCATAAGTCACAAATGGCTTACGAGACAGTGATTGAGGCCCTGGGCTATATCATCTTTGATGAGCACGAAAGCCCCATGTGGAACCAGACCTGTGACCTTGGGCACATACATTTAGCACCATGTGAAAAGACAATGGGCGAATTCGCCACTCCTGGGGAGAAGGAAACTGAAATTTGCAAAATTGAATGTGTCACGTGAATTCTGTACTCACTTGCCTCCAACTAGTGGCAATCAGAGAAAATAACTGGAAGAGATTTACACTGAGTCCCTTTTAAACAAGGGAGGCGGGCGCCAGGCTCCTGAAATCTGCATACACACTGTGTTTCGTATCCACGTGTCCGTGATAAACAGTTAAGCACAGAAATGTAGTAACTGGTAACTGATAATAATGTAGGCAATTATAATAGAAAGCTGTGGTAATAAAATGTATACGTTCATGAATTATTTATTGCTGGAATTTTGCTACTGACCACAGGTACCCGCAATCATAGAAAACGAGCTATGGATGGCAGGGAGGGCTACATAGCTTTTCCTTTTTTATCTCAGCTCTGTTTTAGGCAATTTTAGAGCTTGGGGTTTCTCAAAGCATATAAACTATGTGATGATGGCCCTTGTTTTTTCATTTAAAAAAAAAAGGCCAAAAAAACTCCCTCTTATTAAGGAAGATACCACTGTTTCTGTTGGTTAGGTGGAGAAGTTTGGGAAAGCTTTGAACTATGCCGAAGCAGCCTTGTCCTTCATCGAGTGTGGGAATGCAATGGAGCAAGGCCCAATGGAATCCAAGTCTCCATACACCATGTACTCAGAGACGGTGGAGCTCATCAGGTAAGGGCTGCATCCAGCAGGGGGCGCAGTGAGGAGCAGGAAGGCTGTGTCATGTATTGCATGAGCAAATGCCAAGCACAGAACGGCAACCTGCACTATCAGCCCCTGGGGACCAGTGTGCGGTCCCCAAAATAAGAACGTGGAGGGACGTTCAACTGTCACATGGCATGCTCCCTGTTTTCTGTGTGAGACAGGGCATTTTCCTGCTCAAAGCCTCCTTGTCTGTCCAAGGGACATGTCCCTGTGTCCCCTCAGAAAATAGACCTTAAAACATGCCGCAGCCAGCTATACTGTCATCAGAAAAGAGTTACAAGGATAGAGGGAAGTTAAGCATCCAGCTGAGTACAGGGGTGAACATTGCCTCCTCTCTCGGTGACGCGGCGAAAGTTGCAATGTAGAAAAATGGACACTTTACCACACTGGTGAATGACTCTTGAACTTGAAGCACTCCCAAAAGTTTGTCCCGAGTCATGAGAGAGCAGAAAGTGGCACATCCTCACACACGCCCTCTCCTTTTAGTCACCACGGTACTGCCATCAGCTGGCTTTTAAGCCATTGGGAGCACCTGCATAGCTGGCCCGGTGGCTGACAACACCGGTTGCGTGTGCAGAGGACGCATGTCCCAGGCCCAGAGCTCGCAATAAATGGCCCACAACCGCTTGAGCTCCAGGGAACCCAACGGTTCTGGCCTCTGTGGGCGTTCACATTGACACCCACGTGCAGACACACGTCACATACATTTTAAAAAGAAAAGAAAGAACATGTAGGTGTGATAGCCAGGAAGAGCTTTTTAATTTCTTGGCTTTTTTATTCATTTTTTTTTAAGGTACGCTATGAGACTAAAAACCCATTCAGGCCCCAACGCCACACCAGAGGACAAACAACTCGCTGCACTTTGGTAAGTGTAACCCCAGTCCTGTAAACAGGATCCCCGTACCTCTAACCCACTGACCCCAAGCTGCTCCGCCAGCCAAGAGGCCCAGTCCACCTTTCACAGCATGACCCTGAATTTACGGTGTCCAAAGGGTCACAGGGGATGAGTGGTGTCACTAGCCAGTCAGGGCAACCAAAAACAGCAAGCTCCCTGTCTCAGAGAAATAAGGCAGTGAACAACAAATAATCATGCAGGAACAGGCACACACAACACACAACACACACTCATATCCACATATGTGCACACATACACGCACACATGCACGCGCGCAAGCAAAATAAAACAGGTCCCGCCTCATTCATTTGAGTGTGAACTGTGTTAAATGAAATTTTTCCTGTGTTTTAACACTTCAGATGCAGTCAGAATCCTTGGCAAGTTACTTCGCATGCCAGATCAGTATGCATAGATACAATCCATTAGAGTTATCAATACACTGAACTGAGGGCAGCTAGCTCGCTATACTTAGATAAAAAATCATTTCTTTCATACTGGCTAATGGGTAATCGATCTTCCTATGCTTAGGATTAAAGTAACAAGTACTGCGCTATGTCATCTTCCCACAGTATCTTTTCTGAAGGCCCTGTCCCATTCCTCTCATTGCAAGGCCCTCTCTGGTTCTTTCCTGCTCATGCATCTGTGTTTTGCTCTCAGTGGGGTTCATGGAGCTCAAGATCTCTAATCTGAGAGATAGAAAATCAAATGGAATCTCTGGGATAGCAGAGATAGCAGGATAGCAGCCGCATAGACACTAGAGGGTCCCGAGCTGTTTGACATAATTTCGTGTGGAGTTTGCAGTGTTTCGAGCTGGATCGAGTTGTGCTGGGCGTGTTATGACTCTAGCACTTCAAAACCTGACCTCAGCTGGGGAAGAGTTACGAGTCAAAAGCACCGGGGAAGAGAGAATTAGTCTCAGAAAATGCTAAACGTGCCCTTCTCTTTATGAGGGTACCATAGTGGGATTAATAAATTGACGGTGATTAATAATTAATGTTGGGATATATGAATGATATAAATAATTATACAAGACATTGTAGGAAATAAGCAAACATAACTAGCCTCCGATTAGTACTCTGTTGTTTGTAGTGCACTTTATTTGAACTCATTACAACCTAGTAAAGCGTTAACAAGCAGAGGTAATAGAAATCTGTGAAATTGCTGTCCAGTCTGCAAAGCCAATAATAGCTCACCCAATAAAGCAGGCTGTGTGCTAGCGCTCCCTCAGCCTCTCGTGGGGAGAGACTGCTCTCTAGTGGTGGGAGGAGAAAGCAGCCTGACCCTGTTTCCCAACAAAGAGCTGTCAAAGCTGCTATGGCACGTCATCTGGTGGTAAATGCCTGAATGGGGTGCCTCCTTGGAAGTTTGGATTATTATTATTATTTTTTTAACAAGAGAAGCATCAAATACTCACGCAAATACTTGATATGGGAACGTTTTGGATGTATAAGTGTGATGGAAATACTGAGTTGGAAACAACAGGCTTTGTTCCGAAAGTGTAATGGACAAGTCTTTCCCCTCTCTTCCACCGCAGTTACCGATGCCTGGCTCTCCTGTACTGGCGGATGTTTCGACTCAAAAGGGACCACGCTGTAAAGTATTCGAAAGCACTTATCGACTATTTCAAGGTACTGTCCAGCAAACAAGCAGCATGTCCCCTCGTGATGAGCTGTCTCCCTGACAGCCCATTGCGCTGAGGCTAAACCTGTCATCTCCGTTCCCCAGAATCACCCTTTTATGACACACTGTGGCTTGCAGGGCTCGGAGGGAGAATTGGCCTTGAGAGCCCAGCTAATGTGTCTGCCTACCTTTATGTCCTTGTCCTTATGGCCTGTAAACAAAGAGTGTCCGATTATTCGCCCTCAGTGACCTGGGGATTGGTCTTTAGAACAGATATAATTCCTTTTGGCCATGTATTCTTGGAAATAACTACTTAGACCCAGTCCCCCTAGTTAGTCTCTAGCAGCTGATTTAATCTCTGATGTCAATGTTATTTGTAAAGCTAGGAAATGGCTTATTACAGCTCGGAGACCCTTGATAGCAATGTGTGATGAGAGGGTTTGAATTGCAACCATGGCAACTTTTTATCTCAGAGAATTAAGTTCTTTTCACTGGAAGAATACATCACAAACAGACAAGAAGCACCTTTTTGATGTAGTGTTGCCAAGTGATCCTGAAGTTAATCACTCATTCAGAATTTCTGAGCCTCTTCTCTGTCTGAAATAACACCACCGCAGTCTCCACCAGTCCCTCGTCATACACAAGGACACAGCCGTCATTTTCAACCCATTATTGTCAACCTGCACACCTTAGCGACCAGTCAGATGGCCAGGCCATGCTGGAGATTCCCTGGGCTTTGTCCAGTGCAGGACCAGCTTCCTGGTTGTGCATACCGGATGACTGCTGCTGAGTCCCCATGAGCAGTGTGTGCGTGAGATCCGCCATGGTGATTTCATCCACAAAATCGGGCCTTTTACCAGGCATGGATGGTGGGCTTGCCCATGATCCCAGCACTCAGGAGGCAGAAGCAGGAAGATCACTGCAAGTTCTGGGCCACTTGGTGTACATGCAAGCCCCAAGCCAGTCACATATGTATACATATGTATACACAGTGAGGCCTGTCTCAGGCAAACATACACATGTGGGGCAGTGATTTTTCAGGAGCTCGGAGTCTAAGAGGTGAATTATTATAGCAAAGTAAAAACAAAATGCTTGAATAAAGAAGAAAACTTAATTCTGTGATCCCAGGGAATTCTAACAAACTTTTAAGGGGATTGAAAATAGTTTTTAATGTTTGTATCCAGTCCAAAAATATAAACAAAATGGGTAAGAGAACAGAAACCATACTCTGCTCTAGGAGCTTTTGGCTTTGCTTTCCATCATTTCTATATTTTGAAGTATGCTGTTAAGTGGCAGGTTGTATTATTAATAGTGTACGATGTGATGCTTTGGAAGGAGTGGGGATCCCCTAGCCTGGCATTCTCATTCCAGCCCTCTCTGTGAGACAAATGAAATGGCAGTTTGTGATTCCGTCCTGTGTCCACGCTCGCGGAGAGCCCGAAAGGCCCTCCTGGCAGCTCCTGCACTGCCTGAAAGCACCTTCTGCCAGCAGCTCCTGTGTTTGTTAGGAGTTGCTGAGAGTGGTTATCAGAGACTGTGTCTTCCCCTCATAGCCATTATACGGAAGGGCTCTCAGACAGGAACCCTTACTGCACTTGGTGGTGTCCCTTGCTTAAGAGAGGTCTTTCTGAGCATTTTTGCTGGGCTGGCGCGCAAGGCTCTCAGCACCAAGCCTGGCTGCTGATTTGAGTTCTGTCCCCAGGACCCCCAAGTAGGCGAGAACTGACTTGGTCCTACAAGTTGTCCTCTAACTTCTACATGCCGTGGTACGCTCATACACATACATTCACACACATTCAGACAGACAGACATGTAGAATATTAAAACTTGTTATTTTATTTGCTTTTATTCACTTATTTATTGCCAGTTTGTTTCTGGGTTTTTTTTTGTGATGCCTGGAATTAAATCCAGGAGCTCCTATACCAGTCAAGTACTATGTGGCCAAGGCACACCCCAGTCAGGAAAACATGCAGATGCCTGAGGCAAATGCCTCGCCCATGAACTGTAGCAACCTAAACTGGGCTAAACATACCAAGGGCTAGCGATGAGCCGAATGGTAGAGTGCCTCCCTGCAACACTTGCTTCAGTACCCAGTACTACCAAAAAAATAAATAAGTAAAAACTGTGTCATAATGTTACCTCTCAGTTCTATTAGTTGTGTTAACATTTATGCTAATAATAAGATATCAATAAGTGTCAGAATTTTTGAAATTTTCTGTTAGGAAATAAATCTGAAACTATCACTTGAATAATATTCTCTTTTTCCTTTAAGAGGAATAATTTGTTGTTGTTGTTTTTTGAGATGGACTCTGCCAGTCTTAGAACTTGGTCTATAGACCAGGCTAGCCAAAAACTGAGAGATCTGCCTGCCTCCCAAGTGCAGGTATTAAAGGTGTGTGTTCCCACACCCAGCATTAAGAGGGATAATTTTAAACTCTGTAATTTAAAACAGTAGGGTTTGATGACATACTTCCCTTGAATGTCTCTGTAAATAATCCCTAGAATTAGACATAAGGCATTTTCATCGTGCTGTGAGCAAGGGTTCCCACTCTTTCCAGAAGATTTAGACTTCTTTCCAATGAAGACTCTAAATCAGTTCAGCATTCAACAGACCTTTGTTGTTATGGATAACTTGGTGCCTACAATTAGTTTGTAAAAACCTCCCCTGGGTATGGCATGTGTGTTTAGGTTTGCTCACACACGTGTGCACACTCATTCATACACACTGGCTTCCTCCAAGGGAAGATTAGCCTTGTGATTGTAGCCCCCCCCACTGTGATTCCATACTGACGTACAGTACAGCAGTAAAAATTGTCACAGCCACATTAAAATTTGCTGCTGTTCACTGGTTAGCCTCAGCCAATGGCACTCACCTTCCACATTTTTATTTCCTTGCAGAATTCATCGAAAGCTGCCCAAGCCCCATCCCCATGGGGGTCCAGTGGCAAGTAAGTTCACTTTTCCCAAACGCAATACGCCACGCATTGCATGATGGCACAGCTCTGAGTGGGCTGCCCGCCTCGCCTGCTCCCAACCTCTCCTCTCTGGCTTTTCTACCTTTCTCCTTCCAGGAGCACTGGAAGCCCATCCCCCATGTCTCCCAACCCTTCTCCCACCAGCTCCGTGGGGTCTCAGGGCAGCCTCTCCAGCTCCAGTGCCCTGTCCCCATCAACCATCGTCAGCATCCCCCAGCGAATTCACCAGATGGCAGCCAATCACGTCAGCATCACCAACAGCATCCTCCACAGCTATGACTACTGGGAGATGGCTGATAACCTGGCCAAGGAGAACAGAGGTGTGTGCAGCCTGTGGGGAGTGGGGAGCCACTTGGCTGTGGGCAAATCTGCCCTGATCAGATTTCATGGTTTATGAAAGAAGAAAACAAACAAAAACAAAAACCAGGCACCTGCTGTATGAACCTGCTCTTACCCTCACTGTGGAAGCGATTAGATGAGATACACACAGATGCAGGAAAAACTTCAGATGTGAATGGATGTAGATGCACACGCATGGCATTTCCCAGCTTAGACAGAGGGCTCCTTGCACACAGAAGGTATTTCTTTGTGATTTGTGCCCCCAAGACCTAGCCTAGTTCCTAGAACACAGTTGAGGCTCCAAAAATATCAAATATATGAAATTAATGAATGTGACTATTACCAGCTTTTTTCTGTCTGAGCTGCTAGCCAGGCTTGGTGGTACTCCAGAAACTGAGGCAAGAAGATTGCCAAATCCAAGTTCCAAGCTAGCTTGGGCTACATAAATAAGACCTTGTCTCAAAAAAAAAAAAAAAAAAAAAAAAAAAAGTGTTATTTGCTTACAATAACCTCTTCTTACAAAAGAGATTATCTTACATGTAGTAGCGAATTAATGCTTTTAAAATAATACTTGTTTTGCTAATGGCAGAAATAATAGAGGCCAACAAGGTGGCTCAGTGGATGCAAGCCTGACAGCCTGAGTTCAGTCCCTAGAACCCACAGTAGGAGAAAACCAGCTCCCCAAAGTTGTCCTCTAAGTTTCACACATATGCATAAGCACTTCTGCCCTTTCTCATGCACCCCCCCCCACACACACACACTAAAACTTTAGTGTAATTATGAGTGCTTTCTGTGGCTAACTATAGAGGGAAAGGTTTTCAGGTGGCCAATCCCAATTACATATGATTCTATTTTGATACCGTGCTTATAGAATCATGAAGTAGCCTGATTTCTCAATCCATTCCCCCTGTTGTTAGACATTTAAGTTATTTCTAGTTCTTTTTCTACCTTGACAAATAATGTTTCAGTAAATCATTGTTTTCTGTGTGTGTGTGTGTGTGTGTGTGTGTGTGTGTGTGTGTGTGTGTGTGTGTGTTTTCAAATCAGGCTTTCCCTGTGTAATAGCCTTGGCTGCCTTCTGCCTCCACGATGCTGGGCTTAAAGGCATGCACCACCACTACCTGGCTCTTATGAAATATTTAAGAGAGAGTTATGGAAGTTAAATTTTGGGTGTCAGTGAATAAAGATTTTTACTTGTTTTTTTTGTTTTGTTTTGTTTCGTTTTTTGGTTTTTTTTTTTGTTTGTTTGTTTGTTTTTTTTTTTTTTTTTTTTTTGGTTTGGTTTGGTTTTTGAGACAGAGTCTCACTCTATAGCCTTGGCTAGCCAGAACCTCATTAGATAGCCAAAGCTGACTTCTAACTCACCATGTAGCCCAGGTTGGCCACAAACTCATGAGCCTCAGCCTTTGGAGTGCTGGAATCACAGGCATGAGCACCACACCTCATTGTATCTTAATCAATGAAAAATTAAACAATTCGTTCTTCTCCCCCTAGCAACAGGTGAGAATGCCGGTCAAGCTCATTTTCTGACAAGGATCTAGTTAGGACCAGATGATAGCATAAACTGACAAGGACAAGAGCAGAGTGTCCACAGAGAGATGAGGATGGGTGGCATAGATGAACCCTGAGTACAGCGGATATGAGTTCCAAGGCGGTACACCCTGAGAGCCCAGTGGGCATGGTAGGAGCTTTGGTGGGAGGCTTTGGGCCCCAGGAGGAGCTGGCCAGAGGAGCATGTATGGAAGAGGGTTTTGAAAAGACATAGTTCAGTGGCTGAAGTGGACCAAGGTGGATATCACAAGTGGGTTAAGCAAAGCAGGCAAATGCATAGAGATAGTCTCCCCAGTCCGAGAGACCATGAGCGAGTCAGGTTCCAGGTGGCACTGGCCACCGCCTGCTAGCTGCCTCCTTCCAGAGGTCTCAATGACATGTCTAGGGTACAAACTTGCTTCTTTCTGTTCACCCACCATAGCCTGTCCTTCCTCTGTCCTATGCCTGGATTCCTTCTCCCAGGCTCCTTCAGTGTTCAGTCTTTCCTGAACCTACCCTTCCTTTCTTAGAAGGACACCACTTTGTGTGTCCGTGTCTCTGTGTGTGTGTGTGTGTGTGTGTGTGTGTGTGTGTGTGTGTGTGTGTGTGTGTGTATACATATATATATATACACATTCACACGTACATACATACATACATATCTTTGAAACATTGTCTCGGACTTTATTCAGCAACTCACCTGTGACACTTGTGACAACAGAGCAGCCATGAGATGATCTCTGTCCACCACATGTGTGATTCGTCTGGCTTGTCCTTCACCCCCACTCCCATCCCCACCCCCACTTTCTCAGGAAGTACCCAGGTACAAAATAAAGGAGACAGTAAACACAGAAACTGTCCTCAGCTAGAACGTAACTTCAGCAGAGGTGACCACTTGGTCAGAATTTGCCATCTGTCCTAGAGCCCCGCTCACTGGACCCCCTTCAGGGGCTCAGCCCATGACAGGTGACAGTGGAATAACGGATAGCTGAGTCACACTGACATCCAGTGAAAAGGGTTTTTCTACCAGGAGGAAGTAGCTGGAACACACAGGCATAAATGAGCAGAATAACAGCCCATTGTTTGGGTGTAGGGTTTTATTTTGTTCCAGGGAAATGCCAGGCCATGTAAGCAATGGAGAATGGTTGAAAGCATGAGTGGATTCTTTCTGAAGTCGTCCAGGCCTTGACATCCCCGCGCATGTCTCTCTGTCTCCTAGAGTTCTTCAATGACCTGGATCTGCTCATGGGACCTGTCACCTTGCACAGCAGCATGGAGCACTTGGTCCAGTACTCACAGCAAGGCCTGCACTGGCTTCGGAGCAGCGCACACATGTCCTAGGGACCTTGCCTGGAGCCAAACTGCGTTTTCCTCTCCTCAGTGGCTCAACGTTTCTCCTGGACACTGTGCTCTGACATTCCTACCCACAGCTTCTCCCAAACTGTGGTGAACATTTCCTCAGACTCCAACAATGATCTTTTTCTGGGGCGTGTGTGCTTTGGTGTGGGTTCCTATGAAGCTGTGTGTGTGTGTGTGTGTGTGTGTGTGTGTGTGTGTGTGTGTGTGTGTGTGTGTAAGATCAACAGCTCTTCTAAGCAGTTTCTTTGTCTGGTTCCTATAATCCCAAGCTAGACAAGTGATTAGAGATTCCTCACTGGAGGAAATCCACGCAGCACATGCGTGCCCACACTCCCACAGACACATTCCCACCCCAGTGCTAAGCCATTGCCTTCTTAGAAAGTTCCACCAAAATCATGTGTTGCTGAACCTGGTGTGATCCAGCACACAAAAGCATAACTGCCAGATGCATTGAACCTAGCTCTTATATTATTGATTACTTTCAGTATTATATCCAAGTCCCCAATTACTTTTGGTTGTTGTATATTAATGAGTAACTGAATAATGGAAACAAGTCAGTTATTTTTGTGCCAGAACTTCATTAGATTGCATGTTACCACATGCCTTGCCCGTCCTCTCACACCCTCCCTCAGCCCTCATTATCTACTAACAGAACACATTGTAAGCCGCAAATGTCCTTGCCTCGTCCCCACCTAGTATGCAAATGGCCCCAGGATTCAGTGAAAGCTCAACAACCACAAAAGCAACAGTGACCATTTTGGTTTAGAAATCAAGCTCACACCTGTGGCAATAAGCCTTCCAGGCACACATATTTCCTCTTCCTGCCACTGTGACTGTGGCCCTAGAGCCACCTGGCTGTTGTCAGCCAACACATTGCAAGTCTTTTCCTTCTGCAATAGCTTTCTTGCAGCTTCTCTTGCCCAAAGGAAGACACTGTCTAGAACATGCCATCCCTGGATCTGGCCGCTGCTTTCGAGACTGGGAGCCGGCTGCTGCTGTGATATTCTTTACACACAGTGTGTGGCTGTGGGCCTTGAGTGCATTTTGGTTTGGGGGATATTTTCCAAGCTTTCCTTATACTGCTCACAGTGCAAGGAAAGTTATCCCTTTGATGATCATAACTCTATCTGGAGTAGCAATGACCAGAGCATCTTGAGCATCTGGTGTGTTTATGTCTTGGCCATAGTTCTTTTCTGGGTTGTTTTTGGTTTGAGTTTTGGTTTTTTTGTTTTGTTTTGTTTTTGTTTTTTGCTTTTTTTGACTTTGTGTTTTAGTTTCTCAGCATCTTGTTTACAGTTTTTGTCTGTTTTTTTCTCATATTTTGTCATACCCTAGATTTAGTCTTCTTGTTAAATATATGTGGATCTGAAATATTAGTATAAAGAAACAAGTCCTACAAACAAGGTGCATCTTGCCACACTTTAAATACAAATTAATGTCCTTGAGTTACTTGACACCACTGTACCGTGTCAGCCAGAGGAGGATAGCTAAGACCACCTCTGCAGTCCATTGTTGAAGGTGTCAGGGTCACAGAGCATGTGACCTGTGTTTCTGCTGTCTCCCTACGAGCTTGGTTATGTTCATATTACCATTTTGCCAGCCTTCTCAGTAGGCAGCAAATAAGACTGCTCTCATTCCCCAGATCCTAGTGCAGGTTCAGAACTGTGCAAACAGCTGACTATGGTTTGGTGATCCATACCAGACTGAATTTTGTGGGATTTGTGTTTGGCTTTGACCCTCAGACAATTGAAATTTTCAGCAGTACGTTGACTTCAGATGTTTTGGACCAGAATTTTTTTTTTTTAGGATATTGAATATTTGTGAATACATAATTAGGCATCTTGGGGAAGAGGACTCAAGTCTAAACATGAAAATTGTTTATATTTCATATATACCTTGTATACATGAAAGTAATGTCTGCAGTATCGATTGTAAGCCATCCCATGAGGTCAGGTATGGGATTCATCACTAACATCATGTCACTGCTCAAGAAGTTTTAGATTTTGGGGCAGTTTAGGTTTCAGAGTCTTGAAATGAGAACACCCCAACCCCATCTCCACGTTTATATTTATCTACACAGCGTGCTCCCTGCGTCCCTTTCACTTAACTGTCGGGAGGTTTGTGATCCTATCCTATGTTTTGAGTCTGAATATAAGAAATTTTGAATCACCTTTTGTGCAGGAGTGAGACTTTGTTCTGGTTGCTCTCGGTGAATTCTGATGTAAAGTTCAAATTGTCACACAGAGGAGGAACCCTCAGCGCCTCTCTGCAACCTTGGGGGGCTTTTCTGCCCCCAACTCTCTTAGTTGTGGCAGCCTCAAAATCCACATCCCTGGAACAGCCCCATCAGATTGCAAAGGTGGCCTCTGGCTAGTTGCACCAGCACAGATTTGATGAACACACTGGGACCTGTTTCCTAAGAGAACTTGTGGAAACTGGCCTCCTGGAGATGTAGTCAGGGCGTCCAGGTCCTGTCCGTGTCTAGCCTCATCCGTGGAGCATGTGTCAGGCCCAGTGTAGGTAATTTTAGGAAGAAACCATCTTCCACTTGATGGGACTCAATGTTGACAATTCTGATAAGGGACCGTCTTCCGCTTGATGCCATGCAAGTCCTCCATAGCATGTTCCTTTTCTTAGGTTGGATTGCAGATTGAAGCATCTTTCTTACATTTCATGGCTATAAAAGTCCTACATGTTCATTATAGGAATTCAAATAATACTGAAATGGAGAAGATGTAAGTCTGTTGTTGCCTCACCTGCTGAGATGACCACAGTTTGGTGATCTGTATCCTTCCAGAAGTTTTTACTTTTAAACATGAAATTTATTACCACTTGTGTCCATTTCATTCCACCAAAGTCCAACTGGTCTTCTGTGACCTGAGTGGCTGCCACCCTTTGTCACATGTTAGAATTACCTTTGAAAGGGAGTGGCCTACAAGTATTCCTGAACAGACTTCTGCATTAGTTAGTTTTCTACACAGATGAGTGTCCTCTGCAAATGTGCGAGAGAGAGGTTTGATTATGACAGACGCTGGAAACATCCAAATTGCAAATGGAAACTTGGACCCACTCTCTAAAGAGGAGTGTACTGAAAATATACGCTAAACAGTTGACAAACCGTGCGCTAGACTGAACACATGGAATGCAATGAGACTCTCTGCACTAAAACGTATCCCGTATGTACAGCAGTGGTGTGTGTGCTGATGCCAGTTATGTACATCTCTGACACCCATGCAAAACAGACACAGTTTGTGTAAATGCATACATTTGAAAATATATATGTACAGTACAGCTAACATAAAACCGTAGTGCGCCTGACATATTACTAGTGCCTAATACCCAGTATAAGTCACTGTGTGTCCACGTCACCTTGGAAGTGCAGTCATTGTTATAAAATTAATCAATGCAGTGACATTATTTATGAATCACATCTTTGAAACTGTGCAGTAGCATATGCATATATATTTTTAAATAACATTTTTCACAGCTTTCCAGAGTTACTGTTGAAACCTGTATCGCCAAAAAAGAGAGAGAGAGAATGCAAGTTTTTTTTTTGTTTTGTTTTGTTTTGTTTTGTTTTTTAATGATGTAGACACTTCAGACACAGTGATCTGCGTGTGGTTTCCTATTTGTAGATACTCAAGAGACATTAGCAGTCACCAGCCTTAATGCATGTACAGGATACTATTGTGACTTAATTTATCTGCAGTTTTTAATCCATTACAAAATTGGAATTTATAAACAGACTTGGATTGAGTATGTCTGCCTTTCTAAGGTTGCAAACGATACATTAAATGATTTATGTTGTACGTGAGAGAATCGAGTTGTACATTTAAAAAAAAAATAGTTCACCAGTTTTTCTTGATATTTTACAAGGAAACTTTAGAATTGAAATATTTTCAAAGCAATATTCTGGCTCCCAGCTTGGAACTGATTTAGAAGCAATCTTTTTTTCATGAATCTCTTTCTTTCTGTTTGTCTATCTGTCTTTCTTTGTCTACCTTACTTTTTTCTTTCTTTATTTGTTTATTTGTTCCTTTCCTCTATTTGTTTACCTTCTTCTATTCTAAGCATTAAACTTAGGGCCTTACGCATGCTGTACAAGCTCTCTACCACTGAATGGCATCCCCGGCCCTCACCAATACTTACAGGGTAGCTTCCATGGGTTATCATTGCTAAGTCTGATTTTTTTTTTTTTTTTTTTTTTTTTTTGTCTCTCAAAGACTGCTGATGAGCAAGTCAGAGAGGTTCCTGTCACTGACTACTGTATGGGTGCCTACTCAAGTAGCATCTCCAAAAGTCTGCTCTAATCAACATTCTTTAATGGCACAAGTCAACTCTGACCGTGCCAGGCTTTTCCAACTTAAACAACATAGTAGAATCATGTTTGCAATATTTGCTTGGGAAAATGAGAGAACGCTGAGTTGAAGAGCTGAAATATTGGAGCAGGACATGACCTAGTATACCTGTGTAGTTGAGGATCTGTCAAACCTTGTTTTCACACTTTATCTGCCTCCCTCTTCCTTCTCCTCCTCCTCTCCAAGCTGAAGAAGCAGAAATAACAAACATAATGCCTTGCTGACCTGATGGCAGCCCATACCCTCAGGTTCAGATACCTTCCCCACTGCCCCATCTGACATAATGCAACCAGCCTAGAGAGACACGGACAAGGCTGGGCAACTCGGTTCAACCCTCATCAGCCAACCAGCGATGTACAACCAAGGGGCACACCTGGTCTGCAAAAAGGGACCAAAGAGAGTAATGCTCTTTCAGAGGTGGGCTAAGAAGACCCAGCAACCTTCCAAACAAGAACTAACTAACTGCCTTTCAGTCCAATAACTGACACCACCAGAGTCTATTCCTATCAGAAGCCTGTTTTAAGGTATGCCTAATTTTCAGTCAAGGCTAGACCAGCTGGAATCCTGAAAGACGTGTTTAATGCAAGAGCAGGGAAGGGAAGCAACCACATAAACTGCACTTTCAACCACTTGGAGTCCTCTTTGTTTCCTCAGTTTCCCAATCCCAGACCAGCAAACACAGAGTTCCAATCCGACAGCTCTGCTCGCTTGGTCCAAATCATATGCATCTGTCATGGGAATGGTTAACTTGTTTGCTCTGCATGAGGCACATTATAAAACTCTATTCTCAAACTAATTACATCTGACCACCGTTTCGGTTTTTATTATTTAATTGGCACTTTCTACACCAAGGGGTAAATTTGGGGTCAGCTGCAGAGGGATTTGCAGTCACAGCACTTGGCAGTAATGGGAATCAAGGGACTAAACCTCTGTGTGTTATCTGGAAGATTCATCTCTTTGAGCTAGTTTGAAAGACAGTGATCTGAAGGATGAGGTGTTAATCCTAAATAAAAACAGAATTAAGCATCCAAGATATGGATGGGGTCCACAGAGTTTCTGAAGTATTGATGAGGCCTGGGAAGCTGAATCAAGCTCTTGTTTCCTGCTTGCTTTCAAAATAGGAAAGCTTGTGGAGAAATGGTTGGTACCCAGACAAGATGGGAAGTATCATCCATGCTTGGGACTTTCAAACAGTGCTGTAGTTGATTAAAATCACTATGACATTCTACTTCCTTATACCTCAATGTTTTTTCAGTTTTTCAGAAAACTAGATTTTTTCACCAGGATTTATGAACTCTTTATTTCAAGATAAGCACAGAGAAAACCCTCAACATAGGAATATCTATGACTGAATGGAATTGCATCCATCCACAGTAGCCAAAGGTACTCAAGGTATGACACAATGGTCTTTGAGCCTCTTCTGGAACCTTTGCCTGAGCATGAGTACCACAAATACGTCTGTGTAGTTGCGAGGTCAGTGACTAAACACAGATCCTACACTGTTTACACACACACACGCACACACACGCACACACACACGCACGCACACAGCCCTTTCTGGGTTATTACTGAGTCCCTTCCTAGTGATGATTGGAATATTAACACCTGGAGTGATTTCAAGCTGATTCCCCGGAGTTCCAGGGTTTCCAAATCAAATCCAAAATGTCCCCTCCCTCCCCACACACACTTGAGAACAGGATTGATTTTGTTGTTGTTATTGGGGTGCAAATTTTGTAAGTCATATTTAGTATCTTGTCCCTTCAGTAGAATAATTCCAAGAGACAGTGAGGTTTAAAGAAACAAAACTGAATGGGAGAGGGGAGGGGGGAGGGAGAATGGGGGAATATGTATAGCACAATACTTTTTTTTTAATGCAAAGCTGGAAGTCACAGTTCTGAGGACAACAGAAGAGCAGTAACTGGGTGCCTACACACTTTCCTCAGGGACACCTAGCCCTTAAAGAAAGCTGCGCTTGTCTCCCTGGCCTCTGTTAAGTGTGGCTCAACATATCAACTACCCCACTTTGCATGAAGATCCAGAGGTTGGGGCACTGGTGACATATCCCAGTAATCCCAGCACTTGAAAGGCAAGAGAATTGTGAGTGCAGGGTCATCAGTGACCCTTGGATACATAGCAAAGGCATTACTGTACAAGAGACAAAGGGAGTACACTGCGGGCATCCAGTGTGTGATACGGAATACACAACTTTCCTGTGGGATCTAGAGCTGGCAGTGTAGTAGCCTCAACCCATGATAGGACACCCAGGGAAGATTGCCAGGGAACTCGTGTGTCATCGGGATTGGGGTCCTTCCTGGGGACAGGCAGTGTTCTATCAGAACGTTAAGAGTGTCACAACCGAATCCCCACCCTCTTCACCACCCAGCTCTGGCCTTAGATGTCAGTGGTGTCCAGATGGGATTGGAAAGAAACAACTTTGGGTTTGGGAGCTGACATCTCCCAGGAAAAACCACTGTAGCCATTCACTGCTACGGTTCCTGTGATGGAGCTGGAGATCCACAGTGTCCCAATTTATTCCTGTGCTCTCAGCCTTCACCCCTGGAGACGACAGGATTGAGTTCTCCTTGTGGGTTTTAGGAGTGGACAGCTGTTCTGGGAGGCTTGTCCCCCCCCCCCCCAGAAAGAAGATCTGTCCTAAGAGACTCGGAAAGAGAAACCCTCTCAAGGGAAAGGGGATGGTTTTCTCTAGTGGGCTAAGTGGCAGCTCAGCATAATCACTTAATTGCCGGTGAAACTTGAGTCACAGCAGGAAAGAGGGATGTCAACATACACATTCTGACTCGAGCATCTAGACATCTGGTACACATCCAACGGATACTTTGACATGTCCGTTGGAAAACTCAGTAAGGGAAACTCAGCTGTTTCTCTTATTATGGAGTTACCTACTTATCTTTGAGAAAGAAACATTTATTCACGCTATTCCTGGAACTGACAACTCAGACTCAATATTCCAAAGACAAAAGACCTAATACCATGGCCAATTCTGTTCCTCAGTCCTGGGCACAGTGCTTACATCCCACCAGACTTTGCCAGTGATCCAGCTTTAATAATCACAGAAGCCAGTTAGTTACAGGGCCCTCATCTGTGCCTCCCGTGGGGACCAGCCTGAAGATGGCTTAAGGGACTGAAGAGAATTTTAAACAGGTCAATTCTGCATGGCGATAAGACTTGTGATAATGTACACAGGCAGCCATGGAAATGCTGTGTTCATACAGTTCAGTGTCTCCGTACTCTGTCCAGTTGCTCTAAATTAAAACAGTTCAAATTCATCCGTGCTATGAGGCATTCATCTGGACTGCTTGTTCCTGTGTTTGGGTGTTGTTACAGAATCCAGAATCTGTGTTGACTGTCACTGTTTTGTCTAAGTAGTGGCCCAGCCACTACTGAGAAAGCTGTGTGCAGTTTCCTGTGTCTGAGTGTGTGACAAGAATCCTAACCTAAGACATTAATAAAGGCTAGTGGCTTTAATAAGGAGCACTTAACTGCCCCAGGTCTGTGACTATTGTTCCCAAGGACATTGCAGTGGGTCCCGAGGAAGCAGTACAAGCCTGTAAGGGGCCTCATTTCCCAGGCTGCTTGGAAGATGCCCACATGCCTGGGGCCTAACGTCTTCATTTGCTCACAGTATCACGCAACAGCAAAATGTTTAACCCCATTTTTGATTTCTCCTCAAAGAATAAAAGTTGCTCCCATACAGCAGAAGAAATCCCCTTCCGAATCAGGAGTAACGCCATAGTGAATGGAGGAGTAGCAAGCACATCCGTCTGTTACTAAGACTCTTCTTTGTCTGAGTCCAAAATTCCCAGATACAAAGATGATGGAAGCATCAACCACATTTGTTACTGTTTTGAACCACACAGATTACTGCTCGAAGAATTCACAAGAAACTCAAACAGCACAGTTTCGGAAATGGAGATGCCTCTTATTGTACTGTAACATAATGAGCCTTAAGGATTTGTTAAAAGAACTTTTTATATTTCAAGGCAAATATTAACGCATCATCGAAATGGCATTTTATTTAATGTCTTAATAAACCTTGAAGTTGGCATTCTGTCTCAAATATGTCCTAGTGTCTCGAACTTCTTTCAAGCAGGATGTTTGTCCTCATATGGCATAGCAGGGTTTTGGTTTGGGTTTTTTTGTTTGTTTTGTTTTGTTTTGTTTTTGATTGCTTTTTTTTTAAATATAATCAATCAGCCAAATAAATGACCTTCTAACCAGAAAGAAGTATGTGCCCATGTAAACTTCTACAGAGGATGCCAGACTTTGAAAGAAACACAAGCCAGCCTTGAAATGTCCTCAGAAACAGTGTCACTTCAGACTGAAAGTGAAGCAACCTCTGGAGAGCCTGGAGCATTCTCACTAAGAGATGCTTTGTTTCTTCGCATGTCAAAGCTTTGCTTGCACAAGGCAGTACTGAATTGTAAACGGTTACTATTCTACAGTGCAAACACTAGACACACAAGTAAAATGTGCAGTGTGAGGGCTGGAGAGATGGCTCAGCCAATTAAGGGCACTGGCTGCTCTTCCAGAGGACTAGGGTTCAATTCCCAGCACCCACAGGGCAGCTCTGTCTGTAACATCAATTCCAGGGTATCTGGTGCTCTCTTCTGTCGTCCATGAATACAAGGTATGCACATGGTTCACAGACAGACATACATGCACGCAAAACACCCAGACACATAAAAGTATTTTTTTAATAATGATTAAAAAAAAACACTAAATGCAAAAGGCTCACTGGCCACTGTTAGTTCTTTTCCTGTTGCTGTGATAAAAATGCTCTGACAAAACCAATGGGAGTTGGCACAGTTCCAGGGTCCAGTCCATTATGGCGGGGAAAGTCACATGAGTGCAAGTTTGAGGCAGCTGCTCACGCTGCATCCGCGGGAAGCAAAAGTATACATACATAGAATATGGCAAGAATAATGGGCATAAAACATCATAAGTGGAAAGATTTCACACAATATAACAAAATATAATATACAATTCTTCCAGGAAGGGAATAAACTTAATTTTACATAGGTTACCACAGATAAGAATATATAACAATGTAAGCTGTAATACTAATGTCTCACTCTTACTAAATAATTCACAAGAAGATAGGCTAATCTACCTATATCCATTCTGAACCATACCTTTCCCAACCATACCCTATTCCTGTCTAAAAGAGATAACCAAGTCTAAGTGTCACCCCAAGTAACTAAGACCAACCCTATGAAGATGAATATTATCCCTAAATTCCAAGAGTGGGGAAAAGGGGCATCGTTATCTTAAGATTACTTCCTGCTGAAATGGGATGATGATTTCTCCATGGGATCTTGTAGGAAGAAAATTTTAAGCAACCAAATTTCTCAACAGAACTGGCTGTAACATATGTAGGTAGTCATTGTGTGGCAGAAAATGCTTGACTGGAGTTCTATTTGAAACTCTGGCCAGGTTGTAATAAGAAGGTGCACCAATACAGCTAGCTAGTCATGAGTTGTCTCGAACAAAGCAGTCTCAAACCGGTTTTAGGGTGAAGTTTGTAGTCCAGATGCATCAGGTTGAGTCAAGTGGAAATGTCCAATTGGGGCCCCCATCTTCTTTCCAGAATGTTCAAAGATTGCTGTTGGGAACTGTTATTATTCCTAGTGGAAAACTTAAATATCAATATCAAAGTAAAATTTTTAATTTTTACAGTATGCATTAGGGAAAGGCAACAATAAGCATTAAAATGTACATGAGAAAATTAGGATTTCAGAGAGAAAACTGCAAATAAGCGAATGAGTCCTTAGATTTTGTTTTCTTCTGCCTTACGCCAATTGGCTTCTTGATATAAAGCAGAAACTGTGAATTTAATCTTAACAACATGCTTGAATTTAGAGAAGGAAAGCCAAATCCAACTCCAAAGCCAGCATTGGTTTACATGAATCCGGACTACAGGAATACTAGATAGTAAAGAGAAATAGATTTCAGTATAGAAACAGTTTACTAGACTTAAATATTTTTAACATAAATCAGGTTCCTCTTCACTAAGTGATTCTTTCTGGAGAGCTGTCTTCTGTAGGTACCTACATGTTCATTGTCTCTTGGCTGTTTGAAGATAGGTGTTCTCTGTTTTCCTGTAAGAACAAGAACAGAACACTTCCCCTACCTTTGAGAAGTCTCTGCACATCTCATGGGACCTAATTTATTGTATGACTTGTCATTTCTCTTCATTAAGATGTTTCTCTTGTTCAACTCGGATCTTGATTAACTTAGATGATATCCATAGCTTTTCTTCTCCTGTAGATATAAATGCAAAACCCCTACCCCAACGTAACACATATCCTGGTTTCCATTCTGAGGTCAATACATCCTTGAAGTACACTGGCTGATTTAGTTCAGAAGTTTTTTCTATTGTCCAGTGTCTTTCTGCAGCTGTTTTTCCTTTTTCATCAGCATTAAGAAAGTTTAATGTTAATAAAACATTATGTAATCTGTGTTTGGGTGTCTTGGTTCCTCCTGTCTGTTTATGGAGCATTTCCTTTAAAGTACAATTGGATCTCTCAACTACTGCTTGTCCTGTAGGATTGTGTGGTATACCAGTTATGTGTTTTATGTTATAATACTCAAAAAACTGTTTCAATTTGCTGGAAATATATGCTGGAGCATTGTCAGTTTTTATTTGTGCCATAATGGCCATTACTTCTAATTAGGTGTATGATAACAGAATCAGCATTTCAGAGCTCAGAGCAGTAGCCCATTGAAACCCTGAAAATGTATCTATAGTGTGATGTACGTATTTTAACTTTCCAAATTCTGCAAAATGAAACACATCCATTTGCCATATTTCATTTCTATTTTTACTTTTAGGGTTACTGCCTGGTGGTAAAGAAGTTTGCTTATAGAATGAGCAAGTAGAACATTTCCTTACTATTTCCTTGGCTTGTTGCCAAGTAATAGAAAAATCCTTTTTCAAACCTTTGCTGTTCACATGGTATTTCTTATGAAACTGTGAGGCTTCTAGCACACTTCCTATCAATAACCAATCAATTTCATCATTGCCTCGTGCTTGAGGACCTGGCAGACCCGTATGGAATCTGATGTGTGTTATATATATATATAGGATGAATCCTCTTTCTGTTAGTATCTTGTAACTGTATAAACAATAAAGTTAACTCTGCATCGTCAGGAATAAATTCTGCAGTCTCGATGTGTAAGACTACTCTCTCTGCATATTGAGAGTCAGTAACTATATTGAGGGGTTCTGTAAAATCCATAAGTACTGTGAGAATGTCATATAATTCTGCCTTTTGTACAGAATTGTAAGGGCTTTGAACTACTTTTCTTATTTCTCCTGACTTATATCCTGCCTTACCAGATTTGTTTGCATCAGTGTAGAATGTAACTCCAGAGATAGGTGTTTGTCTCACAATGCATGGAAGGATCCAAATCGTCTTTATGAATTTGATTCTTTCACTTTTGGGATAATTGTTGCTAATTATTCCCAAATAATTATGGCATGCTCTCTGCCAATATTCATTATCTTTCCATAAGGAGGAAATGTCCTCATTAGTTAAAGGTACTATAATTTCTGCTGGATCCCTTCCTGTTAGTTGACGAAGTCTTAATTTTCCTTTTATAATCAAGTCAGAGATCTTTTCTATATATGTTTTTAGTTTTTTATTCTGTTTATGTGCAAGAATACCCATTCTAATAGATGTCTTCTCTCTGCATCAAAATCCCTGAAGGATATTCTCTAGATGGTAATATAACCAGAATACAGTCTAGATTTGGATCCACACGGTCCACATGTGCTTCTAATATCCTCTTTTCTACCCATTCTAATTCCTTTTCCACTTCAGCTGATAGTATTCGTGGACTATTCAAATCCTTGTCCCCTTTTAGGGCCATTTTCAAGTTTTTCAAATCATGCCCTTCAACTCCAATAATGGTTTGCAGTTGAGAAATCTCTCCTAGTAGTTTTTGAAGATCGTTAAGAGTCTGGTAGCGATCTCTCCTGATCTGTACTTTTTGTGGTCTAATTTTCTGTCGACCTATTTTATATCCTAAGTAGTTGATAGACTCTCCTTTTTGTATTTTTTCAGGTGCAATTTGTAATCCCCAGCGAGGTAAAACTTCCTTTACTTTCTCAAACATTTTTTCTAATATTTCTGCTTTAGAGTCAGCTAACAATATATCATCCATGTAATGAGAGATTATGGATTGTGGAAACTGTTTACAAATTATTTCCAGTGGTTTTTGTACATAATATTGGCATAGGGTGGGTCTATTTAGCATTCCCTGTGGCAAAACCTTCCATTGATATCTCTTCACTGGTTGAGAATTATTGTAATTAGGTACAGTGAAGGCAAGTTTCTATTTATCTTGTTCTTGTAAAGGTATAGTGAAGACGCAATCCTTTAAGTCAATAACTATAATAGGCCATTCTTTAGGTATCAAAGAAGGCAAGGGCATTCCAGGCTGTAAAGAGCCCATTGGCTGGATAATTTTATTAATGGCTCTCAGGTCTGTAAGCATTCTCCATTTACCAGATTTCTTTTTGATAACAAATACAGGTGAATTCCAAGGGCTGGTTGATTCCTCAATATGCCCAGCATTTAGCTGTTCCTGAACCAGGTTTTCTGAAGCTTCTAACTTCTCAGAAGTCATAGGTCATTGCTTTTGGTTCCTCTGTTTGTTCAGCACTTGCATTCTGTCTTTGTACAGCCTGGATATTTGGTGTCTGTCTTGTATAGCATTTTTTCCACAATCATGAGGTCGATATAGTTCCTATCTAATACTGGAGGAATGTTAACCTGTGTATTCCATTGCTGTAATAGATCATGACCCCATAAATTTATCACTACATCAGCCACATATGGTCTCAACCTTCCTCGCTGTCCTTCTGGTCCTACACATTCAATCCATCTGTGCTTTGTTTTACCAGAGACAGGGTTCCAATCCCTAAGAATTGAACATTAGCCTCTTGCAGTGGCCATTTTCGAGGCCAGGATTTAGTTATGATAGTTACATCCGCCCCTGTGTCCAGTAGGCCTTCAAACAGTCTGTTATTCATTTTAACTATCTAGGCCTTTGACTGTTTAAAGAGGTTTGCCAAAATATACGTTTTTTTTATTCCTTCTGTCATGTCTGATTCAACTTCTGTCACTAGTTTGTCATCCAGAGCGGTATGAGTTTTTACAATAGGCCAAGGATTTTCTAATTGTCCTGTGGGAGATTGTCCTCCACTGTGACTGGGAATGTTCGGACCACCTTTGACATGGGGGCCTTCGAGAGCCCCCCCCCAAGGAGTTTCCCGGTGGTAAAGGGTTTCCTTGCTTGTCTCTAGTTGATCTACACTCATTTGTCCAGTGTCTGCCTTTGCCACACCTTCTACATAACCCAGGAGGCTGAGGCCTTCTGTTTGATTCATTCTTGGAAGTATTATTTCTAGAGATGCTTTGCCTACAATTTCTTTTTAGATGTCCTACCTTACCACAGTTATAACATGTGACATGTTGCTATCTCTTTAAACCTTTGGAGATGGCTTCTCCTATCCAAGTTTCTATGTCACCATAGTTAAGACTTCTGTTATCTTGCTGTCTTCTCAAACCTTTAGATATAGCTTCTCCTACCCATGCTTCAGTGTTATTGCCATTATACTCAATGTTGGCTGTATATAGAACCCCTTCATCCAAAGGTGCTGATCGAATTTTTAAAGGCCAAAGCACTTGTTTGCATTGAGGATTTGCAGTCTCATAGGCTAACGATTCTATGAGTATTTGCCTAGAATCTATGTCAGCTACCTCTAATTGTACTGCTCTAGACAACCTTTCTAGAAACACACTGAAGCGTTCTCTTGGTCCTTGCCTTATTTTGGTATAAGATTCTATCCTCTCCCCTAATTCATGAACCTTATCCCAAGCATTCAGAGCTGCTGTACTGCATAGAGACAAGATATGTTCATCATAGGCAGCTTGGGTTTCTGGGTCAGCATAAATGCCCTCACCAAGAATTTTATCTTGGGGAGCTTCATAACCTTTCTTTAAGCCCTGAAGTTCAAGAGTCTTTGCTTCCTCTCTCCATAAAGTCCTCCATTCTAATTGAGAGGAGTTTTCAAGGACAGCTGATATTAATTGATCCTAGTCCTTAGGGGTTACCTTGTTATTCCTTGCCCATGATTCTATTAATTGCTTCACATATGGTGAGTGCATGCCATAAGAGACTATTGCCTCCTTTATACTTTTTAAATCTTTCATACATATTGGTTCCCACTGATAAGCAACACCACCTTTTGGGTGTTTTTTTGTTGCTGATTTTTCATTAATAGATACAGGGAAAGCTCCCCTGACCCTAAATGGTGTGGAAAATTTTAAGTTTTTTCCATGCCCTATTACCTGGAGCTCTTCTTCTGATGTATCAGATTGAAGGTCCTGTAAAGCCTGAAGTCTGTTAACCATTGCTTCTTTGAGTGTCTGAACTTCTTGAAGCATATCCCTTTCTAGAGCCTTCATTGCATCGGTCAGTTTCTTACTTTCTCCAACTACGAATGATTCCATGTTTTTGATATTCTCATCCTTAGATATTATCTGAATGGCATGTAAATTGCCTTCTAGGAACAATGTTCTATCTGCTAGCTTGCCATTATCCTCAGACATGGAAGAGATTCTATCTACTAGTCTTTCCATCTGATGTTCCAGTTTTTTAACCTTATTAGTAGCTTCATCCAACAAGGAATGAGCTGTTTCTGCTAGTATGTTAATGCATTGCATTGTTTCTGTTTTGGTTGTTGAGGCAACATCAGACATGGAACAAATTTTGTTTTCTATTTGGTCATTTTTATGTTCCATGTTTTGTATTCTACCTGTCAGTTCTCTGTTGCCATCTTCAATATTCTGAACCTTTTTTCCTAAGCATTCTATGTTTTGTGTTCTGTCATTTTCAATGTTTTGAATCCTTGTTACTAAGTCTCCTATGGTTTGTACAAGTTCCTTATTGTTTGCGCTAATCTCAAACCATTTCCTTAAGAATATCATATTAATGATAAACCCATTACTATTACAAAAAAGGTATATATATTGATCCAGTCATAATTTTCTTCTGCTAAGATTCCTTCCATATATGAAGTAAAAAAATTCCTAAAGTCCTGCATTGTAAAATTATCTGCCATAGCTATGGAACAATTTATTTCAGATATTATATCAGCTTAAATTGCAAAAGATGTTACAATTACCTTAGGTGTAATTCCGCTGTCCTGGAGCTTTGATGCTTTTAGTTGTAGATCTCAACTTGCTGCAGTTACACTTGGAGGTGTACCAGTAAATAGCTTCCAGCAGCAGAGGATCCTTCTGATCCCGGCCCCTGTAGAATAGCTTTTAACAAACTAAGGCAAGCAAAATTTTGTTAAATGAAGGAGTGAAATGAGCCTTGTACAAATTGTTGAGACCACAGGGATAACAGGAACCACCTGCAACTGTAGCGTGTATATTTCCCGCCAGCCGGCCAGCCTCTGCTGTGGCCACCGCCGCCAGAGCCCACAAGCACACAAACAGTGCAGACAGAGTCCGGGCCTTGTGCGGCAACACAAAAGCAGGGCTAATGCCACAGGGCTCTGTGCGAATGGGCAGAAGATGAGTCTCAGGGCCACGATGGAGATAAAAGGAGTTCTAGGGCAGGGTGTGTCCGCCTGATTAGGCAAGGGACACTGCCTGTTCAGGGAAGGTGGGGGAAGGGTTGTGGCTTCCGCCACATGGGTGAAACCCAGGCGCCGTAAAAATCCTGATCCTGCTTCTGACACCAGATATTGCAGTTAAATAAGGGTCAGGATAAACAAATAGGCCAAATAGATGTTTATTAAGGGAGAAACAACTCACAACACAGATGAACGCAGCAGTTGGAACTGGATGCTCCTCACTCAGCGTCCCACCAGCAAGAGAGTGTTCCCCACCTCCTTCGGAGACCTAATTCCAAAGGTCACTTCCGCCCCTGGCTCCATCCCCCAATGGGTGTGCTCAGTGCCACAGAAGCAGACACAGTGAATATCCCACTACAAACCCAAAGTTTTTTACTCCCCAGAATAAAAACACAAGTCAAGCTTGTCCCCCCACCCCTGAGCTTCCAAGTGCTACAGACATTTCTGCGGTAGGAACTAGTGCAAACTAACTCTTCCTTGCCTAACTGCAATCCCCTCTCCAGCTTCTCTACACGTCTCAGAAGATAACATCTCAGATTCAGATTCAGCCCTGTTTTAAACTATTAAACTAAAATTAAGAGCTGGCTGATTTTGAGCAAGATGTAATTTGAGCAGTGGCTGGCAAGGTGGATCCCCTTCAAACAGAGAATGAGTTGTCAGGTATGCAGAATCGTGTATCTTCTGGGAAAACTTTCATGGGTCCTCAAATAGTTAAACACAGAGTTTCCATGTGCCACAGAAATTCCACACCTAGGCATATATCTGAGAGAACTGAAAAATACTCCATATAAAAACAGCTACATGAATTTTTTCACAGCATAATCATTCATAATAGACAAGAAGCCGGTGCATAGTTACAGGGGTCCCATTGGTCAGCTCAAATAAGGCATTGGGTCATCCGAGGACAAGCCTCTTACGTGTTTGGGGATCTGATAATAGCTGACTTGGCTTATGTTTGGGTTTTTCTCCGAACTCTTCTGCTCCCCTCCCAAGGCCAGATGTCTGTCCACAGATATCCTATTTGGCAGCCTGTGAGTACTGACCTTGTCCTGTACTTTTACTTATTTATGTGGAAGCCTTGCAAAATGGCGTTACCATTGCTAAGCCAGGCCTTAAGCTATTAGCCTTGAGTGGGAGTCTTTCAACAGATAATTGGGGAAAGGGGAATGGCTGCTAACAGGCACACGTTTCTTTTCAGGGACAATGAAAATGTTCTGGAATTAGGTTGTTGTGCTACAGTGTGATCTTGTGCATTTACTAAAGTCCATTGATGTCTCTACTTTAGAATGGTGACACTAATGAAGGCAATGTAAGTCTTATTTCACTCTAAAAGGTAGCCAACATTAGCCAGGCGGTGGTGGTGCACGCCTTTAATCCCAGCACTCGGGAGGCAGAGGCAGGCAGATCTCTGTGAGTTTGAGACCAGCCTGGTCTACAGAGCTAGTTCCAGGACAGGCTCCAAAGCCACAGAGAAAGCCTGTCTTGAAAAACCAGAGAGGGGTAGGAGGGTAGTCAACACGGACAACATGTATTTAGACTCAATACAATTTCCTAGTTCTACTCTTGATGAGTGTGGTGATTTGAAAGAAATCGGCCCCCAAAGGGTACTATTAGGAGGTGTGGTATTGTTGGAGGAAGTGTGTGTTTCCTTGGAGTGAGGCTTTTTTGGTTTTTTAAGACAGAGTTTCTCTTTGTAGCCTTGGCTGCCCTGGAACTCTCTCTGTAGACCAGCCTGGCCTCGAATTCACAGAGATCTGCCCACCTATGCCTCCCAAACAAGTGAACAGATAAGGAACTCCTGCACAGTGAGATCCCACCACCGTGCTGTTCTGACTCACCATGCAACTAGAAACAGTAGAGTTGGTATAATGAACTAAAAACTCTGAAACCGTAAGCTGAAATCAAAATCTCTTCCTTTAAGCAGATCTGTGTTTTGATCCCAGCAATGCAAAGAATATGAATCAAACATGGCCTTGAGGTCTGAAACATGACCAGCCCTGACTATTTAATAAGAGTGTTTTGTCTGGCTGTGTCTGTGATTTTGCTCAGCTGTCTGTGGGCACCTCCTCTGAGGGTCCTCCCTCTGGGGCCCTGCCCTCCTGAAGCTGGCAGTGCACCCTCCTTAGCTTCTGACTCTTGCTGATCAGGGGTTCCTTGGCTCAGCCCTTTGCACTCCCACCCTGCTCGGCTTTGGAGCCCCTGCCCATTTATTATGATCTTTATTTCAATCATCAAATTTTTCATTTCCAAGCTCTCTCAAAACCTTCCTTTTTATGGGGATAATATCATTTTATTTCTCTCCAAGGAGTCTAATTATATATGTGCCAAATTCTTGTCTGCTCTACTAACTCTGTTCCTTTGGTGTAAGCTTCCTATTAGATGAGGTTGGCGACTCTCTTTCGTGGCTGTCTTCAGAAGTTTGGGGTTATTGGCTGTGATGTTCACCTTCATTGCCAACTTGACTATTTTGAAATTACCCAGAGGACACACCCCTGGCCTTGTCTATGACAGTGTATTCAGAGTTTAGCCAAGGCGGGAAGACACACCCCCCTCCGAGTGTGAGTGGCTATCCCATAGGCTGGGGGCCCAGACCTGATAAAAATGAGGGAAGAAGGAAGCAGCTGAGTACTCTGTCTTCTCCGAGTCCCGATGCCCAGGTGTGAGCCGCCCCAGCCACACTCTTCTGCTGTTCTACCACACCTTTCCTACAGTGATGGGTTCTACTTTTCAAGCAGCAAGCCAGAATAAATGCTCTCCCCATAGGGTGCTTTCTGTCAGGTATTTGGTGATGGCAACAACATGAAAAGTAACAGATACATTGGCATTGTGCTCTACTCTGCCTTTGGGTTCCCATTGTGGACACTAAACTCTGCTTATCCTACACCTAGCCCTTTGGATCCAGTGGGTACACCAGCTCTTTGGATGATGCCTAGGCCTCACAGAGTCTCTCCATTGAGCTGTCTAGGCTGGAGCACTCGCCTCTCATATGCTTCCTGTCCTGAGGGTGGAAAGGTGGCTGTGTCTTCTTGGTTCCAAGAGATTCTCGTTCCCCAGGCACCTTCCCCATAGCCCCAACCCTCAAACTTGTCAGTTACTGGAACATTTCTGTGTTAGTCTCTTTCATCTTGCTACAACAGATTTGGTGATGATGATAGCTTAGTTGGCTTTGGTTCCGGATAATGTAAAAATGAAAACAGAAGACCACCTCTAGCTAAGACCCATAGATTGAAAACCACTGGATTAGACTGTTCCAAGCTAGTGCTAGCACCACAGTATAAATCAGAAAATGGCCTGGAAATCCAGACAAGCAGAAAACAATTATCAATGCTGGCACACAACACTGGACCACCTCGGGGAACACAGATAGGAGTTGCCTGGTCTGAGCAGTGGCCTTTGCCTGAGCAGCAGGGTGCAGTGAAGGGTAACAGTCCCCTCCACATACCTGGTGAACCCACCGAGGAGGAAGGCAGTCATACTCAGTCACTATGTCCCTCAGGGAGCAGCTATCCATCCTAAGGCATTCAAATGTAGGACTTCCCGACATCCCAGCCACTCAGCTGGTGACTGGAGTCACTTGAGTGTAATAACGGATATATGTGACACATAGTCAAGACATGGAAAGTATCCATAGTGCTGAGTGTCTTGTGGACTCAAGGGACCGGCCAGTGACAGGAAGCATGACTCATGACTCCTTGGAAGACTGCTCCGTCTCCTGGAAGTCCACCTGGAAGCTCTTTGTAAAAAGCCCGCGGTTCCCTCTTCACACAGGAAATACCTGATACACCTGTGCCATCCTCTCTGTCACAGTTACTGCCCTCCCGATGGACAGGACGGGAGATGGAGAGGCGGGACACCAGGGAAGGCATATGGGACCTATCAAGGAGAGGCGGGACCCTGCAGTGGGCTCTGACCACTGCCCAAGCACTTGCTCCATACAAGTCCTTACCCAAAGTTGAGTGACTGTGAAACGGAGCCCAGAGCCCTGAGATGGAGGACTCGCTGTGCGTATTTCCTGTTCATCCTCCCTGTGCCAATAAAGACAGACTCCTAGCCGAAAGTCCCCAATGGTTAAGAATCACAACCTCCCCGGGAGAGTTAGTTCAATATGTATACCTTGGGCTTGAGATTGTAATTATGATTTAATGGAATGCTGCTTCGTGATGCCTTCCTCTTCATTTCATGTAAATTAAGTGGGAATGCATGTGTCTCTATTCCTAGAGGGAGTTGGTGAATTCATTAGTTATTGTCTGCAAAGAGTATTGCAATAAAAAAAGATCTCCAGAAATGCAAGGTATTATTATTAGGTGGCTGCAATTTGTAAATCATATTGAATGGGTTGTTTTGTTTTATTCTGCATTGTCTGGGAATAAAAATCCAGCTCCAGTCCCTGAATTCAGCAAAGACCAATGCACATAACACAGAAAATGCATGAGCCACAAACGGATGTGTTTCAATTATTATTTATCCTCCTCCCCCCTCCCACGCCAAAATTGGGAGGCATTGAGAAGGTGGCACACAGGCAGATGTGGTGCTGGAGGAGTGGAGAGTTCCACGTCTGGATCAGCAGGCGGCAGGAAGAAAGAGACATTTGCAACCTCAAAGCCCACCCCCAGTGACACACTTCCTCCAACAAGGCCATGGCCCACAATAGCACCACTCTCCGGTGACCAAGCATTCAAATCTATGAACCTATGGGGGCCGTTTCTATTCAAACCAAGCAGAGCATCGTTAAACATGGTGAGACGAATGCCTGCCATACAGAAGAAAAGCTGTCTCCCACCTCGGAGAGGCCCCTCCCATCTGGTCCTGCAGAGGCCCTTGGGGAGCAATCAGGATATTTGCTGGCGCTAGGCTTTGAGAGACCCGTTCTGAAGATGGATGGGTCTGACTTGGGAGTCTCCATGTAGCTGCTATGCCCTGGAACTGCTGCATTAACATTGGCGGGAAGTTGAAGAAGTTGCCGCAAAATGCACGCGGCAAAAACTCAGGTCTGTGCACAGGACAAGGGCCAGGCAGGTGCTAATTCATACTTACATGTGGAGAGTATCGGTTCCCGACTCCCCCAGACTTTGGTCTGCAAAGGGTAATAAAAGGGTCTGCGTGGTTCGGTCAGCGGATGAATGAACAAAGGGATGAGTTCTACAAACTTCTAATATCTAGAAAACTTTTCTCTTGTTAGGATGATCTGCTCTGGGTTTTTGGCTTTGAGAAGGAAGCCCTTTGCCGCACCTTCCTTCACCTGAGCCGGCTGCTGTTTCAGCCCGTGACTGTGGCTCTGCAGTTACCGGCAGCTTCTCTGGTAAAAAGTCCCACGGGACCCACCTCCTGCCCCTGCCACCAAATGCAGTTTTAACTAAATCTCTATCATTCTGTTTTTTCAATAAGACTCAGGAATCACAGGCTAGAGTGAAACCTGCTAACTCAGAGAGGCTGAAGAGCAACTAACTGGATGTCCCTCTTCTCCCGTATCTCTGGGGCGAGAGCTTCCTTCTGCTCCCCCAAACCTAAAAAGACCGAGCTGTTCGAGGTCCCTCCCTACTGCTTCTCCTGTACCTCTCCGTCCATCTTCCAGACTCCCTCTGACTCTCAGATCTCCTTCTGCCAATCCAGTTGCTAGCTTTGCCTCCTAACCCAAGTTTAGTTTGGCTTTCTGTCATTAATGCAAACGCAAACTCCGGGTTCACAGTGATACCATATATCCTACACAACACTTAGCCATTGCAGAATTTAAAGGGGGAAATGCACACGAGACAGACAAAACCACCCAGCGCCAGTGTACTCGGGAGCAAAGGGGCTAGGTCAAACGTTACCTTCAGTTCCTTGAGATCCTGACACACATTTCCCTTCAAATCCTTTTCTCACAAAGATGCTTTTTTTTTTTTTTTTTTTTTTTCTTTTCTTCGAGACAGGGTTTCTCTGTATTTCTCTGTATTGTTTTGGAGACTGTCCTGGAAGTAACTCTGTAGAACTCATAGAGATCTGTCTGCGTCTGCCTCTGCCTCCGCCCCCACTGCCTGGCTGATGATGTCATTTTTAAGAGCAGTTTTAGGTTCACAGCAAAGAGGGAAGTTAAGATATTTCCTGTGGAGTCCCTGTCCAGAGCCTCGATGTTAGCCCAAGCCCCACCAGAGCCTGCATTGCTGTGATCAAGGGACCTATGATGAAACATTTTCTCATGGGGATCACTCTTGGTATTTGCAGTCTACGAGTCCCCACTCTAGTGTGACATGGACATGTCCCCACTCTAGTGTGACATGGACGTGTCCCCACTCTAGAGTGACATGGACTTGTCTCCCCTGTACTGTGACATGGACATGTCCCCACTCTATAATGTGACCTGTATGTGCCCCCACTGTACTGTTATAGGGATTACCATTGTCCCTCTCTCTGCCATCTCCGCTTTCCACAGCTCCCATTAAGAAGTGAACCTTCTTCTTAAGTGCCTTAGTCCTTCACCTCACTTCCTCTGTCAGCTGGCCACCATGTGACCTGGGGTCAGTTGGAAAAGAGAACTGAATACAGCACACTGAGGTATACAGGTGATGGCTAAGTGCTCCACAGGCATGGGGGACCTGAATCGAGCTGCGAGCACCCACTGAAGAGCCACTGTGCATCTGGAATCCTGGAGCTGGGGAGGCAGAGACAGGAGGATCCCTACATTTGCTGGCCAGCTAGTCTAGATGAATTGACAAGCCTCTGGTTCAGTGAGACACCCTGACTCAAAAAGTGACTAGAAAGCAATTGACAAAGACACCCATGTTGACCTATGACCTACACATGTGCAAACTTACAAGCACCTGCACCCTCCCTTACATGTTTACACATAAATACACATACAACCCAGTCACATGGAGGTTTTTGAGACACCATAAATTCACAAAATTTTATTATAGTATATTATAAAAGAATTCTATTTTTATTAATTATTGTCAAGTTCTTTCTATGCTTAGATTATAAAGTCAAGTGTATCATAGGATAAGGAGAAAATACAACGAACACAAATGAGATTTGTTACTATCTGCAGCCTCAGACACCCCTACCCTTAGAGCATATTCCCCAAGGAGGAACTACTATACATCGACTACCACAAAAACCCTCTGCGCTCTGCTATTGGTCTTGCATCCCAACTCCCCCGCCTAATGCTCTCAGCACACACCACTAGGGGGTCAATTAAGAGAACAAGGAGCCACACACATTTGCTTTCAGAACATTTGCTTTTGTCTTAGACAAAGAAAGGGCTCAAAGTCTGGCATCATACTTAGCTTCAGCTGTCGGTTTCACACTAGCCTAGTCAGCTGGGAAGAGGGAGCCCAACCGCCTCAGTCAGATTGGCCTGTGAGCTTGTTGGTGAGGTGTTTTCTTAATTAATTGTTAATTGACATAGGAGGGCCCATCCCACTGTGGGAGGTGCTACCCCTGGGCCAGTAGCCCTGAGTTGTGTAAGAAAGCAGGCTGAGCAAGCCACAAGGAGCAAGCCAGAAAGCAGCACCCTCCCTGGTCTCTGCTCCAGCTCCCGCCTCCAGGCTCCTGCTCTGTGTGAGTTCCTGCCTCTACTTCCCTTTGTGATGAACTGTGACAGAGACATGTAAGCCATGTAAACCTGTTTCTCCTCAAGTAGCTTGTGTGTGTGTGTGTGTGTGTGTGTGTGTGTGTGTGTGTGTGTGTGTTTAGCATAACAGTAGGAAAGCTAGCCACAAGACCTGGTTAGCAACACAGATGACTGGCGTAGACTCTAGGGTAGAGTGGGCCAGCAGGCCTTGCAAGTACACTGCAAGTCTCTCTAATACATTTGTCCTTTTTTCAGTCATGCGAATCTGAAAAGCGTGAATTGAAATATGCATTTCATAATGAATTTACTCAGCCCCTAATGCAGTGTTTTGTCATTTAGAGTGTCGCCGGGTAGCTCAGGACAGTGTCTTCATTGACATCTTCCTAGAGGCCCCCTTGTGCATGAGAGTTGTGTGTACCTGGTAACAGAGCGAACGTTCATGTCTTGTAGCTTTTCCCACCTGTTTAAAATTGAGTGTGGAGAATTCCAGACTTGAAGAGTAAAGCAAGGAAAGGTAAAGATGATCTTTTAAAACCTGAACAATGACCACAACCAGATTTTTTTAAATCCCTCCTGCTTTTTCATGTGTGTAGGGGGCATCCCACCTCTCCTGAAACCATCAGTTTTAGTCCTATAAAGACATGAGAAAGGGGATGCTAAACAAATCCCTCACGTCAAATCATCTCCCTCTCCCACTGGGTACATCACGTACACTCGTACGTATATTTGCATGTTTGGGTTCGGCTACCTCCCGAGTTCCTAATTAAAAACCACTTAAGGAATTGCTAGTTGACACCTTAATGGGCTGTATTAGTTTGCTAATTCTAGCTAACGAATTACTAAAAATAAGAAGAATTTAAATTAGCACCCCTTTGCCATCTCGAGGCTCTGTGGGTCGGAAGTCCACATAGATGACCGGGTCCTTATGATCTGAGCTCCAAGCGTCAGCCCTGCAGGGCTGGGCAAGGAAGCTGCTTCCAAGTTGTTTCTGGTTGTTGGCAGCATTCCATTCCATGCAACCATGGGGCAGAAGCCCTGCATCCTTGCTGGCTGTTGATGAGGTCACTCTCCACATGGAGAGGCTTCTCACAGGCTCTGATGTGTAGCTAACTATCTTCAAAGTCGGCAAGGGCACTTGCAATCCTTCTTATGCTTAGAGTCTCTGATGTCTCTCCGTCTGACACCAGCTTAAAGAAATGCTATGCCTTTCTCGGAATGTGATGAGGCTGCACCCACCTGCATAATCTCCCTTTTGAATATCTCAAAGCCAAATCATTATACCTTTAATTACATCTTCAAGATTTCCCTTGATAGTAACACAATGTGATCATGGGTTGACAATCTTATCGGAGTCCCAGACCCAAAGAAATAGGACTCTCATTGGGCAGAGAATCTTGAGGCACTTGCTACTAGTTGGATATGCACAAAACAGAAACTAGGAGAGACAACTCAAAGGATGGGAGAGAGGCATTCAGACTACTCAAACTGGACCACACCCCAAGGGCGCAGTGGTTCACCGTGCAAAACCTTCCGGTTCAGATGCATTTTAAACATCAGAAGCCTTGCCTTTCTGGGCAGGTAGCCGGCCAGTGACCCTCCAAAAGTCTTCTGCACACAGAGGCGAAATCCCCTCAACATAACTTTAGTCCCTTGTGCATGAAGGTGGGTAAGCCACACGACCCCACATCACCAAATGCAAGAGCAAAGGTTTCTTTATTGGCAAGCTGCAACAGCTAACGGGGGAGGAGAATAAGGGGAAAGTCCACAAGACTAAAAGTCTAGAGATTACAAAGCTTCCATGGTTACATAGGATGAAACAATATGTTTGGGCAGGATACAATTAAGCAGGATATTGTAGGGGAAATAAGTGTGTTAGCTTTCTCTTGGGCCAAGGGTTTTCCTAACTGCGAGTTGATGGCTATCTGGTCTTCTTTAGGACAGCGAACTGTTGACACAGCTGGGGTGTGTCATCTGGTCCCAGGCTTCTGGTCACACACCGAGTCCTTTGTTTACCCTTATATGTGGGCTGCCTTTGGGAGCTCAGAGGAGCGTAGAAGTTTCCTTTTTCATCTATTGACTTTGAAGTCTAAGTTTTTAGATTTTTATTAATTTTTCCCATTCACACACACACACACACACACACACACACACACACACACACACACACACACACAGGGGTGTAACTGTGACATTGTAGCTCCAGTGTGACATTGTAGCTCCAGAGATGCCTGCATTGTGCACCAGCCAATAATGGCAAGCCATGCTCTTTCCTGGTGTCTAAGAGTATGTTCTCTCTGTTCCTTAGCAAGACCACACAGCTTTCCCTTCTGCAGGAAGTCAGTTTTTTAGTGGGATGCCCAGAGTGGGTGAGAATATCAGAGAGCTCAATTCAGGTGACTTAAAAACGAGCAGAAACCATAGAGCTGCAAGGAACCCGTTGGAGGAAGGTTTGAGGCGTAATTCTGCCAGTGCTGTGGTTCCCTTTAGCTGCAGTACCCCAGCTTTGACCTCCTCCTCCTTGTGCTGGCCGTTTTTACCCAACATGTTTTGTCCCATGGTGGCAATGTGACTATGTGGCTGCTTGTAGGGACTAGGCCTCCCTGTTTACACAAAACAGGAGAAAGCCAGCAGGTCCAGAGCCCTGAACAGTAATCCCATTTTCCAATCATTTGGCTGCTCTCTCCCCGTGGCCATGGGCTATCACTGTTTAATTGCTTAGGCACTGATGTCCTCATATTGTGTCCACTAAGCTGTACTTCCAAAGTTCCTCCTTGCACCCAAATCCTATGCCATATATAGATTCTTCTATAGTACAGCCTGCTCATAGCACCCCTCTCCAGCTTCTGTGTTTCCAGGGTGTTTAGGATCCCTCAGAGCAGGGTTTCTCACCTTAGCACTGTCAGCGTTTGTGGCCAGCTGTAGGGCTGAGTTCCTGGACATGTAACATGTGCAGAACACTCAGAGGAGGTCCTAACACCTGCAGGGGCCACTGTCATCATCTTGAAGTTCTTAGTGTGGTGGTGATACATTATTTATGATTTATTAAAGCTTGCGTGAGAACTCAGAAAGCAAAGCCAGCCTCAATCTATAGAGATCAGGCAGTGATGGTACACACCTCTAATCTCAGGACTCAGGATTAAGATCTGAGGTAGATGGATCTTTGTGAGTTCAAGGCCACCCAGGGCTACACAAGATTGAATCAGTATAAAGGAGTAATAGAGCTCTCACCTTTAATCCCAGCACTAGAGAGATATAAAAGATAGGAGCAGGGTCTTCTGTAGTTAATATCAGGGTTAGTCTCCAGCCATGTTGAGGAGAGCACAGCAGTCTGAGTGAATGTGAGGAGCAGAGAAGTCGGGAGCGGTCTGAGGATCGCTCCTTTGGTCTAAACTGTGGTAGAGGTGAGAGCTAGTGGCTGGCTGCTTTGCTTCCCTGATCTTCAGCTTGAAGCTTGAGCCCCAATATCAGTTTCTGGGTCTTTTATTTTTTGTGCTACATTAATGATCTTTAAACATGTAAGTGAGATACAGGAGAGCAAGAGAGCGTGTCTAAGAGCAGGGCACATGCCTGATAGTCATGGCCGTGGTCCTTGTGGCCCTGTTTTCAGACTGGTGACAGTTCTGGTGTCCTATGAGCACAGGATTCTTATGGGCCCACGATGCATGGAGGTGCAGTGACAATCAGAGCAAGCAAAACAGCAAAGCGCTACACGTGTGACTGAGTAAGGCAGTGGTTCTCAACTGTCCTAACGCTGTCCTAACACAGTTCCTCATGCTGTGGTGACCCCCAACCACAAAATTATTTTTGTTCCTACTTCATAACTGTAGCTTTAGTAGTGTTATGAATTGTAGTAGTATACAAATTTGTGTAAATATCTGTGTTTTCTGATGGTCTTAGGTGACCCCAAAGGGTCGCGACCCACAGATTGAGAACCACTTGGTTTAATCAAGCAAAGCCCTTCATGGCTCCAAGATACTGTCCAGCCAGAAACCTGCTTTGGATGCATAAAAAGTGGGCTGGCCACCAAGAAATGCAAGTGATCAATAAGCTAAGAGTCTCCTCCCATTCGTGTCCCATCCCTGAACTTGCCAATTACCGAAAACAGTGACACAGAGGTAGAATTTCACTGCTGATTGAGCGAGGAAACTCAGAGGTAGAGCGCTGCCCTAGACCATCTGAAGCCCAGGATTTGACTCCCAGGACTGAAAAAATAGCAGAGGGCTCTTATTAGTAAGCATAGGTTGCCTGTTAAAATCTGAATTTAAGATAAGCAACATGGGACGTACTTATACTGAAATTTTAGTATTGTTCTCAATATTAAAATTAAGTAAGTTACCTGGTCTTTTATCTGATGATCCTAACTGGCAGGGAAGGGGAGGCCAGGGCAGCTCTCAGCCCCCTTTCTTTAATGTAGGGCACTGCCCTGCCGCCATCTTGTTGTTTATTAGTTTGCTGCCACCATTTGGTGATCCTGCCTCTGCCTTGCTCAGCGCTGTTTCACATGCCCTCCCGTGGTGAGACCCAGCCTTAGCCTATCGTGTACTGACACGTTTGCTCAGGAGAGGCCTGCACCAATCAGACACAGATACGGCATGGCTTTTGTCTGCACTGTATATAAGCAGTGCATGCCTGGGGTCTGGGTCCTTCTGCTCCAACTCTTCAAAGAAGTGTGCTCCAATAAAGCGTGTGCTGAGAAGATCCTGTTGTGGTCGTCTTTTCCGCTGGCGGACAGGGCAGCCACACTTTAACTCTTTCCTCCTCACAGTAGCTGCTGGGATAGGATAGAGTGCCGCTATGGAGCAGAGTGACAGCAGGCACGTGAGCTCTGTGCAGCCTTTCTGCTCTACTAGGAAAACAAACACGTGTGCCCAGGCCAGCTATGAAATATGAATAGGGTGCTTTTAGATGTTCCTCGAGTGAGTTAAGTGTCCTTGTATTTGTTGTTCAAACCAGCACTGTACAATATGAAGATAAAGGGGACACCACTTGCTGATAATTTAAATTTTTTAACTTTTCTCTATTTAGAACAACACTAGGTAGCAAATGAAAACAATGCCATGACACATAATTAGAATTCGGAGAAAAGGACTTCCACGTTGTGTTTTTACCTTTTCGTTTAGTTGGTTGGTTTGGGGGAACTAGGCCTTGTTACACAACTCAAGCGGGTCTCAAAATTGTTATCTTCCTGTCTCAGCCTTCTACATGCTGCTGGGTTAGATTATAGGCACATGTTTTAGTAATTGCAATGGTGACTTTGTTCTTCTCCTTGAGCCACTGTTTCATTCTGGGCTATCTGACATGTTCAGCAGCCAACCTTGGGCTGCCCTATCCACTGTAGAATATTCAGCAGCAACTGTCAGCTGTGGCCCCAACCCACCCAAAGAGAACCCCTGCTTTAGAGAGAACTCTAACGCTATTAACGTGTGGGACTCCTGGCAATCTAGCCCTTGCCTATGAAACTCATTACACACCTACCCACAGAGTGCAACAATCATGCTGAGTCTGCTTGGAAGCATCACTTGAATTCATCCTTGCCATCTCTTGCTCAAGCTTCCCTCAGTGTGACACTCAGATGACTTCCTGTTGCCTGTAAGATGTAGGATGTTCAACTATTCTTCCAGTACCATATCTGCCTGCAAGACGCCATGCTTGCAGCCGTGACAATAATGGTCTGAACCTCTGAAACTGTAAGTGAGCCACATTCATTAAAATGTTTTCCTTTTAAGAGTTGCTGTGGCCATGGCGCCTTTTCACAGCAACAGAAACGCTAAGTAGGACATCTTGTCTGAGAGTGACCCTAGGCGCTCCCTTCATTACTTACTCTGGCAGGGAGGGGCCCTGTGAATCTGGTCAGGTTCAGGGGCTTCCTGAAGGCGTCTTGAGTTGTTCACTTCCCTGGAGGAAGGAATGCTTCCATCTTGGAGGACACCGTTACACAGCAGTCCACCATCAGTGGCAGGACTGTGAGATAGCACCCACAGCCAGGGATCAGGGAAAAGATGGCACCTTTGTTTCTTTTTATTCAGTCTAGAGCTCCCGATGGTAGGGCGGTACCATCCACATTCAGGGCAGGCCATCCCCACCTCAGTTAAACCTGTGGGGAAGGATGCTCGCAGGTGCACCCAGAGGCATGTTTCCTGGGTGATGTGAAGGCCACTTAGGTTGAAAAGGATTAATCATCACACCGGTACATGCTTTGATGGCGGCTTCTCCTGCACTACCTGTGGGCAGATTTTGAATGATGCAAGGCTGTGCTAGACTTGAAGGGCAAGGACTTTCTCATCTGTTCAGCTAGGAAATTATTTTGATTGATGGGTCAGAGATCATGAAGGAGGTGGGTGTCTCTCCTGTAAATACTCAGAGGTAACTCGGCCCACGGCTCAGCTATCTCATGATCTTCTGTTTTCGGCATGTTGCCAGTCAATATAGCTGCAAAAGAAGCATGGGCTGTGCCCCTTTCTCCCTAGGCAGGCTTAATCAGGAAGCCACGACTACCTGCAAAGAATACTGGGAAATGTAGTCCTCTCAGATGTGCTGTGGATGGGACTGATGCACTGTTTATCTACTTAATTATCTACTTAATTATTTTATACATGCGCGCGGAAACACACACACACACACACACACACACACAATAGTTCACTTAAAAACCAGACATGCAGCAGACACAAGAGTCTCAGTTGCACCCTTGGGCATTGCTCTTGTTAAGTGAAAACATGTTTACCTGAGAATCTGAAGGAGACCCCCCCTCCGCACCGCGAGCACCCCAGATTAGGCACAAGCCACACCCAAACACCTGTCTTCACAGAGAGATCCTTTATTAGGCAGGGAAGGAAAGTAAAGGTGGCTGCTTTCTGACTCAGGCAGAAAAACATCAGCAAATGACCATGACCTTTGCAGGCGTGGTTTTTAAGAGGAGAAAAGGGGGAGGTCTGTGTTAGAATGGGCCAGGATGTGGTTGGTGGTAAAGGAGAGAGGGGGCAAGGTATGGGACCCAGTGGGACAAAGGACTGCCTCTGGATGGGAGGGAGACAGACATGTCAGATAGAAAAAGGCAGTTCATAAAAATAAAAGGGAAACCCTGTGTTAGGATGAGGTGTTTAATTTTAATTGGGCATGTTAATTAGGTGAGCCCAAGAGGGTTTTTGATAGCTGAACCTTGGTAGTCAGCCTCAGAAGAAGGAAGAGGCCAAATAAAGTATTGGACCTTGGTGGCCAGCTTTAGGGATGTACTAATGGTTTTTAGCAAAGCAGAGGAACGGGAGAAGGGCAAACTCAAGTGGGCTAGTGCCCCTCAGTACCTATATATGACTACTCATACCCTTTTTTTCATGATAGCAAATAACTGGAAACAGCCTAGATACCCATCAATAAAAGAATGACTAAACAGAAAATTGAGTGTCAACCCTAGACAGAGAACTGCAGGGATCAGCAGAAATGGTCTTCCCAAGGATGAGCACACCAAATAGTTGTTCCATACCAAATGGCCAGCCCTGAAAACAAACAATCAAGCAACATAGTACAGACTGAGCAGGCTCCGTGTGTGTATTGAGGAAATACATACATACATACATACATACATACATACATACATACATACATACATGATACAGGGAACCCATGCCAGACCAAATACCACCTGACAAATACCACCAAAGTCCAACTGGGTGAACCGATGACCTTTATTGGGGTTACTTACAGGAATATTGGTGAAGAGTTACTCAGAGGAGCAGCAATGACTCAAAGACAGCACATCACCAAAGCCACCCCAGCATTGGTGACAGCTCACGAAGCTGGGATCCTGGAGCACACTGCACACTGCCTGCAGGCAGCTCAGCAGGTTGGAGACTGTCCCTTCCAAGTGAGTCACTGAGAGTGCCAGGCAGATACCATGACAGGCTCCTAATAACTCAGTTAAGAACTAGGCTGGAAGGAAATAATTATAAATGGCCGGAACAAGCTAGAGATAAATGCCTTGGAAGTCCCCAAGTCCCCCCCATCCCCCACCCCCGGACTCTGCAGCCAGTCAGCTTCGAATCCATACTCCTAACCCTGTTCAGTGAGCGTTGCCTTTATAAACCCCATGCTTATGAGGCTTGGGACTTTCTCCTGCAGCTGCTGTGGCAGTGTGAGGGATGCGGTCCCTGCCTAGGCTTGAATGAAGAAACCTTGTGCGCTTGCATTCCAGGAGTCAGCTCCTTGGTGGTCTCTCTAGAGGTCTTGCGGACAGCATAGAACACTTCCAGGCAGCTGGTCTGGTCCCAGACTCTTTTTTTTTCCGCCTCTGTTCCCCTCAGTTTCCACTGCTTCCTCTGGCTGGAAGGTAATCTAGTCAGTTTCAGGAACTTCTTGAAGCTATTTTGAGTTGTTAATTCTTTAACCTCACAGGAAACTGTTACACAAGTGGAGGTGGTGGTGGGGGTGATAGGCACATGGTAGGTTTTGGAAGGAGAAAACAGAAGAGGGAAGTGATGCAATTATATAATCTCAAAAAATAGATCAATTTTAACAAACATGGACTAATCAATAGGAAAGAACCAATCATTGATGTGCGCTAGAGCTGCTGGGCTGCAGAGAATCATGCTGAATGAAGAGCCACTGATCTCAAACATTTGCGCATACATGACTCCATTTGCCATTTCTTAAAGATTAAGTTTTAGAAATGGGGAGCTAATTGTTGACAGAGGCTAGGAGATATTGTAAACTTCCCCTTTGACTCAGACATTTATTAGTATCTCCCCTTTAGGGAATGTGCTGGCCATCCAAACTAAAATGAAAAAGTGTTGGGCGTGGTGGGATAAAAACTACAATGCTGGCAATGTTGAGGAAGCTGAGGCAGGAGGATCATGAATTTGAGGCTGGCCTAGTTTGTATACAGTGAGACTTTATTAAAAGAAAGGACTGGAAGGAGGAAGGGGGGAAGGAAAAAAGAAAGGAGAAGGAAAGAAAAAGGAAATCAAGGTACCACTCTCTTCTGGTAACTCCAGAATGAAGAGACCCTGGGGTTAATTTCCAGTGATTCCCTTAAGTCACCAAGGACAATGGCCGCAATAACAAAGCGACAACAGAGGCAGACCTTTCCGGTAGGTGCAAGCGCCATTGTGCTCTCAATTCTACCATGATCTTCTCTACCTTCCTCGGAGCCACTAAACTGTTCAAGGATTTCAAAGCGTGCTCAGGCTCCCCTTCTCATCTGTGGCTGTAACTCCTGATCCTCTGCCGGCAACACAAGCTTCTCTATGCCATCACACTGCTAAACTTCATTAGGTGGGATCCTTCATGGAGACAGGCTGGTGACATCCAACGCTCGGAGAGGAACTGTTTATGAAGACAGCTGGGAACTCTCCCGTGCATGGTCCTTCCTTAGTGCATCATATTTCCTCTCTTGCTTACTTATATACGATTTGTTTATGCATTTGGTAGGGCTGGAACCAAGGCCAGGTATTCGCATGTGCTAGACAAGGCTTCTGCACCAAGCTACATTCTCCCAGCCCCTCCAGCAACACGCCGTGTTTACCTAGCTGAAGGCAGAACCCAGGACTCCGTGCATGCTAGGCAAGTGCTTTCCTTCTGAGCCACATCCTCACTCTCCCCGTAGTGTGATTTAGACCGTACTTTGCTAGTGAAGAAAAGTTTACCCAATCTCAGGCTCAGGAGTTCTTTGATTACCTCCGGACAAGAGTCCCACTGATGAATGATTCAAAGGACCAAACCCCTGAAGGTATGAGCTGACTTCTCTAAATCCTACCTGTACCCTTTAAGACAGAGTTCAGAAAAGGCTGCAGCCCACTGTGCATTTTATAAACCAGAGACTCATTATCCCTTGCACCTGCCCTTGTAATCCTCTGGTGTTGTCCAGGAAAAAAAAAAAAAAAAAAAAAAAGCCTCACGGGCATAGATATTGATTCAGGCAAAACCAAAGGCCATACGAACGGCTGTGATTCCTTTTTTCCAATGGTCCTTAATCCAAATTCCATTTGGTCTTCAATGGTACCAGGAGCCTCTCTTCACCAGGATGGGTTTATGTATGTCTGCTAGCGCCCTATTAGGCCCTGGTAGTCAATATTTATTTCCCTTCCCATAGGAAATCAACTAGGCACCTGGCCTGCTTTGCTCAGGCATTTATTAAGGCTCCTTCCAAGTTTTCTCAGGTTCTTAACTGGGAATGCAAGGAGTTGAGATTTCCTTGTGAGTCTATTCTAATATGTGTAGATGATGCTTTGCTATTGTTATTATTTTTTTTCAATGAGTTAAGGTTTAAGACTGTCTTTGCATTTTATTAAAGACCTGAGTTCAGGAGAGACATAAAGTCTTCAAAGAGAAATTAAAATCTGCTACAGTAACAACAGAAGTCTCCTTGTCTGTGGCATGCCATATCTCAAGAAGGCAAACCCATGATGTAAAAAGGACAAACATTCAGTATTTCCCAGACTGACAGAATGACTTTGAGCAATCATAGGGAGGGGCTCTATGTCACAGGGATTGGTACTAAGCTTTTCTTACAGTAAATCTCCCTTCGATGAATTATGTCCTTAGTTCTCTATACTAGGAAGATAAACATAAACCCTTCTGGGACATAAATACAACTCTGCCTGGGCACCCAAACAGGGGTACCTAATTAACATAAGCCCTTTCCCCTTGTTGTTCATGAATGATCCTTACTCAGGGAGTATTGATCAATTACATGAGACTCATCTGCAGTCCATTTGCTTCTCTTTTAGTTTATTTTAATTGGCACAATTACAGATATTAATGACATACAGAGTGATATCTGCTTGTGTGTACACATTGTGAGATGATCAAGACTGAGTATTTAGCAATCCGTCACCTCAGACATTTATCATTTCTTTTTAAATTAAAAATAAAAATCAATTACTTGTAGGTGTGTGGCAGGGGCATATGCACTGATTGCAGGTAGCCTAGAGAACCAGAAGAAAGCATCAGGCCTCCCGGGGCAGAAAGGACAGGCAGTCTGAGCTGGCCAGTGTGGGTGCTGGGAACTAAACTCAGGTCCTTTGCAGGAGCAGTAAGTACTTGCCCGCAACTGCAGAGTCCTCCCTCCATCCTCCATTTATCAATTCTCGGTGATGGGGACATCTGAAATTCGCTCTTCTGGTTATTTTGGAATTCGGATTACAGTAAGGATATCCCCTCTAGATTGCAACTGTGATAAAGCCCCAGCACTCACCTCTCTGAACTATTTCTTTGTATGCACTGGTCACCCTGTCCCTGTGCCCACCCCCACCCCACCCCACCCCACCCCCGTCCTCCCCAGCGTCTGGATACCCGTGTGAAATCAGCTTTTTCTCAAAGGCCCATTGCAACCTTCAGTCTTTCCTTTGGTTTGGAAACTTAGACATGATCATCCCACTTCAGAATGAGAGGACAGTGAAGCTCTGGCGGCCTGGGGGGGGCGGGGCTGAGCCCAGGTTCCCCACTCAGTTGAATGGGGCCTTGTGCACAGACACTTGCTTTCGCTGATGGAGGGAATGAAGCAGTTCTCAGCTAACTGCCCCACAGTCCGTGCAGCAGTTTGATTTTTTCTATCAAAGTCACCGTCCCAGCAATACACAACACCGCGCTGTCCCCTTCCTCCACCCAAGGGGCCTGCGCAGTTGCTTCAGGCTGTATTTTAGTCACCTCTGCCCTAAGTCTGATGCAGACTTGTTGCCGTGTCCCCAGACAAACCTGACCTAATTTTATCTGTAAATGGTTTCTTTTTAAAAATAGAAATTGGAAGTTGTCGGGCAGGTTATGCAGACCCAAACTTGAATTTACCTTTGTAATACAAAGTATTTCTAGGAATTAAGTCAACTCAAAAAGCTAAATGAGTTGTGCATGACTAGATACACCAACCAGGAAAGAGGGACAGAACACAGTCGATGTTTTGCATGGTTGGGTTTTTTTGATAGACAAGATCTTTTATGCAGCCCAGGTCTGGAACTTAACAATACTCCTCCCTCAGCCTCCTGAGAGCTGGAATTACAGACATGAGTCGCCTCACCTTTGATATGTTTCTCAGGAAGCACATGACTTTGGAAACAGAGAGGTTTGCTTAAATCAGCGGTATACTTTATTCAGCAAACATGAGTAACACAATTAGACTGTGTGTGTGTGTGTGTGTGTGTGTGTGTGTGTGTGTGTGTGTAAAACCCGTTTAGACTAGACATGGACAAGCATCAACCCTTGGGGCTGTGTGAACACTCCAGATCAACTGTATATGAGCGTTCCTTCACCAGGTAAGGAGTGCACTCCGGTTACTGTCCATTTATTCTCAGCAGAGAACTACCAGTCTCACTATGGAAAAAGAGAGAGAGAATGAAGACAGCTAAATTGCTTTGTGTGTACAGTGTTTGTGCACACATGGACGGGTGCATCTCTCATGCAGGGAAGTCAGGGGAGGGCATCCAGTAACCCACTGTACCACCCTCTGCCTTAGTCCCTTTAGCCATAGCCTCTTGGTGAAACTGAAGCTAGGCTGACGGCCAGCCAACAAGTCCCAGAGATCAGCCTGTCTTCTCCTGCTCCCCAGCGTTTCTGTCCCTTGTAGAGATTCAGGCCCAGGTCCTCAGGCTTAGGAGCAAGTGCCCTTACCTCTGAGGTGTCCCCACAGAGCCTCGCTTATGTTTCTCCAGCCTTGGAAACTCCCAAACTGAAAGGGACATTCATCTTACTCATAATTTTAATAAAGAACTGAAAACTTTGTCTTTTAATCAGAAATGCTTTGTCTGCAGTCCCTAGGGGTAAACCAGTAGAACAAACAGAATCCTAAGATGCTGTCAACAAAACTGTCACACATCCTGCCTCGTACACCCTGAAGTATGGGAGCACCCCAAACCCCCTGGAGAGCAGTAAGCAATTGTTCTGTATTTGGAAATTGTATTCCTAATCTTAAATCCTCCCTATTCCAAGTTGAATCATTTCCCCTAAAACATATTCAAGCCCAAACCTGTCAGTGTGCCCTTATAAGAAACAGGAATTTTGCTGATGTAATCAACCTAATATTGTGTCATCCTGGGTTGCAGTGGGCCCTAAACTCAAGCACAGGTGTCTTTATAAATCTCTATACCAAGGCACACATAGGAAGTAAGAAGTTCGTGTGACGGGAAGTAAGAAGGCCAAGGAACACCAGTGACTGCCAGGAACCACCAGAGGTAGGGAGAGGCAAGGGCGGGTTCTTCTTCAGACCTTCATGTATCATGTGGCTTGATGGCAGTGTGATATCAGGCTTCTATGTTGCTTTATGTCATCCCATCTGTGGCATTTTGTGACAGCAGCCCTGAGAAACGAATAAGTGCCTTCTGGAAAGCGGACAGAATTACTACTGTGAGGAGCCCACACATGAAAGTGCTGCATGGTCAGATACTCTGACAGCCAGTGCTGCATGGTCAGATACTCTGACAGCCAGATGGAAAGGTGGCATTGCTGGCCGGTGACTGCACTGGGAAGCGTGGCCAAATCACACACCCCCAAGCTTCACCGCTTTTCTTTGTGCACAAAACCACACCCTGATTGACACACTTTAGTTAGCAAGAACTGTTAGTTGTTGAGAAGTGAGACTACAGAGGCCAGAAAACGAGGTTAGCACATTTAAGGACTTTCCTGGAATGATGGACGAGTCTTTGATGGATTAGGTCTCTGTTCCCAGTTTTGCAGGTGCTGAGGCCTGTGTGCTGGGTTCTAAGGTCAGAATGGTGCCTCTAACATGGCGTCAGCGGTGCTAAGATCTTGGGGCCTGTCCCAAAAGCTCCAGATTTTATATCCATAGACAGAATCTGCTTTTCCTAAATGGCCTCTGCATATCTGCACAGGAAAGTTAGGCTTCTGAGACAAACACTAGGAAAAACTGTCACTGAACCTCAGAAGGGATCTGGTCAGGTGTAGTTAGTAAATAAACACCACAGCAGTCCAACTCCAAGATAATGGTCCTTACATTCCCATTTCCCTTCTCAGACCCCAGACCCGGCCACCAGACTTCCATTCCATCTGAGGCCTCAAACTGAGGGTTCTTGGGAGTCTGCCACAAATTTCCAACTTCAGAGGCAGGCGTTGACTTCCTAAGGTAGTGGGACAAAGAGAAGACCTAGGACTGGACAGGTGTTATCCATGGTGATAAAACAAGATACATTTTCAGATTCTTCAACTGTTTTCTGATTTCCCTTCTCTTTGCCGTGTTTGTCTCCATGTTCTCTCTGTTAACACTGAGGCCTCTTAATACACGTCTCTCTTCATCCTTTTATTTTGGATACCCTTGGTCTCCTGTCCCTTGAGCAAAACAAAATTCTCCTGCACGTTTTTTCCCAGACGGCTGCTGCTGCTGCTCTGATACCAGTGGATCTGTGGATCTGTAATCCCTTAATTGACCATGTTAACAAGAATGACAAAAGCAACAAACAAAACTTGTTTCTTTAAATACTCCAAAAAGAAAAATCTCTCAATTTTTCAAGACAGGGTTTCTCTGTGAAATAGTCCTGGCTGTCCTAGAACTTATTCTGTAGACTCACTCTGTGGCCTTGAACTCACAGAGATCCCACCTGCCTCTGCTTCCAGAGTGCTGGGATTAAAGGCGTGTGTCACTACCCCCCCACACACACACACCGAAAATTCTCTTTTTAAAACTCTTTCTGGTACTCAATTTTCCTCAAACCATTAATTCCAACTACTCAATTCACAGGCATTGGCCCTGAAATCCTCACAGTTTGATCAGCCTAGCCTATATGATCAGGAGTAAGAACAGGACAGCGGCCACCTACCTATGACAGTGTGTTGGCCACCTACCTATGACAGTGTGTTGCTATCACTGTTGTTCTTTTGCTGCAGCTATTGCCTAAGAAACACAAACACGAGACTCAGCGCCCACGTGGAGTTTATTGAAAGAGGGGAGAGAAAGGGGGGTAGCTGGTGGCCAACCGAAAGCAGGGGAGAGGGGGGAGTCAAGGAAAGAGAGAAGGGGCCCCAGAGAGAGGTGCACTTGGCGTGCTTGCTTTAAAAGGGGGGCTTGCGCATGTGTAACTGGGTCCCCTGAGCAGCCAGGTAAAAGCTTGAGCAGCCAGGTAAAGCCTGACATAGTGATGACATGGCCATGAGCATCCCGCCCATTTCCAGGGGCGGGGTCAGGAGACTGCAGGTTCCCAACAATCACTGATACCTCTGAGTGCTTTGAGGGACCTGCATGGTTCCATGTGTGACATCTGTCCATTGGTAGGACATTGTTTCTTCTTCTCCACTGCGTACTCACGTATCCTGTGTATTGGGAGCAACTGTTGGCGTTTCCAGTATCTAAACTATTATTCTTCCACGCTTCCTCAGCTAGAACACCTAGTAGCCCACCCTGACCCCAAAGAAGTTTGAATCAGCTGGGAGAACTTGAGGAGGAATCGAGCCATTCCTTCCTCAGACAGATTGTGTCCACCGTGATTCCCACCACGGAACGGAGCAATGAGGAAACTGTGTGGAAATCAGTCTAAATTCATTGACTGTCACTGGCACTTGTATAATTCTTGATTTTGTTTTCTTAAGCAACCAAGCAGGAGGCTTGATGGGAGGCAGCAAACACTCCCATTACCAACACGAGTACTAGGGATACAGAATACAGCCTATGATCACACTGGAGGAAAGCCATCTGTCTCTCTCGGGTGGAGGATGGGCCACACTCTTATTGCCTCGGTTTCACAATCTAGACAGATGGCTCTACCATAATGACTAATTGTCATTTTACTCCTGATACTCGACTGTGTTGCACTTGGCTGATGTGTCCCGACCAATCTTAAATGTTTCTTTGCAGTCATTGTTACATCAGAGTTTCAACAACTGTTATCACAACAGAGGAAGAAATGAAGATAAATGCTGGATTGAGCATGGGCTGAAGAGGACAGTTTCCCCATGTCAATCAATAGCATCTCAGCTTCCCTCATTTGGAACACAAAGGCAGAAGACCCATGACATTCAGGTCAGCCTGGAGCTACATAGAAAAACCTTATATTAAAACAACAATATCAACAAAAACCACATAAACACACACACACACACACACACACACAAATCAATAGCATATTGAGAGTAGAATAAATATGTATATCATGATTAATATCCAGTGGCCTGACTGAAATGGGAGAAATAAGAAAAGAAATGGGGGTTGGGAAGAACAAGGCCCTGGAACTCAGAAGAAGGCCAGACTTTCATAGGGAGGTACATGGTTCTTCAATTGGATACAAACCATCTCACAGGATTCCAGTCCCAGGCAAGGTACTCTAGGACTGTAATTGGAGGTTTCTCTCCAACCCACCAGTTCCCAAATGACAACTCAGAGGCTTAATATTGCTTACATATGCTTGGCCAATGGCTCAGGCTTATTATTAGCTAGCTCTTACATTTAAATTAACCCCTATTTTTATCTATGCTTTGCCATGTGGTTCATGGCTTGTTAACATATTTTTTACATGTCTTACATGCCAGTGGACAGCTGGCATCTCCCAGATCCCACCCTTCTCCTTTATCTTTGCTTGGATTTCCCACCTGGCTCTATCCTGTCTTGCCATAGGCCAAAGCAGCTTTATTTATCAACCAATGAGAGCAACACATATTCACAGTTTACAGAGAGGCATGCTACAGCAAAGGACAGTAATAAAACATGAACAATCAAGGTCATTTCATAATGCTTTCTAAGCATAGAAAGAAACACAGGGGCTGGAGAGATAGCTCAGTGATCAAGAACACTGACTGCTCTTCCCGAGGTCCTGAGTTCAATTCCCAGCAACCATATGGTGGCTCACAGCCATCTGTAAGTCCAGTTCCAGAGGATCTGACACCTTCACACCAATGCATATAAAATTAAATAAATTAAAAAAAAAAAAAAAGAAAAACACAGTTTCTCTGTCACTCACAAAATACCAGACGCCTCTTTACAAGCCAAAGGAACAGGATTACTCTTCACCAATTAGAACTTTGTCCTCACTCTAGTCTGCCCTCCCTGTGGATGACATACAGTCACAAAAGGGCCTAGTTTGTGACAACATCCAGTCTGGAGTATAACTCAGCTCTTTAGGCTCCTTCCTGAGTTACCCGGAGACAAACTAGGCAGCACTTTCTCTCTTTGGCAGCGACAACCCACAATTCTCCATGGCATGTGCTCTCCCCTCTCTACAGTAAGTATTGAACCCAGCTTGCCCACCTCTAGGCATGTCCCTGGTGAGCTCTGAACAGTGGGCATTTACAACGACATAGAAGGGAGACTTGTAACACAGAGTGCACGGGACGAATCCTTTGCAAATAGTGTATGGGTGGAAAGGACCAGCAAAGGGGCAAGACAATGTTTTAGGGGACAATTGTGTTTATCTAAGAGAGAGGAGATAAGGGTTTGTGTTAAGAATGACCGTTTTCATACCCAGCTAGGGTGAAGACACCCACAGGCCTTCCTGGGTTCCTGCAGGACTGGCTACAGGCCACAAGGCACCGGGCAGGTAGGCTCCAGTGTAATGACCACATATTTGTTGGAGAAATGGGAGAGAGAGAAGCGGAGCTGGTGAGGGAAATGTTTACGTGGGTGGCCTGCTTGCTACCTGCGCCCATGGTGGCATCTGGCCTGGGTCTATGGTCTGTGTTTCACAGAAGGCCATAGCAACCTCAAGTGTTGAAGTCTGAGGACAGTGCAGAGTTGACCCTGGGAGGGCAGCCCCACCCTCAGCATGGGAGGGAGATAGCGGGCTCCGCCCCTCACCTGAGGGAGTGGTGACCTAGACCTGCCACCTAGACCACCTCCAGGGCTCTCAGCTGGGCCAACATCTACCCCAGCTAGGACCTGCCGGGGCGTGTGAAGGGACTGGTCTTGTGGGACCATAGCACAGCATCTCCATGACTTGGCGTTGTCTGAGAGGGGTTTCAGTGAGGGGTCCGGTATTGATGGCGTACCAGAAGCCAGAGGCCTTGAACCAGACTCATCGAAATGAGCATTTGCAAGGAAAGCTGAGAGGACAAAGGGCATACATACTGTGCAACACACAGTAGCACCCAGTGCCACCAGGATGAATGAGGGGGTGTAGGGGAGGCAGGAAAAAAAGGGGGTGAAGTGGTTGTTTTTTTAATTGTTTGTTTTTAATTAATATTTTTAAAAATTGTCTTTCGTGGGGGATTCTATGGCGGTAAGGGGTGGCTACGGGGGGGGGGAGAGTCTGGGAAATGAGAGGGATTGTGGCACATAATGTGAAATTCGCAAAGAATCGACACAAAATTATGTTTTCGAAAAGAAAAATGGCAAGTTTCTTGGGACATCACATACCAGTGGGGAACGAAGGTAAAGCCTATCTGTGTAAGTGTGAGGACAGAGTTCATAATGTTGAAGGCAAAGGCAAACAGGACAGTGGCAAGTACAGATACGGCCGTCAAGCGTGGTTTGAATGAGAGGTCCCGGTAGGCTTGGGCATTTGGACACTTGGTAGCTCTGTATGGATGGTTCAGGAGGCGTGTGGCCTTGTGCACTAGAGACAGGCCTCAAGAGTTTCAAGCCTCCTGCCACTACTGTTTGTCCTCTGCTTCCTGCTTGCTGTTCAGGACAGGAGCTCTCGGCATACGGCTTTGCATTTGCAGCTGCCATGTCTGCTGCCCACCTGCCACGCTGCCTCTGCCATTATGGGACCTTGTCGAACTGTAAGCCCACAGGAACCCGTCTTCCCCCATCCCCTTCTAAATTGCCTTTGTTGGGGCGTTTTATCAGAGCCATGGAAAAGTGATCATGGTGTCAGGCCGTTCTTACGCAGTGAGCTATGACCTAGACTTGAATAAGAAGCACAGACAGGCCAGGGTAAAGGGCAGGGTAATTACATAGGAAATCGTTGTGACAGGTACAAAGCCCCAAAGCCAAGCCATGGAGTCATGGAAAGGCACAACGCTTGCTTGCAAGCACAAGGCTAAGGGGAGAGGACCCAGGGGATGAGGGACAGGACACCAGGCCGGGGACCATGGGATCTTGGTTGCCAAGGTAAGTATTTTGCTAAGGAAGAGAACCCTGATGCTGTAGATTCCAGTGACTCCTCTGAGAAACCTCTCTTCTCGCCTTTCAATGGGCTCTCCCATGCCCTCTTCTTGGTGTCAGGAGGCTCTCTGAGCTATAGTATCTTCACCCTACAGTAACTGATGAAGCCATCTTTCTCCTCCTTCCTGGGTCTTGAATTGGCTCTGATGTCAGCTCCCTCTGGCTCCCATGTAGCAATTTTCCAGTAATCCCTACTTTTCCCTCTCCTTGCCCCAAATCACCGTGTGCAAAATGTCCCCTTTAGTAATTACAGCAGTGACATCTGGAAGCATATGAAGTTTAGGCTAATGCAACTAGCTCATGCCTAAAAATGAGAACAAATAATACTTCTAGAAGTTCCCACTGACTCTCCTTTCTTTCAGGCCATTTTTCTACAGTTTGTCTGCATTGTTAGGCTGTTGGTTCCTTTGGCATTGTTTGGTTTTTGTTGTTGTCTCCCCCTCCCCCTTCAAGATACATGTGCTGCTTCTAATTTGGAATGTTACTTTGCATCGTGTTGGCCTCCTTTTCCCGTTACCTTCTTGTATCATAATTTCTTCACCTACGATGCTGCTTCTGTGTTGTGTGCTCTTGAGACAATAACATCTGAGCTCGGTGCTTTGCCTAGCTGGAATGCCTTCTGCCTGATAATACTCTCTCCTACCACCACACTCCTTTAATCCTGCTGCCTGGATGTCAGCTAGGCTTCCTGATGCAAGGGTCTTCATCTGGCTAGCCAGCACCCTCCCCCCCTGTGAGTAATGCAACTGTCTTTTCAAAACCTTCCTTTCTTTCTGCCTTTTGTACTCTGAACCCTTTTTCCTCCCATGTGATGTGTTTGATGTCTTGTGTTTGTGGTTAGAAAGCTCGTGATTATGGATGCTGCCTGCAATATTGAGTCTCTTGATTTTTTTAATCTTCCCCTGATTAAATTCATATAATGATTAATTCTGCTTGTCTTTTAAAATTCCCTTATCTTTATTCTTACTAGGTTCCCCAGGTATTTTTTTTTAAAGGCCAGAAACAAAAATCCCTCTATTGTTCTGTCTATATTTTAATTAAATATATTTTCCTGTGACAGTTTCAGCTCTCTAAAATTGCATCAAATATATTATTTTGGCAATTTCGGTTCCACATGACATAACCATCACGTTGATTTAATTTAATCTGCTTTAAAAACTTTAAGCTCTCATAGAATTTTGCAACTGGAGGAGACATTGTTTATAACCGGTGTTTTCCTTTTTACAGAACATGACCTCAAGGCCCAAGAAGTCAATCGAAGTATTTGTCCAAAAAGCAAGTAGTGTGTTAGTGGCGGAGTCAGGACTGGAACCCTGCTCCCCTCTTCCTGTCTCATGCTCTTCGCACAACGGAGCTGCACTTCCATTTAAAGTGTTGTTTGTATTTGCTGGCCATCTGTATGCCATCTTCATATTATGTACATCCCTCCCTTCTTTCCTTTAGTATTTGAGCTTGAAATACCCACAAATGAAAAATCTTCCAATAAAAACCAGAAATAGACTCCATCCTTCAATGTTGCTACAGGCCCCTGGAGTTATTATTGACAGCATGGGTAGTAAAGGTCCCTGGGTTTTATTTCTAGTCCTTCCTTCATCTGGTGTATAACTTCGGGGATATTTGCCCCTTGGGCTTTTCTCCTGTGTTGGATTGAAGTTATAGAAAGATTCTATGAAAGACCCCTTGTATCTAAAGCATCATTAGGATACTCAGTGTAGGCAAATGCACTTATTTTTAATCCACAAATTTGATCCTTATTTCTTTCATGTTAATGGTGGCTTTCTAAACCTTGTCGATCATCTCCAGACTTAGAAAACTGTAGTCTTTTCATTCCTTTTATCCTCCTCCTCCTCTTCCTCCCTCCCTCCCTCCCTCCCTCCCTCCCTCCCTCCCTCCCTCCCTCCCTCCTTGCTTCCCTTGCTTCCTGTCAATAGTTTTGAAAAAAGAAAGGAAAAGAAAATGCTGATAAACAAGGCCTCTGAAAACTTCTGTGGCTTTTCTCTGTGAGGTGGGACAACCAGACTCTGAGATCTAATGAGTGGTCCAGGACCACGGGATGTGCTTGTCCCCAGGGAAAGCTGAGATGAGAGCTGTTGGTCTTGAACTTAAGCCTGGCTCCTTATGTCAGCAGAGAACCAGGGGTCAAGTCAGCTCTCTACATAAAGTTTGATCAGCCTTCCTGAACCCTGAAATATTGATGTGTACATCCTTGCTCTTAGTCTGTCTTGGCTTTAAGTAGTTGAAGCCAACTTGAGTGAGCAGGAAGGGAGAGATGGATCTACGCCAAAGACTTAGGACTGGGTCATAGAATTCAGGACAGACACAAATCTGAACTAAGATAAAGGACCAGGCCTAGGATGCTCCCAGTAGGAAATCAAGAGGGATTTCTTCCCTTTAGCTGCTTTGCTGCAAGACATTCCAAGAACAGGTTTCTTAGGTTCACCCCCACACCCCCACTGCCAACACCTAAGCCTAAAATTTCCAGAAGAGGTCCCAGGGGATTCCTAAGTGAGTTAGGCACCCATCCAACTGAGATGTATATAAATGGCAGCAGAATGATGACAAGTGCATATAGACATGTCTGTGTGTGTGTGTGTGTGTGTGTGAGAGAGAGAGAGAGAGAGAGAGAGAGAGAGAGAGAGAGAGAGAGAGAGAGAGAGAGAGAGAGAGAGAGAGAGAGAGAGAGAGAGAGAGAGAGAGAGAGAGAGAGAGAGAGAGAGAGAGAGAGAGAGAGAGAGAGAGAGAGAGAGAGAGAGAGAGAGTTTTATAAGATTATTGGGTCAAATTCAAACATTCCCAAACATACAAACATGTATATGTACTCATAAGGTCTAAGTAACAGTCCTTGAAGTTTGTATGTGTGTGTGTGTGTGTGTGTGTGTGTGTGTGTGTGTGTGTGTGTGTGTGTGTGTGTGTGTTTTCACTTGCACATGTGGAAGCCAGAAGGAGACTGGACTTAGTGGACTCAGATTTTTTTTCTTTTTTGAGACAGGGTTTCTCTGTGTAGCTTTGGTGTCTGTCCTGGAACTAGTTCTTGTTGACCAGGCTGGCCTCGAACTCACAGAGATCCACCTGCCTCTGCTGGGACTAAAGGCATGTGCTGCTAATGCCTGACAGTGGACTCAGCTCTCCTATTTGTGTGGGAAATACTGAGCTTTCTCCTGCTGCTGGGACCTTGCAGTTTAAAATAATTATGACAAACTTTGGCTTTTCCAAGGTGGCATCCAAAGGTAGTGTTCCAGGCAAGCAATAAATAAAATACATTTCTTCATGCAAGGGAGGGAGAATCAGTGGGAGAAAAGGAAACCAGGAAGAAAACTGTGATATTTTTGTTTATGGTATAACAAGGCTTGCCTGAAGATCATAGTGTATAGCTTAGCTAGCCACACTAGTTACCCTTAGAGGTCAGGCAGTGGTGGCACACACTTTTAATCCCAACACTCAGGAGACAGAGGAAGATGGATCTCTGTGAGTTCAAGGCCTCCCCGGGCTACATGAGAGTGAATCACTCTAAAAGAGAAACAGAGCTCACGCCTTTAAACCCAGCTCTTTGGATGACACGCCTTTAGTCCCAGGAATATAAGGCAGGAGCTCAGTAAAGTCTGTCTGCAAACACTCTGCAGCTGGGCTGAAGACAGGATAGCCTCAGCCTTGGTAGAGGTAACAACTCTCTAGTGGTTGGCTGCTTTGCTTTCCTGACCTTCAGTCTGAAACCCAGCACATGTCTCAGCCAGAAAGCTGAAACTCTGAAATATCAAATGTAAGCTTTAAGAAGGACCAATTGAGAGCAAAGCAATCGATTATCGGTTAAAAAAAAAAAAAAAGAATGCAGAAATGGATGAATGGAAGGATGCATGTATGTATGCGCTGGTTTTTGTTTTGTTTTTAATGTTATGACCAAATCCCTGACAAGGAGCAGGTAAAGGGAAAAGTAAAGGTCCCCTGGTCCCCTGGTGGGGACAACATGGTCACCAGCTGGCAGGAGCTTGGACGGCTGGTGACGTTAAACTCACAGGCAGGAAGCAGAAAGAAAAGAATGTTGGCACCTGTCTGACTTTATCCTATCATTCACCCACACTATCACTTGACTAACCTGACCATGCCAGGCATGGGTTTCTCTTCCTCAGTTTAGGTCCCATGATGATCAACACAATCCATCTCTCTGCAACCTCTGCCCTCAACTTCCCCGCCTTTCCCCCTCACGTTATACTGCTCTGCAAAATCCCACATCCTGGCCAGATCAAATCACCTGGCTTACCGCTACCTGCTCCCTCTCAAGCCTGCAGCCAGGCTGACTTTCTAGACTCCCTTTCCTTGCTTAATCCTGGCATTGACTCCCTGCCCTGAGCATAGGTAAAACACATCGCCACACTTTGCAGGGCCCTTCATTCTCCCATCTCTAGTTTGCCTCCCTAGCTTCCTCTGTTGGGATGCTGCACCCTCTCCCCCTCCGGCTTCACTGTTCCAGAAAGTTGCAAACTGTAACTTTCCTGATGGGTGCCTACCTTGCCCCACAGATTGCCCTCAGGTGGTAGCCCCGAACCTATCCTGCAACTGCTACCTCTCTCACCACACCAACAGCCTTTGGAAGACAGGACATCAGTGTGTTTGTCCACTGGCACAAGAGATGAGGTACGGTAAGGCCGCGTACAGAATGCACACTATGACAAGGTGCTGGGTTTCAATGAATTTTGTGACGTGTGTTGGCTAAATATGAACATGTGTGTATGTGTGTTTGAAAGAATTGAGTCCTGGCTGTTGGGGAATATTACTTTAAGGTGTGTGACTTTTGTTTATGCTGCATTTGTTTAACTCTGTGACGCTGTGATTCTTTGCCTGTCTAAAACACCTGATGGCCTAATAAAGAGCTGAGTGGCCAGCAGCCTGGCAGGAGATAGGATAGGCGGGGCTGGCAGGCAGAGAGGATGTCACCCACCCGGCCACACCCTGAGGAAGGAGGAAAGAAAAGGTATACAAGAATAGAGAAAGATAAACGCCTCAAGGCCCAAGATAGATGGGGTGATTTAAGAAAAGCGGGCCAGAAACAAGCCAAGCTAAGGCCGGACATTCACAACTAAGAGTAAGCCTCTGTGTGTGATTTATTTGGGATCTGGGTGGTGGCCCCTCAAAAAGGCCAAAGAATAAAGAGTAAACCTTTGAACTATACCCGGGCAACTCAACTCTGCTTCCGACATCCTGAGCGCAGGTGGGCTTGAGCCAGTACCCCTTGTTAGTTCATCTTCAGCATAATGGATAGAATGTTTTGTAACAATCATCACAACCCACGGCTGTGAGCAGTGGGCTTGAGTACAAACTTAAAAGAGTTCCGTGCTTTTTCATATATACTTAGATTGGAGAGGTGAGATGTGAATTTTCCGAGGGATTTGCTGCAGTAGACCAAGGTGAATGAGTAGCAGAATCATGTCCTTCTATCCATGACCCTGAAGGGCCATAGGCCTGCATGCCCACGGGCCTCTTAAGGTGTTAGGAATGACTGGCTTTTTAAAAATCTGTATAAACGAAGTTTAGAAAGGAGAGACAAAAGGACAGTTCTCCAAAGGACTCCAAGTGTGGGGGTCCAGATTGGCCATCTTAGGGGCTGTCTCCAAAGCCCGGCTTACCTTAGAGAATAGTGTTGATAAGAAAAATTAAATGGCTGAGTAAATAAGTTGAAAAATAAGAACACTCTGAAATAGATAAGAATAACCCCTGGGCAACTCGTTAATAACAAGGACTCCAGAGTTTGTCTGGGAAGAGGGAATTTCAGCTGAGAAATGCCTTCATCAGTCAGACAGGCCTGTGGACAAGTCTGTGGGGCATTCTTTGACCGATAATTGGTGAGGTGCCACCCCACCCTCACCCCCTCCCCGGGGTAGGCGTTGCATCTAGGATCATGCATTATCTTCTAAGTTGTGGATCCAGAGAAACACAAGACTTTCTATGGGAAGGTGGAGAATACTGAAGTTGAACTTAGAAAGGAGAGCAGAGGGAGGGAGACTGAAGCATATATATCATATATATACAGAGAAAGAGAGAGAGAGAGAGAGAGAGAGAGAGAGAGAGAGAGAGAGAGAGAGAGAGAGAGAGAGAGAGAGAGAGAGAGAGAGAGACTGATTTTATTTGATATCTCCTGTCTTTCGGGGTAACGAACCTCAGGCTTGCAAAGTCGAAGTTTCAAGACTACTGATTGGTTTCCTAAGTGCTTGCAAACTCTTTTTCAGATGTCTAAGGGTGGAGGAACCTTGGCAAGGTTGGTTGGCTTCGTGTTGAGCAATCCAACCATAAAGACTGTATCAGAGTAAGATATCAGGTAGTCTCCCGTCTCCCATTGAGCAGACACCACCGAGGCGGGGAAAATGATCCTGATGAGATGATTGGTTTTGGCTAGAAAATGGGATTGTTAAATTTGTGTGTGTGTGTGTGTGTGTGTGTGTGTGAAAATGGGATTGTTAAATTTGTGTGTGTGTGTGTGTGTGTGTGCGCGCGCGCGTGCGCGCATATGGGTTTTGGCTAGAAAATGGGATTGTTAAATTTGTGTGTTTGTGTGTGCGCGCGCGCGCATGTGGGTGTTTTTAACGTTGCACGGAAAGGCTATTTTTCTCCTGGTCTGTGTGCTGCATGTGGGAAGGAAAGGTGCGGCGGGGTGGTCGGGTCTGGGCTGTGTGTGCCAGGGCTGGCTGCCGGGAAGCGACCCCACGGCGCGGTGTGGCGCGGTGCAGTGCGCACTCCGGGACGGGGCCTGTGCTGCCCGCGTGCGTCCTTGGCGCCGCTAGGTGGCGCTGCAAACCAGTTGCTAGCGCGGTGCTCGCGCTCGCGCCTGCACAGACAGACCCGGGGCGGCCGGCCGTAAAGCGGGTTGTTCCCGGCACCGGCGCCGGCGCCCTGGGCGGCTGGGAAGCCCGGGCGGGGCGGGGCGCGGCGGGGCGGGGCTGAGCGTCGCCGCAGCCGGACCGGGCGCCGCGCTACCCCCGCCCAGACAGCGACTCACGGTCACGTGCGGCCCAGGCGCTGCCCCCTGCGGGCGGGCGGGCGAGCGAGCGGGCGCCGGCGCGAGCGGAGGGCGGGGCCGGGGTCGCCTCGGGCCGGGCGCGAGTAGCGCGCGTGCGCCGCGCCCGGTGAGTGCGAGCGGCAGGGACGGGACGGGAGGGACGGGAGGGGGAGCCCCGGGCGCGCGCGCGGGCTGGCGGGGCGGAGGGGGGCGGGGGCCGCGGCTCTGCTCGGCTCTGAGGCCGGCTGAGCGGCTCTGAGGACGCTGCGTGGCGGCGGCGCCCGCGACGAGGCCCGAGGAAGCGGCTGGGCCCGGGCATGGTGGCCTGCGGCGGCGTGGAAGGTGAGCGACCCCCGGGCCGGGCCGGGCGTGGGGGAGGGGCGCCGGGCGTCCGCTCGCCTGCGCCGCCCGAGGCGCCGGGGCCGAGGCCAGGGAGCCGGGGGCAGGGGAGCCGGGGCCGGAGCCGGGGAGCCGGGAGGCCGGGGAGCGGGGGGCCGGGGAGCCGCGAGGCCCAGGGGCCGGGGAGCCGCAGCCGCCGCTCCGAGGCCTGCAGCCCGCCCCGCCGCGCCGCCCTTGCGCCTCGGGCCGCCGGGTTATGTAACGCGTGACCTCCGGTTCCCTCTCGGCCACGGCGCGGCCACCCCGACTCCGTTGCCCGCCGATCCCCTGGCGCCCACGACCCTGCTCCGAGTCCCGCCGCCCGCCATCCATCCGTCTGTCCACCCGTCCATTTGTCCTTCCATCCATCCGGCCGTCCATTCATTTGCTCGCGCGTTCGAGTGCTCGCTCCCCCGGCGCTGCTGCGGTTCCCAGGCCTCGGCTCACCGCTCGGCCCCAGCATCTCCCTCTCCCGCGCTCCCGGGCATCCGGGAGGCGAGGGTTCCCTCATCGGGGTTTTTTTGTTTTGTTTTTTAGTTTTTTTTTTTTTTCCTCCTTGTCGTTTGTTTATCCGTCTTTATCGCATTCAGGACACCTGTCCCCCAGGGGCTTTACGGGCGCTCCCGTCACACTGGTACGTGCTGTACACCGAGGTGGCAGGCTCCCCCTTTCCTGTCCCCCCTCTTTGGAGAGCTCCCGCCTGCCTGTAGTAGCGATCCCTAATTGTTTAGAAAACATTACAGGTGATACACGCCTCAGTAGAATTTTACTCCGGTTTTTCTCGGGCCATGCATACAAGTAGGGATAGTATATAGGTAAACATAGAAACGCATCACAAGTCGGATTTGTAACTGCTAAGGGCTGTGTAACAACTCCTTCATTATCTAGTCTGTCTCTGGCTTCTCTGGGTAGAATAAGACACGCTATAACCTTGTTCCTGTGGAGTTCACATTAGCTCATAAAGTTACCTTCGATGGGCTTTCAAACGGAGTAGCTTTCCCACATTGGCAGGGCTTGCCCAGGCGAATGCTGATGGAGTACTACTCCCTCTCTCCCAATTTTTCCTGTGCTGGACACTTGGAAATCTTACTTTCAGCTCTCCACCCAGCAATGCAGTCTACAAAAATGCACTTTGTTCACTGCTTAGGCTAGTTATTTGTCATTTTTCTAGAATTACTATGATTTCTTGTGTCTTTTAGGCTCTGTCAGGTCACTCTGTACCTTACTCCTTTTTATGGTAAATCATGCTTGTTTGTTCACTTTAATATGTAGGGATCACTTTTAAGATTATTCACGTTTTAAAATATGGGAGTCACTTTTTTATTTTGTGTGTGGTGTGTGTGTGTTTTCGAGACACCGTTTCTCTGTATTGCTTTGGAGCCTGTCCTGGAACTTGCTCTGTAGACCAGGCTGGCCTCGAACTCACAGAGCTCTGTCTACCTCTGCCTCCCTAGTGCTGGGTGTAAAGGCGCGAGCTACCACTGCCCTGCTGGGAATCACTTTCAGAGTTTCTATGTTGCCTCTAATAAGTTGCAATGACTACAGATTACCTTTAATGGATTCTGAAGTGGAAATACCAAGCATTTAGGTGGGGGTTTGAATTTTTGTCTCTGCCAGCTGTATGACCTGGGACATGCTTCTCAGTCTTAGTTTGAAGACACTATTTTCCAGCTTGGGTAGCTGACTAGTAAGTTCTTAATACGCCTATGAGTCTATGTACTCAGTGTACTCAGTGTGTCCTGTGGCCGTGTCCTAAGTACGGTCTGGTATGCTAGAGATAGAGCAAAGAAGAAACCTAACCACAGGAGACCTCAGGCACCTGTTGTCTACCAGGGAAGACTGAAGGTTGGTGTGACTCTTTCTGCTTTGTTAGAATGTAAGGGATTGTAGATAAACTGGCTGGTGGTGGCACACACCTTTTTTCCAGCACGAGGGAGGCAGAGGCAGCTGGATCTGAGAGTTTGAGGCCAGCCTGGTCTACAGAGCGAGTTCCAGGCCAGTTATGGCCTTCATAGTGAGATTCAGTCTCAAACCAACAAACAAAAAAAACCAAAATAAACCACAAATTTGTCCTTGAACACAGTATGAGTGTATGATAATTCAAGTCTTTAGAGACAAGTTGCAGATTCCTTTAGTATCTCATCTACTTGTAAACTACATGCAAATTCAAGTCTTAAGTTTTAGTGTTGCCTTCCCTGGATTGTGGGATTGATTGGTTGGTGCTTTCACTGGTATCCTTATTTAGCTTGCTGTTCCTCACATAACAATCAGAATGACCTTAGCTGCCAACTTAACCTTACCCTATGGCTTTCCACTACCTGGCCTCAGGATGCTACCCAGGCAGTTAACACTGGGTACCTCTTCTGGGTGATGTCAGTTGTTTGTCTTCTGTTGTTTCTTACTTCAGGGAACCTCCTCCTGGTCCCTAAAATAGAAGCAGGTGTCTCTCTTCCTTTTTGATGATTTTTGTTTCCTTTTAAATTAACTTTATTTTTGATTTTGTTATTTTTTTCTCCATTGTACTTACCAGATATGTTTTACACATACTAATTTTTTTTCCATTAGACTTTTTGACTCACTCTTCCTAACTACAAGTTAGAGAACTTAATAGATTTATTTGTAATTTTATCTCCAGTACTTAGTACCTAATAACCTCTTAGTAAAAATTGTTGAACATTTGACAGCTTGAGTCAGGATCCTGCCTGCTACCACTTACTGATTGCATGACTGGACAGCCTGACTATAATATCACCTGCCTTATAGCATTGCAGTGAGTAATTGAGTTAATACACGTTACAGAATATGGGTCTGAAGTTTCTATACTTTGTGTGGAGATCAGAGGTCTTTGTCCAATTTCTACCTTAGCTTTTGAGTCAGTCTCTCACTGAACCTGGAGCCTGCTTGCCATTTGGACTTGACTGGCTGGCTCCTAGGGGTGTGTCCGTCCGTCCCCAGTGCTGGAGTTAGAAAGACATGTGCACCGCTGCACCATGTTTTATGTGGCTAAGGATCTGAACTCAGGTCCTTGTGATTGCAAACTTGATCCTTTAAAAACAAATAAAACAACCTTTAAACGTTTTTCTTTACATACTGACAATATTTTTTATTGTTGGCATGAGATAAATTTGAATTAGTTTGTTTTCTTACTGAAATTTTGTTGGCTTCCAGAATTTGACTTTTTAAATAGTTTCTCTGTGTCTAGAATAAGATAAAAAGTAAAACTGTTGAGACTGAGTGGCCTATTTAGTCTCACTGTGTATGTAAGGTTTTTTTTATTTTCCAATCTAAAGATGTCTAAGAGTGATTATGCCAACAGCCACCTACCAGCGTGGTTTTCATAGGTTTTGCTTTGAGGTTCTGCTAGATATATGATTGTGGTGATGAAAGAAATTCCTAGAGGCATCTTGTCTCCTGAGAGGAAACCCTTGAAGATCTCATAGAGAAGTCTGATTTTTGTAGTGTTTAGGAAAGAGAGATGTTTTATCATCTTTCGTGTGATTTTTCTGCCATCTTTCACAAGGAGTTTTCCCAACATTTTGTATTTTGGTTCTTAAATTGGAGCTTAAAGCAATCTAGCAACATTCTACATACCTGCCTTTGACTTTGTTTTTAATGTATTTATTGTTTTTTACTTTAGTGTTTAGAGAAATAAATGAGACCATGACTTTGTAATGATGCTTTGAGCTAATGCATTGAGTTATTCTATGACAATTACACTTTTATAACATTAGTTCATTTTTACTTAGCATTTGTCCTTGGCAAAATGGTTTCTTATAATTTGTTTTATATCTCAGTCTCAACTGTAAGTCATAAGATTCTAAGCTTTGTGCCTGAAACATAATAAAGAATATGAAATACTACTTGTCTGTTCAACATTTGTTCCAAAATTTAGTAATAATTGGTAAATTATTAAGTGTGGACTATGTTGCAGGGCTCTTTGCTAAGTGGTTTCTTATTCAGTATTCAAAAGTACCATATAAAGTAGGCACATGTATTAAGAAACAAGATTTGTAGAGATGATACTACTTGGCTGGGTCACAGGGTACAAGAGGAACCAGGGTTTTTACCTACTTCTACCTGAGTTTTTATGAGTTACATTTAAAAAGGACAAAGGTTTGTATTTTTTGTCATTATTTTGTAAGTTTATGTTCCTCCTAATTACAGGCAGCGTTTTTAAATTATTTCTGCCTAAGAAGAGGGTAGCTGTAGTTACAGGTGTCTCCAGGATGCTGGGGTTTAGACACCAGGCCTCATGATCTCACAGCAAGTTCTTTCTCTCCGGCCCCTAGAACTGTTGTAGTTTATAAAGAGCTTAGTACAGATCTAAATGTGGACGTTAAGGAAGGGGAAACATACAAGCACAATAGGCTTGAGGGAGTGGCAGAGTGAGGGCCAGCATGCATGCATGCAAGCAAGCTTAGTAAACCTAAGAGTCTGGGCTTCTCAAGAGAGAATGTCAGCATTTAAATGTCTTAACAGTTATATGGATGATAATTTTGTGGCTTTTAAAGTTACATTGTTCTGAGAACTGTAGTCTTAGAAAATTGGCACGAGGAAGTAGTTAAAAATTTTCCATTTATGATAAATTTTGTGCTTTCTTATCTGGCAGGTAGAGATGATTTAAGAACTCCATCCCCCCCCCTTTTTTTAATGTATTCATTTGTGTGCACCCATGTACACCTGTTAATGTATGTATAAGGACGTCAGAGGACATTTGTAGAGAGTTGGTCCTCCCACCGTGTGGGTTATGGGGATCATATTTGGATCATATTCGGATACTCGTGCTTGATGGCAATGCTTTACCCCATTGAGCTGTCTCCCTCCTACCCTCTTTAAAAATGTACATTTATCTGTATGGTTATGTGTGGGCCTGTATGTGTGGCGGTCAGAGGACAGTTGGTAGGAGTCAGGTTTCTCCTGTGCGGTTCCCAGGTGTTGACTGATCATGAGGCTTGGCTGCAGAACCAGGCATTCTCCACTGAGCTGTCTCACTGTGGAAATCTTTATAGAAAGGCCCTTTTGGCCCCATGGCCATGTTTGTGTGCTTACACATGTGGAACCAGAGGACAACCTTCAGGTACCATCCACCGTTTTTTATAAAACAGGGTTTTTCACTGGTTGGAATTGGATAAGTAGACTGGGCAGGCTGGCTAGGGAGGACGTGGAGTCCTCTGACTCCTCCCCAACACAAGTGGGTGCCACCAAAACAGGTTTTTTGTTTGATTGTTTGTTACTGTTATTTTAAATGTGGGTTCTGATGTTTGAATGACATCTGATCATCTGGCCCCATGGCTTTGCATGTGAGCAGGGGTGGGGGAAAAAGGTCTGTGGTGGATGTTAGAAAGTAAATCAGAATACTGCTTTCTGACGTAGTCTTTCTTGATGACATTCAAGGTTTAAAAGAGGAACTTCTTGAAGGTTTAGTCATAAAACAACGGTTGTGTATTTTCTTTTTTGTTTTGTTTTGTTTTTTTGAGACAGTTTCTCTGTGTAGCAGCTCTGGCTGGCATGGAACTCAGGGAGATCCCCCTGCCCCTGCCTCCCAAGTGCTGGGATTAAAGCCCAGCACCACCATTGCCCTTTGGCTTTTTATTTTCTGAACTCGATCATTCTTACATCTCAGCTTACTAAGAATGGACTTAATTTCATTTTTATGTTTTAGGCACTAGACTGAGTTATGTAGCTGGGATTTGATTTTGAACCTTGTGCTCAGGATCTGTGTGCTGCTGGGAACTACTCTGAGCTACACTCTGATGCATCATTACCTGCTTGTGCAGTCTTGGGGAACGATCCCATGAAACTTCCAAGTTTCAGTTTTACTTCCTGGGTTTCAAGGGCTTCCTCTCCCCTCTCCAAAAGGGACTGTTGAATACAGAGGAAATTGCTGTCCCCTGCCTTATATAATCTGAAAGGATTGCCTTCTGTTGAGGATTGGAACATTTCTATTGATTGAATGTAAAATGGGAGATGGTTTGCTGCAGTCAAACATTTTATTTACATAGTTTCAGTTGTAAGTTTGTAGATTTTTTTTTTTTTTAAAAAACTCGGTTGTCTAAAAATTTTCTTATGTTCATTTACAATTACATGGAATCTAAAGATTAGTGAGAAAAGAGATTTTTGGAAATTGGAACAGATAGGAAAATGTGCATGTGTGTGTACACATTAGTGTGTGTGTGTGTGTGTGTGTGTGTGTGTGTGTGTGTGTGTGTGTGAATGATTGTATGTAGATTTGTGTGGGTGTGTGCATGTGAAGTCTAGATAGAGGTGAGTGTTTGGTGCCCTCCTCAACTAACTTAATTTTTGTGATTGGCACTCATGTTGAACCTGTAGCTTATGTGTTCAGCTAGGCTAGGCTGGCTCCAGAGATTGACTTCACAGTTCTAGATTAAAGGTGCATGCTTCCACGCTTGATTTTTATGTGGACTCAGGGTGTCACGTTTGAAGGACACTCACTGTGCTACTGAGCCATCTGTCCCCAACACTAAGGGAGATAGATCATACTTTTAGACTTCAGTTGTCCTGTGGGGATCATGTTTAGTTGAATGTTGTTGGTGCTCATTTACCTTGTGAGGTTTAGAAAGATGAAGATTTCTTCCCCATTCTGTATTGTTTTCCTTAAAGTAAAACTTGAGCGGCTGAGGTTAACGCTCTAGGCCTTCTGTTACATTTCTCAGCTACCTGTTAATCTCCTACATTAGGCCCTGTGTCCATCCCACGTAATTCTAGGATGTTGCCTTAAGCATCCCGCAAGTTTTTTGTAGGTTTGTGAGTTTTTCTCTTTCTAACATCACTGCTACCTCTGCCCTGCTCCTTTCTTTCACCGTTAAAAGTACATACATTATTTCATTGTTGTCTGAAGCTTGTATCTCCTTTGACATGCTGTTTTGGTGCTGTTTTGTTGGTTTTCTTCTCCAACCTGAGTTTTATTGCTTTCTCTGTGCCTTGATTGTGTTCTGTCAGTGTCTCTAATGTGGGATCTAGTATTTAGTTTTATTCTCTGATAAACCTTTCATTGTGGTTTTATATTTACTTACCTTGAAAACTGCAAATGACAATGAGTATGAAGGAAACTATTAATCTGATCTGAATTTGGAGGGGAGGAGGAGAGACTATATAGTATACTCATGCAATTTTTCCAGGCAGAGAAATGACTGTGGCAACATTTTCTCTCTTTGTTTTACCATCCTTACCACTGAGTTCCTGCCCTACTTGCTCTCCAGCTCCATTTCCCTTCTGCATGCACTTTAAATGTCAGCAAAATCACCCCGAGACCCGTAGTTTCTGAATTACCTGGGAACTTTTTAGAAATATAAATTCCTAGCCCTACCCAACCAAACACAGTTTTTGAGTCTGAATCATTAAAGTTGGAATTGAGTGGTCTGTTTTGTTTCATAGGCCTACTATATGATTCTCTGTGAGAACTATTGCTACAGAGAAAAATGCCCTTGTTTGATATTTCTTCCATTCCCTACCTGTTTTGTCCCTATCCTTAGACTTGTATATGACCTTTGAAGTCCTGTGATTTCAAACTTTACTATGATTTACTGCAACCTTGAAGCTCCCTGCAGGTGATAATTTGTGCTTGTCCAGGTTAGCGGTGTTTTACTCCTTTGGACTCTTTGTCCTGCTCTATTGCCCACTCTCAGGTTTATGCTTAGCTAGCCATTCTCTAAGGATTACATTTGAAACTGTTTTACTTCACAAATTCATTCTTGATAAAGAATTGAAGCAGTTTTCTTTAAGAATATAGGTTATTTGGCCGGGCGTTGCGGCCCACACCTTTAATCCCAGCACTCGGGAGGCAGATGCAGGTGGATTCTGAGTTCGAGGCCAGCCTGGTCTACAGATCAAGTTCCAGGACAGGCTCCAAAGCAAGACAGAGAAACTCTGCCTTGGGGGTGGGGGAGGGGGCGAATATAGGACATTTGATCTCCAGTATGAGGGAGAGTAAAAATGAAGAATATGGCAAAAATTTTGCCTGTGTTATACATACCTTACTGGCCAGAACTTATTGGCTGCATACTCGATTTTAGAGGAGTCTAGGAAATGTAATTTATATATCCCATTAAAGATAGATGAAACATGAGAGATTTTTCAGATACCTCGTATTTTGGTCTGGTAGGGAGTGGGGTGGATTGGTCTCATTTATTTGTGATGCCAACTGTAAGTTTGGGGATCATCAGTACCACTCTGTGATTCAGTAAGTCTGTGGATGAGCTCAGAACTCATGAAAGCTCTTGAGCTTGGATTTATTGTAGTGAAGGAAACAGATGAAAATTAACCAAGGGAAGAGTTGCATGACATACATAGAAGACCTTTATTTTCTCTTGGTAGAGTTGTGAGAGTGTTATGCAGGAATAAAGGAAACACATGAAACTTTATTATCCAGAGTATTTATTGGAATTTGAAAACTTTAGAAACCTTTATTTTCAGCCCTTCAGGAGGTTGAAACTACAGGTCCCAAAGTTACTACTACAGACCATGTTACTAAGCTATTTGAGGTGTGGTTCTTCCCCCCACCCCAGGATGTTTTAATAGCAAATTCCAAGGATATATAGAATACATTCCAAGAACTAAGGCCCCTCTTTGGGTAAAGTTAGTTTTTAATATACAACCATGTGTTATGGACAGGCACATTTTTTTTTTTTTTTGAAAGTATAGAAAAGGTTTCATAGAAAAGCTTTTTTATGTCTTACAAAGCTTTTTGTTATTTTTTTTGTACACATTAGAATAGTGTATCTGTTCGTGGGGTTTTTAAATTACTTTTACATGTATGGGCGTTTTCTTGTTTATGTCTGTGCCTTTGAAGGTGAGAAGAGGGCAGGCAGCTGATCTGCTAGAACTGTAGTAACAGATGGTTGTAAGCCTCAATATAATTGATGGGAATTGAACCTTAGTCCTCTAAAACAACACTCAGTAGTTAAAGGTGTGTAGCCCCTGGGCCACTTCTCCAGCCCTTTGAAGGTCTTGTTTGTTTTAAATAAGTGTGTAGAATGATAGTTTAAACACTGCAAAAAGACTGCATGTAAGAATTAGTTAGGTCAACACTGTCCAAATAAAGAACTAAGATTTAACTGACTGATTTTTGAGGTCAGTGACTCACTCCGGACCAAGTTGGTTGGTTCTGTCTTTGTGTCTTTATTTCATGCATATGGACTAGTTGGAGTTAGTCTAAGTGGAATTTATATTTAAAGTCTATTTTCTTTCTTAGTCCTGTCAAAAATATGACTACTAATGTGTCCACCACAAATAGGTACTAAATTCCCTGGTGGAAAAGCATCTGTTCTGTCTTTCCTTTAAAAAACAAAAAGTTATAGTTAATTTGTGTGTGTGGTGTATGGAGGTTAGAAAACTACTGTGGTCCTAATGTTGCAACCCTTTAATATAGTTCTCATGTTGTGGTGACTTCCAACAATAAAGTTATTTTGTTGCTACTTCAGAACTGTAATTTTGCTACTGTTATGTGTCACAAATATCTGTTTTCTGATGGTCTTAGGTGACCCCTGTGAAAAGGTTGTTCGACTCCCTAAAGTGGGGTGGGGTTCAGGTTCTCAGACTCGCACGTTTCCTTGCTGAGCCATCTCACTGTTCCCTACGTATCTGTTTTTATTTAGTAGTACTAAATAGTTTATTTAATTTTGTAGAAGTGGTCCTCTATAGCAGTTATTGTTAGTGTCATTGTTACTTTCTTCTTTAAAAATATGGGAGCATTATTTTTTAAGAATATAAGTATAACTGGGCATGATACCACAAACCCTTTAAACCAGCATTCAGGAAGCAGAGGCAGGTGGATCTCTTGAGATTAGGGCAGCTTTGTCTACATGGTAAGTTTCCAGGTTAGTGAGATCTGTTTTAAAAATAAAGGTATGGTTTTGTATCGTAAACTAGCAGTTCAACTTCATCAATATTCTAGCTCCTCGATCCTAGAAGGCAATAGTACTTGGCCTGTCTATTCTGTAGAGCTGTTGTAAACATTACTAGTAGTTGGTATAAATGTAAAGAATTAAATGCTAATAATTTAAGGAACACAGAAAAGAAATTGCAAAGGAGTAGTAAAAAATGATTTTTTTAATAAAGTAGAAACGTGGTTAATTTGCTCTGCTCCTTCCTACTTTTCTAATTTTTTACAAAGTATGCTTTTATACAAGTGAAACAAAGGGAAAACTTTTTAATAAGGATTACTTAGTAGGACTGAGTATTTTGTCAACGTGAAAGTGCACGGAATGATCACCAGTCAGTAATGGGAGGAGTTTTAATAATATGCTCAAGAAAGGATAGATGAGACTCGCTTTCAGAAAAGGATACCATAAGGCCAAAATCCCATTCCCTTGGGTTTGGAGAGGGCTTGTAGCCACTGATACTGATAAAGCCTTCAGAGCTCCATACTTACGTGCAGTTGGTCAACATAGTACTTTGTTGGGGGTGGTGGCACTTGTCATAGTCTCAGCTGCTTGGGAGTCTGGGGTAGGTGTTCGGAGACCCTGACCTAAAACAATAAAAGTATTTCATCTAGTACAGGAATTGCTTTATTGTAGTAGGGGGAAAAAACACAGAAAACTAAAGGGGGGGGAAGAAAACCTATAATTAAAGAATGGGGAGGTAGTCAGTATAAAACTTGTCTAAAACATCCCAGCATTGTACTGCTTATGTTTTTCTAAAGGGTATCTTCCACATAACACTTAGCTTGGAATGCATTATATCTTGGTTTAGAAGTCTTAAAGACAAGTCTAGAAATGAAAGCTAGTATTTGTGTTTTTAGAGCATTGGTACTAGGGCCTTTCACTTGGGTGTATAGCTTTAGTTTTCATTTTAAATAGCTTGATGTGTATGGCTTTAAATTAAAACCTAGTGTTTATATATGGATTGTTTCTGCTATGCTTCATGAATTATGGAATTGAGGCATGTCTGTACTGCTCTTAAAATTTAGGAATTTAGCTAGGTGGTGGTGGCCTACACCTTTGATCCCAGTACTCAGGAGGCAGAGGCAGGCGGATCTGAGTTCAAGACTAGCCTAGTCTACAGGAGCTAGTTCCAGGACAGCTTCCAAAGCCACAGAGGAACCCTGTCTCAAAAACACAAAAAAAGAAGAAAAAAGGATTCGAGAACCATAACTGTGAGACATTGATGGTCTGTATGGTTGAGTCAAAACAAAGCCTCAAAAAGCAGCTGTATTTCTGTATTTGAACACCACAGCAGGTTGTTGATCTGATTCTAGGCCTGTGGGTTTGCATTCCATTTATTTACCCACTCCTGAGGACAGACTGTGCATGGTTTTTGTAAATTGCCTTTGCGGTTGGTCTTTCACTGCCCCTGATTCCAAAAAGTCATAGTCACTATTGCACACTTATTGGTTGTGCAAGGTTGATTCTTTGCCCAGCTTTGTGCTCCCTATCCTCCTATTTGCCATTTTCTGTTCCTGTGGCATACTAACTTCCTGTCTTAAAAAAGTTTTTTAAATTATAGTAAAATGCTTAGCACATAAACCTGAACATTTTTTATAGATTTTTTTTTTTAATTTATAAGACTTTATGAGTAAAGTTGTTTTTGCTTGTATGTCTCTGCATTACATTTGTCCCTTTAACCTCAGAGGCCAGAAGAGAGCATAGGATACCCCAGGGACTGGAGTTAAAGACAGTTGTGATCCACCCTGTGAGTGCTGGCACTGGAGCCTACCATAGTCCTCTGCAAGAGCAGCTTAGTCCTCTCTTCAGTCCCCAACCATTTTTAAGTGTGAAGTTCAGCAGCATTAGTGCAGTGTGCACAGCCATTACCATTCAGCTCTGGTTCCCTTTGATCTTGACCTAAGATGCTTCCTGTTATTTCCCCCCTCCCCCGGGGGGAAAAAAAAAACACTGTTCTGCTCACAGAACTACTTAACTACTTGAAGTGTCTGCTATGAGTGGAGTGATAGAGTATTTAATTCCTTTTTCCTCTAGCTCTTTTGCTTTGTTTTTTTTTTAAAAAAATACACCATCTTCATTAATTTACAAATGGCTGCTTTTTCTTATGTTATTTTAGGCCAGTGTATTTTTGGGGTTGTTTGCATCTTTTAGCTGCTGTGAATATGGGTGTATAGATAAATCTGTTAGCCTACTCATAAGTGCACATAGATATACATACTCTGCTACAGTGCTTTGAATTCCTGGCTCTCTTTCCCGCAGCCAAAACATCATTTTACATTCTCACTTGTAGTGCACAAGGGGTTCCAGCCTTCAATTTCAACATTTATTTTCTTTCTTGGAAGATGAGAAAAGTGGATCAGGTCTTGGCTATCTGGGCTGCATAGAGTCTGACTCTAAAACCTGGGGCACACAAGGGGGAAAAAAGGTACTGAGCAGAGAGATGGGAGTGAGCCTAAACCAAGCTTATTTTAGCCTTTTCTAGAAATGGGTTGGCCACAGGTGACCTTTATATTTGTGTCACATTATGAATTATGTCATATTACTGAAATGTGCACATTCATTTATTCATTGTATATTTGTTTTAGTCAACAGATATTTCTTAAGACCATTAAGTAAAGGAAAGATAGTACTTTAGATGTGGTAATGACTGTAGTAATGAAGACTGATTAAAAGTCACTCAAGGGCAGTTGCATTGGGTTTGGTCATTTGTGTTCGAGACATGATCTGGCTACATAGCTAGCCTCCGTTGGCTTGAACTCAGTCTTTTGCCTTGGTTTTCTGAGTATTTGGATTACAGGTATGGTTCACCATACCTGGTCTGCTTGCCCTTCTCCATCTTCTCTGCCCACCCCACCCCCATCAACACTACCCTCTTTCAGCATCGGTCGTCTGAGTATCAAAATTAGATGTGCACCATCAAGCTTCAGTTTATTTATTAATTGTCTGCATATTTAAAGCTACAAATATGTAACCATCAGATTAATGGTACATATGTATTTGGGAGAGTTTTGCCAGTATGTGATGAATTGTTACAGTGGTATTAAATAGGTGAAGTACAACTTTTGCATGAAAATTACTGTTCTTGATGAAGATCACTTCTTTGGTAAATACTAAAATTAAGAACTAAATGTGTTGGCTAATGCCAGGACTTAGGCTGAGTCAGGAGGATAGCTATGAGTTCCAGGCCATCCTGGGCTATTTACACCATGTGTCAGAAAAGCAAAAATAAATAAAACTTAGCATTAGCTATGGGAAGCAAGCCAAATGAAGCTTTTTGATGGTGTGTGAACAGCCCCTTGACATGCACATTGAAATCAGAACAAGGTGTTAACTGGTGGCCAACAAGAGGGGCACATGCTACATAAAGAGGAAGTAAGCAGGCTCTGGAGAGACTTTGCAGAACAGGGTAAGTCAGGGAAACCTAGAGTAGACATTTCAATCCCAGCCACGCTACCATTTCCCTTCTGTTTGCCACACCTGGTTAGGTTAGCTGTTGCTGGGTGTTGACATGGCACTGGGGATAGCTATATTTGATAGTCACTAATTTGACTGGTCTTTTTTTACCTGAATATTTTCTTACAGTTTGAGTTTGAGGTTTCCATCCTGTTTTGTAGAGTCATATGAAACAAGGAGCAAGAACTGAGAAGTCTTAGACTTATTTTTAATTGATTAGTTTAAATTAGTCCAATCTATCCCAAGGGTTTTTGTTGTTGTTGTTGTTTTGTTTTGTTTTTATTTTAACCTGTGAGGAAACTCTTTATTCAGATCCTAAATTCAAAACATAGAAAAGAAAGAGGACTGATAAAAGTGGGTTTAAAGAGTAAATGCTCCTTGCTTGTTTTTGCCTCCAGCTCTTTACTCTGGTCACAACTCTACCTTATGTCGATACATAGCCCCATAAAGGAATTTTCTGATCCTATTTCTTGTTTGTAGATGAAGAGATGTCAGACCTAGTGCTCTTGTGCTTACCCTGTATCACTAGGCAGCAGTCCTTGAACTGGCCTTTGACCATAGATCTGTCATTACGAAGTCCTTTCCAGTGTGTTAGAGACGTTAGCTGCTTGCTTAAAATATTGTACTCTGTAGTTTTCAAAGAGCTTCTAAGTATGTTCTAATTTGGTTTTTCACTCTGAACTGGCAGGATAGAATGCTATAATAAGTAACGCTAAAGTTTATCTAAGATATACCCCAAGTGCTGGGAATCAGGGTATTTTGCAGTCATGAGTTTATCCCTTATCTGCTTTGGAATTTAATTTTTTGCCACTGTTATTGATAACTTCTCTGTGTTAATGTTGCAGGATATTGAGCAGTTGTAGGCTATTTTAGTTTACATTAAACAGTTTTAGAAACTGCGCTCACTTTACCTGAGATGATTGTGACTGTGGAATTTGCTTGGAAAACCCAGTCTGCAAGAGTCTGACCTGGAAACAGGGTGGTTTCCATTTGCCAATCTTGCCTGAAAATTGATGATGTTGCTTCTTTATGAACAGGCATAGTAGAGAGGACACACTGTGTAATTCAGAGTGTTGCTTGGACCAGAGAAGATGAAAATAGGTTTTCCCTCTCCTTTTTAAAAGGAGTATTCTGTTAGGTTATCAGCATCCTGATCCATTGCCCTCCTCTTTTAGAAAGAGTCTCATTTGAATAAACAGGCCAGTTCTTTGAGCCGAAACCCTTTCTTTAGAAGAGACTACAGAGACATTGAGAGACCACTTATTTGATAACCTTTATGGATTAGCAGAAATGTATGCCTTTATATCATAACACATTAGAGATTTCCTTAGCATCTCCTTAATAAATTCTCATCTACTATGTGGTTCTAGTTGGTATCAAATGTGGTCCAGTTGCCAGTTTTGCCTGTACCACTTTTAGGAGAGATTTTCTTTTATGATAGTACTGTTTGTTAAAGATTCCATGTTTTTATTTCAATTATATGTATGTGTGTAACGTGGGAGGGCGTGGTATGTGCACATGTAAATGCAGGTGCTGGTGGCATCAAGAGAGTTGAAATTAGAGGTGGTTGTGAGCTGCCAGATGTGGTTGCTTGGGCCAGACTCTGGTCTTCTGCAAGAGTAGTGTGTTCTCTTAGACCCTGAACCATCTCTCAGGTCTGGAAACAGGCTGTCACTATATAGACCAGTTTGGCCATGTAGAGACCCATACCTGCCTCTGCTTCTTAAATACTAAGACTAAAGGTGTGTCCTATCACACCTGGTATGGGAAAATGTTTTAAAGCAAGATAAATAGATGATATATAGGATGAATATTCATAGTATCTTTCCCAATATTTGGCCACAATATATTTGGATTGTATTTCTATTGTTCCCATGTTGTATAGTTTACATGTAAATTTATTGTCTTTACTCAACAGGTATTCATTGACACCCCCACCCCCTAATCACCTGTACAGTTATTGAGTATGTGAAACAAAATGTTTGCTGGTCTCAGTGAAATAAGAAGTGTATATAACTGTGCTGGCTAGTTTTATGTCAGCTTGACATAAGGTACAGTCATCAGAGAGGAGGGAACTTCTTTGATTGAGAACATGTTTCTGTAAGATCAGGCTGTATCAGGCATTTTTTAAAATTAGTGATTCACTGGAGGGTTCAGCCCATTGTGGGTGTGGTCTCCCCTGGGCGGTGGTCCTGGGTTCTATAGAAAGCAGATGAACAAATTATGGGGAGCAAGCCAGTAAGCAGCGCCCGTCCATGGCCTCTATGTCAGCTCCTGCCTCCAGGTTCCTGCCCTGTTAGAGTTCCTGTCCCTCCTTCCTTCAGTGATGACTACAGAGTGGAAGTGTAAGCCAAATAAAACCCTTTTCTTCCCGACTTGCTACTGGTCATAGTATTTCATCACAGAGATAATAGCCCTGGCTAGGACGTGAGTATCAGTGGAAATGTTAATAAATGCACTACTGTTTGATCCCATCACGTGCCTGTGGTACAGGTCATCAGGTGTCAGGACCCCTGTTGTTCACTCAGCTAAGCATACCCATGCTGCTGAAAACCTCCTCCTTGAGTTCATTTGTAACACTAGTGTGCCCTTGCTTTGTTTTCCCCTACCATAAAAAAAAGTTAACTTCTTGTTCTGTAGCCCAGGCTAGCCTGTAGTCTAGAACTCCTATTTAGCCCAGGCTGGTGTTGAACTTTTGGCTGTCCTTTTGTCTCAGTTTCCTGAACTACAGGCATGAATCACTATGCTTGTAATGTGTTCTAAAGTTAAAAACTTCTATAACCTCCTTTGTTTATCTCCTTGAACATGGTTATTTAAAAGTTTAAAGTTAAGTACCTACTAAAATCTGTTATTTAATTGGCTCTCATTTGTGTAGGTATTTCTTTGTGTTGTAGTCATATTTGTAAATTGGTTGTAGATGAGCAAAAGTGGATTACAGTTGCTCCTGCCCTCAGCCTACATCACAGATAAACTCATGTGCGACAGCAGTCAGTGTCTGGACAATTTGATCTGCTTTACTTCTTTCTAGTTTCTTATTTCTGATCTTAACCCCAGATATAGAGATCAGTATTCTTAGAAGACTGTTAGAATCTAGTTCTTACTTACTGTGGTATGGTATTGGCCTCCTCTTCAGCAACTCCTCTGGAGTTGACGGATGGTCTCATAGGGGAAAGAATCCCATTTGTGGAAAAGTAGCTGACCTTTGTAAATGTTTGCTCTCTTCTGATTCTTGACTAACTGCCACTATTTGGTAGGCTTCTTTGCCTTGGAGCAATTTCCTTCAGAAAACAATATTGTTTTCATCTCTGGTGGGTTTTGCTTGGTTGGGTATTTTTATTCAAGACTGAGACCAAACCCACAGTCACTCGAATGCCAGGCAAGTGGTGCACTCCTGAGTCATAGTCTTAGCACCCATCTGTCTCAGTTTCATACTTGTCTGCTTTCGCCCTATTTACACCATCAGCAAGGACTTTCTTACTGGCTTTTCACAGCAGAAACTTTGGCAGTCATAAGGTGCTCTTAAAAGAGTGAACAAATAAGTTAATAATTTTTTCCCCTTTTTTTCTTTTCTACTGAGATTGGGTGTCTGTACTCCAGGCTAGCCCAGAACTCATCATGTAACTGAGGCTGTCTTTGAACTCCTGATCCTCCTCTTTCCACTTCCCAGACAATGAAATTATATATACTACCATGCCTGGCTTTAAATTTAAAGATGTATTTTATTTGATTTACCTTCATTTAGCAGGGAAATAGTGTATTAGTTAACTTTTCTGTTGTGAGAAAACACCATGACCAAGGCAACTTATAAAAGGAAAAGTTTATTTGGGCCTATAATTCCAGGGGGATAATTGTCCATCATGATGGGGATCATGGCAGCAAGCAGCAGGCATGACAGAGTGCTCGCAGCTCACGTCTTGAACCACAAAGCATGAAGCAGAGAAAGCAAACTGAAGTGAGCTCACCCCTAGTGAAGTCCTCCTCCTGCAGGGCTGTTACAGGAAGGTGTTACTCTTTGTTCCTCCCCACCGGCCGCCACCACCACATGAGCCCCAAATAACACGCAGAGACTCTATTTGATATAATCCAGTTGGCCAGTTACCATTATTGTTTATGGGCTAGCTCTGTCTTAATGATTAACCCATTTCTACTTATCTAAGTATTTCCATATGGGGAGCCTCGGTCGGCGTCTTCCTTCCTCCCTGGTCTACATCTTGACTCCTTCTCACCACTTCCTCTTTCCTCCTCCTGGTCTCCTAGCCCCGCCTATCTTGTTTCCTATTGGGCACAGTGCTTTATTAATTAACCAGTATGAGAAACATATTTACAGACTAACATCTCCCATCACAGGGCCACCAGCTGGAGACTAAGCGCTTAAATATCTGAACCTGGGGTATATTCTCATTCAGGTGACTGCAAACAGTTACATTTAATTACCATATAAATGAGAGCCAGAACTCCCAAGTTATATAAGTGCTTGTAAAGGCAGTTGTATAGATTGACAATTTATTTGCTACTAGGAATTTTGTATTATGAATATTTTGAACTCTTAAGGGGTGAAGTCTTCAGGACTGGCAAAGTAAGCTGCTTAAGGAGAATAAGCATTTAAGAGAAACCTGACAGTTTTGGGCCTGGTAATGAATACATCATTAAACACTCATGCACCTACCTACAGTAAACTTAAAAGCAAAATTCTTCTGTCCACAGAGTTAGTAATTAATTCTCACGGCACTTTACACGTACCCCTAAAACATTAAGTTGCTTATCTCACTACTGGAACTTAATCTGACAAATTTCTGTCCATTTTTTTTGTCATCTTTTATGTGTACAATATGTTCTTAATTAAAAAAAAAATCAGCGAAATCAATCATGGGGCATTTCAAGAACCCAGAGTATTTGAAACAAAGTACCTGCTAATGTGTGTGGATAAAATATGTTTTAAGTGTTTAAGTGTTAAAGATTCTCATAAACTATACAAAGCTGATTTTACTTTGATGGTATATATAAGGCTTTATATAATAATCTTTGCTATTAAACTATGTAATTGTAGGGAAAAAATTGTATTTGTGAAAGATAATGCTGTGATAGGCCAACTTTTTTTTTTTGTTTTTCGAGACAGGGTTTCTCTGCTCAATAGTTCTGGCTGTCCTGGAACTCGCTCTGTAGACCAGGCTGGCCTCAAACTCACAGAGATCCACCTGCTTCTGCCTTCTGATTGCTGAGATTAAAGTCATGTGCCACAACTTCCCAGCTATAGCCCAACTTGTAACTAGAGGAATTTGACTGTGTAAGGATTCATTTAGGGCCTTTTGACTTAACTGTCTTGCTATTCTTTAAGCCTGAAGCTTGAGATGAGATGTCTTTTGGTAATCTTAGTGTGGTGTATGGTACAGTTGAATACATGCTGCCTTAAGAATGCCAGGTTGCGGGCTTGGAGAGATGGCTCAGTGGTTGATAGCACTGGCTGCTCTTCCAGGGGATCAGGGTTCAATCCCAGCACCCACTTGGCCGCTCACACCTGTCTGTAATGCCAGTTCCAGGACTTCTGACTCCTTCACAACAGTCATACATGCAGGCAAAACACCAGTGAACATAAAACAAGTTATTAAAAGCCAGACACATTAATTTGTTATCAGGGTAATCATTCCCCTATGATGTATTCTTTTAATGAACTACTGGACATTTTATAGGACAGATTTAAGTTGTGTGTGCATTATGGAATGTCTATTATGACACACTTTAAGAGCCATTATAGGACAGATGACAATCTTAGAAGATTGTTTAACTAGTGGTAACAAGTAAGTGGACCTGTGTTAGTGGTATTTAATAGTGCATAGATCCTTCCCCCAACTGCCCTCCACACATAGTTGAAAATGTTTAAATATAAAGCTTAACCTGTAAGAGTGGCATCAATGAACAGATTTCACTTACAGAACAATCTGAAAATTTTGAAGTTAGTTGTCATTAAACTTTTGTCTTACATTAATTGGACATTTGAATTTTTAAATTTCCTTGATAAAATAATCAATGAAGAGTATGTTATGGTATAAAATTGACTTCTTTTTCCCCCTCTCTCGAATACAGAAGCTCCACTATGAGGCGAGGTGGATGGAGAAAGCGAGCTGAAAATGATGGCTGGGAGAAATGGGTATGTTTCAGTGAATAAAGATACTCAAATGTCTAGATAATTCTTTCCTTTTAGTTTATTATATGGCTTACAGTATAATATGTGACTTTATATACCAACTCTCTGTGTTTTTGTAATGCATTGAAAATCTTAACATTTTATTTTACTATCAAGGATTTTATCCTTAGAAAGTAAATACTCTTGGGCACAACAATTTAATATGGTTTATCTCAGCATTGCTAATAATACTAAGATATAGGAAGATATTTAAGTACCCAGTAAGTACGGTGTTGTCAGTTAATCATCTGTATATAGTAAAACCCTGCGATCATTACTTAGCTTTGTATGTTTTGACCTAGGATGATAGCCTTGATTAAAATAGTGGTTAATAAAGAAGTATTACATATGATTCTTATTTAGTATTGTGAGACATTGAAAGAATGCTTGAGATTAGCATCCCAAAATGTTAGTGAATGGGGCTGCAACAGTTTTAATTTTTTTTTATATTTATATTCTGAAAAAATGTAGTAAGCATATACAATTTTAATAAATAGTAAACATAAGTCATTTGCAGTTTGAACAAACTGTGTACCACTAATTGTCACCTATAGCTTTGCTTTGAAATCATAATAATCAAAACAGTCAAGCCTAATTATTTTAAGGTTAAAAGAGTGAGACTGTATTCATAAATCTCTCATGGTGGGGTTTTTATGTTTAAGTAACAAATGTGTGGCAGAGGAATACTGTAACTATATTTGATTGGTTTGCCTTTTCTTGTAGGGTGGATACATGGCTGCCAAAGTCCAGAAGCTGGAGGAGCAGTTCCTGTCAGATGCTGCTAAGCAGAAGGATGGGACGCCATCTGCAATATTTAGTGGAGTTGCCATCTATGTTAATGGATACACGGGTTGAGTACTTTTTACTTTTTCGATGCCCGATTTTATCATGAATCTTTTAGGATTGAGATTTTTTTTTCTTTTCTTTTTTTTCTTCTTTTTTAACTTCAGTACTTCTCTATATATTTACTTTTCTTCTGCTGTAATGAAATACTGTGAGCAAGGCAACTTATGAAAGGTAGAGTTTAACGTTGCTTACATTTCCAGAGGGATGAGACCTCACGGCAGGAAGGCACAATAGCAGGCTCAGGGGAGCTGAGAGGTCACATTTTCAACCCTGAACTGGAATTAGGCTAGGCTACATACTCAGCCTGCCCCAAGCAAGGCATGTCCTGTAACCTCACCACAAGTGTTCGGATATCTGAGCCTATGGGAGACCCTCTCATTCAAACCACTATGTTCCATTCCTGTCCCCCAAAGGCTGCTTGGTCATAATAATAATGCAAAGTGCATTTAATCCAACTTGTAAAGCTTCCATAGTCTTCCACAGACTCAGTAAAACCCTGTGAATTTAAAAAGTAAATAATTTCCAATATACAGTGGCAGAGAATATTTCTAAAAAGAGGAATGGGAACACAGTTTAAAAAAAAAAAAATGCTGGATCACTGGATGGTGGTGGCGCATACCTTTATTCCCAGCACTCAGGAGGCAGAGGCAGGCGGATCTCTGTGAGTTCGAGTCCAGCCTGGTCTACAGTTCAAGTTCCAGGACAGTCAAAGCTTCATTAAGAAACCCTGTCTCAAAAACCGAAAAAGAAAGATAAAAGAAATGCTGGGCTGACTACCAAATCTTCTACCATGGCATTTCCCAACCTGTGGGTGGAGCGCCTTTTACAGGGGTCACCTAAGACCATCAGAAAGCAGATACTTACATCACAGTTTGTAACAGTATCAAAATTAGGGAGTAGCAAGGAAATTAACTTTATGGTTGGGTCACCACAGCTTGAGGAGCTGTATTAAATATTCACAGCATTTGGACTGTTGAGAATGACTGCTCTAGATCCTGTATCTGATAACAGAAGGCGTAGATGGCGCCACCCCTCCAGCTTTTTTGCCTGTGTAAAGTCTCTCTCAGACTGGTCCACTCCTTGCCTGCAGCTCTCCTGGCAGATGTCTCACAGCCTTGGCACCTCCAACATCTAAGAGCCTGTACTGCAATCCGGGCTTCATTTTTATACCCTCATGAAATGACCTCAGGGCTTTCGTAAAAGGAGTCAAGATTAGGGTTGGCCCTGAGGTCCTTTGGGTATGTGCTTGTGATTTCCCAGGAAAGAATTTGTTGTTCTTTGTAGCACAAATTCTTTTTGGTTTCTCAGTATAGATTTGGAACCTGTCCTGGAACTAGACCAGGCTGGTCTTGAACTCACAGAGATCTGCCTGCCTCTACCTTCCAGTGCTGGGAATAAAAATATGTACCACCACTGCCTGGCCTCTATGCTTAACTGGTGTGGTTAGCTTTGCACTCTGATCTTCAGGCAAGCTTTGTTTGTTACATCATAAACAAAGTATCACCGCAGGTATACACATAGCTGAGAACATTTTAGTTTCTAAAGAAGGTTAGAAAAGGGCCATAATTCTCAGTTTGAAAATGGTATCATTCAGTTACCCTTTCATTGTTGTTGCTGTCTCTTCTACCAGCTGTATATGCTCTTACTGAGTCTAATGTTTGGAATGGATGAGTAGTTGCTTACTTGTGAGTTGGAGAAGATACCTGGAAATTCTAATTACTTTTTATAGATTCAGCTATGAACTCCCTGTATTAAGACTTACCTATCTACAGTTCCATCAGTTTTGTTTGTTTTCCCCAAATCATTTTATTTCTCTTTCTTTTTGACACCAAGTAACCTCTTCCTGGGTTTTTATTTACCCAACCTAGATTTTTTTCTTCTCATCAGTTAGCACTTGTCTTTGGTTCTTGGATATTACTCCCCAAATCTTAATTTTCTTGAGTCTCATGATCATTTTTGTGTTTTTCTCCCCCTGCAGTGAATAGATATTTATATCAGTACTATGATTTTTTTAACCTGTTGCTCAGCTGGCTGATGCTGTTTATTGTTGAAGGTCTCTGTTAATGTATCCCTTTTGCCTGGTTGTCTTCATACTGATTTAGATGATTTCACATTGTTCTTTTGGTGCTGTGGCTCTTACTGTATCTGAGTATTAGCACTCATTAGACCTTAGTGTAGTTCCCTGTTACACAGACAAAAGCAAGAGCTACATTTTCCTGTTGTATTGTACTATTGCCTCTGTGGTGACTGAGCCTAACTATTTCAGGAAAGGTTCACTGAGTTAAAATTAAGTAAAATTAAGTATTAATCAGTCAACATACTTGATTGGCTTAGTGGGGGCAGAGCATGCTGGTTGCACTTGTAAGTTTTACTGGTAAAATGTTAACTTAGATGCTGGTATAACTTTTAGAGTTTAGCTGTAAAAAATACAAAATTTTCTTCTTTGTTGTACCTTGAAAAATTTAACTCCCATAGACTGTGGCCTAAATTTATGTTTTCTTGTTGGTTGGGGGGAGAGTGTGCACATTCTGTAGAGGTCAGAGGACAATTTGTAGGCATCAATTTTACCATGTGAGGCTTTGGGGTCAGATTCATATTGTCAGGCTTGGTGCCAAACAGAATTTTATGTGTACAAAACACCTTGCTAGGCCTGGGTAGTAACCAGTGTTAAACCTGTAGATGAGTTGGTAGAATCAACATCTTCACTATGTTTTCTAGCCAGTGAATCTTCTCTCCCAATTCACTCTATTTTAATTGATTGAACAAATACATTTTAGACTCTCCTTGAATATTAGGAAATATGTTTGAAAAGATACAGTGGATAATAAGAGAAAGTTGGTTTTTGTAACAAAGTCTGAGTTAGACATGAACAATGGGGAAAAATGCTATAGGAATAGGAAGCCTATGAGAGTTACATAGGTGTTTTCTTAGTAATGATTAAAGGCGTGGTAGTGTTACTTAGATTCTTGATCTCAACAGGTTTACTCAGATTTTATTAACCTGTCTGGATGTTCTTAGCCTCTAATGAGAATTCCTTTTACTCCCCTTTTCTTGTGAACTGGTTTTGGAAGTTATCCATGAAGACCCAGATAAAATCAGATTTTTTCCTTTCTCTAAGTCAATCTGTAGTATTTAATTGTATGTCATCACTGCTAGAAACATTTCTTGAAACCTGAGTTTCATCTCTTTGTCAGGAAAGCCTTTCTTGTAAATTGGTAGACTAGAGAGCACCCCAGAACCTTTGAGTTTTTTTGTTTGTTTGTTTGTTTGTTTGTTTGTTTTTCTGTCTTTATGTGCCCATCCCTTCAGAATGTTATACTCTGTATGGAGTCCTTCTAACTGCCTTCCATCTGCTGAGCCCCAGCTGAGCTTTATCTCTGTTCACTGTTTTGTACTAGGCTTATACTTGTTTGTCTGACTCCATGTAGGGCACAGGCTTGAGTCGGCGTCTTAGAGTTTCTTGGGCTGCTGTGACAGATACCTTATAGAAACAGCCTAAGAAGATAGGGACACAGGTATTATAGCCCACAGTTTGAGAGGACTCGGATTGTGTTTTGACTGGACGTAGGATGTAATGACAGCAGAGACTTGTGACACAAGAGCTGTTTACCTCATGGCAGAGAAGAAGCGTGGAGTACAGCAAGATAATCACCTTGGTGACTTGCTCCGGTGTCCTTCTCCTCCACATAGCCCCCCCTTCTGCCTAATTATGACCTCCTATAAATCCCACTAATTAGGTAGAGCTCTTGTGTTCTAATTATCTCTGGAATGGCCACTATAGACAACACCTAGAAATGTGCTTTATTAATTCCTTAGGTGCTCCTTAATCCAATGAAGTTGATCATCAATAGTCACCATAACATTTATGTTTAATTAGTGTTAGTTGAGAGGAAAAATGAATAAAAAAATGGTTTTGTAGAATATTAAGATATTTTCGGTCATATGCTTATGTGAATTGCCTTTTTTTATTCTCTGTTCCTTTTACTTATTGTAGTTAACACATACTTTTAAAATTTACTAATTTTTCTGTAGTACTAACATTCTAAGATTACCCCTCTACGACATCATACTGGGATTGTTGAAACTTGTGTTTTGGCTGGGCTGTGGCAGTGCATGCCAATTATCCCAGGACTTGGTAGGCAGAGGCAGGCGGATTTCTGAGTTCAAATAAAATCATGGTGCCAATATGAGTTATGTAACAAGGGAAGAAATGTGAAACCAAGACAGAAACAGCAACTGATACCTGGTGAGTGTGTGAGTGTCTCTTAAGTATACATTCTCAAAAGAGATTGGAGACAGCTCCCTTGAAGGGGAGTGGGGAGCAGTTCAGTAAATTCTTCATTGTGGAGCTTATGTTTTGGCATCCATAAGATAAGTAACATTTACGGGACAAGGCCGTCCCCTTTTCCTTCCCCTCCCCATTCATGCTGTTGGAATGGCTTTCCTTTTAAGATTGTTCTTCCCAGGACCCTGTAGGAAAGCCCACAAGGAAATGGTAAGGGTGAAGTAAGTTCCACAATGTAAATATTATTACAGTTAAGCTGGGGCCTTTGAGGGACTAGATCCTTCATTAGTGCACATGTGTGAAGTCAGTTCCACAATGTAAATATTGTTACAGTTAAGCTGGGCCTTGAGGGAGTAGATCCTTCATTAGTGCACATGTGTGGGAAATCCTGGAGGATTACTCTATGACAGTGGGAATAACCTGTTTGAAGCCGACAGACATTGTGACACAAAAAGCATTCTGGCTGGCAGCAGCGACAGCTACAAAGCAAAAATGGTAACTCTTGGTTATTTCCAAATCTCCTTTCTAGGTAAATGCATAAAGTGCCATGACTGACGTTGTATTGTCATTTAAGACATTTTGTTGTCCTAAGGTGACCATTTTGCATTATTTTTAAATTGAGGCTTTATCGTGAAAGATGGGACCAGAGTTTGACTGACTTGTTTGGTTATACAATCAGGAATAGGGCTCAGGCTGTCTAGTAATACTTTATCCAGCTCCACTCAACCCCGTTTTCTTCATTGTAAGATGCTCAGCGGCCACACACATAAGAGAAAATTGAGAAGAAATTGGCCCTGTCAAGGCCTGCTGATACACAACTGTCATGGGAAGTGGGCTGCTTCTGTATAACATGGGCTCAGATGATGCTCACATATCATGCACACTACACATAATAACTTAAAATTTTAAATGATATTTCTTAGTCGCATCTTCAAATAGGTGAACTTTTTTGCCTTTGATATAATTTTAGTTAACTGGATAATATTAACCAATTGATAACTTAAATATTTTAAAGCATTTCTAAAAATTAAGCTTTCACAAAAGACAAAATATATGGTGAGTCTATTTATAGTAAATATAAGTAATTATCTAAATCTTGCATATATCCCTTTGAAGTAGGTAATGAATTAAAGCCTGGAAAGTAGGGCAAGAATGTATAGGTGTTAATTTTGTTATTCTTATTAATATAGTATTTGTCTTCTATCTGTCAAACTCTGAGCCAAGCCCTTTCCCCAGACTTCCTGGGGAGACACAGGAAGAGGAATATACAGGGCAGGTGGGATGTGAAAGGACTATGGGAGATGGAGTGGAGGCAGCTGTGTCACATGGGGAAGAGGACAAGAAAGGCCACCATTAGGGACGAAAGTGCCATGGCCTCTGAGAGGCAAAGGCTGCAATTGTATAGAAAAGCTCTTGCTTCAGAGAGGGGTCCTGGCATAGCCAGTGATGAGGCCCTCCCAAAACAGTCCCAGCCCCAGAGCCAGCCACCCCAGCTGTAGCAGCCCCAACTCCAATGAATGCGGTGGCTGTTTCCATGTCCCTTGAAATGGAGCTTGTTGGGAAGCTGCAGCTATGGATGAGTGGGGTCAGAGCCAACTGCTGCGGCCTTGCCTTGGAGCCTGTGGTTGGTTCAACATGGCTTCAGACCACAGGCAAAAGAGCAGGTGGAGATGAACTTGGAGTAGGCACACATTTTCAGGGGTGAGGGGTCAAGGCAGGGGAGCTGCTCCCAGTGCAAGGAAGACAGGGAGCAGCCATGCTAGTTAGTTTTTAAAAACATGAAATTTTATTATAAAAAAATGTTAGATGTTCTAAAAGTTTCAAACATTTGCTTTATTAGTATTTGGTTCTTGTTTGGGGGGTCCTTGTTTGCTCTGCTGGATGTGACTTTGCAGTAGATGTTTTTGTTGTATCTCTTGTAGCCAGAAGGAAATAGTATGCAAAAGCAGCATGGTTTTATCAATGACTGTTACTTTATCTCCCAGTGTTGGTAAATAACAGCATAGCCAAGGGCAAAGCCAACTAGCAGTGTTCTATAAGTTGTCCTGTTTAAGACTTTATCAACATTCTGCTGCCTTGTACATTAAACTATTAATGTATTTTAATTCTGGGTTTTTTCTTTTTTTTCTTTTTTTTTCTTTCTTTTTAAACAGATCCTTCTGCTGAGGAATTGAGAAATCTAATGATGTTGCATGGAGGTCAATACCATGTGTATTATTCTAGATCCAAAACAACACACATTATTGCTACAAACCTTCCTAATGCCAAAATTAAAGAATTAAAGGGGGAAAAAGTAATTCGACCAGAATGGATTGTGGAAAGGTAAGTTTAACTTTTGGATGCGTTTTAGTTTCTTCAATATGTTTTTTAAAAATTACATTGCTTTTTATTTCTGTTATAAAATTGGCCTTATACCTCTTAAAGGTTCTACCTTGAATAGCATGTGTCTGCTAAGTCAAAACACATGGTAATCCTTGGAGAGGGCATTTTAAATACAAAAATGTGGCAAATAATGTTGCAGCCTCAGTTGTCAGAAAGCAGAGGAGAATACAAACAAGCCACAGGAAGCAGTTATAAGCAGGACTGGACAGAATGTATTACTTGTTCAACAGACATTTATGTACTTAGGTGCTAGGTAGAGTTCTTTGTACCTGGGAAGTAGTACTTAACAAAAATCCTTTCACTACCTCCTGGGGCTTTCATTCTCTTAGGAGAGACAAAAGAGTCAGTTTCATACAGAGTAAATTGTATCGTTGTTGTTGTTGTATGTTTATGTTGGTTAATGTTTCTTAACTTGACACAAGCTAGTCATTTGTGAACAGGGAACTTCAAGATATTCTCTCCATCAGATTGGCAGTAGGCAAATCTGGAGCATTTTCTTCCTAATGATTTGTGGTATGGTTCAGTCTAGTGTGAGCTGTGTTGCTTCTGGGATTTGTAACAAAGCAAGCCATTGAGTACCGTTTCTGTGTAGCCTCTGCTTCAGTTCCTGCCTCCAGGTTTCTGTCTTCAAGTCCTGCCTTGACTTAACTTCATGATGAAGTAAGGTGAAATAGCATCTTCCTTCCCGGATTGCTTCTGGTCATGGTGTTTCTTAAAGCAATAGAAAGCAAACTAAGTAGTACGGCTTTTTAAAAACAAACTCTTAGTGTGGCAATGTAGCAGGCTAATGCGGACATGAGTTTCTGAGAGTAGGATCAAGAGAAAAGAGTTAGCAATACTGTCACTGTGTTTAGTTTTAGAAGTACTAAAAACAAAATGTAGAAGCTATGCACTGAACTACACTCCCTCAGCTTTTCTTTTAAAAATTTTCTGTTTGTTTTTGGATTTTTGAGTTAGTCTTAGTGACCCAACCTAGCCTTGTACTCAGTCATCCTTTATCAGTCTCTTGGGTGCTGGGAATGATCACATTTAGCTCCTGTTAGTTTTTCATGATTGCACTGTCCTATCTATGCTGTTGCTGTAAAAATACAAAATGTAACTAGTGAGCCACTGTAGTTAGAATCATTTTGCAGTTTAAAATATGTTTCTGGGACTTTGAAATAAAACTTAAAGATTTTGTTGTGTGTGTGTGTGTGTGTGTGTGTGTGTGTGTGTGTGTATCACAATTTAAAAAATACAAGTTTGTAAGTGAATTAACACAAATCATAACTTTATACATGGATAAATTATAGTCAGTTTTGTGAAGTGCTTAAGAGATGGCTCAGTAATGTGCTTGCAACAGCAGTGTGAAGCCCTTCATTCGTGTATCCAAAAACCATGTCTTATCTGAGCACACATCTGTAAGTACAGTACCCCTGTAAAGTGATGGAAGGTAGACCATGTCTCATCTGAGCACACATCTGTAATCACAGTTCCCCTGTAAAGTGATGGAAGGTAGACCATGTCTCATCTGAGCACACATCTGTAATCACAGTTCCCCTGTAAAGTGATGGAAGGTAGGGATGTAAACCCTGAGAAGCCTGGACCACCCAGTTTAATGTATACAGAAGCAGCACATAAAGATACCTTTCCTTAAAGAAGATGGAAAGCCAGGAGCTGATACTTGAGACATTATTGCACATAACATGAATGCTTGTGTGTGTGTGCGCACACACATACAAACACACACACACATACACACTTACACCTACACACACACTTACACCTACACACACACTTACACCTACACACACACTTACACCTACACACACCTACATACACACTTACACCTACATACACACACACTTACATCTACACACAACACACACTCATACCTACATACATACACATTTATACCTACACATACACATAAACCTATATACACTTACTCTCAAATAAATGTAAAAACGATGCTGTTTATGTCTGTGATTATGTGAAAACTAGAAATCATTTGTGCAGATCAAGCATAATGTTTGGGCATGTTGCAAAGTTCACTGTACAAGAAACTACTGTCACTAACCTTAATTCTATAGCCCTAATAACTTAGTATAACGTTTAAAAATGCTTTTACTACTAGAAAGTGAGACATGTAGCCGATTGAAAGGTTTATAAACTTTGGGGAGATTGAGTAGTGAAGGTCCCATCCCTCTAATCCCTTCTCTTGTGCTGTGTTCTGTTCTGTGACTTTTACCCATGCGTCTCCTTATAAGACTTACATAAAGTTCTCAGGGTAAGATGTTAGCTCTGCTCTGGAGAAGAAGTGTGTTATCACAGACAGTTCTGTTGTCCCATAGCTATAATTTGGGCCTGAGTTTGTAGTGAGAAACAGGGAAGAGATGGCTCTTTCTGAGTGGGGTTTTATCTGTTTACGCGGGTATTTTTCATTATTATAACTATTCTTTTCACCAGCCTTAGCTGAATACAGCTAAGAAGATAGCACAATAGGTAAAGCAGCTGACATGTTCTTCATTTTAAAACAGGGTTTTATTAAAGTTATTAATGTTCAATCATTTTTTTAAATGACTATAAGTAACTTAGATGGCCTATTGGCCTTGTTTTTGGATGAGAAAATAAATTCAAGTTAAACTAGTTTGCCCAAGAAATAGAGCTAGATTTAGAATTCAGATTTTCTGACTCCTGTGTGTAATCTATACCATTTATCTGGGCTTGGTATAGAGGAATAGACTCAGGTGTATCTGGATCATTTTTATATATATATCTTTTGTGTGGAGTCATAAATCTTATATAAAATAAATGCCAAATGTATGTTGTTATTGCATGAAATCGTTTTGGTTAAATTACAAGACCTTTGTATACTACTCATAGACACGTTGATCTCAGCAACATTTGAAGGAGAGTTTTGCTATACCTGTTTGTTATTTAATAGCTGGTAATATTATTCTGTAATTGGTTTTTCTCTTTAACTTTGAGCAGTTTTAAAAGTATAGAGTGTTGCTTTCATTAGAGTCCCCTAAGCATGCCATTAAACCTAAGCTAATATAGACATGGTAATAATGCCTTGACTTCCAAGAGGCAGGGGAGTCCTTTAATGAGAAGTCTGTGTACATTAACGTACAAGATTTTTTTCACTGAGACAAGCTTAATGTAAACTTTGAAATGTAGCTTACAGATGCTTTTATGATATCCTAGTGGTCCATGTACCCTATCATGTGCCATGGGAGCACAATTCAAAAATTTTGTTTCAAATTTTTATTGTGTTTTGGTTTTCTTAGATGGGAGCTTTGTATTCAATTTTGTGCCATGGGAATTGGTCTCTGGTGGTTAAGTTCATACATAGACTGGATGTGAGTGGGGATAGGTGAAGGTGTTGGACCCTAATCCCCGGGTCCTGATGAGCAGGTGGGAGAGCCCTGAGACACAAACACCAAAGCCAGGAGATGCAACAAGCAAGAGGTGTTTATTGAACGAGTGCACTCGGGTGACAGCAATCTTGGGGAAAGCTGCGCAAACCCCAAAGGGTACAGGCTCCTTTTTATAGAGACAAACTGTAAATTAGCATACATGCATGGGGCACAAGGTGATTGAATGCAAAGTATGATCTCATGTTTGAGAGACCACCCAGGTGTGACCTGTTCTTATTCAAAGGATAAACCATAGAATGACTTGGAAAGTCCCGACTGTCCGTTGGCCAGGAGTGACCCAAACAGTGCTGGTCATCTGGGATCATTTGTTCCAGGGTCTTGTTCCAGGGCCAAGACCTGTGAGAAACTTCTTTCATACTCTGGCTTTCTCTTGGCTGAACTAGCCTTATATAACCATTAGTCCCATCACCATAGTAACCTTTCTTGTTCTCATAATTTCTGTTCTTTCCTCCCATGTCAATGTCCATTCTTTATGATTTTCTATATTCTGCTTGCAAGAACTATTTTCTTGCCCCCTTCCCACATCCTTGCTCCGCAAACTAAAATCTTTCAAAGGTGTTGTTTGGTTTGTTACAAGTTATGCCAACTCACTGGAGTTGGCTAGCAGGACTGATTCCCAAGGGTTATCCTTTTTCCCATAAATCTCCAAAGAATACTGTATTAACTTATTTATAATATACTCATAATTGTAATGTAGATTTTATAACTGACACGGACTAAAAGTTGGGCTTCTAACTTATTCAATGTTACATGGGCATTTCACATTTAATCTTGATGTTTACATTCTTTCACAGCACTCAACATTCTTCTAATTTTGGTAGGCTAACTCTAGTCAACACTAGCATTTCAGGGTGTCTATCTTTCATCCATTTATAGGTGGTACCTTATTAACTATTACGCTCTTGGAGTTGGAGCATCAGCAGTTAAGAATACTGGCTGTTCTTTTTAGGAAACCCGGATTTCATTTTCCAGCATCACATGGCATCTACTACCTGCCTCTAATTCCAGTTCAAGGCATTGGTACTTCTGTCCTCTGTGGTTACCAAGAATACATACAATGCAGACACAAGCAGGAAAAGCATAAATGTGCATAAAATAAGTAAAATAAAATCCGTTCTCTTCGTAGTATAAAGAATGAGGGAAGCAATGTGGATTACTTAGGAGAAAGAGCAGGAAGCTGTACCTGTATTGTTCTCTCGTGAGTTTGTGTTAACTACAAGTTTAGGTAATTGAGGATGGGAAAGTGGACTTCAGTTTTGGATGTATAAGGATTGCTTAATAAGCTGCTGGTGGTGGCGGTACACACCTTTAATCCCAGTACTTGAGGTAGAGACAGGTGTGTCTCTGTGAGCTCAAGGTCAGCACAGTTTATAGAGTAAGTTCTAGGACATCGAGGGCTACACAGAGAAACCCTGTGTCAAAAGAGCAAACAAAGTTTGGTCGGTGGTGAGGTGGTTAGAAAAGAAGATCGTAGTTATTTCCCTGGCGCATAACTTAGACCCTTTGATATCTGAAGCCCCTTGTGAAAAAGTCCACACCTCTGCAGGTGATGAGTGATAGTTTTCTGATAGAGAATGACTACAGCATTGACTAGATCTATACAACATTTGATAGCAGAATTCTTCATGTAACGAAAGCACCATTGTTACGGATGCAGGGAATATTTCTTATTTTAAGTTTTGAGAAAAATTTTAGAATCTGCTTATAACGGCTAATTGATAGTTATTGGCAGTTGATAATAATAGGATATGATTCAGCAAACTGACACACAAAGTTTACTTTGAGAGATAATGTTACTACATGGAAGGCAAAGCAAGAATCACGACTCATTGAAGGCAGACGTGGTATCTTTTACTTAAAATTCCAGCACTCGTGTTCACCTATTGTGAAACTGACTGGTGTTGCCTTTTTGTTTCAGCATCAAAGCTGGGAGACTCTTGTCCTACATTCCATATCAGCTATACACCAAGCCATCCAGTGCACAAAAGAGTCTCAACTTCAATCCTGTATGCAAACCCGAGGATCCTGTACCAGGTCCAAGCAACATAGCCAAGCATCTCAACAACAGGGTGTAAGTTTGTGTAAAGATGATTGTAGCACTGACTGGTCCCTGTTCTACAGAAGATAGAAGCCATTATTCTAATAGCTGGACACTCAGCTTCAATAAACATTAGAATATGTTCAGGGTTATCTTTCCTACCAGTTTTGTGACAAAGTTTCAGTACATTGCAAGTTTTTCTAATTATACTACATTCTCTTCTTAGATCTTTTTTTGTGTGTGAATTTTCATGAAAATAAGTATTTCCTCAAAAGCAATTTTCTGCATATTGTTACTTTTCTCAAGAATAAACACAACTAATTGTACCAATTTACATTCCATATGTAGAAAAATAATGAAAATGCTTACATTTTCAGGTTACTTTTGGAAAATGAAGCATTTGTAATTTTAAGTATATAAACATAGGCTACTGATTCTCTCTTCTAAATGTGGAGTGAATGTAGACTTTATTGTGTGGTTTAAGAAGTAGATATTAAGTTTTAATTGCAGTAATCCTAAGTTAATTGGTTTCACAGTTAAAGTGGTGTATTAACTGGTTCATCATTCACTAGCCTTCTCTTTTGTTATTAAATTGCTTGCTTTGGGAGTTGGTTTTATTTTTTCCAAAAGATAAGTAATGTAACCTGGGAGGATCCAGTGTCACTGCCTCGTATGATCTTTTGTTCTTGTCACTGTTATTTAACTTATACTCATTTAGAACTTTAACCCCAATTTGTTTTTCAAGACAGGGTTTTTCTGTATTGTTTAGGACCCTGTCCTGCAGCTCGCTCTGTAGACTAGGCTGGCCTCAAACTCAGGCATCTGTTTTCCTCTGCCACCCAAATGCTGGGAGTAAAGGCATGTGACACAAACTCCTGGCCTCCGTCTATTTATCTATCTGTCTGTCTGTATCTATTTATTTTTTAATATGCTTCAAACTATTAGTCTTGAAAATAGTGTCCAAAAAACCCCACTAATAACATGAGAATCCACAAAATATACTTTTTTCCCCCCTTAGATCAATACAAGGAGAAAACAGATTTCTTAAGTTTATTTCTGTTAACAGTTGTAGAAAGAATTTACTTTCAAGATCTGACTTCTCTGATACAAGTACAAATAATTTTAATTGTTTTAATATGTTTTACTATATTAATTATACAACTGTTTTCCAAATGTGCATTTGTCTAGTCCGGGATATCAGCACAGAAAGAATATGTATTATTAACAGTATATTTTCTTGCCAGTAATATATGCATTTTGTTGCATATACTAATTCTGAGCACGTAAAGAGTCATAATGTTTTGATACAGAAAGCATAGCTGTGTGGAGCTGTAGGTTTGTTTTGTGTTACTTCTATTTAGTTCATTCCTGAGGGTGTGATGAGGGCTAGCTATAGTGTGCATTTTAAATAAATATAAGTGACCCTTCACTTCCTGTTCCGTCTATATGTTAAGGGGCAGGCTTCTTCTGAATAAGCTGTCTCTCTTTTAATAATTTTCAGTTTGTGTCTGTCTTTGACTGACCTTTAATGGGAATTGGGTGTACTCAGACTTGACTATCATAGTTCATGAATGATACAGATGCAGCCAGAACCTGAGACAAGTAGAAATGGGTGGGGTTTGTTTGTTTTTGCATCCAGTGTGTATGACTGTTCCATGTAGTCAACCCATCATTACTAATAAGTCAGACTGACGTTGGGGTGAGGACCCTGAGACACCATCTGCTGGTGGGGTGATCTGCCCCTATGTATGGTATTGTGTGTTACCCCATTATCTGCAGACTGAACTCTTTGGGAAAATGCTGCAAACATTTAAAAGAATAAATCACTGATGAAATCCAGTTTTGGTTTTTGTTAAATGTGTTCATGAATACAAATGAATTTTGTCCTCAATATTATTAAAAATGTAGAGTAGCTAGGATATGAATTTAGTGTAACATGTCATAGAGCCTGCGTTGGTTAAGCCTGTGACTATAAATTTGATCTAGATTGCCTTTGGTTGTCTGTGGCATCTAAATGCACTTTTCTTGGTTGATTGTTATCATTTTTCTTCTTAAAATTTGTTCATGGAGTTACTAGCACACACTTTTATCATCTGGCATAGTAGGAAGTCCAGTGTGTTGTTCAGTGCATCCATGTCAGCTCTCGTCCTGACTGAAAAGCTAACTGGAGTTAGGGTGTTAATCCCATGTTGTGGTGTTGGGTTTCATGTGTTAGAGAATGGCTTACATGAAAACTAAGTGTACAACCAGGAGCAGGAAAACTTTTTGTTTGTTTTATGAAAAATAGATGTTATTCACACAGTACATAAATGACAACTACTGTGCTTTGGAATTTAGAGGTGGTAGGTTCTAGTTTTTGTGGGGAAAGTACAGAAAACCAGTGGACATTGCTATGCACACCTGTAATTCCAGTATTTGATAAACTTCAGTAAAAGGCAGTGCAAGTAGTGGGTAACTTAAGACCATAATTAAAGAAGAAGAAAAAGTCATGTTTCTTAGTTTGGCCAAGAATTATCCTTTGTTGAAATAAGAATATAGTGTTCGTGGTGTAACTTCAATATTTAAGAGGGAAACAGTAAATCACAGAGAGAATTGGAATTTAAGCGTTCATGTTAGATATATTAACTTAAATCCTTCTTACACTGTAGAAATCACACAATCAAGAAGATTGGGACAGAAAATGAAGTGAAAGCGAATGGAGTGAACAGTTGGAATGAAGAAGACACAAATGATGACTCTAGCTTTGTGGGTCTGCAGCAGGCACTTCCAGGAAGGAAACAAAACGGAATTCTGCATCCCAGAGACACCTCTGCCATTTTTAATGGACACACTCGTAGCGCTAATGGTGCCTTAAAGACGCAGGATAGCGTGGTGCCTGTGGGCACTGGGGTTGCTAGCAGGCTCTCTGTAGACTCTGCCCAGGAGGAGAAGAGGCCAGAGAGGGGCGGCGCTGACTGCAGGGACTGTGCAGGACAGCACATGCAGCAGAGCGGCAGAGACACAGACGCTTTGCATAACCCACACAGAACTAATTCTCCCCCGCCATCCTTGCACAGCAGCATTAGACTCAATGGTGCTCACCACTCCACTGTTCAGGGGCCTTCAAGCACAAAAAGCACTTCTGTTCTGACTCCTAGGAAGGCAGCGCCGTCCAGACCATCAGACTGCAATTTCATCTCAGATTTCTATTCTCATTCAAGACTGCATCACATCTCAACATGGAAGTGTGAATTGACTGAGTTTGTCAATACCCTACAAAGACAAAGTAGTGGTATCTTTCCAGGAAGGGAAAAGTTAAAAAAACTGAAAACAGGCAGGTCTTCCCTTGTTGTAACTGACACAGGTAGATACTAAAATTGTTTTCTTCAAAACAGTTATATTTGATTTTTCATTGGTATTCTAATCATTACAAACTTCTTAATATAAAAAGCCTCCAGGAATGCCAGGTTATGTAAGTTGCAGTAAGTATAACAGAAAACTTTGTTATTTTATATGAGATTTAATGGTGGCTAACTGAAAATGTTAGGCCATTTTAGTGCTGTCAGAACTGGGATATCAAGTATTATTTTCTCATGTAGACTCCATACATTGTCGAAGTTTTGAACTGTATAAATATAACATTTTATATTCCGTGCCTAATCTCCTATGAGAATGATGTTGTTTGGTAAGAGTAATTTTGAACTTCTTGAAGATTACTTCATAATTCACTTTTCAAAAATTAAACACTGACATAACTACTGTACTTAGAGTGGTAAACTTAGTGAGATTGTTTTCACATCTGTGTAGATGGTTTATAATTTGTGTGTGCTGCTTAATGTTTGTCATCCAAATCCAACAGGAATCTGTCTGTGACAGTCATTACTAAACTAGAGTCTAGTTTAGACCTAGTTTGAAGTTTCAGTTGTTTTTGACAAAGGGTTTGGCTTTTTTTCTTTTGTGAGCATGGCACTAAGAAAGTTCGAAGATTATGTGATAATCTTTATAACTGGGGGCGGGGCATAAAGATAAAGGCAAAAATGGTGTTTTAGATCCATATGAGTTTTTGTTGCTGCTATATTTGTTATATTCCAACATGTTTTTAGTCAAAATGATTTTTCAGTATTTCTGAAACATTTCAGAATATTGTCATAGTTGTTAGATTATGTTATGTCTTGGTCCTTATAACCCGAAGGTTATTTAATTTTGAAAGCTTTAAAATATTTTTATAAATTAGGTCTATTGATGGGAATAAATTCATAATCTTTTATGTTATAAGAAAGCATTTGGTAGGTATTTGGTTTCCATATACACTCTGTGTCCCTTGAGTATTTAATACTATTTTGGGTTGTTTACATTTTGTTTCCTAATGTTTCTATACAGTAGAATTGTGATTGCTGTTTGCCCAGCATGTGCAAGACCCTGAGTTTGACACAGCACTGCCAGAGAAAGGAAGATTGTGATTGTTAAAATTTACCTGATAAGTCTTCTGAAGGTGGCATAGAACACGGCGAGGGTGTGAATTATATAGCTAGCCTGAATCCAGATTCTTACTCTGCCACTTTGCACAATAGGGACATGCATTGGTTTCTCCTTTTTTGCCTGTTTCCTCTCTGCAAAGGGAGTGAGTGATAGGAGTCAGTGAAGTCAGTTTATGGGTTGTCCACTTAGAGATAACATGAAGAAAGATTCAGTGCCTGGCACATAGTGAGAGGAAGTAATGTCTCACAGTTAATACGTGAAGTAGCACACTTACTAGGGAGTAAGTTTGTAAAAAACTATCATAAAGCTGATAATCAAGAACATTCTTTGAGATCAGAACTACTTGCTAGCCTGTGCTTCTTAAATTTAGGGACTGTACTATTACATTTTGGAGCACCAAGAGGAGTAATATTGATACTGTTATTATTAAAGTAATATTGTCCCAAACCAGGTTGTGGTGGCACACACCTTTAATCCCAGAACTTGGGAGGCAGAGGCAGGTGGATCTCAAAGAGTTTTGAGGCCAGCCTGGTCTCAGAGCAAGTTCAGAACAGCTAGGGCTGTTACACAGAGAAACCCTGTCTCAAAAAAAAAAAAAAAAAAAAAGGTAACATTGTCCTATAGTTGGGTTATAATAACCCTTACAAATACATCTTAGGTTATTCAAAACTATTAGTTGTCCTCATGAGATAATATTTATTTTCATCTATGTAAATGTAATAAACTTGCTGCAGAACTAGGATCATCTAATGTTATAAGAAAGATCCCATTTGTATGCAGATTTTTGTTTTGTGGATTACTTTTTGAAGCATGTCTATTTAGAACAGCAACGTGGTAGTTTAAGAGCTTGGAAGTCAGACTTAACTGGAGTTAAATCCCAACTTGGGCACTCACTGGTTTTGGGACTTAAATGGTTGGGATGAGAGTAATTTCTACCATAGTGCTATGAGAATTTAGATTAACCCTGTTAACCTCTTATGTCTTCACACCTACCAGCCACATTGGGTAATAGTAGCCTCTGTAATTGTTGTTTCATTAAATATTGTTATCAAAGGTTACTTAGCTCCATGTAACTAAGTAGCTGTAGATATCAAAATTGTTAAAATAATCATAGATTTATCTAATAAAATCAAAATTTTAAAATGAGACTGCTAGAAAGTAGAATGATACCATGGTATGGTTAAACTTGATTTAAATTAAATAGGAAACTAAAGGAACTGAAATTAGTCTATTGAGATGGTACAGAGGGCGTCCATAATATATTCTGTATTATGTTAAGATGTCATTCTTTCTTAAGTATGATTTCTAAAATTAACTAGACCTGTTTTTAATGTGAAGAATGAGTTTTGGGTTTGAATGTTCTCTTTTTCCTTCTAGGCAATATGTCAGTAATGAGCTCACCCAGACATCAGAGCTGTGTGATGCATGTTGATATGGATTGCTTCTTTGTGTCAGTGGGTATACGAGATAGACCAGATCTCAAAGGTCTGTATTCTTGTTTGTTCTAAGGAATTTGATACATTATTATGAACGTGTGTGTGTGTATATATATATATATATATATATATATATATATATATGTGTGTGTGTGTGTGTGTGTGTGTGTGTGTGTGTGTGTGTGTGTACATACATACCTATATTTTAATTGATAACAAAGTGTTCTTTGAAAAGTATTATTATTTTTTCTTGGTCAGATAAGTTTCTTCAGATTGTCTGGACTCCATTATCAGAGGTGTAGGGAAATTCTGTTTGATGTAAGTTGAAATCTGCAGAGAAGAATTTCTTAACCTAAGGGCTCTTTTATCTTGCATAGGTTGAGGGGGGCTTCTGGATATTTTCCCTTTTTTTATTGTTACCTGGAATTTTGTGATATTCTATGTTTTTAGACTTCTGTTATTTCTCCTGTTCAGTAACTCTCCTCCCTTGATGTAGGTAAACATCTTAACTTTTGGATTGAGGTAATTTTGTACTATTGAGTAATCTGGGCAGTCTGTCTGTTCTAGTAAAATTTCAGGATTACACGCTGCTTACTACTATTGGAGATATTTATTCAGCATTTTTCAGTAGTTGTTTCTGGAGGAGATAGCTACATTAGCATTTTCTTTTGAAAGCAGTTTTCCTCTTATATAAAGAAAGAGTAGTTAGAACTGAAAATTGTAGAAAATCCCAGCAGGGCTTTATTTTTGTCCTGGGTGATTGTTACTCCTGTTTTGAAAGGTGTTTTTAGGTTGTGAAAGAACTGATGATAGCCTATGGTAAGTTACTGTCTAGTACTTTGAAGGTTTTGTTTAGCCTGTGTGGAGGGGTAGGGATTTTCTGTGTGTATGTTTTTCTTTGTACTGAGCCTCCTGCCTTTTAAGCATGGGCTCGGAAAATCTATTTCTTTTTCTTATTTTACCACTTGACAACATCGCTGTCTTGTTAACTTATTACAAACATAAAAAGAAATGATACATTAATGTTCTTAACCAAAGGAAAAACTGGGGGACTGAAAATCCGTATTTGGTTATATGTTAAATCAGATTTTGATTACTATGCATGAATCTCTGATTATTTCTCATGCTGTAAAATTTAAACAGATAGTATAGATGTTGAGCCTATATATGCCAGAACTATAAAATGTCTATAATTTGTCTATCATTGTCCACCCCTACAATCTGAACCTGGGATCTGAGTTGCCTGTTTTTCATTATAAGAAATCAAAAGCCATGGGAAACTCACTATGTTGCTTTTAGGTTGAGTCAGTTTATCAGAAGTAATATCACTAGGGCCATGCTTGATGGCACAAGCCTTTAATCCCAGCACTCCAGAAGCAGACGGATCTTTGTGAGTTCATGGCCAGCCTGGTCTACGTAGAGGATTCCAGAACTACTTAGACCTTAAAAAAAAAGAGAGAGAGAAAGAAAGAAAAGTCACTAAAATTGTCCCTTTGGTGGGGGGTGAGTAACTGAAAACCTTTGCTGATGCTAGATGATAATGAGTATAGTAGCTTAGGATGGATGTAATGCCTATGTGATCAAAGGAAAACATGTTACGTAATTAAAATCCCATGGGGGGAAAATCCATTACATGCTCTTAACATCCTTTTGAACTTAGAGAAACAATTTAATCTTTTTCTCACAGGTAAACCAGTGGCTGTTACAAGTAACAGAGGTACTGGAAGGGCACCTTTACGTCCTGGTGCTAACCCCCAGCTGGAGTGGCAATATTACCAGAATAAAATCCTGAAAGGAAAAGCAGGTACAAATGAGTTCTTTGAAGCCATAATGCTCCTATGGATGACTTCTGGATACTACTGTTGGTATTGGTGTTTTAGAACTGAAAGAGTAATTAGAATAATTAGCTCTTTTCAAATTTGAAGGTTTTAAGGATGCTAGTGACAAGTTGAAGCAAACCAAACCCTGAATCAAAACAGATAAAATGTTTATTGTCATGCTTTCTGAAACTGGATGGTGGTGTTGTACTAGAATTCAGTGAGGTGTGGATTTTAAAATGGTGATGAATCTGTTCTTTGTAAATTTAGACTGAGAAAGTCATGACTGTTTTGTAGAAACAGTGACCTGGATTTGAGTTATTAGCCATTTGGCTGTGTTACAGTGAAGACACTGAAGTTGTGTTCTTCAGTAGTCTTAGAGTTTAAAGCTAGGCGTGGTGATTCCTGAGACTAGCGTTGGGAGATGGTAGGAGGGGAAACGATGCTTTCAAAGGAAACCCTGATTCAAGAAAGCAGACAAATCGCTATTGGAACCATAATCTAAATGCCAGGGTTCTCATTTTAAGTGAACCTGTTCATTAGAAGAAATTAACCCTATTCACAATGAGATCTTCATTTTTAATTTTTTCTTTTATTGCCCCTGCCTTAAAATATCAGAGTATTTAGTTAGAAAGTCTTTCACGTTGATTGGTTTTCTTGTGGAATGTCTTGTGAAAACACAATTAAAAAACAAAACATTCTTTTAGAAAAATGTTCTAGGAAGGAAGACGTACAGCTCGGTGAAAAGGTCCAGTTTGGTATTACCCGGCCACTTCGGTTCCCTTGTCAGATACAAACAGTGGACACAATGAGGCAAGAGTGCAGTCTGGGCCTCTGAACTTCTTTCTGGAATTAGTCTTTTCATTGCTTGTGATCATCTGCTCACACCGTGTACATTGGGAAGGGTTCTTGTAGACCCATTTGTTTTTTTATGTTTCCATTTCGCAAGCTTTCTATGACTTTTATTAGCTAAATGTTTTCAGAGATTGTTTAGTGTTTTGTGTCAGTAGATCGTAGGGGTAACTCACTGAGCTTGCTGAGACTTTGCTTCATGGTCTGTGGTTAGGTTCTTATGTGTAGTTTTCTACAAGGTTGTCTTTCTGTATTTTCTGTGTGGTATTATTAAAAAGATAAAACTTTGCTCTGGAAAGCAAGAAATATGTACATGAAGGAAATCATAGTACTTGTCACATGTGAATACTTACCGAACAATTATCAAAATAAGAAAAACATACCAGACATACATGTTTGATGACATCTCTAAGTTCCTATGTGCTCAGATTCTCATGGGTAGGATCAAAGCTGCTGCTCATTCGAGCAGTCTGCGTCTACATTCTGACCTCGGCGGGCACTTGTTCTTTGAAAGTGGCAGGAAGATTGTCTTCTTTGTCTTGCTTTCCATCACTGTCTGATTTTGCAGCAGAGTATTTTCTTTGGTTACTTGTTATCTTCATCTTTGTAGTGACTGGATTTTCATATTTTAACAGCCTTTTATAATTCATAACTCCTTCACTTCTGTGGATGGTGCATCAGAAGCCAAATAATTGAGGAAATATTTAAGTTCTACTTGCCATTGAAAATTGACAACAGATTTTCCTCTCCTTAGAAAAAGTTACTATAATACCTTGATGTTCTTGTTTTAACTTGATGACATTTTTATATCTTAAGCACTTAACACTTATTTGGAGCTTATAAAAATATTTGCTATACATAAAAGGATTGTCTTTTATTAAGCTGATAGCCAAGCCTTGTGCCCAGTCAGAACTGTTTTCCAAAGCTTTTGTTCACTTTTCCTGATCTCTTTCTCTGGATCATTATGAGACATAGCACCAAAAGTAAAAATACTTCGGGTCAGTTTAGAGGGTAAACTCTTTGACTTCAACACACTAGCTTTGTAAAAATCACTTCTAATATTTTGACTTGTGTGTTAGGTTAGCCAGATACTGTGACCAAAAAAAAATAAAAAATAAAAATAAAAACCAAACAAAAAAAAAACATCTTTAGTCTTTTGGAAACTAATTTCTTGTTCCTTATACTGAGAAACTAAGCCAGTGTAACCAGGGCATTTCATCCCTCTATGACTTCCTTTGCAAGCTGTTTCCTGAATCATCTCATTGATGATTTCATTAAACTCTGCACTTCATGGTTGGGGCCTCTCTTATCCCTTCCTGGATTCCCAGGATGCAGATGTTTTCTATCCCTTCAACAACCTCAGTTTTCATTCTAAAGAGCAACAGTTTAAAGTTCGTTTTAGTCATAGATTTATTCTCAGCGATTTCTTTTTCACAGACTTGTGTCCTGGCCTCTGATTTCTCCAACCGTTCCTCCACATTCTCCATGTGCCCGTCTAGTTTGTCAAGTTTTGATCAGCAGTTCTCTACTTTGCCCTCCAGTGAGGACACTGTGTCCCTGCATTTCCCCGAGTCTCCCATGAAGCAACTCACTCCGCTGGTGGAGAGACCCACGCACTCTGCTGCACTGTGGAACAGGTCAGCCAGCCCAGTGAAGAGGAACACCACGGTGCTGCCTCTGAGGCCAGGGCATTGGGGGCGCATGGACCACACTCTGTTCCCACTTCAAACATAAGCTTTCTGTAATTTCCAAATGAGACTCTTAGGTTAAGCAGTCCTCCTAATGTGAAGGTCCTGTAACTTCCTTTTAAAGCACAGTTCATGGTTATAACTTTGAAAGGAAGCAGATTGTGGCTGTGATTTAGTGACACCCTCTGTTGGTCTGTTACTGACAATCCTTAAACTCTTACAGATTGGATAATGGACTGTTGCAGAAACACTGATAATCTACTCCCTTTCTGTCATGAGTTTGTAAGCGTGTGGCATATATTATTTACATTTTTACTAGAAATCATAGCTCACTTTGCATATTCTTGTTTTTATTTTTAGATGCAAATAGCATTTAATTTCTCCAAAATAACAATTCTGAGTTTGGCTTGATTCATGGTGTTCATGTGTTGGGTGCTAGATTCTGGAAATACTTGTATAGGTTGTGTATTAGGTGTATTAGGTAAAAACGTTCATTGCTGTTAGTCAGATAAGGAAGAATTATTGTAGCCTATAAAGCCAGGTACTGTGTTGTGTTTTTTTCCTGGTGGTGAAATAGTGTGGCTGTTTTTTCATGGAACATTGAGTCTCTTTAAGTGGAAAAGAGGTACTGAGTTTGTTAGCTTTGCCCTGTTATGGTATAGGTTGTTTGGAAATTACTAGTGGTGATGGGTTTGGGTCTTGCTTTCCGAACCATGTTGTTTATAGAGTAGAAACATGGCTGAAATTTTGAGAATGTGGGTTTCTTTTCTTTTTAAATAAAAAGTTCAATAAAAGCAAACTTTATCTTTAACCTGGTATTATCTAGAGATATATAACCAAAACTTTCCTTTAATCTACTTCTCAATTATTAGTAAATTTCAGTATGGTTCATGTAGTCAGTAGGCACTCTAGGCCATATACTTTTATATGCTTCAGTGAAATTGTAAATTTGGTTTGGATATTAGAAATGTTGGTGAGCTGTTATGTTGAGGCTAGAATAATGTTCTGTAAAGCAGTTACTATTGATTGTAATTAAGCTCAAGTTTTTAAATTGAGGGTGCAATTGTTAAATAAAAAGTAGAAGATAATGCTGTGAGGCTGTGATGTGTTTAAAAGAAAAACCTTGAAGTTGAAGATGAACATCTTCATATAACTAACATACATACATACATATATTATTTATGTGTGCACCTGTACATATGTATCTCATAGATAGATGAGATCATCTGGTTACCCTGGCTTAATTTCTGAATATGGGAAACAAGAAATCAAAGTTTCTAAAAAGGATCACTAAGTTATTGTTTCATCAAATGGCTGGAACAAATTTGATTTCCCTTTAACATTAGTTTTAAGTTCTGTAGAGAGTACGTTTAGGAAGTAAGAAAAAAATGTTCCAAGAATCTTGTATTTCTGTTAACTTTTTCACATTACAGTGAGGTATGAAATTCTAAACCAGGGAGGGATCTCCCTGATCACTTTAAACCTTATTCACCCTGAAAGACTGTGTGTTATAGGATCCTATAACAGGATATTCTACATTTATTAAAAAAGGATAATTTGAATTTATTATGACATTTCTATCTGACTGTTGCTGAAGAATATAAGAAAAGAATTTTAATAGTTTTATACCAAATACAGAAATAGTACCAATTCAAATAGGTGTTTGGACCTTAAACATTTGCATTTGAAAACAATACATTTTTAACATAATAATTAAATTTTATTTTAAAGCAGATATACCAGATTCATCAGTATGGGAGAATCAAGATACTACACAAACAAATGGAATTGATTCTGTTTTGTCAAAAGCTGAAATTGCTTCTTGTAGTTACGAAGCCAGGTATGTAGAAGCTAAGTGAGTTCTAATTCTTAATGAATAGCTGATCTTATGTACTTGTAGAAAGATTGAGTCTTGTGACTCAAGCTTCTGATTTCAACATATTAAATATATATTATGGAAAGCAGTATTTTTAGCCTGGGTCCCATCATTTACTCTACCATGAGAATAATTTAAAATAATGTAATAGTTTGTCAAGATAGGTTCTGCAGTGAAAAGAAAAAGAAATTACGTATTGTCATGTTTATTGTCTTTCAGTCATAAAACTGAAAGTTGGTTTTATTGTTAATAGTGTTGTCAGGCCTGCTTTACTCAGTCTTCCTTCTTACAAATAAGAAAAGCTTTTCATTATAAAAGGGATAATTGCTGGAAAGATGGCTCAGCAGTTAAGAGAGTTCTTGCAGAAGACAAAGGTTCAATTCCTAGTACCCACATGGTGACTCCAGGTTCAGTTCTTGTGGCCTTGTAAACACAAGGCGCACACTTAGTGCACAGACATGCATTTAAGAAAACACATGCACATAAATTAAGTTTAAACTTGATTGCCTTTTAAATCATGAAAAATTATTCCTTCTATCAGACCTATTCGCACTTGAAGTTAGTGAAAATGTGTAACTTTGTTACTGCTCACTTTTGTGTTGGCAGTTATCTTACAGTAAACGAACTGTAATTATAACCTGCATTTTTAATATGAGAGGGGTACATTAATGTTCCTTATATTTGTATGTCAGAAAATTATGTAAGGACCAGTGAGATACCTCAGCGGTTCAAGAGGCCACACAAGAATGATGATCTAAATTTAGTCTCTAGAAATTCATATAAGGAAGAATTGATTCCATAGAATTGTTGTCTGGCCTCCATAGGCATACTGAGCTTGTGTGCCTACACATACACATCATATACATAATTGTTATGAATGAAAAATTATAATAATCATAAAAGTAGGAGTAATAATTACTCGTTAGAGAAATCTTTTCCACTAATTGAATTCAGACACTTTGACCTTTATATGATAGTGAGCACTCATATCATTGATACATGTTAAAGAATTTAGTAATTATGGGCAAAGGTGTTAAATTACTTAGATTTTTCAGTATTTTCAAGTTTAGGGTTATTTAAGGAAGTCTGATCTGAACATAAAACATGAGCTCAACATGGTGTAATCAGAGTTTTATTAAAATGCTATTTTATTAAAATTATTCAAGCATGCATAAATATAAAGCACATTCTGTTCTTACCCCCTTTTTTTTTTTTTGCTATGTCAAACTTAAACTTACTAAGTTTACTTACACCATGAAGAAAACTGTTTTACTATGATGACAATTGATAATGTGGCCAAAAATGTGAAACTTCCCTTACTAAAGATAATAAAATGAAATAGAAGTACATTAGGATTGTTGGAAATGGTTCTGAGCATAGGCAATTCAGAGCTTAGTGTAGATAGTGTATCAAATGTAACCTAGCTACTGATAGCTAGACAGTTGTGAAGGTGCGCTGGAGTGCGACCTTGCTATTTTGTAAAGTGAGAACTTGGGCCTTGCTTCACCTTCTCTCATTAAAAAGGTCTTGGTCAGCACCAGCTACCCTAAAGACGAATGCTGGGTGGAAAGTCCCAAGGCTTTATACTGAGCAGGTGTGTCCTCAGTTCTGGTAGCTCTCATCTCACTAGCCTTGTGTTCGGTGGTATATTTGCATTGACCCACAGGTGGTGATTACCACGCTGAAGAACAAAATAGTAGGGGTTACAGGGGATGAGCACCTAGTGCTCTGTGGCAAGGCATCTTAGTGCTAGTTAAATAGTAGTGCTCATTTCAGATTTGACTGAAAAGGTGAAGGTGAGTTTGAAAACCAAAGCCAAAGTAAACCCACATCTGTAAATCACTTACCGCCATTTTCTATTTTCTAGAATGCTATTCCCAATGCAGGTCTTCACAACAGTTTCTTCCCGTGTATTCCTAACAAAATTTAATAATTTTATCAGAGAAATGTTTGAGATTAGAGTGATAGATTATGCATTGTTGAACTTGACACAGGCTAATAGTGAAGTAACAAAGACTAAAACATGACAGGATGGTGAACATCCTTGACGGTGGAACGTGTGTGTGGAGATTACTCTGTGCACTAAAGCATAAGTGTTATGCATGATGAGAAGGTAGATATGTTGAAGGAAATTTGGTTTTTATTCTGAAGTGACAGGCACGGTGCAAGAAGGTAATTCTAACACTTGAGAATCAGAGATAGGAATCTGTCATTTTTCTGCTGATTTCAAGGCTGTGCATTCTGTATATTAAAGAATGTACATCCTCAGCTGGGCATTGGTGGCACACACCTATAGTGCCAGCACTTGAGGCAGAGGCAGGTGGATCTCTGAGTTCAAGGCCAGTGTGTTCTAAAAGAGCTAGTTTCAGTACAGCCTCCAAAGCCACAGAGAAACCCTGTCTCGAAAAGTTAAAAAAAAGTAAATTCTCTACAGTCAAGGCTGTGCCTAAAATATATCCTCAAAGTACGAAATGGAATTTTTTATCCTCTGTTTTCAGAATGAATGCTTTTTATGAACCTTTCCCTGTTACTTAATGCTTATAGATTTATGTAGTATATGGTCCTCAATAGTGATTTGATGCTTTTTTTATATTGTTTAATTCAACCCTAAAGAGTTTTGTCTTAGCCAAGCATATTGCTGTATACTTTAAAATGGGACATTAATTCTATTTTGTACTACATGTTTAAAAGTGCAGCTTTGGTAACTTATTCTTCATGGATTTTAGTTAAGAGGACCACATGTATCGTTCGGTTAGCCACTTGAAGGTCGGTTTGCTTTATGATAGGGCATCATTGTATAGTTCAGCTGGTGTGGAAATGTTTCTGTCTCCCAGCTCCCCGTGCTTCTGATGCCACTTAGTGCTGCAATTCCAATATGCATCGTGACGCCAGGCAGACTCTTTTGTGATTGACTGTCCTTATTGGTTTATTCTCTGTGAAACAAATCCTGATCTCTTGGACATAAATCTACTTACGGAAAGTGTATGTTTCCCTTAGTGATGGGAAACTTCCTGGATTTGTTTCTTTTGTTTAGAACCTCTTCATGGTGTCCAGAGTGGCCTCAGACTTTCCTCTGTGGTGGGAGATATAGCTCAGTTGGAAGAAAGCTTGCCCAGCATGCTCAAGACGGTGGTTAGATCTTTAAACATAGCCACACCTGGTGTGGTGGCTGCACCTGCACTTCCCCAGCACTTGACAGATGGAAGGAAGCAGGGGACCAGAAGTCCCACCCTCAGCTAACCATAGAATCTTTCCTCTCTGGAGAACACTTCTAGGATCACTGTAACATGTGCCTTTAAAGACTGGGTTATTGCCTTTAATTTGAATGTGTTGGACTTACATATTTTGTAGCATTATTACAGAGTTTTACCCTTTTTCAAAGCTAGGCTTTAGGACAAGAAAAACATTTTTAATGTTTCTGTGTACTTATCTAAACTATTGTTTTTTATAATTCTCTGTGTATGGATAAGCATATTGGTTTATTAAGGCCTGCTAACTAATGAGGTCAGAGTAAGTAGATGCAGAGATCTACACACCTGGCACCCTACAGAACACTTGATGACATGACTATGTAGCTGTGTCACTGCTTCCGTTCTGGTCATTGTTTGCTTCTTACTAGCTACTCTGTCCATTTGACTTTTGATACTAAAATAGTTTATTACCTTTGTTTTCTACAAAAATGCATGTAGTTTTGGATTTGCCTCTGAATAACTAACTTGAGAGGTTTCTTAATTCTTTATAGTTCTCAGTGGTGATTTGAATGTTACGAGAGTTCCAGAGGCCTCTGATAGCAATAGAAGACTGTGTATTCGCTTGATCTTAGACAAGAGGCAAAAAAAAGAATTGTATTTGTTTGTTAAGCAGTCACACCTGAACGGATGAATGGGATAACCATGATCATTCTATGCAACATTGTATAATCTGGTGAAACATTGCTTTATTTTGCTTGTGTTTTTACTGTGATATTTTTTCTTGATTCTTTACAGAGTGATAAAATGGAATTTTACTAATTATGTATAATTCCATAATTGTAGTTTTATGCTGAATGCTCCAAATATCAAAGGTAATGTGGGGCATTGAGACACACAGTAGATTTAAAATTTACCATTTTCAATTAGGTCCCTCAAAGTTCTGGAACCCTGGCTCCTGCCCAGAGTGATGTCCTACCATACAATGCTGTTGGCATCTCAACCACTGCGGAGCTACTTGAGGAGCATTGGAATTGGTCAATTGGGAATTGGGTGGTAATAGGATGAGTACATTTTGTCTGTTTGTCACATAGCACTGTTTTGTGTAGTTCTTTTGTTCATATGCTTTGTCTTTGGGGGATGAGTCCTGGCTAAACTGTGCCGTGTATCAGGAGAAGAAAACCATTTTGACAGCACATTCCTGCTCTGTGGTGGTTGTGATATCACCAGCATATGGCATGCTGGCATCTCTGCAAAGGGGCCAGAGGTCAAGTTTTAGAAGCGTTTAGCTATAGACAAAAGAGATGTCATTTACTATAGTGAGATAATTGTATTATTTTCTGTTGGGGGGATGACAGACTTGTAAATATCCTAACGCCTACTGCTGACCCCTAACGAGAGGGGGAGTTACATGGAAATTGTATATTAGTGGCATGGGGAGATACACATACTTGCTATTTGATTGTCAGCTTAAGACTTCCTGATGTAATCTCCACTGTATTTCTCTCCTTTTTAGACAATTTGGCATTAAAAATGGGATGTTTTTTGGGCATGCTAAGCAGCTGTGTCCTAACCTGCAAGCTGTTCCGTATGATTTCCATGCATACAAGGAGGTTGCCCAAGCAATGTATGAAACATTGGCAAGGTACTGTGTTCCATGTCCTCATGTGCATTTCCTCTGTTCTACTTGTTGGTGTACTACTACAGGAGTCCAGGCTTCTTTAGCACTCTGAGTCACTGGGCTTTGTCTCCTATGCCCTTTTTCTCAGTCTGCCAGTTAGATGACTGCCTCTCCGTATGTAGCTTCAGTAACTGGAAGTTCAGTCTCAAGGGAAAGTTGCATTGTGTCATTGTTCAGTAGCTGCTGACTGTGGTGTGAAATCTGCCGGTATATGCATGTGTGTTTCCCATGAAGCCACATAGACAAAGAATTTGTATTGTAATTGAATAAAGTTAAAACAGAAAGGCATTTAAAAGTCTTTTTTCTGCCTTTAGTCCCAGCACTCAGGAGGCAGAGGTAGTGTCACATTGGATGGGTTATTTAAGATTAGAAGTTTGTTTTTCAGTATTTAAAAATGCCTTGTGTGTTTTATAACATCTAGAGTCTCCCAGAGCAGGCCTTAGGTATTGTGACTCATTGCCTTTGCTCTGTATCGACAGCTATACACACAGCATTGAAGCTGTCAGCTGTGACGAAGCGCTGATGGACATCACGGACATCCTTGCAGAGACTAGACTCAGTCCTGATGAATTTGCAAGTGCCCTCCGAATAGAGATCAAAGACAAGACTAAATGTACCGCCTCTGTTGGGATTGGTTAGTATCTGGCTTGTCGTGTCCTTGAATACCTTAATCCCCTAATTTAAAGGAATTTTAATAACTTACTACATGTTGCAGAATTTTTCCCCCTTTTAGCATTTCGTACAAATAAATGTGCAATAAGATAAAAATGTTGGAAATGCAAATAATGGTTAGCTGATATTTTTGCAGTAAAGGAGTGTTCTTCAAAAAGGGGGACAGATTAAATCTCAACTATTGTTTTCCTCAAACTTGAACAGAAACTATACCTTAAAAACAGGTGTATGGCATGGAACTTGAAATTCATCTTTAGTCTTCCCTTTGCTTTCCTGGCAGGTGTGACAGTGTTCTCTAAGTGTAGGCTCCTCCTCCTGTTGCCACCGCCTGTCTGTTCTCCTTTTGTTGACTTTATGCCGTAACATTTAGAACTGAAAATCATAGGCTTTCTGTGTCTCCTTTTCCTGCCCCTTTGTCTTGCTTCACGCTCTGTTCTGCAGGCTTTCTAAGCATGTTGTTCGTGGTTCCACCTGTCCAAATTCTCATTCATAAACCTTTTCCCCCAGATTCTTGTCTTTTCAATCAATAGGATTTAGGTTGGTAACTCAGTGACATCTTAGATGGGGTAATAGTACCAAATTGATTCCAGAACTAGAAGCCAGGTGTGATGACACTCTGTTATCCCAGCACTTAGGAGGCTGAGGCAGGGGAAAGTACAGACCTGTCTGAATGGATGTTGCGACCCTGTCTCAAAATGGGGGTTTGGGAGAGAAAGGACCAGTGATTTCTATTTCTGCAGATGGGGACAAACTGGTGCTGACTCACTGGGGAAGCACTGGGATGGGCATGAGTATGAGGAGGAAAGGCTCTGGAAAACTGGGGTGAACTCTGATGGAGATTTCCTTGGGAAAGGCATTGCATTAAAGGGGTGTGTCTTACTTGAGCTGATTTAAGAAGAGGCGCTGTACTAATTCCTTGGTGTATTGGGTCTTTTGTTGGTATGTTTGTTTTTCAGTTGCTGTGGTTAAAGTAAGGCAGCTTACAGAAAGAAGAGTTTACTTTGAGCTTCCATTTCTAGCTGGTTAGGGGTTCATAGTGGAACACGACTCCAGGCAGCACAGTTGAAAGCTGGGGACTGGGGCTTATGACTGGAGCCACAAACAGGAAGCAGAGAGAACGAACCTCAAAGCCTGTCCCCAGTGACAACTTCCTCCAGCACCCATCCTGTGCTACCAGCTGAGGACCACATGTTCAAATGCCCAAGACTGGTGTGCATCTCAGTGAAACCACCATACCTGGTGTGAGATCTGTGATGATGATGTGGTTAGGAATTCCTGTGTGCACCAGAGATGTACTTTTCTGTAAATATCTTTGAAAATCAGGTATCTCAAAAGGCAATTTTCATCTCACTCAAGCAGTAGATTTTTAAATTAGAAATATTCTGTTTAATCCTTTGACAATTTTCATAAATAATACGTGTCTGTATCATACCCACTACCAGGTTCTCTCCCATCTTTATGTCCTGTGTTTGTGTGCATTTTAAATGATCTACTGATTCTATGTACATGACTCACATGCATATGGTTGTGAGACCGTCCACCCGAACGTGGACAACTTACCAGCATTCCCAACTCGGTAGCTTCTCAGCTAGGGGTGCGACTGTCCGTCCGTTCTGGAATTTTGATCAAGTAGGTCAAGAGTTAAGTCCATGTACTGTGAGCTCTTACATGCATTGTGCCTTGTCATGTGCTCTGCATTTGACATTTCTCAGTGTTCCTCTCTGTTGTCCAGTTCTTACTTCACCTTTTCCAAGACATTCCCAGAGCCTTGGGGTGGGTGGTGCTGGCGCTCTAGATGTCCCATTTAGGGCTAAGCACTCAATGGTCAAACTCATTCTTGGTACTTTTGACCAATTGAGTCTCTTCATTCACTGTTGCCCGCTTATAGAAAGAAACTTCTTTGACCAAGGTTGAGAATACCACCACAAATAATTTAGGGCATAAATGGAAATGTTTGTGACAGGTAGTTTGACAATATGATCATTTAGCCAAACAACAATACTACTTATACAGTCTTACACCTACCTCTGGCCTGTGCCCTACCCAGCTATGGGATTTAGTAAATTTAGAAATCTCTCCTGTGGAACAGGCTTCACGAATAATCAGACAGCAGGGTTTAACCCCTGTAGTAGTCATTCCTAATATTGCACTGAGTACATCTTCCAGCAATATTTTTAAGATGTGAAACATCATAGTATATTGAAAATTAAAAACAGATGGATACATTGGCATTGTTTGGCCTGCCTTTTCACTCACTACTGTTGTTCTGTCAGCCTTTGTTTTCTTACCAAACTGTACTTTGGTGTCAGAGTTTTAATCATACTTACTTCTAATCTACAAGTGATAGTGTAAATATATTTTCAGTTTTAGAATGGAATTCCATTTGTTAATTCACTACTCTATATCTCTCTGGCTCTCGTTCACTCACCCTACACTCAACACTGTCAGCATTTTGGTATGACTCCTTTTAAGAGTGTATACAGCCCAGGAAGATGTGTGTTTATGCTATTAGTACAAGACTTTCCTGGTCTCTTGGAGTTTCACTCATGGAAAAGCTTACCTATCCATCAACTCCAGCTCCTAACAGCCCTTCTCTGTAGGCCCATGCTCCCTGCTGCTTTTATGGTGCCTGGCCAAGTGTTTGCCACAGCTTTCTCTTATTACCCTAACGTATTTTTATTGATTTTTTTTTTTTTTGAGAGTTCCACATTATGCACCCCATTACACTTCCCAGTCCTCCAGGGTCTGTCTCCCCCCCATAATCCTCTCCCCAATAAGAAGATACAGCCAGAAGTGTGAGGCTCTGGCCATGCATGGTTTCTGGCATCAGCAGTTGTCACTGACTCAGCAGTACGATCAAGGACACCTGAATAGCCTCCACTGGCGTCACATGTCCCCAGCTGCAGCTGAACCAGGGCCCAGAGACAATCCTCGTAGGCAGCACAGAGCATGGATACCAACATGGCCTCAGGTCAGGTGGCCTCCCAGGCCACCCTCATCAACACGGCCTGGAACCGAGTTGACGTCCGTGTGGAGTGTTAGCACTGAGGTCTGTGACAACCATATGAAGCCATGTTGATTTCCTGGGCCATACATTCACCAGTTTTCATTCTCACCTTCACCTGCACTTTGAAGACCTTAGAAGCCCTCTCCCATCAATGCTCTGATTCTGTTACCTGCTAACCTCCACACAACATTGATCCTGGGGTTAAGAAATTTAACTGGTTTTTTTTTTTTTTTTTTTTTTGCCTTTGGTGTTCTCTAAACCTACCACACTTTTGAGTGGGAGGGAACTTGAGATAGGATCTCACATTGTAGCCCTTGCTGGCTTCAGATTCTTAGCCAATGGACTACTTAAGCCTCCTGAGTATTGAGATGCTTAACCCCCCCCCCTCCCGGTAAGATCATGGTTGTTTTCTCTGTTCTACATCAGGAGTAGATATGGAAATAATACTTGCTTTAAAATAAAGTAAAACCTCTATTCAGCAACCATATCAGTCATATTCTGGGATAGTAAATAAAAACCACCAAATATATACCTTGTGTACATTTATCAAAACTGAATTAGTATCGTCATTTTAAGATATATGAATGACACAATCTACGTGTCTCTGTGAAATTTTAAGAATATTAATTAGCTTTTTTCCCTTTTCAACTTCATAGGTTCTAATATTCTTCTTGCTAGAATGGCAACGAGAAAAGCAAAGCCAGACGGGCAGTACCACTTGCAACCAGATGAAGTAGATGATTTCATCAGAGGTCAACTTGTTACTAGCCTACCGGGTAAGTAAAAGTCTTTTGCCAAGCATTTGACTATGAGAGATTATTGCAGACATTTATAAGTACTTTTCATGCCTTTGTTTTTGTTCTTGTGGGGCTGTTTGTTCTTAGGCAGGGTCTTGGTACATGACTTGTGGTTGCCTTAGACTATCGGAATCATCCCGATGCCATGCATTTGCTACCGTGCTTAACTTCCTTTCTCTCTTGTCTTTTTAAAATACAATATTAAGGGTTATGAAACAGAAAACAGAGTACATTAAACATCCTATCAATTGTTTTGTTTATTACACATTTTAGTTTTTCCCTAGTGGATTCTACTTTACAGATTTCTCACTGATGTAACTGAGTTGTTAGGCGAGCACCCTAGCCTACCAGAGCCCTAGTCCCATCCCCAGCGCCATAGTCACAACAGCCACCTGTTAGCACAGAGACCCATAACCCAGGCATTCCAGGGATGGAAGCTGGAAGACTGATGGTCAGTATCTGGAGGCTCAGCACCACCAGGCCACTCAGGGCAAAAGCAACCAATTTCTTGAGTAACACCACCAAGGATTCTGAGACATAGTTTTAAAGGAAATGTGAAATTAACTTAGTGTTTTAAAAAAACATTTATTGTGTCTGTGTTTGCTCATGTATGTGCCATGGTTTATGGAGGTAAGAGGACAACATTGGGGAACCCGTGCTCTCTAACTGTGGGTTTAAGGGTTAAACTTGGGTCATCATGTTAAGAGCAGTTTTTCCCTGCCAGTCTGGTTCCAGCCACACCAGCCCCAAATAACACACAGAGACGCAGTATTAGATAAAATTCTGGTGGCCTGTTACTAGCATTTCTTATTGGCTATCTCTGTCTTAAATATTAACCCATTTCTATTTCTAAATATTTCCATGTGGTCTTATCTTACCGGAGAGAGGGGCAGGGTTCCGTTCTCTCCATCCTCCATGTTGAATCTCCTCCCTACTATTTCCTCTCTCCTCCTTGTCTCCTAGCCCACCTATCTTGCTTTCCTATTGGCCAACAGTGCTTTATTCATTAACTACCACCTCCTCCTCCTGTCATTTGTTTTATGATCCAGTCTGTCAGCTTTGTAAATATATATATATGTATGTATGTATGTATGTATTTTTTAGTTTTAAAGATTTTTGTCTTTGCAGGAAGATGTTAGAGATCAAGACCAAGTGTTAGAGATGTGTGTGTACAAGTAGTCTTAGTAGAATTTTCAGATGTATATTTTAAACCTAATGAAAATATCTGTGAACCTTAGAAATTATGTCAAATTTATGTGTACTAGTTTTGAAAGCTTACTGTAGCCCTCATAAATAACTGAAAAGTATGTACTGTTGTAAGTGTGGTCAATTTCTGATATTCAGTTTGAGATTTAATATCAATAGTAATTAGCTTTATGAGATCAAATAGCAAATTACCTTATTAGCACAAGTTAACAGGTGTAATATAATAGCACATTTTCCAGTTTTAAGTTTAAATAAGTATACTAAAAGCTGTATATAAATTTCATGTTTATTATACTAGCTAACTTAGCTTGTTATAGGGTGGCAGTGACAAACCACCATAGAATAAATTCTTAACAGAAATTGATTTGTTTTTGGAGGCTGGAAAGTTGTTTGTGTGTTTATTTTGGCAGGGTGTTGAATAGCCCAGACTGGTTTAGAACTTCCTACGTATCTAGGAATGACCTTTAATTCTGGATTCTCCTACCTCTGCCTCCCATGTGCTGGGATTACATTGTGTCCCACGATGCCTTCTTCATGGAGGCTGAAAATCTTGGTTTTGATGAAGATTTGCTGCTTCCTTAGGCCTACTTTCTTCCATGTAAAATCTGTGGTGTCTTAATCTCTTTTATCAGAGCATCAGGTTTTGGTAATTTTACCTTAATTACTTTTGTCCAAATACCATCACAATGGAATTTTTTCAATGAAGGGTTATGTTATGAGTTCAGTGTATTTTGAGGAAGATAGTTTAATGTAAATGTCATCTACCAACTGAATTGAAGTTTATAAGGCTTTTTAAAATCAGAAATAACTTGTAGCTTTCTAATCGAGTACTTCAATCTAACCTTCTAACCTTTGTTTTCTAGATGACAAGACTTTTATTTTCTTTAGTTTTGTTTTCATGACTGGGTCAGTGGTAGCCTTGAATTACAACTGTGTAGCTCAGGTTCAGTTAGCATCCTGAATGTTGGGGTGACAGGTGTGTACTATCACACTTGATTAGGAAGACTTTATTTATTTCTTAATTATGTTCATATATTTTTGTGTACATATGAATGCAGTTGCCCACAGGGACCTGAGCTGTCCAATCAATCCCCCTGAGCTGGAGTTACAAGAGATTGTGCCCAGCCGGGTGTTAGTCAAACACACCTTTAACCCCAGCACTTGGGAGGCAGAGGCAGGTGGATCTCTGAGTTTGAGGCCAGCCTGGTCTACAGAGTGAGTTCCAGGACAGGACAGGATCCAAAGCTACACAGAGAAACCCTGTCTGGAAAAACCAAGAGAGAGAGATTGTATCCTCTGTAGGTGCTGGAACCAAACTCGAGTCCTCTGCAAGAAGAGTATGCACTTACGTCTGTCTTATGGTTTCTAACGCTCTGAAGAGACAGTGTGACCACAGCAATTCCTATAAAGGAAAACATTTAATTGGGTGGCTTACAGTTTCAGAGGTCTAGTCCATTGTCTTCATGGCAGGAAACAAGGTGGCATGCAGGCCAGTATGGGGCTGGAGATGGAGCTGCAATCCTACGTTTGACTGGCAGGCACCAGGAAGGGGTCTGTCTCACTGGGTGTGGCTTGAGCATATATGAGACCTGAAAGCCTGCCTCCACATAGATTGACACTTCCTCCAACAAGGACACACCCATTCCAACAAGCCACACCTCCTACTAGTGTCACTCCCTATGAGTTTATGGTAGCAAATTACATTCAAATTACCATAGCTCTTAACTACTGAGCCGATTCCAGCCTGTGAGGTTTTGTATCCTGGCCTGGCCTTGGAGGCATAGAGTGTTTTATTTCTTCTTTGACATTCAAAAGCACAGGGCCAGCAAGATTGGCTTCCTGTTCATGTCCTTACCATTCAAAATGGACCATGTGTTTTGGCGCCTATTAAATTCTAAAATTGTGTCACACACCATTAATCCTGATACTTGGGAGACAGACACAGGTGGATCTCTGAGTTCAAGGACAACCAGGGCTACACAGAGAAACCCTGTCTTGGAAACCAATAATAATATTAATAATCCCCAAATTTTGAATTGACTTATTTTTGGTGTGTATTTACTCAGTCTTCTGCATGTCAACCCTGTTCTCAAGATGGTATTTTATTCATCTTTCCCAAAGTATGTTTGAAAGCACATAAAGCATTCTTTGGGAGGAAGAAATAGTATGGGTGTGAGTGAATGTGGAGTCCAGATGTATGTATCAGTTATCTTAAAACTATCTCTTTGGTTTTTAAGATAGCCTCTTACTGGACCTGAAAAACAGTTTGGATAGGCTAGTTAGCTCTCACTGTGAGGTTTCAGGAATATGTGTCCATGCTTAGGGTTATTTATTGCGTTATTATTTATTTGTTTGTTTATTTATTATTAAGTTGGACTGGGGTTTGCATCTAGTTTGTGACTTCCATCCGTATGTACATAATCATTAGCTGTTCATACTTAAATTTACAGTCAACAGAGATAAGTTAGTTCCTCCTTTGGCTTTACTATATTTCTTGTACTCTATTCAGCAAGTAGCTACTGGGTTTAACAGCACAGGCACAATCATGTCCATCACCATTGACGTTTCATTGAACACACCTAAAATAGAGGACATTTTTTCTTCTCTGTATCGAGTGGGCCACTGAGGTCTGGCTGAGTAGGAAATCATTATCCATATTTAATATGGTTCCCTTTGAGGGCAGGTACAGATCATGCCCCAGCTGCTTGAACAGGGGCTTCTACAGCTTTTCTCTTTGTTAGAAAGTAGATTCTAAGCCAGCACATTTCATTTTTATCTTTTCTTCCTTCTTGGTTGGCTGTGCAATTGCTCAGCCTTGAGCCCTGTTACTTTCTCCATCCAGGTTCCCACCTTTTTCCTTGGGAGCTTTGAGCTGCATTGCATTGAGTTAGCACCGTTTTTGGTCCTGTCCATTACAGAACCATTTTGGTCCACCAGATTACCTCTTCCTCAATGACTCCATTAGTCAGATTGATTGTGCTTAATTCAGCGATGTCCCCCATCACATTTACATGAATACATACACACAGTGCAGGATCAGTGTTGCCTCTTGGCTTGGCTTTGCTCCTGACTTGGAATGTAAAGAGCACAAGTGGGAGCCAGCATCCAATAGGATATGGATTAGCAACCTCAACCTGTGGGTTGCTACCCCTTTGACACCTATTTACAGAAATATTCATTACAGTTCCTACAGCAAAATTACAGGGATCATCACAACATGAAGAACTATAACCACTGATATTTTCATGGTTTGAACTTGTCTAACCTATCTCCATGCCACAGATGCTTTTAAAATGTATTATTTTACTGTCTCCAGGGGGTCTCTTGGCAGAGCATGCACTGGGTTCTTCCTGCCATTGGAGACCACTCAGGATAGAAGAAAGTTACATAACTACACTGAGCAAAGGATAGCAGTAGCCTTTCCTTTTTTGATAACAAACAGCACACAGATGCATGGTTTTCACTGCTATGATGTTGTCGTTTAAATAAGAATTCGTTCATCTGAGTTACTCTAAACTGCTTTCTCAAATGTGTATTTCTTTTTACCATTTTCTTTGGATGTGGCGCTCATCTGTGTCCTGGGTAGCACTGAAACTTTGTGCACAGTGTATGAGAGGCCAAGGAGACTGCTGTCGGCTGGCCCAACTGTAGGAAGGATTAATGTCACCTCTTCAAGGTGGTCTGTTAGCTTTTGATAAAAGAAATGGGTCTTCCTTACTACACTACCATTCCTTGACAGTCCCCCGTGTCATGAGATATGGGCCTCTATCATCAGTTCCCATTTTAGTTCCCAGCCAGAGCAAATGTGGTGAAACGATTGTGGGTACTTGAGTTATCACAGTACAGTTCTTACCCTGTGCTGGGTAGTACTTGTGTCTGGCCTACTGACTCAGACCATAAATCCTTAAACAAGTCTCTGCTCACTCATTGATTTGTGAATAAGATAGTACTCTTGGAATTGTTCCCAGAAATTGTCTTTTATATAAAACTTGTTTCATGTATGCATAAATAAACGAATGACCAAAATTGTAATAGTTTGTCACCAACTGTTTATGTATTCCTTTTCCTAGGGGTTGGACGTTCAATGGAATCTAAGCTAGCATCTTTGGGAATTAAAACTTGTGGAGATCTGCAGTGTATGGCCATGGCAAAACTCCAGAAAGAATTCGGCCCCAAAACAGGTCAGATGCTATATAGGTTCTGCCGTGGTTTGGATGATAGACCAGTCAGAACAGAAAAGGAAAGGAAATCTGTGTCAGCTGAGATCAACTATGGAATAAGATTTACCCAGGTAACATGTCTTTACATGCTACTGTTTCTAATCTCTAAAGTTCTTGATGATTGAAATAAATATTAAAAAACTGTTGGTAGTCACAGAATCTTGGAGACTTGTAAAGTAGTCCACCCCCCCCCCCCAAAAAAAATCCAGGTCTTTGCCTATTGGGGGAAGCACACACCTTTAATCCCAGCACTGGAGAGGCAGGTGGATCTCTGAGTTCGAGGCCATCCTGGTCTACTGAGTAAGTTCCAAGATGGCCAGGGATGTTACAAAGAGAAACTCTGTCTCAAGGGAGTGGGGCAGAAGAAAAAATAATCCAGGTTTTAAGGAAAGACACAAAATACTGTTTTTTGGGGTCAAGGGGTTTGAGTTGTAATTATTCACTCATTAACAATGAAGGGGGAAGGTTCAATAAAGTATTTGAGTTTTAATTTCTTTTTAATTCTAGTTAAAAATAGGTGTGCACCTCAACCTCCTAATGCTGTGACCTTTTAACAGCTCCTCATGTTGTGGTGACCTGACCATAAAGTTATTTTTGTTACTACTTTCTACCTGTAATTTTGCTACTCTTAAAGAATCATAATGTAAATATTTGTGGTTTCTAGTGGTCTTAGGAGATCCCTGTGAAAGGGTTGTTCGACACTCAAAGGGGTCACAACTCAAAGAACCACTACTGTAGATGGATTGTAGTATTTGTTTTCCTTAAGCATGTGCGTTTGAACTGTGATATGTCTCTGGAATCAGTCCTGTAAGCACGCTGTGCCAAGAGGGTTGGAAACCTGACAAGTGCTTGGTCTTCTGATCTAGCATGTAGGACAGCAGGCATCTGCTTTAGCGTTGGAATTCATACTTTGTTAGGGAATGCAAAGAATTGTAGCAGGTCAGTGATAACATCACACGGCGATGAGCATGTACATAAGCACACATTTCAGGGCGTATGCAGTGTTTCTTTTAAATAAATGCTTATCTAGGGAAATTATATTCAATATCCAGGGCTAAGATATTTGAGAAAAACTATTAGGTTAAGGAAAATAATATGGAAGTGGCTTTTCTTTTTCACCTTTGTTTTTTGGTAGCCAAAAGAGGCAGAAGCATTTCTTCTGAGTCTTTCAGAAGAAATTCAAAGACGACTTGAAGCTGCTGGCATGAAGGGCAAACGTCTTACTCTGAAAATCATGGTACGAAAGCCAGGGGCCCCTGTAGAAACTGCAAAATTTGGAGGTCATGGAATTTGTGATAACATTGCCAGGTAAGCTTTTTCTTATACCTTTAATCCCAGAACTGGGGAGGCAGAGACAGATGGGTCTCGAAAAACCAGAAATAAAGAAACCAAGATAAAAGTCAATAGTTATAGTAGATCCAGGTTATAGCCCATGGTCATTGGAGTTAAGTTTCATACCTATTTCAAAATACCGAAGGTCAAGGGATGGATACTTCTTAAAGATTTAGTTCACAGTTCCTGGCCATTCAAGAGGCTGGCACTGTTTTGAGCCCTCCGTTGGACAGTGGCTTTACAATGGCAGGAACATAAACCAGACAAGTCACAAGGTGAGACAGGAAGCTGGACAGTTCCCATAACATCAGTTATTTCCTACAGCAGTGACCCAGTCATTCTCTGTCCCTTGCTCTTTAGGTCCTCTCAGTCACTGCCATCATACTTGAGGATCAAGTTTCCAACATGACTGAACAGACCACATCCAAATCACAAGCAAACTGAGGTCCAGCCTGTGGCTCCTTTTAGCGCCTCATAGCTGTTATGAGTGTGAAGATAGGGAAGGGCTGCACATTAGCGAGCCAAGGGGACTGATATGGTTTGTGAAAGACTGAGGACTCCCCAATTTCCATGAGTAAATAGGTAGCATTTGTCTTTGTGAAATGAGCAATCAAATCAGAATCATTTTCTGAAAACTGGTAGCATCACTTAATGCTAGAGTTCATGTGAGGTCTGTGACCAACATGAAATCACTTCTCAGAGTGTATCCTCAATTCAGCAAACTGCAGTTCTTCTGACAAACCAAAGTGGTAAGATCTTCAACATTGAAGCCACATGCAAGGGTTTCATATTTAGGCTTTTCAGTAAAGATTAGCTCTCGTCAAACATAAGTTGTATTATGATCTTGTAAAATCTCAAATACAGATAATTCAAGTTATTAAAAGCATTATTTACTGTAGAAACAGGCAAAGTCAAACAACAATTTATAAATTGTATGACATAATATATGTATGTACATGATATATATATATATATATCACATGGAAATTAAATGCATCGGTAAGGTACATTTCTGTAGGAAATGATTCTTAAGCATTGGTTTTAGTGGCAGGCAGGCAGGAGGATACAAGCAGGTCTGTCTAGTGTTGTTTCTGGGATGAACTGGGTGTGATGTGGTACATACTTTTGCTTGCAGTGGGCCACTGTGCTCATGTAAAGTAATCCCCAGTGACGCTTTGAAAAACATTAGGATGAGTTAAAACCATTGCTACCACAGAAGGCCCAGAGTCTTCCCTTCTAGTCTTTGGCTTTATGCAGTGTTTGTCATAACTGGATACATTTTTATGCCTTTATAAAAGCTGTTAGAAAAAGTAACATTGAAGATATTTAAATGGTGGAAATACTCAGTGGAAATAACAGAAGTTTGAGATGGTTCCGTACTTATGTACATAATTTGCAAATAATGTATTTCCTGTGTGTATTTCCCTGGTCAGGTTTCAGGTCATTTGCGAACTGACTGATGTAGGCGCTGGGAACTGAATTCCAGTCCTTTAAGCACTCAGTCATTTCTTCAGCCCCCAATGGAACAGTTTATTTCTTCTGTGAATATCATTGTCCTCAGTATAATTTTTAAAGTAAATTTCCCTTGGACTCCCAAATACTCGGACAACCTAACTTGGAGTCTGTTTTAACACTGTATATTTTCATGTACAGTAACTAAAAATTTCCTTTTCCTAAATCAAATTTTGATGACGTTTCCATGGCTTATTTAAAAGTATGTTTTTCTATGGTTGTGGGTGGTGGTACTAGCTTATTGTAAGGGTGATTAAAACCACTTGTAACAATTATTCATTTGTTTTTATGCACTTAGTGACTCTTTGCAATGTTTCCATACCATTTTACTGAATGTTTATAGAATGTACATTTATTTGCTTAGGAAAGTAATTCTAATGCTTTCAGGACTATAACTCTGGACCAGGCAACAGATAGTGCAAAAGTAATTGGAAAGGCTACCCTAGACATGTTTCATACGATGAAACTAAATATATCGGATATGAGAGGGGTGAGTATCACATTGAACCCTCCCCCCCTTTTTTTTTTCTAAAAAGATTTATTATTTATGTACATGATGTTCTGCCTGTACATGTCAGCTTACCAGAAGAGGGCACCAGATCTCATTTACAGATGGTTGTGAGTCACCATGTGGTTGCTGGGAATTGAACTCTAGAAAAGCAGCCACTGCACGTTGAAGCCTTTCCCTGTCCTGTGTAGCCCAGGCTTCATCATCTGCGCTTGGTCAGGGACAGTGCAGTCATACGTGCAGGTCTTTAGCTTCCTATGTGCTGCCTAAGGAGGGAGACCTGGTCATCTTAGTTGTGAGAGGTTAGATTTGTTATGAAGACTTTGTATTTTTTCTTCCTGCCCTCTCCATGCCCATCATTGGGAAAGCAGCTCTACCACAGAGCTGTTGACCCTGGTTGATTTTACTAAGTAAGTGCATGTTGTCCCACTCAGCTGCATCCAGCCTGCCAACTGCCTCTGCTGGGACTACTTCAGTACTTGAGCATTACAGGCGCTTTGTCACCAAGCCCAACCTGTCCTGTGAGCTCTACCTGGCACTCTACCAGCCTCTCCCTCTAATAAATAAATGTTGTAAGCCGTAGCCAACCAGAAAACCTGTGGAATACAAGAATCCACTTGTTGGATATTCTGTTTTTAAAGGTCTTAAACATATTAGGGTAGAGTCTGATATTCTCAGGATAAAGAAAAAGCTACTTAAATTGCTCACCAACAAGTCATTGTGTGATAACTCATAAATAAGCTGTTGGTTTAAATAGTTTCATTTACTCCTTTTATTCTACAAACAGGGTCTAGATGGCAGTACCAAAAGATTAACTGAGAATTTTGCTTAATTGAATTCTTATCTTCCACTAAACATCCTCTTTCTTTTGGTTCTTCTAGGTTGGTATTCAAGTGAATCAGTTGGTTCCTACTAATCCAAATCCTTCCACGTGTTTAAGTCATCCATCAATTCAGTCCAGCCTCTTCCCTGGTCGATCACATTCTGTCCATGATTTCTTCCAAGTTCAGAAGATCAAGAAACCCCCAGAAGAGCAACACAAGGAAGGTGGGTAGCCCTTAAGTGCAGCTGCTTGTTTAAGTCAACATGCCTTTTTTCTTAAACAAGTAAAATCACATTCTAAATTATGGTTCTTGAAGCTATTTGCAAGGAACAAAAATTCACTGATGCGGGAGGGCTATCGACTTGTTTGCTTTTCCCTCAGATGAGCTGAAGAGGCCATTTGATTTTTTTTTATTCCTGAAATTTTAGTATTGCTGGCTGCTGTGGATCTGGAAGTATCCTCCGCCTCTAAAGCGTGTACTTTGTTGTCGCCCTTTTCTACACATCTGGCAGCAAGTGTCAGTAATGACACTAACAGAGGTGAATGTTCAAGGAAATGGAATGGCCTCCATTCTGTCAGTGGACAGTCAAGACTTAATCTGAGTATAGAGGTCCCATCACCATCCCAGGTATGAAGCAGACTTAAGAATGGGAATTGTGTGGGTTGGCGTACAGTCATCTTGTGTGTATTACACTCATTCCCTCCCATTTCTGCGGGCTCGTGTTTGGTAGTTAACCCTAACCCTTGTGTCACAGGCGTGCTACCACCTTTCTGCTTCTGCTCACATAGAAAGAAATGAGACTTATTGCTGCCTCCAGACCTCGTGAAAGGAGAAGTTCCCACGCTAACATTAGATCCCCCTTGATGGTGACAACAAAGGGAGGGCTGGCCAAAAGAGCAAGGGATTCTTTTAAGTATAGGGAACTACTTAGCTTTGGGGAAATCTCCCAACTGAAAAGTTGGTTTTCCCATTTCCTTTCTATGAGCAAATTCCTACAAGGTATTCTGGGAGTGTATGTGCACTTGTGTGTGCTCCTACAGCACAGTAACCTTCACACATTTGGTATTTTACAGGTCGATCAGTCTGTTTTGGAAGCACTACCACCTGATCTCCGGGAACAAATACAACAAGTCTATGCTGCTCAACAAGGAGAGCCACGTGGTACCAAGAAGAAAGAACCAGTAAATGGCTGCAGTTCAGCAGTACTGCCACATCCTGTTGGCACAGTTCTGTTACAAATACCAGAGTCTCAGGAATCTAATAGTGACAGCGGAATCAACGTCATAGCCCTTCCAGCATTTTCACAAGTAAATAAATGTTAGGTGCCTTCCATCAGTCTCCTCCTGTCACTTGGTTCTCACTTTCCTCTGTACCTACTCTGTGCACCACCACATATACGTGTCTTAACCCTTTCCTAAAGTAGTCAAGTTAGCACTAGAGGGAAGAAAAGTGGGCATGGTGTGTGATTGCTTAAAGTATCTAGAAGGAACAGTATATTGTTTGACTGGTTTATTGGCCCAGGGACATCACTACATCACATAAATAGGGTGGAAATGCACAAAGGAGAGTAACACAGTCTCACTTAGCACATAAACCTGATTCCTCATTTCAGGTTAAGGACCTGTAAGAATGATGTCAGAACAGTCAAGCTACCTACCATCTAGAATTAACTTGTCACCTTTCTCCCTACCAGGTGGACCCTGATGTCTTCGCTGCCCTTCCTGCTGAGCTACAAAAGGAGCTGAAAGCAGCATATGATCAAAGACAAAGGCAGGGAGAGGACACTGTTCATCAACAGACAGCCAGTACATCTGGTAAGATATGGCATCATCGTATTAGCTCTAACTTCATCTGTGGACTCTGAAGTGATAGTATATATAGTCCTTGCGGGATAGCACTCACAGCATTTGGGATACTTGCCAAGCTAGTTGTAGTGAACCCACATTTATTAAGTACTTTTAATCTTTAGAACCCACTCTGGATACACAGTCTATCCAAAGTCAAAGTACCAAGTTGTTCAGCTGAGCTGAAAGGAGTTAGAGCCTACAGTCACTGCCTCTTGGTAGGGTGTTTTGGAAGGAGAACTCTTGGTATTATCTAGATTCATTATGAGGATCTCATGCCTCTTCTTTTAGTGCCGAAGAATCCTTTACTTCAGCTAAAGCCACCAGCAGTGAAAGACAAAAGAAACAAGAAGAACCCCATTGGTTCTCCCAGAAAGAATCAGAGTCCTTTGAAAAATAAGCTGCTAAGCAGTCCTGCAAAACCTCTGCCAGGGGCCTATGGAAGCCCACAGAAGTTAATGGACGGGTTTCTAAAACCTGAAGGAATAGCTACTGGGAGACCCATGGTAACTAGAAAAAATACTGACCTTTATTTATTAGGTTGTGATGTACCCGACACTGGCTAAATACAGCATTTTCCCTTTAACAGGAAGAATTCTCAGCTTCCACCTCTGATGAGCAGAACCCCTCTAGTTTGCAGCTCAACCAGTCCACTTGTGTTAGACCAGCCGCACCCAATTTAGCTGGAGCTGTTGAGTTCGGTGATGTGAAGACCCTGCTCAAAGAATGGATAACTACTATCTCAGGTTGGTGTGACATCATCTCTAACTGGGTATTGTAAGTCCCCAATTCAACAACAGGAACCAACTACAACAGCACCGAAGTTGTAAGACTTGCTATGAGTTGGGGATACAGTTAACTACAGCTTTCTGTCTTTGCTCTAAATTGGGCTTCCCTCTTTTCTAGATCCAATGGAGGAAGACATCCTGCAAGTTGTGAAATACTGCACTGACCTCATAGAGGAAAAGGATTTGGAAAAATTAGATCTAGTTATAAAATACATGAAAAGGTAATTTATTAAATATTTTTACTGAAAGAAAAACAGCATGTGCTAACACTTTTTTGAGGGCATAGAGATGGGAATAATTAATGTAAAAAAAATTTTTTCTTCAAATTTTGGGTCCCTACTATCGAAGTCCCAGATGTTGACAGGATAAGCACTCCCAAGGTTGAACATGAAATAGGGTTACTATCTTGAGACTCTGCTTTTCTCCGTGTCAGTCCCAGAGGAGTGCTGAGATTGTAGGAGTGAGCCAAACCCTGTCCTGTCCATGATTTAAAATAAAACATTAAAACAGTAACAACCTGCGAGAAAACAAATTGCCAGAACTTTTCTTTTAATGGTGGTCTTCCTCCCCTCAGGCTGATGCAGCAGTCGGTGGAGTCAGTTTGGAACATGGCCTTTGACTTTATTCTTGACAATGTTCAGGTGGTTCTACAGCAGACTTACGGGAGCACACTGAAAGTTACCTAAACGTTCCGGAGAGCCTACTGCTCTCTGCTAGCTGTACCAGCAGTGCTTGTGAGGTATTTGCAAAGTGCATGATAGTGACACTCTGAGTTTTTATAATTTTAAATTTCTTTTTAAGCAAGTGTTTTGTATATTTCTTTTCAAAAAGTGCCAAATTTGTCAGTATTGCATGTAAATAATTGTGTTACTTCTTGTAGCATAGATTCTATTTACAAAACGTTTGTTTATAAAGTTTTATGGATTTTTACAGTGAAGTGTTTACAGTTGTTTATTAAAGAACTGTATGTATATTTTGTACAGGCTTTTTGTGAATCCTTAAAATAAAATCCTAGAAATAGAAACAATTTGTTATACTTAAAAAGCTGAAAAACCTCTAGACCAGCCTCCTACAGGTTGTGTGAAAGCTGTGATATCACTGAGGCATCCCAGCCAGGATTTTACTTTTTTTTGAGCCAGGAAAACTAGTAAAATCCTGGCCTGGGATTTATTTCCCCAACAACTTGATGTCCTAGACAGTTTTGAGAAAACTGAGTGGCTAAAATAGGTTTTTCAGACATCTCGCTCCTCTCTCATGTGTGGGTATGTCGTAACACTTCAAATCATTGTTGTGAATACTTCAAGTTTTGTTACCACCAGTTCCTTGAAAAGATGTGAATGCAGAAGCACTTACCTTACCTCCAATAACTTACTGCAACTTTAACAGGATGTTTGACAGTGGAATGAATGTATGGAAAATGCCCCTCCTAGGACAGGTGCTTAGGGTGAGCGCTACACTTGCATGGGAGCCTAGCAGGGCTTACTGAGCTGAGGGTCTTTATTGGCAGTTTGGAACTGTGATGATTACAATGAACACCCGTGCCTAGTACAAGCAGTAAGGAGCAGCCAACTTTTGGTTGCACAAAAAGCAGATAAAGAAATAGCAGACTGCCAATCTTCTACTTAGAAAACTTGCTAGGGGACATATTGTGCAAAGAATACCCATAAAGATATTTCTTAGATCAAAAAAAGTCCCAAGAATCACAAAATCTTTAGAAGCTTAGTTAATCAAATACTGTAGGGCTGATTTAATCAGTATAAAATTGAAAGATTTAGATTTGTAATAAAAATCCAAATTGGAGGAAGGGCAAACTTTGGAAGGAGGGTGAATGCAGGCACGCTGGGCTGTGGGGCAGGGAACTGACCACTGTCAAACCAGTGTAAGTTGCTTGGTTTCTCATGGAAAACATTTATACATGTTCATCAGCGTCCAACTATGTCTGTTCCGTTGGTAACATCACATTTACTCCAAATTCTGTCCCATGTGGGGAAATTAGATGATTTCAAATACTTTCTTCAGCTCCACAATGAGCTGCCAGTCGCTCTTCTGCATTTCGTCTCTGAACCAGTCTTTGAGAGCATCAATGGACTGCCTGCTGATCTGCAATAGCCAAGCCACAAAGCAAGGTAAGGTGTCACTTCAGCAAAAGAGGAGCAGTGCTTTGCAACCTATGTAGGGGGCAGAACCCACATCTGTGACTGTGGCTATGGAATGAGTCCCTGATGTTCCCAAGTCCATACAAGGCACCACAATTTCAGTCTGAAGATAGGGCATTTTCCCTAATACTCACCTTGCTCACAAGAATGTCCGTAGCTTCAAAGTGTCTCCCAAACATTTTGGGAGATTCCCCAGGGATAGGTTCTATTTTCACACAGACCTCTTGTCCTTTTTTTGCAACATCCACCTGCCTGTGGTTTATTTCAATACTTGTTACTATTCCAATGTCAACAAACTACAAAAACAGAAAGATCAGTGTCAGATTCAGGCTTTCCAGAGGCTCCATGCCAGATGAACTTTTAATAAAACCCAATAGTCTCTGCAGCAATATCACCCATCTACCCTGTGCCTCATGAGATGGTGGCAAAAACAGAAAGATCCTTCATGTTCTGAATATCTACATGTGTGGTGGTCAGTGTCACTTCACGGTCCTGCTATAAAACTCTGGGGCTAGGATAGAAAGAAAAACAGCATACACCCAGACACAAGTGGAAGACGAGGCATTGGGGGGATGTCTGAGTGGTAAAGCATTTGGTTTACAGTGTGCCTAGGCAGGATGAGCTTAGAAAACATGTCACTGTCCCAAAATCAAGACCATGTCTCAACAACAATAGGTAAGTAACACCAAGACCGGTAAAGATTGGCCAAACTGGGCACTTACCATAATGACTATCACATTCAAGGCCAGTGAGAGCTCTGTAGCAAAAATGGGGAGTGGAAAAAGAACATGACCTGCCTGCATAGTGCAAGTGTTAAAAGCCCCTTGTAGATTCCTTTTCAGTAAGTCTACATAGTGGGGGAACAGACAAATCCAAGTGAATAAAATTGTTAACACATTTGACTCAAATGAACTCTCAACTGCAATTCCAATAGGAATCTGCCCGAGCCAGGTCCAGGAATGGAACAAGCAACCACATGAGAGATGAATGATGTTTGCAAGTAAGGCATTATTGAATCCAAGCTACCTTGGGGAAGACAATAAGCGCCAGGGCTCAGAATCAACAACTTGGCTTGAAAATTGTGTTCCCATATTTTTTGTCCCTGTTGAGATAAGAACATTGATGTAGGCCTGCAACTTACATTTTTGCTTGGAACGCACATAGGTGTTCCTTGTTTCACTTGACCAGCCTCCACAGTGACCCCTATTACTATTGGATCTCGAGAATTGAAAATGTACTGAGGGAGGATTTTCATCTTGCAGGGAAATACTGCTATGTGCCTGAAAGTAAAGAAAAGGGGGGGGGGAATCGCAAGTTCACAAAATCGTTAAACAGAAAGCAAATGTAAATGACTATGAGAATTGTTGGTTGAATGTACTTTCTGCAGAAGCTGTTGAGAAAAGCCCATGTTGTCATTTTCTCTCAAAGCCACATCAAGGAACATTGTATGCTCAAACTAAAGGATGGAGACTACCCCGGAATATGAACATTTGAGAACATATGAACATTATGAACATATGAACTTTGAGAGTGTGCAGTCATCCATCTACATGATTTTCTCCATCAAGCTGCCACAAGGTTACTGTCCTTATCAATCTGTTGCATCCCGGAAGCACATTAGGCCAATTTAAGTCCTGAGCTACTGCCCCCCTAGGCAACTCTGGTAATCTCTTTCCCTAACACCGAGGTTCATGTAACTAGAGCATCCCCCAGCATGACTACACAACTTAGCAGGAGAAATAAAACCAAGAAAGTTCAATCTTTCCCGTGATCTATGAGGTTACTCCTATAATGAGGACCCTGTTACTTCTCCAAGTTATTCACTGCCAGTGTGCTTAAGTGCTTTTCTGCCCGTACATACCAAACACTCCTGACTACTTAATTACTCCCAATAAGAAGCCTAAAGATGCCCTTCCCAATCATAGCACTCATCTCTCCTTGTATACTCACAGACTGTTTCTCTCAATGACAGCATGAAAGGCCCAAGGAAGCCTAGCTATGGCTCTGCAGACTCCCCAGGAAGTATGGAAACAACCAACTTGGAAGGTCTGTAGAGGAATGGCTTTGTCTCCCTTTTTGGCTTATTTCCCAGTTTCCACATAGGACACCTGAGCCCACCAAGCTAAAAATTAATAAACTAAAAGGAACCAGACTGCAATTCCTGAACTATATAACATATCACTTCAGGATGCAGAACCTGGGACATAAATGCCATTCTTTGGTTGTTTACATTCACTGTCAATATTTATAAATACTCCCATCACCTGAATTATTACCAAAGACTCAAAGAAAAACAATAACTTACTTGAATTCTTCCTGTTTCTGTTTCTTGTAGTCTTGTCTGTATTTTGTAAAGGCATCAAATAAATGATAAATAATTTCTGCACTAAAGATTCTAACTCCCAAACTATCAGCCATCTCTTGCGCATCCCGTTCGATTCTTACATCAAAGGCCAAAATCACTGCATACCTGAAACATGGAAACATCAAAGATCACTCAATGAAAAGTAGTAAGTCATACCAAACACCCTGAAGACAATCAGAAGCAAAGGATACTTACTGTGGATCATGTTCCAACATCACTGAAGCCTTCATAACATCTTTTTTATGAACTGGGCCAATGTTAATTCCCGCGTACTGTAAAAGAGTTTTCAGGTTTAGCTGCATGCAGCAGGCAATGGAACATATCTGAAGACCACATGCTTTCAAAGCTCCGAAGTTACTTACTGGCACCTCTGATGTTTTCAGAAATTCAAGAAGAGCTTCCAAAGAGCCCAGCGTAGATGCCTGGACATAAACTCCTTTTTCTTCTAATTTGATAGCATTTAGTGTCTGCTTTAACTCATGAATCAGTTCATCCTTGAAAAGAAATCACACATGACAAAGCACATCTCTATCTTCAACCTAGAAAACTGTTTCCCTCTGGTTAATAACTCATCTGAAAACAGAATGACGGCATGGCGGTCTGTTCTAGAAGATGGACTATATGGCTATAACCTAGCCCTATCCTAACCCGTTTCATCTCTCTAGAGCACTGAAAAAAAGGAAAGAGCAGATAACTGCAAAGAGTGTTATCCTCTTTGAGGACCACAGAGATGAGTGGAAGCCCCAAAGTTCAATTGTTTCAACTGTGAAATCACATAACTCATATCACTCCACACTCAGGCCTGGTGTATTTTCTAATGTTATGGCCTGATTCTGCCTAAATATTAAAAGTGGTCTGCAGGACAGTATGCCTAGTAGCTACATCTTACAACAGTTCTATTTTCTCTTTGGTACACACGTAAGGTATGAATGAATACAGCTTGCTGTTCGCTGGAAATGGGCCAAAAGATCTTCCAATCACACAACTGGGCTTTAAAATTACTGGTATCAAATTAAGGTCACCTTTATGATCTATGTATTACAGTAATTAGATAAAAAGTCAATGGCACATCCCCCCAGCACATACATGAAAATCTCAAATTCAAGACCAGATTACACAACACAACAGACTTGAGGCCAGCAAGACTTAAACTACTGACACCTGTCTTTAAAAAGGAAAAAAAAGTACATGTATACTTGTGTGTGAACACATACATAAAAGTGCTGGTTCCCTTCAAGGCCAGAGGCAGTGGAGCCTCCAAGAGGTTCTTGGTTCCAATCAATACACTCCAACTGCTGAGCCATCTATCCAGCCCATTTTATTGTTAAAAGAATTGCACACCCCATCTTTAAAACAGGATTTTTATCAAACCCAGGGTCACTTTGAATTACTGGTGCAATCAATGACAGCCATGAACTGCTGATCTAACTTCCTCTACCTGCCAGATGCTGGATCATTGCCAATTTTTATACAGTGCTGAGATCCAACCCATGGCTTCATATGCATAAACTTACAACTGAACACTGCCAGTCATTGACTTTTTTTTTTTTTTTTTTAAAAAAAATAGGATAAAATGCACATTTGGAACCAGGCATATAAATGTATGCAACTTCCTATGATAGTATAAACAATTTGAAAACAATTTCATGAAAAGACACAACAAAACAGAACAGGAGGAGATGAGGGAGAACAGTCAATACAGAAGGAAAGAATAAGAAGATGTTTGAAAAAGCCTTAAGGAATATTATATATTGACCTTAAATTACAAATATATGTACATAGGTTTTTAAAAATCACATTCATTTTATGAGTATGAAAATGAATGCATCGCTTACATGCATGTGCGCTGCCCATGAAGGGCAGAAGCGATCTCATATCCTGAATTAGAGTTACAAATAGTTGTGAGTCATCACATGGGTGTTGGAAATCAAAATAGGGTCCTCTGCAAGAGTAAAGTGCTTTGAATCATGGTTAACCTTTAGGCCATTTTTAGCGGTAGAATCAGGTCATACTTATGGGTATAACTTCTACAACATAAGTTATACCCATGGTATCTCAATAGTATGACTGCCTAAACAGGACCCAAACAGTAACAGCACCACAAGAATTTGAATCTATGAGCATACACATCAACTTATGCCCCATAGGCTGACAATGCTCCCCACAAGAGCAATAGACTAACAAAAACTAGTGTCAGGCATGAATTGTTGGTCAAGATAGTACAGAGACTTCCCAAAAGGTACAGGCTGATTTTGCCCTTGGTTGTCTCCTGAGGCTCAAAGTGAAGCCCTATTGCTAAAGGTGCCACACACTTAAAGACAAAGGACTTGGAAATATCAAACTGGACCTAATCAGAAAGCCTCCTTAAGATCTAGCTTCCATTGTACCAAAAGGTGCTATGCAAGCTACCAAGGGAGGGTAGCAACCCAAAGTCCTGTCCTGTCCTGTTGCCCGTGAACCACAATAACGAGCATAAGATGTTCCTAAAGGTTTATAATGGAGGCATTCTATATATGTGATGGTAAACAAAGGCTGTTGAAGTGAACTTAAGGCCCACTCACACAATAGGGAACTCATGTCTCATAATAGAAACCAAGCCAACTACCCATAATACAGTATGGCTACCAAAATAAGACCCAAACAATCACATCAACAGACTTGGTAACAAGAAACGAGTACTATCCTAGGTGATGAACTACAGGCAACTAATGACTGTTGAGAGGGGGAATTACTCCTCCAGGGACAAATCCCAAATTGGCTATGCAATACAAAGTGATCACACCTGAAATGATATATAGACACAAGCAACATTAAGTGATTTCAGGAGGTTGCACGCGCACGGTGTGTGTGTGTGTGTGTGTGTGTGTGTGTGTAAAACAAAAAAGTCAAATTTGAGAGAATGCAGGGTGAGAGCTATACAGGAGGGGTTATGCTGGAGGGACATAAGAGGGGCTGGAGGGAAGCAAGGCAAAAGGGATGTAATTATACTTAAAATTAAAATATAGTAATTAAGAAAATAGAGGTAAGGCTGAAGCAGGAGACTATGAATCCAAATTTATTGGGAGAGAACTGAGCAGGAGTAGTCCACATAGCATTGGAAGAAAAAAAGCTGCATAGCACTTGATGAACTTACTTTGAGAACTGGGATTTCATCATCCTTATAAGCCACAAGGAGAGGTAAACCAGCAAGTGTTTTCTCGAGGTCTTTCCCAAGAATCTTCACTCCCTGAGCTGCTTCCACTTCTTTATGCTTTTCATACTGGTTCTAGAAACAAAAAGAGTTGTCACTGAATTTAACTCAATGGTGCCAGCACTACTGTATTTGGTGACCTTGGAAGGAAGAAAGTTCAACATAACCCAATTGATAAATTCAACTAAAGTATGTGTTTTGCAAAATAACCCATAGTTCTGAAAGTGATGGTGTCACAAAGCAGGCAGACGTGAGAGAGTGAAACACAGCCGTGAAAGGGGTGATTTCTAACTCCTGCCAAGGCATCATTGAGCTGGGTCCCACACACCCTGGGGAAACAGGTACAAATTCAGCACAAGGTGCAGACAGGAAGTCCATGGCACACCATGGAAGCCCACACATTCCACACCCAGAAGAATGGAAAGCACAACAAAGTCACACAGTGGAATATTAATCTCAAATTATTTTCTAGTTCAGAAGGCCTAGGTGCAACAGCAAACACCAAGAATGAGTATACTTTTACGCCATTTTTAGCAAGGCATTTCCAGAAACTGATACTATAAAGAAAAGGTAGGCTGTGGTTTACTATCAGAAAAATACTACAATTAAGTATTAGGAAAAAAGGCTGAGGCTACAATCAGGAAAAAGCATGTAGTGACCTTCTGGATTTCAGCAATGCTATCTGATCTGATTACCTCCTAAAATTCTGTTATTCAACACTATTCATGTAACACCCAAGCCTGTGTATCCTTAGGGAAGTCTTAGTCTGATAAACAGATCCTGTCAACCATGTATACTTCTACAATAAAACAAGGACAGGGACAAATGTGTGCTGTCTATTAAGCTAATAAGCATCCCTCAAAGAGAATGGTATCATCATCAACAAACACTGTGAAGTTCCCTGGCCAAGCTCACCCCATCTTGGCTTACCTTCACACGTAATTCCTTCATAGGAGGAGGTAAAAGGAGGCCTCGAATCTGAGTGACAATGGGTCCTTCTACTCCAGGGACGATGATTGTATCCCCTTCCTTCAAACGCCCATTGATCAATATAACGTCTATTGTGGTGCCCATTCCTGGAAGAGCTTTAACCTAACAGACATGTTTTTAAAGGAAACAAAGCATATGTGTTAGTGTACCATCAAATATAAAAGCAACACAGATCTACTACCTTAAAGAGATCTAGGGCAGGGAAGGAAGCCCAATGATTACCTCCATGACTTGTGCTCTGAGCTCTTCACAGTGTGCAAGCCTCTTGCTCAACATGGTTTGAGTTAACTCCACAAGAAGGTAGATGAGACTTCCCATGCCATCACCAGTATGTGCAGAGGTAGGTACCAAGGACACAAAAGTGCGGGGATCTTTATTTTCATAAAACAAAGCAGCATTCAAGCCCTACAAACAAAAGTCAGTTCAAAAACAATGAGTGAGAAGAGGCATGTAGAAAAGGATGGCTAAACAGAAAGCAGATGAACAAATGACTGATCATTCTAAAACTCCACAAAGCCCCCAGAGAACTGAGGTATTGTAGGTCAGTGGTAAAGCAAGAACAAGACCATCTTCCTACATAAAAAAACAAACACAGCCTGCTAATAATTGGTGATGTTCAGAAGAAAAGAGTAGCATCTAAGTGCAGTTACCAATTTCTCATATTGAAAAGGGATCTAGTACAGAATTACAGACCCACTACCCAGTTAATAAAGAAGATGGAGAAGGTCATGAACCCTAGAGTTTTCTATCAGTCTGGAAACAGCAAAACATCTTAGAAGAAAACAAAGCAGCAATAACAACAAAACACCAAAATTAAAGAACAACAAGAACAAAAACTACCCAGCTACATAGAACAAATCTGCATCAGTGAAAATGGTGACTTCCCTAAATAGTTAACAAATGAAAAACAAACATTCTGATAGTTTCTTTAGAAAGACATTCTCCTACCTGCTGTGCAAACTCTACGATAATGGCCTTTGCACGTTCCTCAAATTCATCCTTCGTGTTCTTCTTCTGCTTTTTTAAAGTGGCAGCCACATCCGAGTCAGGACTCTTCTTCCAGTCATACAACCTGTCAATCTGGAAAGTTATCATTAAAGCGTGTAAGCTCCAGGAAACCCTAATGTTTCCGTCTCTTACAAGCACTTGCACACTCACACACAAAAATCCCTAATACGTTTCTCTGTCTCGCTCACATACACACATTTTATTGTACAAGAGACCCCTGTAGAGGCACCTTTTGACTGAGAAATTGCTGAGGGCACATGTCCACTTTAGCCTCCACTGAGTTCATGAAAAACTATTCTTTGCAAAATGGAAGGTCCTAGAATTATCCTGTGAATATTAACACGTCTTGTTTTCAAAGTTCAAAATGAGTTGGCAAACCAGCAGACAGAACAAGGGGTTTATAGCAAGTGCCGTTGTCAGGAAAATCAATCAAGGAGTAAGTCTGATTAGTTAATAATGAGAGAATTTACTTTCCCTCGGTTTTCAACCCATGGCATGTTTCAGGGGACTGAAGTGCTACTTGCAAACTTGCTACATAATTATGCATCAATTTAAAAGATACTAACTTTTTATAATTATCTCCCCCATGAGTGGTGAGAATAAGAGGAAATTAATCACCAAAACAATGGCAATGTGTAGCATTTGAGCTCAGCCTATGCTGACAATGTAAAAAAGCAGGTTCTTCTGTTACTAAGAGAAAACCCAGTGAAAGAGGAAAAGACCTCAGGGTAAACTCAAAGCCCAATCTCACTGGAAAGAAAGAAAAGATTAGTGATCTTCAAGACAGAGCATTAAAATGTAACAAAACTGAAGCATACAGGAAAAGATTGGGGGGAGAGGGAAATACTCTCTCATTTAACTTGGCTTGCCATGTGAAAAAATTTAAGAAAAGCAGCTCGATTACCAACATTGCCCTGTAATTATACCAACAGCTAAAGAACAAGACAAGAAAATTAAGCAGAGAATAGCTAATCACCAAAAAGGATAAAAGATTAGATGAAGACTATAAATTTAAGATAATAAATCCAATAAAACTCAAGTATGATAAAAACTATTATGCAATCACACCAATAAAATTCTAAAAGTAAGCAACATAAAAGCCATGCACACAGAGGAACAAAGAAAAGATAGAAGCAGAAAGCAACAAAAAAGAAAGAAAAAAAAATTCATCAACTGAAAATACCTTCAAGAACAGAAGGTTTTGAAACAACACATTTTTTTTTCATAAAAGGTAACAGGAATTTTTATTAGTTGGGTTACACTTTTTAAAGCTTAAAATACACTTTTAAGAGTGAACCAAAAATGATACTGGCAGAAAACATATCCTCAGGCAAAGGTCCCAATAGTAAATGTAGACATTTTAATATTTATTCTTGCTGTGTATCTGTCTGTGTAGAGGTGTGCATGTGAATGCAAGGGCCTAAGGTGCGCAGAGGCTCCTGGGATCCCTGGGCCTGGAACGAGAGGATGATGTGAGCTACCTGACACCCGTGCAGGGAACTGAACCCAGGTCCCCTGTGAAAGAAAGACAGAATTGAGCTTTTAAAGTGAAAAATAGTAAATTGTGGGTTTATAATTGAGGAAAAAGAAACAACAGCAAAAAGGAGAAGAGAAAGTGAGCAGTGGTACTGTTGTTAAGGCTCTCACTAAAGGGGTGCATAACAGAAGTTACACATGCAGACTGCAAGCCCAAGGCAACCGTGGTGAAAGATGTAAAGCTTTCATATCGCAGTATCAACAATAAGATTGTAATACTAAGAAATAGCCAAATGTGAGATAATAATGTAAAACAACTATAGGCCACTGTGCCAGTGGGTGCAGTGGATACAAATGACAGACACGATGTAACTGACACTTTGAACAAATAATACAAACACACTGTCTACAAAAAAAAAAAAAAAAAAGCCATCTTAGATTAAAAAAAAACCAAGAAGGCAGTAAAAATGCCATGCATGCAATCTTAGGAGAATAGCTATACTATCACAGAAGACTTGGAGATAAAAAAATCTTCATGAAGAGATAAAAGCAGTGTATACAGAAGAATCATCTTAACTGTGTGTGTACCATATTATATACCTTCAAAACACACTTAGTAAAAATGCACAGTACTGTAAGGAGACAAAAGTAAAGACATGACCAGAAAGTCCACAGCACTCTGCAATGCTTTACCAAACAGTGTAAGCCCAGTAATACACAGAACACTGAGTCAGCACAGTGAAACATTACACATCAAGGCTGGTCACAGACGACCACAGAAACAGACCCTAATGACTCCTACAGTGCACGTCCTCTAATTACAAAGCACTTACATGTTAACATTCTTCTGAATGATAAATAAATCAAGGACAAACACAAGATAAATAATTTTTCCCAATTGAAAATAAAAACAATGTCTAGGCAATGTTTAAAGTGGAAGCTAGGCATAGTGGCACTTCTAAGCAAAGGCAGGAGGATCAAAGTCAGTTCAACATCTCAAGGGCTATTTTACCTTATAACCCCCCTACCCCCAGAACAAAAACAGGTGAGTGGGTGCCAGCTCAGTAGTAAGGAGCAGATGCTGCTCTTGCAGAGGACGTGAGTTCAGTTCCTGCTTACAACTGCCAGTAACTCTAGCTCCAGGGTATCCAATGTCTTCAGATCCTTCCAACACATGTACACATGTGTGCGCCCTCCCTCTCCCAAGCCACACACACACCTAAAATTAAATCTTTAAAGGTGGAGGGGTGTTAGAAAAAGAAAAATACCAATGCAACAAAAACGTAGTTCTCTGAAAGACACAAATTTATAAACTGACAGCCAGATGTGATGGTACACCCAGATACTAAGGCAAGAGAATTAACAAATTCAAGTACAATCTGGACTCCATAGGGAGAACATATCTCAATACAACCAAAACCCAAAATAATGCGGTCCAGGTTGTATAGAATACAGATACAATCCTGTTAAAAAATATAAAATGATACTCTTTGAATAATTTGTTTCTCATAAAACTGAACATCCACTTATATATATGATGCAATAATTCTATTGCTATTTACTCAAAACAAACAAAAATAAATGACTATATACAATGTCCACAGCTACCTTACTAATAGAAACTAGAACTCATATATCCTACAGCAGGAACTAATCGGGCGTGGTATTACCTAATAATGGAATATTACTCTATAAGGAAAAGTTACAACCCACCTAGCATGAAAAAATAACAGGAACAACAAAAAAAAATGACAACTGAAAAGACAGCATACTCCAGTCCCATCAAAACTAGGACAGAGATTCAATAATATTTTTTTTTTTTAATCAGCATTTGCCTGGGAGTACAGTACAAGACTAAAGGCTTCAAAGGAGCGAGAGGACCCTCTGCAGATGGAGGATTGTCTACATTTTGGATAGTGATGGTTTCACACCGATTTATGAAATGGAAAAAGCTCACTAAGTAGTACAACTATTCTCAAGCCGGTTTCTACACATTACACTAGATTTGTATCTTATTTTAAAAATAAGCATGTTAACTGCATAAGTATCCTATTTTCATACATGTGTTTGTACTTTAAACAAATTGATCACAAATTTTCCTTGTCGCTCCTCTTGCTTGACTGATTCCATTCTTCTTCCTAAATAGTTTCTCTTATATTTATGCTTTTTAAAAATTAAATCTAGAATCTATCTGAGAGGAAAGAGAGGAGCAGTTCTATGTGTCTGGCTTACTAACATGATGCTGTCCATCTCTATCCATTTTTCTGAAAATGACATCTTCTCACTGATTGATGGGTTGCCTATACTGCAGACTGCAGCCTGTGTATCTTATGCAAACATTCCACCACTGAGCTATATATATCCCCAGTTCATTCTTCCTTACAGTGAAATATTTCATTTTATACATATGGCATATTTTCTTTATCCACTCATCCAAATGAGTGGATACATAAGCTGAGATCATAATTTGAATATACACAGCTTCATAATAAAAATATGAGTGGGCATGTAGGTATATAATACAATTTTTTTAATAAAAAAAAAATTAAGGAGCGTTCATCCTAATCAGAACATGGAATATAGAGATGGCTCAGCAATTAGAAGCTCACACTATCTTGCAAGAAGAGCCAAGCTCAGTCCCAGATACCCTTGTCTGGAAGTTCACAAGCACCTGTAAGGCCAGCTCCATGGAGTGACTCTCTTCTGGACACCTTGGAAACTAGCATTCACATATGTACAAATGCACACAAGAACATACAAGTTAATCTAAAATAACATAAATCTTAGAAAAGAGTATTTTCAAATGAGGGCTTTGCTTACCTTATTAAGTGCAACAATGAAGGGACATTTTTTAGATTTGAGGAGGTTGATAGATTCAATTGTCTGGGGCTCCAAACCATGCATAATGTCAACAACTAAAATGGCAATGTCACACAGAGAGCTTCCTCTGTTTCTCAGGTTACTATCAAAGAAGAAAGAGCCATGTAAGTGGAGAGCTTCTCAGTGTTTCTGATTACCTGCATGTTTACTTTCTTTGTAAAGCCTGAACAAACAGAAGGGAATAAGCAGACTCTAGGTCTGCGAGGATGGACAAGCAGACTCTAGGTGTCTGCTCACCATCTCAGACACCAAATTCACAGTGATCTGGTCTCATAAAATAGCACAACATTTCCATGCAAACTGTCCAATCCTCTTATCAGTTTCACCTCTGGGTTACATACATGTGATAACCATCCCTGATGCAAAAATCCAAAACCTTCTAATAACAGATATGATGATCGCTGTAAAGTTTCAGATTTGAGGACACTTTGAATTCAGACTCTCAGAATGTTTAACTGGGAACTGCCTGGAAATGTGAAACATGTCCACTGCTAGGCACATCAGGGAAGGGGACACAACTGGAACACCAGCACTTCGAGTGCTCAATGAACAGCTGTTATTCCACATTGTTGAGTGCTGACAGAAAGGGGAGTCTGGACGTAGCTATTCCAGAATCTCAATTGTGTACCCTGAGGACATGGAGCGTGTAGAAGAGGCAGATCGGCTGTGTATGCTGTAAGGGTCCCATCATTCCATCATCCTTAACTCACCAAACAATTACCTGGTACACAGAAACTCTGTGGGGGAGGGGGGGGGTTGGGGGGGTATTCATGAGGAACCACTATGCCTTCTACAAAAAGGATGCTCTTTCCAATCAGACTGTCTTCTACAAAACCAAGAAAACATATGACACTATACAACTGATCAAAAGATTACAACATTGCAGATATGAAAGAATTATTCAGAGTTTATCAATAAATCCCAAGAATTACGCTTACTGAGTTAAGTGGTTTCCTTGATGATAATAGGATTAGTCTTACCTGAAGGACTCATGTCCGGGAGTATCAATAATCAGCATTCCGGGAATCCGGACATTCTCTCTGTCAAACTAGAAATGGTAGAGAAAGATTGACATCAAGGGAAGTCAAAACAATGAAAGCTTCATTACAAAACAATTTGCTCCAACCTTGAAAACATCATTACTTCCTTTTCCCAAATGAATCATCTTAAAACAAGAGTCAAATAGTATAATGGTTAATATTCTCTGTATTATCAAAAGAAGTCTCACAGGGGCTGGAGATGTACTTGCTGTCTTAGATCACTTACAAATGTGATTCGTACCAGCCACATCAAGCAGCTCAAAAACATCTGTAACACCAGCTCCAGAGGGTCCAACACCTACTCTTAGCCTCCCATGGGGCAGGCCACACAAATACAGATACACACACATAAAAATAAGTTTTACAGAAAAAAAAAAGTTTTCTTCTTGAAGTTGTATAAAAGTCTGCAAATACCTTAATGTTTAATTAATAATTTAATGATACAAAAGCAGAGTAGAACAGCCATCTATATATATCATCTACAAAAACAGACTGTCTACAGAATGGAGGTGGGGTGGTTCAGTGGTTAGGGGCATTTGCGGGACAGGCCTGATGAACTAACTGCTGTGTCTGATCAGCAGATCTCAGGAGATTCAACTCCTGACAGTTATCCTCACCATCGTATGTGCTCACCCACACAGACACACAGTAAGTACAACATAAAAATATCTGGTCTAATTTTAAGCAAGTCTTAAGTACCAAAGTAATCTAAAAGTGTATTTGTCAGATGGATGAAAACTGTTAAAAGAGTACATGCATTTGATTATCTGGGCAAACAAAGTGCATGAGGGCAATGCCCATCAGTTCACTCACTCACTCTACAATGCTGGGTGGGTCCAGCCAGGGCTCTGCACCTCATTCCAGCAATGATGCACACACATTCCCAGCCCTACAGCTCAGGCTGGCCTCCAATGTGCAATTGCACCTTTTCAACCTCTCAAGTGCTAAAATTAAGAGCATGCCCTAACACACCCAACCCAGCACATACCCTTTTATCTTGACACAACAATAATTTTGTATGTCTTACAAACAAAACTTTTTAAAATCATTTTGTGCATTTTCCTACTCTTCATTTTTCAAAATGTTATCTTCTCTATGTCAAAATGAATGAAATGGACAATGTTTCAAGTCCACATGTTTGTCTTAAATGAACATTTACTGGGAACTGAATTTTTTCCCATTTCAGTGTCTTGAATACAAAGTAAATCACAAATATACTAGTTATACTGAGAGCTACAGTACAGGCCTAATGGTGAGTTTGGTCTTTATGTACCAAAATCAGAAGATTTCAAGTTTGCCAGTGAAAGTAAACTGTTAGGAACCCGCCAACAAGAAACGTCCACAAATATTATTTGAGGGTGCTGGAAAGATGGCTCAATGAACAACAACACTGGCTGCTCTTCTAGAGACCGAGGTTTGGGCCCCGGCACCCAGATTGGCTAGTTCACCACCACCTGTAACTACAGTTCCAAGTGATCCATCCGCCTCTTCTAGCCTCTGTGGGTACATAAATAAGACAGGGTATATAGGACAACAAGCAACACACACACACACACACACACACACACACACACACACACACACACACACATTTTTGTTGTTTTTTAATTAAAAGGAACTATTTAAAATATAGTGAACCAGGACTGGAAGCTATAACTTAGAAAAGAACCTGCATCAAGTATGCGAACCCTGGTATGCTGGCATGTGAATGTGATCCCACAGCTGGGGATATGGAAACAGGCAGTTCATACACAAACACAGTTAAGTGAGAATTGGTGCTTTGTGTCTGCAATCGCAGCAACCAGAAGGCAGGGTTAGGACTTGCCAAGTTCAAGTCCAACCTGGACTACAGGGAAAAGTCATAAATTAAAGATTCAAAACAATGAATTGAAAAATTACAATATCACATTAAGTTAGCTGGAAAATTGGCCAGAGAAACCAACATCAAGACACAGAACAGCCACATGCCACATATCAAACTTACAAGAAGGAAGTTAAAAAAAAAAAAAAAAAAAAAAAAAAAGTGAACTAAGGATTTTCTATGTAGCTCCATTAACTAGCAAGGTTCTGTGTCCTGTGTCCTATGTCCTAGCAAGGTCACTCACAGGATTTGCACTATAAGCTCCATTAAGTGTTATTTACTTTATTATATTTACCATTAAAATACTGAAGACATCCAAACATTCAGACAAAACAATGAGTTAGCTTATTTATTTTGGTTTAATTTGCTGGTCTAGAGCTCAGACTGGGCTCCAACATGCAGTAATCCTCCTGCCTATGACACCAAAATATAAACTTTTGCTGCTGTGCCCCTTAGCCTTTTTTTTTTTTTAATGTGTTTGTCTTTTGGTTTTGAGCCTTGAGTAACTAAAACAGGGCAAACATTCCCTCATTGACTGAACACCCTTGGTTTCCCCGACAGGGTATCCTTTCTTGGCCACAATTCTTCTAATAAATCTCTTAGCAAAAACAGTTAATGTCCCTTTTAAGCCCCAAGCCTGAAATCAGCTTTAAAATATGAAGATCCTGGGTAATGGTAGTGAAATATGAAAGGAAGTACTTTCAGAACAATGATGCCTTGAGAAAGGGGAAAAATGAAAAGGGATCTAGAGCAAAATAAAAATATCAATTCAGAGTGGTGTCCACCAAAGGGACTGTTCTTTTGGGAATTTACCCAAAGCTAGATGTCATCAGAAAGAACCTGAGGTTTAAAGAAGAATTTCTCATACCAGGAATTTCCACCACCATATTTGTAAAGCATATTGATTTATGACTTGTTCTATAAAAACTTCATAAAATCGATACCAAGTTGGTTCCTCTGTTTCTGAGCCATGCAGACTAATAACTGGTTTCAAAATAAACTATCACACGTCTTTTGAGGTGAGAGCTGTTTCTTACATCAACAAAATAAGTAACATAATGTTAACTTACACTTTTAATCATCTTAGTTTGTTCATTAATAGCTTCAAGAGGAACATTTGTGGCACCAATCTGTTGTGTAATACCACCGGCTTCACCATCTTGGACATGTGTGTGACGCAGCTGTAAGAAGACAGCATGGAAAAAGATAAAAACAACTTTTTTGGCAACTTTGCCAGTAAGAAATTGACAACTCTTTTTTTTTGTTTGTTTGCTTGTTTTTGTTTTGTTTTGTATAGAGTGCTGAATTACAACAACCCCAAACTAAAGCTTCAAGGAAAGAGAGACTCATACCCCTCCTTTCAACTTCAGGCTATCTGTCACCTTTACTCAATTACAAAATTCCTGTGCACTCTGGAGTCCTGACCTTGAAGCTGAGTTGCTGAAAAAAAGCGAAAGGGTTCCCACACTACACCACCCCACATCACCCCACACCACACTAGACCACGCTATCCCACACTACACCACAGTACACACACACCACACTACACTATTCCACACTATACCACACACCACACTACACCTAACAAAGGAAGAGGCTAGGGAACTCTTCAAGGCTGGAAATGGGAATTACAACATTACACAAAATCCCTAGGATACTTTGCAAAAATTTAAAGAACAAATCCCACTTTTCTCCCCATGATCCCATTTGGTAAACTTGTAAATAAATCTTTAATCCATTTTCCTTTACCAATTCCTATTTCCTAATTTCTTTGAAATACAAAGAAACCGGCAGCAGATTTATGAACCTGCCATGCTGAATATTAAAGCTTTTCAAAGGTACTTACTATTTTTGTCTGTTTTGTTTTTGTTTTCTTCAAGGTTTCTCTGTGTAGCTCTAGCTGTTCTGGAACTCACTCTGTAGACCAAGCTGGCCTTGAACTCACAGAGATCTGCCTGCCTCTGCCTCAAGTGTTGGAATCAAAGACATGCACCACCACCACCCAGCTTCAAAGGTACAACCTATTTTTTGAAGAACTATTAATGTACATATTTTCTTACCTTATCTAGAATTTTTGTCTTCCCTGTATCTACATGTCCAAGCACACAGATGATAGGAGCTCTTAACTTTTCTGCATTTACATTTTTACTATGTTCAAGTCGTCGTTTCTTGATATGGGGTTAAACAAACAAACAAAACAAAAACACAAATTAAGTACTGCTTCAAGTCTTGTCTATGCTCCACCCTGACTTTAAAAAAAAAAAAACAAAAGGGGGGGGAGGATTGGGGCCTTCCTGGTTTAGACCAGTGTCAAAAACACCATGGCCCAACATTACAAAAACTAGACAGATACTAGTCATCAGCAATACTTTTTCTTTTTTTAAGTTTTTTTGAAACAGGGTATTTCTGGGTAACCTGGAACTCACTCTATAGACCAGGCTGGCCTCAAACTCACCAAGATCCACCTGCCTCTTCCTCCCCAGTACTGAAATCAAAGGTATGTGCCACCACTACCTGGTAATAATACTTTCCTAAAGCACTGGCTCAAAACCTTTAGTTATGTATGCTCATGACCACAAAGGACTAAAGAGGCAGAGAGCAAAAACAAGAGGAAAACAAATACCTCAATCCTCCGTTTTGCTTTGTCATAAGCCCGTTCCTCTTTCGTTCGGTCGTCATCAGAGTCATATTCAGAGTCTGAGCTAACATCTTTGCTTGGCTTTTTATCTAATGTTTTCCCTGAATCTTTCTCATCTGACAGCTTTTCATCTTCTTCATCGCCTTCACTGCCTTCACTTTCTCCTTCTTCTTCCTCGTCTTCACTCTCGTCGTCATCTTCCTCTTCCTCATCTTCGTCGTCCTCCTCTTCCTGTTTCTCTTGTACTTCTATGTGAACTGTATTTCCTTCTTTGAGGAAAATGAATTGATTTTAAAATAAATGAAAGCTAACATCAGAGATTATATCAAAAAAAAACATAAGGGAAAAATTGCTACAGTATAATTACAGTCACCTTAATTGCATATGTAATTCATGCCGAACATTTTTCTGATACAGTGAAGGCCACCACCGAGCACTAAGAACGAAGGTAATGTTACGGTGCCAGGACTCATGGCAGGATAACAGGGACAGCTGAGTATAATGCTGAGCACACTTTTTCCTTGGGGTGCTCTGATAACATCTGAAGCTGCCTCAGGGTTAACAGCCAGATATTAGGAGTCCAGACATACCAAGACTAAAAAGGGAGGGAGAGGATGGGATGTGTGGGCAATCTCTGGGTTATAATACTATTACTGTCTGATTAAAACCCTGTATTATAAACCCTAGAAATAAGAGCAGATGAGAAATAAATGGACTGGCCAGGGTATCATCATCTAAAATGAAACGACTCTATGCACTTGTTATTTAGAATGCTGGTGCATACAGACTGAGAACCTTTAATTTAAAAAATCCCAAAATCTGAAATTCTCCAAAAATAATGTCGACTATTTTTCCTCCTTTGACAAGGCCTCAAGTATCTATAATTCAAGACAAATCATACATACTGAGACCCTGTATCAAATAGAAAAAAAAGGTATCAAATTAAATTTGAAGAAGCCAGAAGAAAAATGAAGGAAAGATGTTAAGATGGTCTTCTATCCAAAGAAATAACCTACTATATTTTAAAAGACAAACAGAAGAAAGGAAGGAAGGAAGGAAGGAAGGAAGGAAGGAAGGAAGGAAGGAAGGAAGGAAGGAAGGAAGGAAGGAAAAGAAAGAAAGAAAGAAAGAAAGAAAGAAAGAAAGAAAGAAAGAAAGAAAGAAAGAAAGAAAGAAAGGAACAAACAGTGGAGGTTAAAGAACAGAATAATCTTGGGGGAAAAAATAGTACATAAATAGGGAGTTGGATAAATGCTTAAGTACCCTGAAGTAGTCTGGAAGGAGGTAGCACTAGACATTGCCAGTTGAAATGTTCAAGTTAAAAATCTCTAATACCAAGTTCTAGGACAGCCTAAGCTAGATAATGAGATCCTATCTCAGAAACTGTGTAAAGGGGGCTAGAGAATGAACTAATATCAATAACAAAATCCAACAAACGAAAAACCAGAAACAGATCAAAATAGGAATGAAAATGAAAAGCTTAAAAGAGAATCTACTTCATAAATTATATTAGGTGTTAATACACTGCTTCAAGTACTCCAGGTAAACTATACTATCCCCTCCACCACTGTGCTATTAAGAACTGGTGGTGCACGCCTTTAATCCTAGTACTCCAGAGGCAGAGGCAGGCTGGTCTCTGTGAGTCCAAGGCCAGCCTGGTCTACAATGCAAGTTCCAGGACAGCCATAGCAGTTACACAGGAAGCCCTATCTCAAAAAACAATAAAACAAACAAACAAGCAAACAAAGTCATAGAGCCTTGGGGAAATGGAAGTCATAGTGCTTTGTATTCCTAAGACATCTTTGGAAGAGCTTGTTCAATTCTCCCTTTAACCCTTTCCACAGAGTGAGACTCGTGTTCCTCCCTTCCCTCTGAGGAGGCAGCAGCAAAGTGTCTCCCTGGAACAAAGAGGAGCCTTCACCTGACACCCACCAGTGTTAGTACCTTGATCTTGGATTCCAAATTTAGGAGATACATCTCTATTTCTGACAAGTCATACAATCAGTGTTTCATTAGATCAGCAATGATTTACTGAGGAAAAGCCATTTAAAGGTATAAGGAGAATAAACACAGATGCAAAACATCCTTTTAAGTCAAGGATAGTTTAGAGAAATATGAGATACTTAATATGAAAATGGTCATTACTTGAAAACAGAATTACATAGAAGGCCCAATTTATCGGAAAAAACTAAATTTGTATTTATCTGATAACACATAATTAATATATATAGCAAAAATTAACAGACTCTGAAAATAAACAATCTATAATCACAGTGGAAAACCTTTTCAACATGTGGGCTAGTAAGAGAATGTGCATACATATGTAAGCTCACATGTAAACACACAAATTCAGAATAATAGTATTTGACAAAACAATCAGCACACTTGGTCTCAATGCAAAAACCAAGACAACTTCTACAAACTAGTTTCTAATCACAGTTGAAAATAAAATATCTGAGCATATACTGAGCTGTAAGTCAAGAGCCACCACAATTCCATAGAGAACCAAAGAGTCACTGACAAATATCTCAGGGGACAACACCTGCCCACTAAAAGCAAAGTCCTGGGGTCATAAAGACAAACAGGCATAGACACAGAGAATCACGGGTATTCTCTGGTCACCAAATTACGTAGATTAAAAACACACTAAATAAATTAGATAAAAGACTGAAAACTAGAAAATGTTAACATCAAACTTACAAATTTGGTGAAACCCTTGGTTAACTAAGACTTTTATTTTTAAGGTCCCACCTCCTCCTTTTTTTTTTAAACTAAAAGAGCCATATGTTCAAGAATATAAGAAAACTGTAAAAAATTAAATTCAAAGACAGGGGTTTTAGTCATACATGGCAAACATCCCCGTCTTATTCACAGCGAGCAGGGCTGCTAGTCTTGTTTGTGTAGATGAGCTTCAGACACCTACTCATACCTCGCTGTCAGGTAAGTGCATTCTAGGTAGCTATCACCTTAAAGACGACCTTCTGAACAAACATTCATTTGGATTCAGAGTCACACGTGACACATCAATGGATTTATCAATATGTACTCATGCTTACCTTGTTCTCTCTCCTCATCACTGGCCATAGCCTCCCAGTCATCTAAGCCAGCATCCTCAGTTTCTTCTTCTTCCTCTGTAAGGACAAGTTACTATTTATGACAACAAAGTACTGGAGAGTAAGAGGCACTGAAGTCCATTAAATTATGCTCAGACCCAGGAAAAGCCAAGCTTCAATTATGAAAAATATTTATGCAACTGTTTTCCTTACAAGTTTTTTCAATATATCGGAGCATGTTGTAATTTACTATGACTCACTGTTGTTTCACAATTTCTTAATATAGTTTCAATATGCTAATATTATGTTTAAACCAGGTTTTGTATTTGAATAAACTAAAGTAGAAACCTAAACAACAAAATGTTTAGATTTTAAAACGATGTATGAATAAACTCAGTGCTTTAAAACTTTCAACTCATACACTGTACACTGGATTTTTATTTTGCTCTATCAGACTTACCTTTCAGAACAATGTTTAACTAAAAAAGAAAAGTCAAAAAATTTGACACTGCTTGCAAGCTGTATGTACGTACACACACACACGTACACACACACACACACAGACAGATGAATAGTCTGAACATATTTGGATTAGTACGTAAAAGTTAACTTGTAAGGTTTCAAAATATATTGTTTTATGATTCTTACAGCGTTCTAACTAAAGATGGTTCCAATTTGTTTTTTTTTTACACCATAAGGTAAAAACTTCAGGTTTAGAGATTTTTGAACTGTAAATAAAGACATTCCAAAACCTTTCATTGTCTCTAACATATTTTAAAGACATTACTAAAGAGAAAACCAAGTAACACTTGGACATTTTTTCAAAGTGGAAATGAAAAGAGATGGGCTTTTAAAAAAAAAAAAAAAAGATGGAAGAAAATCTTCTAAGCTAGTAATTTATTTGGCTCCGAACTACTTAATGATGGTTGTTTATGAGTCACGAACACTATGTCACATGAGTTAATGAAAAGCTGGTATTACTGGCCTGGTTCAACTGAAGGGGGTCTTTCTTCTTTTTCTGGTATTATTTGCTCCACCACTTCCACGGGAGCACTTATTTCCAAAGCTTCAGATACTGAAAAAGGAGCAGAAAGTGTATTAGCCACATTTGCAGTCTGTAATTTCTCTTCAAATATCCCGTTCAGCACAGTGTAAGAATTGTTGATGTAAGAACACATCTTCCCAAGTCTGGGAAACATTTGACACCAATTATAAAGGAAATCATTATTTCTAAGCAGAAAATAAAAAAGGAGAAAAATAATTTATATTTTTGCTTTTTATGCATTACACTACTATTCATATAATAAGATGCAGATATTTCAATCTGAAGCATTTTTTGAAGGTTTACGTTGTATTGGATCCCTCAGAGTTGGGATTCTAGGCATTTGTGGGATGTCAGCTAGTTATCTGGGTGCTAGCATCCTAACTCTGGTCCTTGTGATTGGGCAGCAAGCACTCTTAGCTACTGAGCACACTTCTCTAATCCCAAAAGTACTTTTCCTTTTGCCTCTCATTTGAATCAAGTGGAAATGATTAAAATGACGGTAGAAAAAAAAATGCATTGTTGGGGACTGGGGATATAGCCAAGTAATAGAACCCTTTGGCTGAGTAGAGCCCTAGGCTCAGTCCTCAAAAATCCACATACATGCATCTTGTAGAAAGACACTTTCTGCTAAAAGCTGTGAGAAAGGTATGTGTAAGTATTTCTAAACCAAAGGCTACTTTATATACAAACCTTCTTTATTTTCTGGCTGTTGTGGTGTTTTCTTCTTCTTTTTATCTTCATAAATAGGCCTTTTCTTTGGCAATGAGTCTTTTGATGGCACTTCAACACCTGGGGAGGGGGGCAGACAGAATTTAAGACTTACAATGTTATCTGGTTTACTTGATACTGGAGGTAAAGTATTTAAAATGTGGGGCCTGCTAGCATACTTGTAATCCCAGCATCTGGGAGGGAAAGGCAGGAGGACCACTATCCTATTAGGTTCAAGGTCAATGTGGGCTACATGTGGGGCCCTGCTTCATATGACTCAAGACTTCTAAAAAAGGAAAACATTTTAAAAGACAACATTTTAAGACAGGCAGTAAGTGGTACATGCCTTTAATCCCAGCATTTGGGAGGTACAGAATGGTGGATCTCCATGAGTTCAAGTCTAGTCTGGTCTACAAAGTGAGTTCCAGGAGACCCGGGGCTACACAAAGAGAAACCCTGTCTCAAGAAACCAAAACAAGAACATTTTATTCAATTCAAAGATAAATACTCTAAAATATAAGATCATTCAGAGAGAAACCCATGGCTTCTGCACAGCGTGTCCGTGCACTCACATTTAAACACACTGAGAGCTAACACGTGCACAGGTCTTGCAGACATCACTGGCATGAGGAAGCAGAGCAGCCAAACCTCCTCAGTCGGAGTTCGACTCATCTGTTCTCTGACCATACTGTTTGGCTTTTCCCCAAATGTGTAATAACTGGCGTCTTCAGTCTGGCTTTTGACATCATAATGGATACATAAATCATCAGTACTTCTTTTTTTCATTTGTTTTATCTTGAACAAAGTCAAACTGCATAGCCCTGGCTAACTTGGGACTCACTATGTAGATCAGGCTATCCTTGAACACACAAAGTTTTGACCACCTCTGCCCCCAGGGTGCTGGTGTTAAAAGTGAGCCCACCATGCCTGGCCCAATACTTCATCTTTTAATGGCTGAGCTATTGTATCACACCAGTTCATTAATCCATTTAATAACTATAGGGCTTCTGATCGCTTTTAGTCTACAGTAATTATGAGGAAAGCAGGTGTGAATATTTTCACAGGCTTCTTCATGAGTATTTCTCTTGGATGAGACAGAAGTTAAACGTGTTTAATTTTGTTCAAAACTTTCTGTTGTCCTTCAAAGTGCACTAAGACTGAGCATTCTTTCTTTGTTCGTGGCTAGAGTGGCCATTCTTTTGTGTGCTTTTATATGGACCTGCTGGTTTTTCAACTACTGAATGATGAAGTTTTACATACCTTTGTAAAATATTCAACGGGAAGGTGTTTGTGAACTCTCCTTCCTTTTATGGGTTACTTTTATATTACATTTGTGTGTATGTGAGCGCCTACAATGCCAAGGGCACACATGGAGGTCAGAGGACACCTTGTGGAGGTCAGGTCTCTTCTTCTGGACCTAGCTCATCAGGTTTGGTGACAGGTACCTTTACTCACTGAGCTACCTTCCCAGCCCCTTATTATCTGAAAACTCTTTGCCTAATACATTTTCTCTAAAAGCTTCTGGTTTACAATATTTAGAACTACAATTCATTTGAATTAATATTTAAATAAAAAATGGAGATAAAGACAAGTTTCTGCATATGAAATTCAATTGTTTAAGTACCATTTGTTATATATGTTTTTAAAAATATATGTAAATATATAGGTATATTAAGTATTTTTCATGTAAGTTTGTAAAGAGACAGGTACTGTAGTTCATACCTATAATCCCAACACTCAAGATGCTGAGACAGAAGGATTGAAAGGAGTTTCAGACCAGCCTGGAGCTACACACTAGTCCAATGCACTCCCTGAGAGCTCAATTTCTATGTTGGAAATTAATTTAGTAAAATTTAAATAGACCACAGGAACTGCAATTTTTGTGTTTATGGGCTTGTTTATTAGTTTATACCTCTTTTAAGTTGTTCTATTGGGTCTGTATTTTTTAATATACAGGCATGTAACTGTTCACGGTAATACCTTCTATTTCACTAAGGATATTGGTTTTAAATGTTTGTTTTTCTTAGTCAATGCAGCTAGTGACTTATCTATTTCAATGATCATTTCCAAGAACAGTAGAGTCTCGTGTCAGTGGAAGATACGGCTGAACAAGAAAAGTTAAGAGTGAACATTGATTACTTTGAAGATGGAGAAACCTCTCTAGCCATGGAATTCGAATGGCCTCGAAAAAGCCAGAAAACATCACAGACTTTATGTGCTCACTCAGCAGCTCTAAATATAAATGGTCCTGCCAACAACTCAGTCCAGTTCCAGCTTTCAGTTACAGAATTGTAAGCTATACAAATTGTGTTGTTTCTAAGCAGTAAGTCTACGGTACTTTATCACAAAAATACTGAAAACTACTCCAAAGTGACTGGAAGGTTTCATTCTCTTCATAAAGCAGCCATAACAATGCTTCTGTGCCTCCTGAGTTTTTGTCAATATATGTGAATTTGAGTAGTAATTGCTGCATTTTTTTAAAAAGCAACACAAGACTGAAAAAAGTAACCTACCCAAAGTAAAAACTTCTAATTTCAAGTCATCATCTATTTTTGTTTGAGTTCATGATTATCATTTTTATTATTTTGTTTTCTCTCAAATAAAGTAAAGAGATATTATTAAATTGAGACAGTAGAGCAAACCACATTCATATTTAATTTGTAACATTACTAAGTATGAAGGAAATACACTTTTCTCAGTTTATGATTACAGATACAGACCTACAAGTGAATAGTTCCATACTAAACTCCTCTTCTCTATCCCTTTAACACACCCAAGAGACATTCAGAACAGAACCCCTAATCTGGTCAGAAGTATTAAGATCCAGACAATAGCAGCAATTATGTGGTGTGGACTTGGGATAAAGTAAAAAAATAAAACTAAGAATATTTTAACTTTAAAATATGACTATACATAAACAAACAAACAAACATATCATTACTTACCCTGAGCCTGGAGGTGTCTAAGAGTCACTTCAGCTCTGGCTCTGGCTTCTCTCTGAGATTTAGTTAATAGTTTCCCTTCTTTTTTTAAGCGTTCTTTTCTTTCTTTTTCTTTTTGCTTTTTCCTTTCTCTTTTTTCTTGTTCTAATCGTTCCTATGCAAGAGTGCATGGCATATACAAATTATACCAGCTGAATGAACCATAAAATTTAAAGCAACACAACTTCAAACTCTTGAGATGCATGAAAAATATTATGTTGGGAAACTATATTTAAATGTTGTACGTTATTCTTAAATAACACCAGGGTATATTATTAGTCATAAAACACAGGCAATTTAGTCTGTACACAGGGAGACAATGGTAAGGTTTTCTTATTATTTATGTTAGAGCAGTTAGTATAACTGAAATGCTTGTGCAACTCTAAAACTTTAGATGCACATTAGAGAATTTTTAGAGAATAGATTGAAAGTAAAACTCTCTAAGTTTTTGCAATTTCATGAAAAACACATACCTCTTCTTTTCGTTTGGCTTCTAGTTCTTCAAGACGTTTAATACGTTCTTCCTCTTCCCTCTTTTGTCTCTCCTCTTCCTCTTTAAGCTTAGCCAAAGCTTCTTGTATAGCTTTAACAGTAGATTTGCTAGGGCCTTTCTTTTTCTCTTTCTCTTTCTCTTTTTCATCTTTTTCTGTTTTCTTTTTCTTCTTATCTTTTTTCTTTTTGTCCCCTTCATTGTCATCTACCAAAAAGAATAAAGGCAAAGCATTCAAGTTGTTTTCTCTGTCAGTGAGTAAACACTAGCCAGTATTCAAGGCTTCTGACACCAGCACTCTACTGACATGCATTGTGGTGAATGTCAGACATTAACAGCTGGCCCACTGGGGCACCTCTAATGCAAGCGTTATGTTCATCCAGATGAACACAAGATGACACACAGACCCTATCAGCAGGAAAAAGGCAACAGACACTGCATTTCAGATATCTCTTAGTCTGGTAATCACAGCACATGTCTGCATTCTAAGGAATCAAATTAACTTATGCCCATTTTACTTCTGTTAGATGGGGATGATGCCTAGAATATGCGGATATTGAAACAAAATACAAAAATATAATTATACTTCAAAAATATTAAAGAAATAAAATTGGTGATATTCCTGAGATAAGTGTTTCTCCTCAAAATTCAGACAAAAATTTCTGTGGCTAAAAGCTTTCTAGTCTAAAGAAAAACTATTACTTTTAAAAATCTTAAACCACCTATTAGGTATATATATTTATTCTAAGGGAAAGCAATCAGCTAGGATGTTTAGGTTTTAATTATTGATCATTTAATTTCAATTACTGAAAAAGACAAAAGTGGGACCAATAACAAGGCCCAGCTGTAAAGGTAATGGCTACCAAGCCTGAAAACCTGTTTGATCCCTGGAACTGAGAGTAAATGGAGAATTGACTTCTAAAAGTTATCCTCTGAATTCTACACATACAATGTGACAGACACATAGCTGAGCAGTAGCAGCACACACCTTTAATCCCAGCACTCAGTAGACAGAGGCAGAAGAAACTCTCAGTCCAAGTCCAGCATGGTTTACAGAGTGAGTTCCAGGACAGCCAAGGCTACTCAGAGAAACCCCATGTCAAAAAAATAAATAATAAAAGATAGATAGATATAAATGGATAAATGAATAGATAAATAATAAAATATTAAAAGAGAGCAAAGAGGTATGGTATATGAAAAGTTTTAGAAGGGAAAAACTATGTAATATTATAATCTAAAAAAAAATTTAAAAAAAAAAATGTAGGGTGGACAGTGATGGTGGACAGACCTATGATCAGACTGTGGCCTCCATATCCAAATATACAGGGAGAATGTACCTGCACATACATGTCACAAAATAATATCACAGCATAATGATTACAGCTTAGACTAGACATAAGCAAAGGCTTTTGTGGTTATTACCAACCTTCTACAGCTGTAGAAATGTCTTTCTCTTCAGAGGCAGCTCCTGCATCAGGAGTCACTTTGAGTTTCAAGCCTTCCTCTTCGAATCTCTTCTGGGGTTCCTTTTGTCTACTCTGGTCCTGTTTACCTTTCTCTAGCTCTTCTTTTTCTTTCAGCTTCCGCAACTTTGCTTTTTCTTCTTCTCTCTTTTTTTTCTCACGTTCTTTCTTTTCTGCCTTCTTTTGGGCCACCGTCTTAATTTTGAAGGAGTCATCATCTTCATTCCCACTCTCCATGTTAGGAAGCGGCTTGTTTTTCTGGTTTTTTTTCTGTCCTTTTCTAGACTGTACAAACTCATCTGACTCACCACCACTTTCCCCAGAAGAGTTTACTCTAGAACGCTCTTTACTTCTTTTACTATTATCTTCGTCCTCTTCTGACCCATCCCACTTTTTATTTGATTTTTGAGCTTTCTTAGCTTTTCTAGAAAGTTTGTTAGAGTCATCCTCATCATCACTCCCAGAGAGTATCTCCACTTTAGGTTTTGTAGTCTTTTTTGATTTTGAATCTTTATCTGCCAAGTCTTCACCATCATTGTCATCAAAGCTTGTTTTTTTGCCCTTCTGTCCTTTCTTCTTTTTATCTTGTTTTGAGGCAGGTTCTTCTTCGTTGTTTTCTGTAGGCTACAAAGTTTCCCTTGTTAGAAATATCAACAGATTGTCATCCCTTAAAAATTACCAGGACCTCCTCAGAATTAACTGCTTCCCTCAGGACTCATTTTAAAATACATTTTGTGGAGCATGAATTTTGGGGGGGGGGGAGGAAGTCTTGTTATACAAAAATATAAAAAGTATGGGGCTGGAGAGACAGCTGAGCAGTTAAGAGCAATTGTTGCTCTTGCAAAGGATCCAAGTTTGGTACCCATGTGTCAATTCAAAACCATCTAACTCCAGCTCCAAGGGATCTAATGCCCTCTATTCTGACCTCTATGGGCACCAGGTACACACGTGGTGCATATACATATATGCAGGCAAAACACTCATACACATAAAATAATAAATCTAAAAAGAAAGGAAAAAAACCCAACCACACAACAGACATTAGTGTAGGCCTGTTGCACAATTCACATTCACCATACATCTCAAAATCCATATGCCCTGCAACAACAATGAAAAAAATTACACAAAAAACTGCAAGTAGAGATGGGAAATGTCATCATTGTCACCAAATGTACCAATTTTATCAACAGACAATACAACATTAATTACCTCTAGATTCCCAACAAGTATATTTCTGTCAAAGGTTCTAACAAATATTGCTTCTTTCAGACAACCTGGTTCCTCCCTTTGACCTGTTTATAGAAACTAGTAACCTATCTCCAATCACAGGGTTCGTCATGCAACTCCCACACCATCACTAGGAAGAAGGCACAGAGCAGGAGACATGACTGGTAGCATCATTCACCTTTACTGCAGCAGCTTCTCTGTCCGTTCTGATGCCTTGGGCTTCCAGAGACAATTCTTCCAGTTCTTTCAGAATATCATTCTCACTAGAAAATGAGTAAAACACATTTTGAAGCACTGGAATCTTAAGATGACTCCAATACTCAAGATATGAACAAAATCAATCGAATGCTTTTAAAAACATACTCAAAGTCCTGCTTCTTTTTCTCCTTTCTCTTCTTCCCCTTTGATTTCTGAGACTCCTGTTCCTTGGCAGCACCAGCTCCTTCTATTTCTGCAGCCAAGGCGCCAAAATCAATATCATCCTTGGTACTTAAATGAAAACAAAAACCAAAATGTTACTCAACAGCAAGTACTCTACTAGATCCCTTGGTATTTTTGCACCCTTTCCACAAATTAGCAGTACAGAGAGACTCTCAAGTCCAATCAATCACAACAGCAAGATCACATACTTACCAAACTCGGTCTTCTTCCACAAAGGTCAGTGAACCAAAACCAGAATGTGTAAATCAAGACCCTAACCCTAAGACTAATGAGCAAACAGCCTGCCTGCCTGCAGGCACATACCTGTACCTGAATGGAGTTATAATACAAAAGAACCAAAGTATAAAATAGGCCTTATCCTTTGGCTAGTAGTTATAACAACTAAATATTTGGACCCTTATATATTTTTCACTAAAAACAGCAAAAGCAAAAATTAGAGAATTCAGAAGAACTTCAGAAACTAACTAGTCTATTATCTAATATTACTAGTTGAGAAAACTGGAATACCTTAAGGAAACATGACTTGCACATATAAGTTTACATGAGTTAAGTGTGGTTCACTAAATAAAATTCTTAGCATAAACACAGGCCCAATCTAGAACCAAACCTACTTTCAATCTCTCACATTTCTGACTCCAGTCTACAATGTCCTCACCTATCTTTTTTGAAATAATCAAAGTCCCAGTCAAGTTATAAAATCTACAGAAAACCAAGGTCAGTTATTCTGAAATGTACAAGTACAAAACAGTCTGTTAAATTCATTTGAATGACACGGTAATTAAGACATCATGGGGGGGGGGGGCTGGAGAGACAGCTCAGCCATAAGAACACTAGTTGCTCTTCCAGGGGACCTGGGTTCCCAACACCCATCTATAACTTCAATTCCAAAGGACCCAACGCCCTCTTCTGGCCTCCTCCAACATAGGGACTCATGGGGTGAACAGACATACATGAAGGCAAAATACCTATACACATAAAATAAAGTATTTTTTTAAAAGGCATTAAAAATTTATGGAACAGAGGAACACCTTATATTATTTAATTTGGTAAAGAGAACTTTTGAAGAAAAATAAATTTTCTTCCTATTCAATGAAAAGACTAACAAAATATCAACAATACAGAATTTAACTTCAAGAAACTTATTAGAGAGGATAGCAAACTGTAAATCAAGAAATAAAGGAATTTAATGATTTTATGAATAGTTGAAGAGAATTAAAATATATTCCATTGGACACTTTGACTCTGAACAGTTTGCACATCTAAAATGGGCAGACAAGCAATACAGTAGGAAAAGATGTTAACACAGCAAAGAGGATGGTACAGCAGGCATAGTCTCAACTACTAGGAAGTGAGAGAGCCAGTGAGGGAGCCTCAGTAAGTAGCTGTAATAAGAACATAATGAGCACCTGACTTATACCAATAAAAGCAGGATTCAAGTCTCATAAACATAAAGTGGGTGGAATCAGCAACACTTAAAACTAGATGTATATAAAAGGGAGTAGGAAAGAATCAGAATATGGTCTTATCACGTCAGATAATAAGAATCTAAGGCCAGCCCAGGGCAACAAAGAGTTGCCCTAAAGGAACCTCTACCATTATTTCACACCACAAGTTTCTGAAAACTAAGAGAAAAGGAAGGTTGAAGCATGGCACTTTACCTCCAAAATACTGCCAGCCCTCACATAAACTATATTTGCCACATCAAAATAATAAGGGATTTTCTTTGATTCTCTACCATCCCAGAGAATTCATCAACAAATAACCCTATAATAATAGTATACATAACTACCTTTCTATGGCATCAAGTCTAAAAGACTTCTATTGGCTAATAACAAAAGATTAATAGTTTCTGAATGCTTTCCAAACAACAAACATTGCAATAACCAATTGCTACACATTCTCTCTTAAAACTAACAATTTTATGAAGTGAAGCTTAAATATAAGCACAAAGGCCACATAATTAGAAAACATCCCCCCAGCGACAAGCTCAAACTTAACTATATTGTCTTCCCTAAAAAAAAAAAAAAAAAAAAAGGAAATAATTTAGTTTGACTTTTTGACTTTTTAATAAACTCAAACATAGCTATATCCATCAAGTACAATAAGACTAAGTCATACCCTCAACACTTCCAATGTGTTCTTTCAATAGGTAACAGGGATTGAACACAATGCATTACATCTTCAGCCCTATTCCTATTTTTAAAACTTTAGATTTACTGTGCACAGTTCAGGTTGGCCTCAAACCTGTGATTCTCCTGTCTCAGCCTTCTAAGTAGATGGGATTACATGGAATATCAACTTAGAAATCCATATGATACTGAAGAGCAAAGTTGGAGAATTCATTACTTAATACTAAAACTTAAAATGAAGCTATCAAGACAGAATGATATCAAGCAAGAGAAAGCACACATTGCCAATGGAACATCTTAGAAATAGACCTATACACACCTAATTACATAATCCATGACAGAAAAGAAAAGGCAACTCAACAACAAAAATTCCTTTTCAGCTGGTGTACAAAAGAGGGAAACAAAACATCAAAACACAGAATTTGTTGACCTTGAGGCTTGGCAATAAGATTTTAGAAAAAAACAAGATGCACAAGCCATGAGAGAAAAATAACAACTTTATTAAAATTAAATACTTCTGAAGATACTATTTAAAAAAATGAAGACACAAAATGCAAACAGAGAACAATATTTGCAAAATGCTATGTTGTTAATGCTAATATCTAAAATATACAAAGAACTCTTCTCTTAAGAGCATCCAACTAAATAGGCAAAAGATATGAAGTTATACAGCCAAAGAGATGCACATTGAAAAAGATGTAAATGAAAACAAAACTCAATAAAGGGAAACGCAAATTAAAACAAGGAGATGGTGTTCTACACCTATTCCAAAGGCTAATATCCAAGTAACCGAGAGAGTATCAGTAGCTAATAAAAACACAAAAATGGCTAATATAAGACACAAATAAGTTAAACCTGAAGTATCTTGGAGTGCCAGAAAACAAGAAATAAACTGAGGAAAGTCAACATGTAAAACACACAGAATTCTGGGTATGTAACACCCGGGAATATAAACAACTCCAGGAGCACCCAATGAAAATAGCAAATTAGTTAACTGGAGCAACAAATTAAACACAGTATTAAATTTTAAGCCAAGAGCTGGTAGAATAGCTCAGTGGTTGCCTACACCTATAAGATCTTAGATTTGATCCCTATGACTACAAAACAGCAAAGAAATCTGACTTACATGACAAAGTAATAAAATAAAGCTGGATGGATGTTGGTGGCACATGCCTTTAATCCCAGCACTTGGGAGGCAGAGACAGGTGGATCTCTGTAAGTTCGAGGCCAGCCTGGTTTATAGAGTTCCAGGACAGGACTCAAAAGCAATACAGAGAAACCCTGTCTTAAAACAAAACATTAAATTTAACAAAATATGCACATAACTAGTATGTTCAAACTATAAAGTGCCGAAAGAAATATAAAGATCGAGGAATCATATTCACTGATACAAGACTTAACACTAGCAAAATTCTCTCCAAAATTACATTCACAGTTAATGAAAATCCCAGCAAGAATTTTAAGACACAGCTAGTACAGAAAACTGTAAAATTTATAGGTGGAGGTAAAGACTTGGAATAACTAAGAAAACATTTTTATTTATGTAAGAAAATAAGGTGGGAGGCATCAGATTACCAAATTTCAGGGCTTACAATGTAGCTAAAATAACCAAAACTACACTGGTATAGTGATAAAACTGATGACTGGAACAGAAGAGAAAAAACAAAAATAGTCTCCATAGAAGTATGGCTACCCTCTATGTACAAGATGCAAAGCCATTTAAATAGAGGCTAACCTTCCCCCAAAATAAGCTGGTACAAATGGACATCCTCAAACAAAAAGAACCGTGGTCTCAGTCTTTGCCTGAGTAAACACGCTCTGAATTTAAAACACAAAAGAACCTCTGGGGAAAATATAGGGGGAAAAAAATGAAGCTCATCAAAACTAAAGCCTTTTGTAGTTGGAAAGACCATAAAAGTGTAATGAAGCAAACAAGCTCCAGAGTCAGGGTAGGGGTTGGGATGATTGCAAAGGACATAGTTTGCAATAGGGCTAATTCTAGACTGTGGTTCAAAAACCCTCAAAACTCAACAGCAAAAACCAAAAATATCCAATTAGAAAATAAGCAAAAGGTATAAAAAAGACATTATTTAAGAGGATATACAGGTGACAAATTAAAGGCACTCTACATTAGTCATTTCATTTTGAAATGAAAGTTAAACCCATGCACACCAATCAGAATGCCACACTCCCAAAAGTGCTAACAATGTTAATAAGAATAGAAAGAACTGGAATGCTCAGGCACAGCTGGCAGAATGCCATGGCCACTTAGAGAAAAGTTCACCGTGTGTGTGTGTGTGTGTGTGTGTGTGTGTGTGTGTGTGTGTGTGTGTGTGTGTAAAAATGCAAATGACATATACGTCCTTTAGTATGTAAATGGTTATGAAATACTAGCCAGCAATAAAACAAACAAGTTAGATAAACCTTAAGACAACCAGGATGAGTTGAAAGAAGCAACCATCCCTACCCAAAAATTAAATCCATCCATTGCTCCGTTTATACAACATTCTTTAAAATACAAAATTTTAGGCTGTTAATCCCAGCACTTAAGAGGCAGAGGCGGGATCTCAGTGAAGAGGAGATGGAGAGTACCAATAATCCCAGCTGTGATGCTCTCTTTATCTAACTGTGGTAATAGATATACAAATCTACATACATAAATGATAATGTATGTCACAGCAAACACACACAAGATTATAAATGAAAACAAGCACACATGATTATATTATCTTACAACTTGACAATAAAAAGACAGCCTATTGAGAACTGGACAAAGTACCCCCAGAGACGTGTGTCCAAAGATCTAAAATGGCCAACAGAACATGGAGTAACTAGAGGATGATGATCAAGTCCACAGTGGAAGCTGGGCATGTTGACAGACACCTGTAACCCCAGCATTCAGGAAGCTGAGGCAAGAGGACCCGGAGTCCCAAGGCATTGTGAGCTATACCCTGTCACAATAAAAAACACAAATAACCACACTCCACAGCTGCCACCACACACAGCCACTAAAGCGGGCTACTTAAGAGGGAAGGGAGGAGGGAGGGCTAGTGTATTAAGAGACTGGAGCACTTAAACATAGCTCATGACAGTGCAGGTACTTAGCAATGGGAGACTGAAAAAATTATTATTATAACCTACCAAATTCATGCCTAGTCAACCTGAAACCAGGAGTTCAGACAGCATCTGTAAACAAATGTCCCTATTAACATTATGTACATTAACCAAAAGAATGCCCACCAATGGATGGACCCATATATACCCAAAGCAATGGAGTATTACTCAGCCATAAATGAGGCACTGATGTAATCTACAACCCAGATGACCCAAATTCCAAAAAGGCCACACTACATGGCATGATTCCATGAATATGAAATATCCAGAATACATAATCAAAGGATAGAAATCAAAGGAGAGAAGAGGGAATGCCTATGTATTGAGCAGAGGATCTCTTTTCAGGGCAACTGTTTTGGATCAACACTGAAGATGATTACACAACCCTGAGGATATATTAAAAGCTAGACTACACATTTAAGACTGGTACTTCTAACCTAAATGAATTTCATCTCAAACATATCCACAAAATTAGTCACACATTTCATACCACTTGGAGAAATGAATATAGTTTCTTCACCATTCTGACTGGTGAGCTTGTAGGTTTGCACATAGAAGCAAAGAGTTTGCACTGTATTAAACAGTGCCGAGGACAAGTGACACTGAGAGGCATCTTGACCTATTTCCTCCATTATAACAAGCTGAGATTTAAAAAAAAAAAAAAAAATAGTAATAATGTAGTCACTTGCCTATAATTCCAGTGTAACTTTTAAAAGTTATAAGCTAAACGAGAATGCAATATAAATTAATTTACATGTTCAAACAAACCAAATATGAAAAGCTATTCTCAAGATGAGCTAGAAATTCTGAATATGGAATGGATGTCACACATAGAGATACTGTGTCCATTGTACTGGACAGGGTGGGCATTACACAGAAAAGCATTTTAAAAAGGTATCAGCTACGGCGGCTCACACCTGTGGTTCCAGTATTATGCAAGCTGAGATAGGAATACTGACTGCTGTGAGTGCATGAGAATGAGGCCCTGTACAGGGAGTCCATTACACCGACCCCACCGCTTTTCAAAGTACTCGAATATTTTTTCTTTTAATGATGGAACACTAATTTTTTTTTTTTTTTTTGAGCTAGGGATGTTGCTCAATGGTAGCACACTTGCCTAGCCAGTGCAAGGCCTAGGGTTTATTTAATCTCCACCACTAAAAATAAAAAAAATCCCTCTGAGACTCAAGAATCAAAAATTTTTGACTCAATTTCTAGAGTGTGAGAAGGTAATGGAGTCCCAATATTATCATTTTACAACTTTCGTTGGATAATAACAGTCTAAAAGAAAAGATCACTTAACATTATTATTATAAGAGAGCAAATTAAGTTCTAAGAGAACAGAAAATTCATCTATATATGCCTGTATTTCTAAGCTTAGTCCTACAAATGCCTTTTAAGGAAGATAACATCCAACCTTAATAAAAGGTAGTGATCTACACTGGAGGGAAGAATACATGTTAAAGTAATAAAACCTGTAATACATAAATACATAACCCAGTAGCAGGCATTTATCACACAGTATTATACACATACACAACTGTACATGCTTTAGTTCTGTATGGCTGGCAGTGCTACAGTATATACCCATGACATTTATAAACACACTAAGAGTCCTTGAGGTTAAAAAAAATTATCTGTTCCACTGCAATCTTAAAGGTCCACAGTAAGCATACTGCTGGTCAAAATGCAGAAGGAATCATGACTTCAAATCAATCACAAGCAATGTTAGGTGACTGTAAGCTCTAAAGTTACACGTTATCAGCTAGCTGTGGTGATACAGATCTACAATCCCAACACCCAAAAGGTTGAGGCAGGAGGAACCTGCAAATCAGAGTCAAGCTTAAAGTACACTGCTAGTACTTGGCTAGCTCTACATAGCCTACATAGCAAGATCCTGTCTCAAAACAAACAGTAGCAACACACAGTGTCAAAACTATTTTTAATCCAACTTTTTGCCAAATGATGGACTTAAACCAACTATATAAAGGTTAAAAGTAAAAGATGTGTCCTCATCAGTGTCTGGTTTAAATGAGAATGGCCCCCAAGGACTCATATTTGAATGCTTGAACCTAGTTGATGGAACTGTTTTGGGAAGGAGGAGGTGTATTCCTGGGAATGGACTTTGAGGTTTCACACCAGGCCTGGTCTTGTCTGTCTGTCTGTCTTCTCTGTCTTCTCTGTCTGTCTTCTCTGTCTGTCTGTCTTCTCTGTCTGTCTGTCTTCTCTGTCTGTCTGTCTTCTCTGTCTGCCTGTCTTCTCTGTCTGTCTGTCTTCTCTGTCTGTCTTCTCTGTCTGTCTGTGTCTGCTCTGTCTGCCCGCCTGCCTGTCCTGTCCCTCCCTCTCTCTCTTTCTCTGCTTACAGTTGTCTTAACATGTAAGCTCTCAGTTACAACTCCAGCAACATGCCTGCCTGCCACATGCTCCTCACCATGATTGGTCTCAGACTCATCCCCTGAAACTGTAAGCAAGCCCCCAGTTAAATGCTTCCTTTTATAAGTTGCCTTGGTCACTGTGTCTCTTCACAGCAATAGGAAAATAACTAAGACAGTCAGCAACACAGAATCAACTAAATTCTATCAACCATGATCAAGTAAGATCAATCTATTTCATAATTGCAAGACTGATTCAGCATACAAAAAAGACAAAAAATACATGAAACTTCATTGTTACAAAGGATATTACCAAGAAAATAGAGCTAAAGGTATGGGTTAGGTCCAAGGCTCAAATCCCAGCACAATTAACAGGAGAGTAATAGATGATATAGTTCTTATAGTCACTTATCTCTTCCTCCCAAATCCACAAACTAGTTACACCATAGGTTCTGCATTGAGTGTGTTCATTATTAAAATTATACTGTGGAAACTACTAAAGCAAATAGTGTAAGTGATAACTGTCAATAGACACTGATTAATAAAATCCACTACTTGTTTTTACTATAATCTTTTTATTATTTTTATTCACTATTCTTGATCTTTTAGACAGGGTCTCACTGTGTGGTTCTGACTGGCCTGGGATCTATCTGCTCTGTACACCAGGCTGCTCTCTATCTCACAGAGATCAGCCTGCCTCTGCCTCTGGAGTACTAGGATTTAAGGAGTTTGCCACAATGCCAGACATTTTTACTGTAATCTCACAACCAAACCTATCTGCTGCAAAGCACAAGTTAAGTCATTTGCATATCACTTGAGAGGCTGGAGAGAGAGCTCAGGATTTAAGACAATTCCCAGCACCAATGTCACAGGCACCTGTGACTCCAGTTTTGGCAGATGCAATGCACTATTTCTGCCTCTGAGGTGTACACTCTCACTTATACACCCATAAATAAATATTTAAACAAAAATTTAAAAACCTAAGCCAAGAAAATTATTAGATTACGCGTTTCCCTTTTTATTGCCATCTAAGCAAATATAAACTATTTTTTAAAACACACACACACACACACACACACACAGACACACACAGACACACACACACACAGTTGAAATATAGGCAAATAAGAATGGATTGCTGGCTGGACACTCAGGAGGGGGGGAAGGCAGAGGCAGGCGGATCTCTGAGTTCAAAGCCAGCCTGGTCTATAGAGCAAGTTCCAGGACAGGCAATACAGAGAAACCCTGTCTCAAAAAAGCAAAAAAAAAAAAAAGGATTGCTGAATCATAGTATGGAGGCTACAGGTTGTCTCCTTATCCAAAGTCTAGGGACCAGAAAAATTTTCTACTTCAGATTTTACAGTATCTGAACACAAACAAAAGGAGATGAAGCACAAATCTAAACTCTAAACTCACGGTTCATACATACACTGTTTGGGGCACACCTTCATTTGGACTATAAGACCTTACATGAGATCAAGTGTGGAACTTTCCCCATGTGGTTGGCATGCTGGTTCTGAAAACTTTGGATCCTTGAAGTACTACAATACCCCACAATCAAATCTTTCTGGAGCAATTCCTTACGTTTTCTACTTTAGTCTTATTGGGGGGGGGGGGTGCCCTTGAGTGAAGTTCAGAGCCACGTGAGGTCAGAAGAGGATCAGATCCCAGGAGCTGGATGGAGTGAAGTCACCTGTCATGGGTGCTGAGAAATGAATTCAGGCCATGTGCCACAACACTCTGCACCCCCTCTTCTGTTCTTTGTTTCTCTGTGTAGCCCTGGCTGTCCTGGGACAAGCTCTGTAGACCAGGCTTGCCTCCAACTCAGAGATGGGCCTGAAGTAGGGATTAAAGGAGCTCACCACCACTACCACCCTGTGCTCTTAACCACTGAGCCATCCATCTCTCTAGACCCACAAATCACACTTTCTATCACAGACATCCTGTCAACCTGACTACCTGGATGAATGCTTGGCACTAAAGCATCGTATAAGGTTAGGGACTGTATATGACAGGCACAAGGGAGGGATCTGTCTATAATTACAGAGCAACGTTGGTAGTAAAAGCAAAGGATGGCTTTTTAACACACTGGCTCCCAAATATCTATTTCCTAAACAACATCCTGACTTTCCAGACTTCCATGATAGTTGATTTCTGGATAAATGAGATAAAAAAAAAAATTCTTTCCCTTTGTATTTGGGAGGGGGTTGTAACTAGGGAGCTTTTAGAACAGGTTGTTTTGATTCCATTAATTAAGGTAAACAGACAAGATTCCTTCTAAACTGGAAAATCTACAATACTTAGTTATTACCTTTACATTGTGGGGGATGAGAAAAACCAATAGTTTCTTAGTTGTTTGTTAGGTTTCTCTGTTTTTCAAGCCATGGTTTCTCTGTATTGCTTTGGAGCCTGTCTGGAACTAGCTCTGCAGATCAAGCTGGCCTCAAACTCAGAGATTCTCCTGGTTCTCTGCCTCTGCCCCCAGAGAGTGCTGGGATTAAAGGTGTTGGACACCAACACCTAGCTAGCTTTTTTTTAAAGGCAGATAATCTGGATGCTTGTTACCTTAGCATATAATCAGTGAAAGGTCATCTGCTGTACTGTACACAGAAATAACAGGCTATCACTAAAGCATGCACTACCCCATACAGTAGCAACATGAAAACTGGATGACAGGGAAGGTAATACGGCCTCATTATTTGTTGCATTGGTGAATACAAAATCCTATGTTTTGTCTCATCACACTTCCTCAGTCGATAAGAACCAAAGAAACTTGCTAAACACCTTATAAGAAAGCTCATTCTCGGAATGACACAAGCACAAATAGAATTACAGAGTTCAAGATACAGATAAAATAGTCTAACCACCTCAGCTGCTAATATAGTAAGACATATGCCATACACGTAAAAATCAGATGAATAAAATTAATTGAAACCCAATGTTGAATGGCTAAAAAGTTAAAATATGAATTAAACATAAGGCTATGGGCAACAAGAACAATCAAGTAATCTCCCCAACAGCAGTTCACTTCTCACCTACTTCTGCCTGACAGAAACATGCAGGATCAGCAGAGCCTGGGAAAAGCCTCAGGTGTGATGACACAAACTCTCTAAACCAGGATTCCTCAAGAAGAACCTAAAACCAGATAGAGCTCAGGAAATTAATGTTTTGAAACTACACTGCTATCATTTCCCTTCAAGATGACTGGAAAGGGAAGCAGGAGACAGGCGGGGAGCACACGCCTTTAATCCCAGCGCTCAAGGAGGCAAAGGCAGGCTCCAAAGTAATAGAGGAAACCTATATCAAAAAAAAAAAAGGGGGGGTGATCCAGCTCCTCTATGTGTTCACTAACAAACTAACCTTTGACAACAGTCTCTTCACACCACCTGTGGAAATCTTTGGCAATCAATCTTCACTAAAGCCACAGACAAAAATTACTATCTACATCGTTAAAGAATCTGGAATGTAAGTAAAAATTGGAAACTGAGTGATATAAATGTGTACAGCCCATCCTTGAAAGTCCAGCGTTTAACAAGCGAAATAAGACTGCAGAGGTTCAAGGTGGCCAGTCCTCCACAGCCAGACTAAGCCATGTGAGACATTGTTTAACAACTTAGAAAAGGCTAGCAGGGCAAACAGAAACTAGCTGGATATTGGTAAGAAACCAGCTCCTAGTGCTAACCAGGCTGTGGTTGTATCCTGTTCATTTCTGTGCTGCCTCAACGCTACTGTTTATCTTTCAGATACACCTGATGCCTTTGCAGAGGAAAGGCCTCTTAGCATTGGTTCAGAGTATTCAACAAGTGGGCAAAACAGAACTGGCCACAAGATGATAACGTTTGCAGACAGGTAAGGGATGTGTGAGGCTTTAAAACACACACAGACAGAACCCATTTTTTTTCTCAGGGGGGAAAAAAAAAATAAATGTATCCAAAACTCCTACCAAATGTTCAGAAATTTGTGTCACTACACCACCCAGAATTCTGCTTACTTTTTTCTATTCTCCTGGCCTGCTTAACAGTGACTTTCAGGCAACTCTTTGAGAAGCACCTTTGCCTGCTTCCTCGCACAGACACCTTCCTGCTCTACAGCTCCCTCTCTGCTCTTTCCAATTTTAATGCCAGTATTTAAATCTATTAAAAAACAAACAGCCAAAAAACTTGTTCTTCACAAACTCCAACTTCGCCACAAGAAACCCAAATCCTATCCTCCAAACCAGCTTACATTCTCCGACAGACAGACCTAACACCGAAATACAATCCTCATTATTTATTTCTACTTGTCAGGTAGCCAACCGCGAAGTAAACTTTGTATTCTAACTTCCAGTTAATAACTTTGAAGCTTCAAAGCATCGTGTGTGGGAGCCACGACGATGAGCTGCCACAGACTTGGCTTCGTACTCGGACTTTACAAGCCTCTGCTGTTTTAAGCTGAGCGGCCACCACGTAAAGATGAAAAGGGGCAAACAGATGGTCGCTGACTCCCAGGAAGTAAACTCAACCGAAAAGGGTGCCACACAGGCTTGCTCCCCGAATCTCCGCCTAAGCAACGCATGCACAAACACACACACACACACACACTCCCTGCCCCGGGAAGGCTTTTTTAAGTTGTTAGAAATAAACGATCCTGATTGCTTTCCTCGCCGGGCCGGAAGATGGGGAGCCCGAAAGCATGGAGTCCGTGCAACGGGCGCTTTAAATAGCCCAGGAGAGTTTCCAAGGTGGCACTGGAGGAGCCGCGGCAGCCGCGAGTGAGTGCCCCGTTCCCGGGCAGCGGCGAGAGGCGGCCGCCCACAGGGCCACGGGCAGCGAGCGAGCGAGCGAGCGGCTCCCAGCCCGCCGCAGCCGGGTCGGAGGGCCGGCCGGCTCGCACCCGCCCGCTGGGCCGCAGGCCTGTGTGTGAGCAGCGCCCGCCTGGCCCTACGCCGGCCGCACCGACGGAGGCACGGACGGACGGACGGCCAAACGACGGCCGAGCCCACGGCGCCCGAGGAGCGGGACGCGTCCCGATGAGGCGGGCGCGAGTCCGGCGGGGCCCGGCCCGAGCCCCGCGCCCGCCCGCCGCCGCCTACCTGTCTTCGCTCTTGTTTTTCTGTTTCTTCCCCATGGCTCGGCAGCGGCGCTCGCGGCCCCGGCGTCCCGCTCCGGTGTGTCACACGCCCGCCGTCTCCCGGCCGACTCCAAAGCCCGCTCGGCGCCGCCCGGCCGCCCGGCCGCCTCTCCCCGCCGCCGCCGCCGCTCGCACCCGGCTCCACACAAACGCGCGCACCGGGACACGGCACATATGGTGTGAGCCCTCAGCACGCAAGCGCATCGCCCCGCCGCCTCGGCGTGGGGACGCAGGGCGCGGCTCATCGAGAGCGGCGCTTCGGATAGAGCGTCTCCCGTCGACCCCCGCCGGCCGGATGGGGGAACCCGAGCGCCCCCTAGCGGCAAATGGGTGTGCTGCCGCGCATCGACGGACGGCGGCTCCGCTCCCCGGTTCTAGAACCTGGGGGACTGTGGACAATGAGGCGTTCCGTTTCCCGCGGCAGCACCCTCCTCCCCCCCCCCCGTCCTGAGAATTCCCTCGACCCGCCCTGCGTCTCCTCGACTTCGCCTACAGCAAGTCCATTCGTTACGGCACCGCAAGGAGCCAATGATGCGCGCGACACGCACCCACTCAGTAACACTGTGTGCATTTATTAACGGGAAAAGATGCGAGGGCGCAGCGACCACAACGTGAACCCTGAATGTGCGCACGTCCTAAAAGTTCATATGTCCCGAGGAGTCAGGAGAGAAGATGCTGGCGCGGTGCACATGTTCACTCTCCGTCGGGTGCTGGGGTCCATGTTACTAGTGCGAGCTACGCCTTGATAGTGATAGTGCATCGTGAGCTACACTTGCAACTTTGGAAACCATTCGGCTCGAAGCAAACGGAACCCCGCGGTCGCTAGGCAGCAAGAGCGGGCGCAAACGCGCGGCCTGCGCACGAGAAAAACTACAGTTCCCAGGGTCCTCCGCGCGATTCCCTCCACTCGTTAGCCCACAAGTATAGGCCCAAAATCTTGTAGTTCCGGGTGGCGGAGGAGAGTCGCACTTCCGGAGGACTTCCATCACTCGCCGGCCGACCGCCCAACCTCGGGGGCGGAGGGGCGGGGACTCACATTGTCTCGCGAGAGGACTTTAGCCAATGAATAGGGAGGACCCACAGAACTGCGAGGCTGGGACGTGCGGCGACCTGGTCGGTATTCTTGATCCGCAGCTTCCTGTGCCCGGAGGCGTCGCCCGTAGCCCAGGTACGGCAGGAGCTGCTGAGACCTACGCCTCCGCCTCCCAGTGCTGAAGGACGGACCACGGCTGCACATCCGGCGGGGTCGGGCGTGGTTGGGGTGGGTCGGGGAGGGCGGGGCTGGGACAGCCTTGTCTGCGAGCCGGAGGCCGGGACGCATGCGCCGAGGGGGTGCGGAATCGCTTAGTCCAGCCCCACCCGGAACTCCTCGGCTGCCCCTGGAGCTTAGGGACCCGGGGTTACGGCTTCCGGTAGGAGTCAGAGGGCAGTGGAGGGGTTAGGTGTGCGCCGGTAAGAATAAAAGTCTATAAATGGAAAGTCACGGGCGGGGAGCGCTAGGCTGCCCCTTACCCCGCCCCAGGGCGCTGGCCACCGCCGCCCAGCCTAGCCCTAGCGCGGCTAGGATGGTCTGAAATTCCCGATCTTCTGCCTTTGAGAATTGAGGCTGGTTTGTTTGTGACGTGATTTTGATAGGCTGGGCCTGTGGGCACGCGCTCGGGGGAGTGCGGGTTGACTTGATTGCGTTAAAGAAAGCGAGGAGACCCTGCCCCTTCATGCTGTACCGCTCTGTCCCCCGAATTGGAACCCTAGATTAGGTGTGGGTGGAGAGGAGGGTGGACACAGGCAGGCACGCGTCACACCATTTCTCTCTGCTTATGATTGGGCTCAGTGTCTTCTGTGTTGAGTTCCTGCCTCGGTGTCTGGAACCCGATGGGAATAAACCTGTCTCCTGTAAAGCTGTTTTTGTTAGGATATTTCTGAAAAAGTATAGAAATGAAACTCCTTATGGCAGTGTTCCAAGACCCTGTGTTTAAACAAAAAAAAAAAAAAAACCCGAAAGTGTAACATAATGCTTGTTTCTTGTGACTCTCCCAGCACCTGGGCCGGTTAGAACAATGGAAGGTAATGGGTCGATCGACATGTTCTCAGAGGTCCTAGAGAACCAGTTCCTCCAGGCTGCTAAGCTCGTGGAAAGTCACTTGGACTCTGAAATTCAGAAACTGGATCAGATCGGTGAAGATGAGCTCGAACTCCTCAAAGAAAAAAGGCTGGCCGCACTTAGGAAGGCCCAGCAGCAGAAACAAGTAACCCTCCTCCTGCTCCCTGCAGTCGCCTTGGCAGTGTGCTCCTGATGGCAGTGTGCTATCATGTGACCTCCCTCCTTACGTTCAGGGTGTTCTGAACTGAACGCTCTGTCACTGTTAAATGTTTTCCCAGAAGTATAATTTGAGGGAAGACTTGGGCAGGATGTAACACTTAATTGAGGAGCTGATGTATAAAAGAGAGATTAAAACTTCTGTTTCAGACCAAGCTAAGGTCCACATACCTAATTGAAGACACACAGTGGTTCCACGGGGAGAAGATGTTTCTTAGTGTTTAAGCATGTGCATGTTTTTATTAAATTGTCTTTTTTCGGGGGGGGGGAGTGTCGGGCAGGAACTCACTGTGCAGCCATGACTGGCCTGATTCTGCCTCCAGGAATGCTAGGATTGAAGGAGTGTCCACCACACCCAATTCTGTGTTGTGGTTTTTTGTTTTGTTTTGTTTTTCCACAAAAACTCAGTGAGATGATTGGCTTATCTTACCCTCTTCCAAAAGAGAAAATGAAGGCTCAGAAAGATCATTAAAATTCTTTCTAGCTGAGTAAGTGGTAGGAAGGGTATTGAAACTTTTGCCTTCATTGTTTCTGTTTTAATTTTTCTAATTTTTAACCAACTGGTTGAAAGGCATAGTGAGTGTCTAGTTGAGCTGACAAGCTCTCTGCCACCGGAAAGGTAGAAGGGGCTGAAAGTTCTCAGGCTTATTTGATAGGGGTGCGTGCCTTGGCTTGTGAAGCTGAATCGTAGGTGAGGTTTTCCTTGGTTGTGAACACCACATGAGTAGTTCTTCTGAGGCCTCTGCTCACTGATGGCTAGTCTAGAAGCCCTTGCCTGTTGGAGATTGTTATCAGAAGGAGATCGGTGGGCTGCTGAGCTGCTGCAGCAACCTCCTTGTCTCCCCCCCCCCAAATTGATGGTTTATTTCACAGGATGGTTTGTTTTGCCATTTCTTATTTTTGAGATTATAATACAGTTGCATCATTTCACCCTCCATCCCATATGCTTCCTTTCAAATCCATGGCCTCTGTTTCCATCAACTGTTACTACATTCATATGTGTAGATACATTCGTATTTCTAAATATAGTCTACCCAGTCTGTGTAATGTTACACGTACATTTTAAAGGTTGACCATTTGGTACTGGATAACCGATTGGTGTGCTCTTCCCTGAAGAAGACTACTCCCATTCTCAGCATTCCGTAGTTTCCTGTAAGAATATGATTCTTTTTAAAGTATAGAACAGAGTGTGTCTCAGTGGTAGAGCTCTTGCTAGCCTGCTCTTGGTCCTGGGTTCAGTCCCCAGCATCACAGAAAGAAAACAAACAGAAAAAGCCTTTTGTAATGATTTGGCTCAAATGATCCTGATTTTAGTAGTTTAAAGAGCACACACGTGAAAGTTAAATGGGTATTTTCATATTATGTTTCTCAAACCTAAATTCCTACTGTGAAACTTCTAATGAAGCAAATAAATTACTGAGATGGAATTATCTTAATTCATGCTATGGAAAAGTCATAAATGCAGACTAATTTTGCATTGACTGCCACTGGAATGGTAGAAAAGTTAATTGCTGAAAGGGATGCTTTTTGCTATGAGATGGAATTGATTTCTTTAGAAGATAGCAGTAACTAAGACACTTAAAATACCAAGTATCACCGAAAGACATTTCATCTGGGTTGTATGCTTCCTTTGAAATTAGGAATGGCTTTCTAAAGGACATGGGGAGTACAGAGAAATTGCCAGTGAGAGAGACTTTTTTCAAGAAGTCAAGGAGAGTGAAAAAGTGGTTTGCCATTTCTACAGAGACACCACATTCAGGTAACTTTGCTTCCCTCCCTGAAGTCAGTGTTCCTGTGAGAATGGTTTGTTGTCCCTCAACCATGTTCCCACTGTGTAGCTCTGAAGACATCTTAGACCTCTTACCAAGACACTGATTGTTTTCTCATTGTGCTGTGTTTGCTGGGAAGGGGACAGCAACAGCTTTCATAATTGGTGTTTATCTATTCACTCTGTCCTCTTGATAAGGAGATAGTAAGTAACTTGACCGTTTCATTGGAACCTTAGCTGGAACTGCCAGGTTTGGCTGAGTAGTTTTCCTTTGAGCAATCAGAGTCTAAGGAACCCCTTAGGGTGAGTCACACACACACACTCCCAAGTGATTGAGATATAAATATGTATGTATGTATGTATGTATTTATATGTACATATATATATATATATATATATATATATGTTTCTCTTTTTAAAGATTTATTTATTTATTATGTATATAGTGTTCTGCCTGCAGGCCAGAAGAGGACACCAAATTATTACAGATGGTTGTGAGCCACCATACAGTTTCTGGGAACCGAGCTCAGGTCCTCTGGAAGAACTCCCATTGCTCTTAACCTCTGAGCCATCCATTTCTCCAGCCCCCAAGTTGTGTTTTTGAGAGGGAGCTTTTTATGTACGAGGTAGCTCTTCTACAACTGAGCTACATTCCCAGCCCAAGAGGTTATGTTTTGAAACATAGGACTCAATTTTGGGAGTTTTGTGTATGTGTATTGTTGGGGCTCCACGCACACACACACTTCAAAACTGATTAGTTGCCCACCTTTAAAAAATTACAATTTAAGAATTAGCCAGATTTCAGAAGTTTTAAAAGTTAAGAAAGCTGATCCAGACCTAGAATTACAGCAGCAGTTTCCTGGTGCAGCCTCTCATAGATGGGCACATGGTAAATTAACTTCCTATTGTATCTCAGTCCTGCCTTCTCCTTCCTGTAGCCATCTGCCTTTGTCTTAGCCTCAGAACCCGCCCTCTTCATTATCAACACCCTCAGAGGTGGAGTGCCTGAGATTGGTTCTCTAAGATAATGAGAACAAATACTGTGACAAATGAGAGAATAGCGGAGCTTTAAACATTGCCCCTAAGTACCAGCCTGCAGCAGTTACTGGAAGGCATCTCACTGAGAGCAGATAAGGGTGAGGGTGCTTTCACTTGTTATCATATGTCTTTCTCTGCTCGATGGTTGACCACACACACACACACACACACACACACACACACACGAAGAGCATTTACCTGTCACTAGCTCTGGAGCAGAGCTGTAGACAGGAAGTGAAGACCAAGTAAATATGTGTGGTGGACAGGAAACTGAATGACTGGAATGCTCACCTGGAGGCAGAACCAGGAGAGCAAAATTCACACCACCCATTAACTTTTGTATAGAACCCCAGCATCCTGGGAGTGGATTTGTTACATTTGTGACATACACTTTTTTTAATCAAACGTTTATAGCAGCCCTTTGAGGTGTGGGTTCTAATTCTCTGTGTCTTGTATGGAAAGATGAAATGACTCAGCTACTAAATAATAGAAGAGATCTGAATCCATGTGTAAGCCTGAGACTAACATTATTAGTGCTTCTATATTTAACTTTTAGATTTATTTATTTTGCTTTATTGTATAAGTGTGTCTTGCTAGCATGTCTATATTTGCAGCATATGCGTGTCTGCTGCCCACAAACATCAGAAGACCAAATCAGATAGATCCCCTGGAACTAAAATCACAGGTGGTTGGGAACCATCACCATGCAGGTGCTGGCAACACAGCCTGGGTCCTCTGCAAGAGCAGCCAGTGCTCTTACCTGCTGAGCCACCTCTCCAGCCCCGCTTTTGCATTTTTAAACATTTTGAGTTTTTGTTTTGTTTTTGTGGATGTTTTTCTTTGTTATTTGTTTTCTGGAGGCTTTCACTGTTTTGTGTTGGTGTTGGTAGTCTCTGTGGTGTTAAAGAGTGAATCCAGGGTTTCATACATGTCACAATTTTTATTTTTTAAGACAGGGTCTGCTGTATAGCTCTGTCTGGCAAGGAGCTCGGATAAATTCACCTGCTTCTGCCTCCCAACTGCTGTAATTAAAGGTGTGCTAGATTTTAAAAAATAGGTTTGTAGTTAGTTTTTTATTACTCTTTATTCTTTGGGAGGCCTGCCACTCAGCTCCCAAATCATGACACAGAGGCTTATTATTTCTTATAAATGACTGGCCTTAGTTTTTAGTTTGGCTTATCTCTAGGCAGTATCTCAACTTAAATTGTCCCGCCTGCCTTTCCTCTGGGCTTTTCCCTTCCGTACTTCGGGAATCTGACTTTCCCTCTTCCTCTGTGTGTGCTGGCCTTTTCTTTTCTCACCCCTTCATCTGTCTTGCTTCTTTTCCCTCTAATGTTCTCCTTCTGCTTATTCTCTCAGCCGCAGCCTCACCGGTCTCTCTTCTGCCTAGCTTTTGGCCGTTCAGCTCTTTCTTAGACCAATCAGGTGTTTCAGACAGGCACTTGGATTGGTCCCAGTCATGGTGGTCTGCACCTGTAATTTCATTTCTTTTGGGATTGATGTGAGAAGAGGTGCAACTTTGAGGCCAGCCTGGGCTACATAGTGAGATCTCATCTCAACACAGCAGCAAAATATGTTCATTAACAAATGGTGTGCAGAGACTTAATTGAAATAGGTTCCTTATACAGTTAAAAATGTGGGATAGGTTTATGTGCAGACTTCTTACATACAGATTGACTGTTTAGAGCATCCTTTAAAACCTGTTTTTTGTTCTCTTGCCATTTATTTCTAAAATCTTCTCTTGTTTGCTATTTTGGTTTTTTAAAACAGGTCCCTGTGTAGTCCTGGCTGTCCTGGAACTCACAATGTAGACCAGATTGCCCTAGAACTCAAGAGATGTGCCTGTCTCTGCCTCCCAGTTGCTGGGATTAAACTCCTGTGCACTCCCAGCCCCTCCACAGAGGACTCTGACGCACCTGTGTGTTTTAAAAGTAATCAACTATTAGCTGGTTGTAGTGGTGCATGCACTTAATCCCAGCACTCAGGAGACAGAGGCAGATCTGAGTTTGAGGCCAGCCTGGTCTACAGGGTGAGTTCCAGGACAGCTGGGGCTACACAGAAAAACTCTATCTCAAAAAACAAAATAAGTAAAATTTGACTATAATCAATACCTGTGTTTAAGAACCACCGACCCTAAAGATTGGCAGTCTGTTTCAAAAATACTGGGAGCTTTAATGTAAAGAAAACATCACTTTCTCTTCAGTAAATGGTTTAATAAAAATCACTACAGAGCCGAAAGTGAAGTTTGTTGGGTTCTGTCTCTAGCACTGGGGAGTTGAAGGAGTTGGAATCACACTGGTATCACTCATTTCTTAAGGCCACACTAGCCATATATTTATTTCATTCATTCATTTATTTTTAGTTTTTCAAGGCAGGATTTCTCTGTGAAACAGTCCTGGCTGTCCTGGGACTCCCTCTGTAGACTAGGCTGGCCTCAAACTCACAGAGATTCACCTGCCTCTGCCTCCAGAGTGCTCTGAGTAAAGTTGTGCGCCAACAACACCCGCCTCGCACAGCCATACTGAAGAGTATTATAACCTTTAACCGATAAGCTTCCCTGATAGAGTTACATGAGTCAGGGAGTTCCTGATGACTCCAGTCTTTGGGGGAGGGGGGGTAGTTTTTGGTTTTTCCAGATAGTGTTTCTCTGTGTGGCCCTGGCTGTCCTAGAATTTGCTCTGTAGACCATGCTAGCCTCCACTTCAGGGACTGGCCTGCTGTAATGGTCTGCCTCTGCCTGCTGGGTACTAGGTTAAAGTTGTGAGCCACCACTGCCCAGCTCTGGGGACCCCAGCTTTTAACCCTAAATTCCAAATTTGACACCAGCTAAATTTTTGCCTCATGTGAATTCTATCAGCTTCAGATCTGTCCCCCTTCATCCTTATGAAGACACCAGGAAATGTTTGATCATAAGGGAACCTTTTGTTTTTAATCATAGATTATAGCAACTCGTAAAATCGAAGGTCAACAGAAAACTATAAAGAGCAATGCCCCGTGATGCTCCCTTTAGCTCTTACCTCTCTGCTGTTAACTCCCAGGTGTAAAATACTAGACAGACATCTGGCAATTCTGGCCAAAAAACATCTTGAAACCAAGTTTTTGAAGCTAAATGTGGAAAAGGCACCGTTCCTCTGTGAGAGACTTCGGATCAAAGTCATCCCCACACTAGCACTCCTGAGAGATGGCAAGACACAAGACTATGTTGTGGGATTCACCGACCTAGGAAATACAGATGACTTCACTACGGACACATTAGAGTGGAGACTTGGTTGTTCTGACGTTATCAATTACAGGTAACCCTTAGCAAAAACAAGCCAAGAAATAGGCTTTTATGAGATTTATTTATTTGTTTTGTGTGTTAACATTTATTTTATTTTGTGATATAAAATCCTGTTGGCTAAAATGGAGACAGCTTGGGAAAAGCACCTTTCTTTCCCCCCCATCCCTCACCCCTCCCCGACAGGGTTTCTCTGTGATCTTACAGTAAAACCAAATTCCAGATGAAAACTGAGGCTTGGAGGCAGCCTAGAAGTTTTCAACCTAAGAACTGTTACTGAAACTAATTTTGGAAACCCAAACTGACATTCCAGAATAAATTACCTTTTGGGGGAGGGGTTGTTTTACTGTGTTAGAGATTGAACTCAGAACCTTGCACGAGCTAGTCAAGTCCCCTGTCACTGAGTTGTACCTAAGCCTCACTTCCACAATGTATGACTGACTTAAGTGATCCTTGGCGATAAGATTAAAATATAAAACACATGCCTACAGTGGTCATACACTTTTGTAATTTCATGTTTGCAGTTCTGAAGTGCCTCACTACCACACCACAACAAAACCCCAGCCCCGAAGACTGATGAAGCAGTAGGCTTTTACTATAAGCATTTATACATCACACGCCCAGTCTGAAATTCTAATGGTTCCATTGCTTACGTAACTGAGGATGGTCTTACTTGTGGGACAGTCTAAAATCCAGCTTCCATTTTTTGTGCATTTCCAGATAGAAATTACCACCGAGTTTTGTGCCTATTTTTGCTTTAAAAAGAAAAAATGAAAAGAGAAAGACAGACAAGGAAGCAGAAAAGTCTCCCTTTTCTCTCCCCTGCTTTCCCCTACTACTCTGAGTTCCCACTAACATGGATGAATCCTTCCTGTACTATGGAAGTCCATTTCTTATTATTAATATTAGCATTTGTTCAACAAAATGTTACATTTTGAAATTTTTTCAAATTTTTTTTTTCTTTTGGTTGTTGTCTTTTGAGACAAGGTCTAACTCTACAGTCCAGTAATGTTAATCCTCCTGCCTCAGCCTTCCAAGTGCTGGGATTACAGGGTGGACCCACCATGCCCAAGTTGATTTCAGATTTTAATTAAGTTGCAAAGTAGCAAAAAGCATTCTTACATTTACCATATACCCTTATTTTAAATGTATGTGCCAAGTATACAACAAATTGTTTTTAGAACCATCTGAGTATAATTCTTTATTTCTGAATGTATATTTCCTAAGAATAAGGACATTTTCTTGTATCTGGCCTGTTCGGTTACTAAAATAGCAGTGATACAGTTTATAGAACCTACTCATATGTACCACCGTCCTTTTATTCTCCATGTCTGAAAAATGTGTCACTTAGTTATTGCATTTATTTCTGTAACAATTTCTATATTAGTTTTCAAAGCTGACAGATTTTATAAGTATAAGCTAGTTAATTTCTCAGATGTTCTCCAGTTCAGGTCTATATGTGTATCTCAGCATCAGACTTGGATCTTCTATTGGGGCAGATTGCTACAGGAGGAACTTTTGTGTTGCTTGCATTTATTTACTTGTCCATTTAGTGAATAGTCCAGGCTATGAATGATTTTATTCTGTGGGTTATAGTCTGTAAGACTCCATTTTCCTTCAGACCCTTCCTCTATGACCCAAGCAAAGTGCTTTAGGAGAGTTTATATTCCATTCTGTCTCTAAAATTAGCTGTGTTTCTAAGAAGTTGTGCTTCCAGTCAGTGGCACATGGTAGCTTTTTCTTTCCTATTTTTCATTAATTGATTAATTTATTTACTGTTTATTTAGGGCAGGCTCTCACTATATAATCCAAATGGTTCTCAACCTCACAGCACTACTTGAGCCTCCTGGCAACTGGAATTACAGGCATGTGCCAGTAACTACCATCTGGATGCCAGAAATACTCCCCAGACACACATACAAAACTATGTGATCATTTATGCCAGTCCCAGGCTGACGGTAGTGCATTCCTTGGGTTTTGTGTGCAGAAATGTAAACATTGTTGTGCCACACATTAAGAGTCACAGCAAGAGCACAAACACAGCAATGTGGCCTGTCATCATCATTAGCACAGGGTCAGCACATCCTGTCTGCTTTGGAATGTTAATGCTCAGTGTACAGAGGGCAGGGCTCCATCTCATCGCCCCTAAAATGTTTATGATAATGATTATGATCGTGATACACAAGGAACTCAAACGCTGATCTAATACAGTTAAGTAAGGTGTGAAACTATTAATCTCTAATAATAATGCATTTTACAGTCTCTCATCCCAAATGTATTAAATCATAAAAATAAAATGTTCTTGAACTTTGTTTCACTTTTAGTGGAAATTTAATGGAGCCACCGTTTCAGAGCCAAAAGAAATTTGGGACAAACTTCACAAAGCTGGAAAAGAAAACTATCCGAGGAAAGAAATATGATTCTGATTCTGATGATGACTAGACTATGCTGTACCTGTCTGTCTGTCTGTCTTTGTCTGTCCACTTACTTCAGAGTTAAGTGTGTTTCTACAGTCCCTTGATTTCTGCCCATTGACCATCTGATACTCGAACCCCAGGGTTCACACTACTTCCACATGGAAGGGCGTCGTTAATTACTATTTTGTGTGTGGCCATTATGTGTAACTTAAGAATATATTAAGTTACCTGGAAAGGGTCTGAATTCTATTTTTTGTGATTAGTTGTATCATAACATAATTCTATTATCTTTATACCACTCACACTTGTGTTTTTAATCTACTGAATTAGAAATAAAAATTCAACCAACTATTCCAGGATGTAGTGAGTGCTGCTTATAGGAAAGTCGGGTGACGTTTCATGGTGTGCCATGTGCACTTGTCAGTGACCCCTCATTTCACTGGGGGAGTGTGCTTCAGGAACCATTAAAGACTTGCCCCTCAGTTCCGGGTGCAGCATGTGGAATGTGCTGATACCAGTAGAAAGCGCAGGTTTTAAGCACACTGCCTTATGTAAAGGGGCCCCTTTGCTTACATCTGAGACATGCATAAAGTAACTAGGAAATGTCTTGAGTGGCAGCATATGGAACTCCGATGGCTGCTCAGCAAAACAATTTTAGCATAAGTAAAAGTTATCTTTTAAAAGTGTAAGTCTGGAAACAACTGTATTTGGTAAGAGCACAGCAACACAAACATTAAAGAAAAAATAAATTCTTGTGGATCATGTGCTTAGTGTGAACAAATTCTTGGGTTTGGTGCCCAGAAATAAGTAAGTTTTGGTCAGAACAGTGAGTGTGGCACCAGTGTGGAAAGCTGCTGGCCACTAACCTTAAGGACCTAAGTTCAACCCCCAGGGACCCACTTGGAAGGAGAGAAGCAACTCCTGCACGTTGTCGTGTAACATATACGCATAAGTCCAGTAAACACAAGTTGAATGTCAAAGGGTGACTTGGGATTTGGAGACGACCTAGAGCAGGAGAGAAGGGGAAAGTGCAGAGCAAACAGTAATAAGCTGAAAATGACGTTGCGGGGCTGGTGGTTGGCACAGCAGTTAGAGCACAAAGCACACATGTACATGTACACACATCCAGGCAAGATACATGTGTACGGGTAAACTAAGGTGGATCTAATTAAAAATACATAAAAACCTAGTGCTTCAACAAACCTGTTCTGAGCAGTTGAGAGGAAAAGCACAGCAGAAAAATTCAAGTAAAATCTAAATGGCTAATTATGAACAACTCTATACCAATAAACTAAAAAAAAAAAATCCTGGAAAGACCAACTAAAAAAGTACCTAAGAAGGAATAAAAAGTGGATAGGTATCTAGCGATGGCCCGATGGTTAAGAGCACACAAACCTGCTTTTCCAGAGAGCTCAGGTTTGGCTCCAAGGGCCCGTGTCAGTGGTGGCTCATAGCCGCTTGTAACTCAACGCCCGAAGGGGCCTGGGGCCCTTTTCTGTTCTCTGCAGGCACCCGCACACACAAGTGCAGACTCCGACATACAAGAAGGAAATCCTTTATTTTATTTAGGCAGATAGATAGAATTTCTAATGGAAAAGTACAACACCAAATGACTATACTGATAATTCAGCAAAACATTTTTAAAGAATAATTAACATCAGTTTTCACAAATTTTAAAACTACAGCATGAGATGACTTTATCTCCTGCTCTTGGGCTAGCATGAAGCTAACACCAATGCCAGACTGCAACATCACAAAATTATAGAGACCAATAACCTCTGAACACTCAAAAATACTAGCAAACTGAAGCCCAGCAACATAAGAAAACAAGATTGTATCTTATGATCACACATGTGCATATACCCAAACATAGACAGATACACATAATTTAAAACAAGTCTTACTAAACAGAATCTTAGGGGGTTTTGTTTTGTTTTTTGAGACAGGGTTTCTTCCTGTATACCTGGCTGTCCTGTAACTAGCTCAGTAGATCAGGCTGGACTCAGACTCAGAGATCTGCCTCCCCAATTGGGATTAAAGGCTTGCACCACCACCGCCTGACACAAAATCTATTTTTAAATTGGTGTAATTCATCCTGTAGCTACAATCGGAAGCAAGTGGGAACAGCTTCCCTGACAGCTGACCTAAAGCAAAACCAGAAACAAGAGGCTTCACAACAGGCTCTGGGGTAGACAGCAGACCCAAAGCTGCCTCTGACCCAGCAAGGAAGAGTGAGAAGAAAAAAGTAGTCTGTATTCTAAAGATAAAGACGGGGAACGATTCAGAAATCCACAAAGGTAGCATGAAAGCCTGTGGAAAAGGTCTAGTGACAGAAAACCAACCCAAGCATATGTGTGACTCAGTGGCAAGGGGTTATGTCAGGTAAGCCGGGCAGTCCTGGTGAAGTCCAGCAACCCTACCTTCAGGAAAGCCACAGCCCTCAGACCCAGATGTGGGCTTTGATTCGACCCTGACTGCTCTGGCAGACAGGTGTGCAATAGAGGGGACTCCCACAGCTGAGCAGGCCGGGCCCAGGTGCCAGCTTGAGGGCGAACTGAGCTGCACTGGAGGCCTGAGAATGGGGAACAACCACACAATGGCGAGCCCAAGTTCAGTCAGCATGGTTCAATTTTTCTGCCAGCCTGGTCCCACAGCCATGTCAGCCCCCAAATAACACTCAGAGACGCTCTATTAAATATAAAGCTGTTGGCCTGTTACTAGCGTTTCTTATTGGCTAGCTCTGTCTTAAATATTAACCCATTTTGCATCTCCCAGCAGACAACCCTGGGAGGAGGCTATGTAGAATGGGGAGAGAAGGGGGGGAGACTCTGACAACTAATGTAGGACAGAAGTTAGGGCCGTACGGTGCACAGGATAAAAATCCAGCCCTCGTTTCGAGGAGCCGATCACATCAACTGTAGCCCTATGCCCGTGGTCAGCAGATGGGTACAGATGCAATGCCTGGAGACTAAAGCTCCGGCAGACAAGCTCCCACAACCGCACCCTTCCGGTAAGGTGAGTGAAAGTACGGAGTCAAAAAACGTGCAACTTGCCGTCCTGATCGCTTCTATGCTTCCAGTGCACAGGGAGACGTCCACTTGTGAATGAATAGCCTGGGGAGTGAACGTGATGAGACTATCCAGCCCACAGACTGCAAAACTAAGTGTGGCCAGTAGAGGACCCTACTACACAAAAAAGGGAAGCTACTGAAGTAGAAACAGGTCCTATGGGCTCCAGACACTTGCCCAACAGGGCTTAACCATAGAAAAGGCCTCCGGTTCAGCAGCCCTCACTCCCACACAGAGGCTCTCCGGCCCTGAGAGACAGTCCCTTGACTCTTCATCCTTTCCATGGCCTCCTTGCATTTGCTTGTTCTTAAACTCACAGCAGTTCTTTTACTTTATCCTATTTTTTAAAAAATGTTTTGTATATTTTTTGTTTGTTTCATGGAATCATCTAGTTTTGATTGTGCATTATTTTTCACTAATAGGCAATCTTTTTTCTTGCTTTCCTTCTGTGTTCCTCTCAATTAGACTTTCAGCAGTATGTTGACTTTGTCGTGTTGGGGATACTCCTAAGTTTGCTGTTTTAAAACTCTTTATTTTGTACTCCCTTTCTCTGAGGGGAGAGGTTGGGACAGGTTCACTCTATGTAGCTCTATGTAGACCGCTAGCCTTGAACTCAACAGATCTGCCTTTGGAATGCTGGAACTGAATATGCTGCCAGCAAGCCCACTTAACTAATTTTGTTTTTGAGTGCTATCATTATTGAAAAATCTGGGATTTTATTACTTTTTTCTCTTCTGATTTTTCTCTTTTTCCCTTCCACAACATCCTTCTCTATTTTCTTCTTTTGCTTCTCATTCTTCTCTATTTTCCCCTCTTCCCTGCCTTCTTCCTTTATCTCATCCACTTGCTATTGCCACATTCACCCTAAATAATTTTTACCTTTAGAACATCCTATATTACTTTTTCCATTCTCTGATTCATGACCACATGAATGCACTTTAAGTTATTTCAGGCGTAGTTCTATATTTGAAACTGTTGCTGTTATAATAGTTTGTTTTCTCCATTCTGGGTAGTATTAGAGATTGAGTCCCGATAGTAGGTTGCTTATTAAAATTTGCAAATGAAACCAAAAGAGATAACCAAACCAAAGATGTACAAATTTCATCATAGAAACATGGGGAGGGGGAAGCAAGGCAACAAGGTACCTTTGCATTGTTTTTAAGAGGCGAAAGATTTGTATTTTAGTGTGTGTGTGTGTCTGTGTGTGTGTGTGTCTGTGTGTGTGTGTCTGTGTGTGTGTGTCTGTGTGTGTGTCTGTGTGTGTCTGTGTGTGTGTGTGTGTGTGTGTGTGTGTGTGTGTGTGTGCCACAGCACGTGGGGAGGTCAGAGGAAAACTTGGTTCTCTCCTTCTACGATTTGAGTTCTGAGAGTGGGACTCAGGTCATCAAGGTTGGCATAGCAGGTAAAGGTGCCGGCTGCCAATGCCTGACAACCTGAGCTTGATCCCCAGAACTTAGGCAAACACCGGTGGTGGCAGCACTGAGCAGTAATCCAGTGCGCCCTAGGAAGAGAGGCAGACAGGAGACTAAACTTGTGGTCCAGCCAGCCTCTGCACACTGTAATGAAGAAACGTCTCCCCAACAAGGGTAGAAAGGGAGAGGCTAAAATCCAAAGGTTGAAGGTTGTCTCCTGACCTTCACACAAGCAGGCACATCTACATCACATCTGCATACAGGAACATGCGCATGCACACACACACACACACACACTCACACGCTCATATACACTCACACTCATACACACACACTCACACACACTCACACACACACTCACACACACACTCACACACACTCTCTCTCACTCACACACACACACACACACACACACACACACACACACACACACAAAAGGTTCTTAGCCCCCGAGGCAAAAAGCAACAAAACAAAGCCAGCATCCTGATACCAAAACTGGTTAAGGACATAACAACCATAGAAATTACAGGTCAATTTCCTTGAACATAGGCAGAAAAAAACAATCCCCCATAAAATACATACAAATTATGTTCAAGAGCATCTTAAGATTACAAGCCACGACCATGCTGGCTTCATCTGCGGGTCAAAAGGTTGTTTAAACATCAAATCAATGTTATGGCCCATGGGCCTGAAGAAGTGGCTCTAGTGTTTGAGTGTTTACCGCTCTTAGAAGTTCCTACTTTGTCTCCCAACACCCACATCAGATGACTCACAACAACCACCTATAACTCTAGTTCCAGGGAGTATGACACCCTCTGGGACACCTGCATGTATACAGTGCACATAAACTGACACAGTCTCACACACATAGACACTAATACTGAAAAATTAAAAAGGCCTCTAGACCACACATAAACAGACTTAAAGACAAATCACATATTCATCACCATAAAAACAAGAGAGGCCTTTGACAGAGTTCAGCATCCTTTCCTGATAAAAACTCCAAAGGCATTAGGAACAGAAGGAACATAATTACACAGTAAAAGCGTTGTATGAAAAACTTAACAACCAATGTGATACTAAATGGGAAAAACTGAAAGTGTTTCCTCCAAAATCAGGACTGAGACAAGTGTGACTGCCCTTGCTCATTGAATATGGCGCTTGAATTTTAGCTGAAGCAATAAAACAAGAGATAGAAATAAAAGGGAGACAAAAGGGGAGCAAGGAGTCAATTCACCCTTGTTTGAAGACATGATCTGATGCTAGAGAGACCAGGAAACTCTTAGAACCTGCAAATGCTCCGAGGAAAGTAAAAAGATACTACGCCAACATGCAAGAACCAGCAGCCTTCTGGATACCAGATAAAAACTTGCTGAGAAATTAATTTCAAGTTACAGTCATTGTCAAATGGTCTTAATAAAAATGAAACTAAAGGTTGAAATAAATTCAATACGATTTTATAAAGAAAAAAACTTGCTGAGGATGTAAAGACCTTATTTGTAAATTCTTCCGCAAAGAGGTGGGGGAAAAATAAAACAAGGAATAGACCCATCCACTGCAATGTGGTGTGGGTGGCCTGAGGACAGCAGCCAGAGGCCCAGCCACAGCCAGGCGCCACCACAGTGGGCAATTAATCTAAGTGTTTCCATGTGGCCTCATCTTACCAGAGAGAGGGCCTGGCGTTCTGCTCTCTCTGTCTTCCACCTTGAATCTCCTCCCTACTATTTCCTCTCTCCTCCTTAGATTAATATAAATGTTAATATATAATATAGATTAATATAAATATTAATGTATAATATTTAAGACAGAGCTAGCCAATAAGAAACACTAGTAACAGGCCAACAGTTTTATATCTAATACAGCGTCTCTGTGTGTCATTTGGGGCTGACACAATTCTGGGACCAGATGATGGAAAAACTGCTTATAACATTGCAGCATGCTAAGTTCTTGACTCATAAATGCAGAAGCCTCACTAGCACCCAGTAATGGTTAGTTGCACATGTCCACATAAAGGGTCACGGTACTCAGATATATGATTGCTATAGTTTGGATCTGGAATGTCTCTCAAACCCTCATATATTGGAGGTCAAATGTTTCTGGAGTTTTTTGTCCTGCCAGGTCCCTCGTCTGCTTCAGCCCCAAATAAACATACAAAGACACTATGTAAATTATAAAACTGTTGGCCATTGACTAGAGCTTCTTATTGGCTAGCTCTGTCTTAATTATTAACCTGTTTTAATAAATCTATGTATTTCTACATGGTCTTGGCTTACCAGAGAATGCCTGGACCTGTTATTCCTTATTGTGGCTACATTGCATCTCTTTGTAATCTCTCTGTCTATCTTTCCCAGAAGTCTCCTAGTCTCCTAGTCCCACATATCTTCCTGCCAATATTGGCCAAACAGTTTTTTATTCACCAACCAATAAGAGAAACATATATACAGAAGAACTTCCCCCATCAGTTGAACCCCCAGATGGTGATGGTATTAGCAGATGTTGGAAACTTTAGGCACTATTTAAAAGAGATTAGGTTACTGGAATTTGCCCTTGAAGGATACACTGATACTCAATCCCCTCTTTCTCTTTTTTCCTTTGCTTCCTGGCAACTATGAATTCAGCAGTGTTGCTCCAACATGCTTTCCCTGACATAATATTTCACTATAGACCTGAGTGATGGGGCAAAGGAACCATAGACTAAAACCTCCGAAACTGTGAGCTAAAATGAGCCTTGTTTTCCTTATTAGTTGATTATTACACGTAGAAACCTATTGCTAAAATCCCTTCCCTGAGGAAGACAAAAGCAATCTCTATCCCTCTTCATAAGGTCCCAGTGACCAGCAAGGCACAATTCACCAGAAGTTACTCAGGGAACCCATGAGTTTATTGGGTTTACTTATAGAACATAAGCAAGAGGCTACTTACAGGAGTGTAGATGAACCATCTCCAAAAGATACATCAAAGAACCTTCATCCAGTAGAAATAATGCCTTTTCCAGAGACACATAACTAGAACCTCCCTTCCACTAGTCTTCCCTGGCCTATACACTCTAGCCTTTCTCCAAGGACACATGAAATAAGAGGAGAAATACATTATAGCAGGGTATAGAGTGGCTGAACACTCAGGCACGGATCCGGTGACCTTCTCCACCCCTCCTCCTGTCAACAAGCTCAGCTGGGAAGATCTTTTGAAGCAGGCTGAACTCCAGAAGATGGGGTTTGTTTGGATTGAAGGAAAGTTATGTATAACCAAAACCGACCTCTACAACGGTCAAACATTATTATGGCTGTTTCTGTGGCGGTGTTTAGGGATAAAATTAATATTCCATCAGTGGACTCTGTGTAAAACATACCCCACAATGTGAACTCTTATGAACTCGGGCCCTACGAGAAAAAAACTCTGGTCCTCCTCTGAGCAAGACACAACCCTACCAACAGGAAGTGTTAAACTTGAACTTCAACACCGGGTTTTCCTGGCCTCTGGTTTGTAGACTTTAAACTTGCTAGCCTCCATAATTGTGAACAAATTCTTAAAATAAACGTCTGATCTGAATGCATGTCTGCAATTCCAGCTACTTGGGAAGCTAAGTCAGGATTATGAGTTCAAAGACAACCACATAGTAAAATCTTATTTCAAAAGAAAGAAAAAAGAAACAACTAGATCAAAACAAATTAAATATTTCAATGATAATAAAATAAAGATTTCTTTATTTTCAGCCTGCTGGTTCTGTTTGTTTGGAGAATTCTGACTAATAACAACCTTTAGATTTGCTACTATCCTTGCCGTGCCCAAACACAGCAAGGATCCCAACTTTCAAAATTATAGGGAAAACTCCCATTACGCCCTACAGAGTAAACCCATGAAAAGTGGCCCAATTTCTCTACCTTGGTCCTTTCTGAAAGGCCACAGGACAAAACAACACTTCTGGTTCATTGTGAAGCAGTCAGACATCAAATGGGGTAACTGGTAAATATTACAGACTTAAAATGAAACAAAACAAAAACCAGTGTGTGGTGCCCACGCTCCTGGCACTCTAGAGGCACTCCTAGCCTTCCTGACTTCATTAGGTGTTGGCCTTTTTATGCATCCTTTGAGAACAATCACCCCCTATAGCCATATAGGACACTGGCTCCCATACAGTAACCAAGTTTTATAACTTTGGTTGATAGCAGTTCCCAAGTCATGATGTTCCCTCAAAGATTTAGGGAAAGAGCTTTCTATGTTTTCTGAGGTGTTACAGGACATATGGCAAACAGGTAAGTTGGAAAATCCACTCTCCTATTGAATATCACAGTTTAGTCATTGGTGTGGGCGTTCATTATGTGTGCCTTACACCCATCCCGGGGTTGCAATGGGTGAAAGTGCATGGTAGCCTGGGAAGCAGTCAACCTCTGTGAGGTATGATGGGGGTAATCCCCAGAACAGGTTCCCATGTCTAAGGCATTTTAGACAAACCACATGAGTCAAGGCATCCAAACCACATGAGTCACGGCATCAAAGATGGCTTTATTGGTTGCTGGGTGAATCTCACACTTCCATGCCTGTGGACAAGGAAGAACTTCCCATGCAGTTTCCTCATCAGGCCTTGCTGCTAGCCAGGTTCTCGGGAGTTTTATGATCTGTTTGACATTGGCTCTAGTGAGAAGCAGTGATTTAACCCTACTTAATCCAACATAAAATTAGGAGATGTCATAAACATCCATTCATTACCTGGCCCTGGACTTCTTGAAGACAGAAGCTGTGTCTTATTTGATAGGTATGCCTGCTGTCTGAGTAGGGTTAAGTTGATAGCTTATCCTATAATCTCTAGAGACTTTTCCCCCCAGCAAAGGTATAAAAACAAAACAAAAGATTGTATTATTAAGAAAGCAACACTGTTTAGACAGAGGCTTTTCTGCACAGAGAGGCTGGCCTGTTTCTTTCCCAGAAACTACTCCCAAGAAAAGAAGCAAACTTCTGACTACCTTTCCAGCAACTCGTGGAAAACTAAGACACACCCTTGTTTCAGTGTGACAGTTTTAAGTAATCAGACTGTCTTTAAGATTTTGGTTACAACCTCATTTACTGACTTTAATGAAAACGGAGAAATGTGATATTTTACAATGAGAATCCCTGGTCACATCTAGACTTTTGTGTAAGAACAATAAGAAAAAAAAATATCAATTTGGGCTGGTGGAACACCTCAGCAGGGAAAGGCTTCCTTTACCAAGCCTGATGACTGGAATTCAATCCCTGCGACCAGCTTAGTGGAAAGGGGGATCTGGTTCCTACCACTGACCTATGTATGTGCATTGTGGTATCCTTGTGTACACACACACACACACACACACACACACACACACACACACACACAAAGACCTTATTTCACTCAACGTACCCTTCCCTGACAGCTCTGCATTTCAGTCTGGTGTGCGGTGTAGGAAGTATGTACACAAGAAGTTTCGGGGCTTCTACAGAAAAGCAAGGTGAGTTAGTGGTGTCCGGAGTTGGTACTGATGATGGATTCTCCGTTTGTCCTTCCTGGTTCTTATCCTTCAATTTTCTTTCTGTCATCTGTGGTCAGATCTCCTCAGCAGCTAGTAAAGCTAGAAATGACTGTAGGATAATGACACCTTGGTCCTTCGTTTATCTGGGAGGGACGCCACCCACGGCGTGCTTTTCCAGATAATCAGTGTCCCTGTCGGGAGGATGTCTTTAATTGCCACCTCGGAGAACTCCACTAGGACTTTGTAGGTGATTTTCTTTGGCAGGGGTAAGGGATCTGCAGCTTATTCAATGACAAATGCTTTGCAAATATGAGTTTCTTTTTTCTTTTTTTCTTCTCTTTTCTTCTTTTTTTTCCTGTTTTTTGTTGTTTGTTTTTGTTTTTGTTTTGTTTTGTTTTGTTTTGTTTTTGAGACAGGGTTTCTCTGTGGCTTTGGAGCCTGTCCTGGAACTAGCTCTTGTAGACCAGGCTGGTCTCGAACTCACAGAGATCCACCTGCCTCTGCCTCCCGAGTCAAATATGAGTTTCTATCATCTCTTCTCAATCTCCCCTCTGTTCCTTTCATTCAGTGTGTCACCAACCCTAATACCCCACCTAACACTTAGCCAGATGTTTGCCACTGGCTTAAAAGAACTTAGTGGAATTGATCTGAGTTGGGGGGGGGTGTGAAGGAAGCTCTAAAGCTGTTTACATTGTCTTATTTATTTCTCACAGAGTCCCCTGAGACAAGAACATCTCTGTTTCAGAGGCCCAGTTCAAGTACACAAAATTGCCCATGGCCACCTAACCCCTCAGATTTCAAATTCAGTGCTCTGCCCCCTATCCCGGTTAAAAACTAATTCCCTACACAATCTCAAAAATTCACACCTTCTCATGTTCACACACAATTTGCTCTTTTTCTTGTGTTCTTGGTGCATGTTAATGTTGGCTTCGTTTAGTCTGGGGGCCCATTAGCTCCTCCTTGTTCAGGTCAGCTGTCTCAGTGGGTTTCTGTAGTCTGGTCTTTTAAGTTTTAAGTTCTAATTACTGTGCCTAAGAGCATGTGAAGGAACTGGACCTATGGAATGACAGCCACAGGGTCCCCATGACTCAGGGTGGCCTTGGGATATCCTAGAGACGATCCTGTGATGAGGGTGTGCTGAAACCAGAGGCCTTGAACCAGACCACAAAAGGGCGTACTGTGTAAACAGCATAGCTCCCAGAGCCGCTAAGGCAGGGGAAGAGGTGTTGGAGAGGAAGGATGAAGGAGGACCAAAGTGTTTGTTGTTGTTGTTCATTTGATTTGGTTTAGTTTTAATTTTTTTCCAAATTTTCTTTTGTGGGTGAAGGGAAGATATGAAGGGACTGGGAAATGAGAAGGATTGGGGTGCATGATGTGAAATTCCCAAAGAATCAATAAAGAAATTGTGTTTTTAAAAAAATCAAAATACTAGTTAAAGTAGAAAGAAAAAAGGGGTTGGGAAACTGCAAGAAAAAAAAAGGAAAAGGAAAACAAATGATTGCCCAATAAGGAAATAAACGTGTAGACAGATTAGTCAAATATAGAAAGGGGAATAGAAAAACACAAAACGTAAAAAATACACAATAAGATAGAAATGTCACTAAAAAGAAAATCCATTCTCGGGAGCAAAGCAAACAGAAAAACGACGGCCTGTGGATTGGCTTCTTTCTAGGTCCTTATAAGCCAGAGTCAGGCCAGGCAGACCTGGGAGAGAACTTTAAGCTCTGCTCTCCCTGGGGTTGTGCTGATGCTGGGCCTGTGATGAGTGCTGGATCGCCTAGCTTTATCGCTTTTCTTTGCGAGCAGGGGCCTCTGCTGGGCACATGTAGCCTTGCAGTGTTTCCAAGCCTAAGTGTGACTCACCTGCTGGAGGGAAGGGACTAGTGGCTGCCAAGGTTGACAGGGCTAGCAAACTCATGCCACAGAGGGTGTGTCTGTCTTTCCTAACGCACATCACGGTCTGGACCCAGCTCTTGTAACCTATGTTTTTCCAGCCTTTTAGCCTGAGGCCCGATGGTCACGAGTTTGAGACTATAGGCTAAATGCAAAATCCTGTCTAAGAAAAAAAGGAAAAGGAAAGAGAAAATGGAGGATAGTGTGTTCTTTTTCATTAGCTCACTCACCCGCTCTTGAAAGCTGACTGATCCCAAACTTGGGTGCACTTTCGTCATGATATTTCCAAATATAAACTAAATGGAAGAAGGGATGTGCTGCCCATTCTCAGCAGACCCCCACCTGCTCCCGTCTCCACTCTTACACAGTTTTCAAACTTAATTCTGTAACATACCCACACGGGATATTCAAAGCACATTCAACCAAGCCCACTTAATGAGACAGGCTAAGGGTATCTGATGTGTCTTCAACAAAGATAGTTGTTGTTGTTCCTGAGGTCTCTCGGACCTCAGGAACCGAGAGAGAGGTGGCTTCTAATATGACCTTTGGAAGTAGTTGCATCTCAGTTTGAATTCTTCAGTCCGCACAAAGAAGATTAAACGACATAATCTACATGAAGTGCAGGTTGCAGCCCCTGACCTGTGTGTGGTAGGAACTTAAGTCACAAAAAACAGACAATATTGTAAAAGTGAAACGCACCCTTTCCCCTCCTGGAGATGAAGGGTTAAGGCAGTGACACTGGGACTCCATGATGTGTCCTTTGTCCAGATAAGGTTTCCTTCACCTAAGTTGAATCCATTAGCTTCCTTACTGGGAAGAAAACACAAAGAAGGACTGTGAGGCTATTCTTCTTTCCCAGATATAGGAGGCTGTGAAAATAGTGACCATCTTCCACTATTGTCAGAAAGAATAAAACCTCTAGGGTTGTATATGCTGAAAACACCCTGGGCAGACCCACTCTGCCTGTTTTTTTTTTCAGGGATTTCCTCAGACATTTATATCCAGACCAGAAGCAGACTGAGGAGAGGTTATTGTGCCACTGATGGGCAGAAATTCTTTTATAGCACCTGAGGATGAAATTGTTTTTATAGCAACTGAGGAAGAAGTTATTTGACCTTATTTTCTTAGAGTTCCTGTCGGCTCCTATCTGATAGAATAAACAGACATTTCATTGTCTTGGTAAGTAGTAAATTTTTTAGCTAGGTGTTTTTCTTGAGACTTGGCCATTTTTGTGTAAGGCGTTATGGGTCACCAGGGGTTTGGTTCCAAAGGTCTATGTAAGTCACAATGAGTTCAGCTCCAAATGTTTGAGGCTGGAGAAAGTATAGGAACTTTGTTGTGACTTCTAGTGTTTTGTCTCTGACTTTACTCAGTAAGGTCAAATCAATTATAAGGGAGGAAAATCTGTCTTTGGAGCTACGTTGAGCTGAGAAAGCAGGAGCACCAGAGGACATTAATTGACATTGCTGGTCAGCTGTAGCTTGTAGGACCATAAGACTTAAGTTTGAGGAGAGGAAATGGCTGTTGCAAGAGGTCAAAAAGGCCAGAGCATGACATCATTTAGAGATAGGTGTTGGTGTTGATGGTAACGGTTGATATCTGTAAGATTATTACTTCTGTAGCTTGAGGGCCGGAAATCCAAAAGATACCAATTATACCAGAAGGTTACATAGCTGAGGGATGAAATCACACACCAGAAATGAAACAAGAAAGGGGTTAAAACCCATCTAGAGATGTTACCCAGGACATCCAACCCGGACATCCGTTAAATCCTGGAAGAAACAAATGTGATTAGCCATTGAAGGAGGCAAGGACTATATCTATATCTATCCAAACAATGATATTTTAAAAACAAAAAAACAAACAAAAACAAGACAAACAAACAAACAAAAACAACACTGGCAAAACTGCATCCCAGGCCTGGGGTGAAGGAACTGTATTCCTTAGTGAAGAACGCAGGGAGGTAGGAGCCCACTGTTCCATGGAGGCAGAGGCTTTACCTTAGTTTCCCCCAGATGCCCATATAAGGCAGGAGATAATCAAGATTGCTGATCCCACAAGTTAGAGGAGGGGTGCGTCTTCTGAGGTCTGAGACTCATTGGAGGACTTTAGCGATAGACTTTATTTTTATTTTTCTTAAAGTTTTTACTTATTTTTATTTTATTTTAAGTACCCAGGTACTTTGCCTATATATATAATGATATATACATCAGGAAAAGATACCAGTCTCCCAGAACTAGAGTTACAGACAGTTGTGAGCTGCCATATGGTGCTAGGAACCAGACCTTCAAGAGTACTCAGTGCTCTTGGCTCCCGAACCATCTCTCCAGCTCTTCAGGGATGTTTCCTGAAACACCTGCAGAGCGTGGTCCTTCACGCTCCCACTCAGGAAAGGCGACACCCCAAATCACTCACGAGAAGCGGTCACGATGCAAATAGCATGAGGAATTTTTATTCCAAGCGCACTGGGGTCCACAGTCATACGCCACGCAGGGGTAGAGGACTGAGGGCCCCTAGTGCAGAATTGAGACAGCTTTTATAGGATTTACATTAAAGCTAACAAGGCCAGTTTCAAAGCTAGCCTGTTATCTTCACTAGGCCTAAAAGCAAGGTCATGGGATAGTTCAAAACTTGGAATGGTTAGTAAGGTTTCCTAGGTTACAGAGATTTAGCACACCTGCAAGGTTAGGGGGTTTTCTTTCTCAAGGACCAGCGGGCTCTGTGGCCTTGTCCTTGAGCGGCTGGGAGAATGTACTTTCCAGTCAGGGAGTTATCTGTATCTTAGAAGCTCTTGTTTTCTCTGTCTTTCCCTTTTTTGCTATGAGTCCTGTCTTTAGTTATTAATTTTCTTTGTGGACAGGATGACCCTTAACAGTTCCCAGACTGTTGTGGATAACAACATTCTTCAGAAACTAGGTGATTATGAATAATAATAATAATTTCCAGAAACCAGTCATCATGACCAAGCTATTTTATGTGTTTTTCTTTCTGCCTGAGCTTTGCATGCAGCTAGGGTGATTTTTAAAATACATGCTGATGGACTTTTTCTAAATTTCTAACTTTTAGTGGTCATTAGAGAGTTAAGCTGTATTTTCATTCTTTCATTCCAAGTTGAGTACGTTAGTGAGTACAAGTCCAACCTGAGGATGATTATGGCAGGCCCAGGTCTGACAGACATGTTTTCCCTAGTAACAATGAAGGAGACCTTAAACAGAGAGTTGGATTTTTTTTTTTTTATTTACTAGGAGCCAGACAAACTAGCTTTGGCAGTCAAACGTTTGAAAGGATTTGCCTAGAGGGGCACAGTGAGGGTAAGTATAAGTGTTATTGGGGCATCTCTCATTTGGGTAATCCCAACATTGGGATCCATAGGTTTGCTTAATAAGATCAGGCATCATCCCCCTTAAAAATGTCTCAGGCTGGGCTGAAGGAGCCTAGGTGGCTAACCTCTAAGAGACAGTCTGAGGGCCTCAAGGAGGGCTTCTTTGCTCATTTAACTTTTCTCTTGGCTAATTGTTCTATCAGCTGAAATGGTCCAGAATTCTGCTGACTGAGTAAGTTTCCTTGGAAGCGTAGGACACAGACACACAGACACACACACACACACACACACACACACACACACACACACACACACACACACACACTTCATTGAAGAATATGAAGAATATGAACTTGTTAGAGTCCAATTCCTGGTTTTTCCATGGCCTCTCTAGTGAGGAAGACAGAAATTTGCCAACCTTGTACAGCCTTTTTTTAGAGGGTCCTGTGATTCCCTGGGCTCCAGCTAACCAAAGAAGGCAAAAGCTAAATGTTGGGTGTCCTTTTTGTTTCTTTTATCATTAGTTTAGTCTTTGAAGGTTTCTTTGTTGAATACCCACAAGGACAGCTTTATCAGGCTTGAGAAAATGATGGATTTTAGTTTTAACTTTTGTGTAATGCTTAGACACCACTTAGATGAAAGCAGATTGGAAATACATTGCAGAAGGGTGGGCATATGCTAAATTCAGAAAGGAGACAGAGAGTGATAGTCAGTGACAAAGGGCCACATGGGTCATGAAAGAGGATATAAAGCTATTTTCCCTTCTAGATTCCACTCCATCAAAATGAACAGCTGTGATTGGATATTCTCTTTCCCATCCACCATACAGAGTAGAATTCTGGAAGATGCTCTTGGGGACCAGGGAAGCCCTGTGCTGGCTGTGGTTACCAAGTTGGTAGGGTCAGGCTTAGCCAAACTTTACAGTAAAAGCAGGATTTCTTGTTGGTTTTGTTTGTTTGTTTTTTCGAGACAGGGTTTCTCTGTGGCTTTGGAGCCTGTCCTGGAACTAGCTCTTGTAGACCAGGCAAGCCTGGAACTCAGAAATCCGCTTGCCTCTGTCTCCTGAGTGCTGGGACTAAAGGTGTGTGCCACCACCACCTGGCAAAGCAGGATTTCTTAAAGCTCTAAATAATTTTAAACAACATTCTTCTCTGACAACTAAATGAAGTTTTTTGTTTGTTTTTTGTTTTTTTGTTTTGTTTTGTTTTGGGGGGAGGCAGGGAACTTGAGAATTACTGTGTTTTAATATTTTACCTTTTGCTAAAAAATTCCTTCTTCTTTTTACCCTTTTCCTCCTGCTTCCCTCCTTCCTTCCTCCTTTCCCCCTCTGTCTTTTCTGGCATGTGCACTGTAATATATGAAGAAATCTTACTTTTCAAACCTGCAAGATTGCTGCAGGCTGTGGGAGTATACAACAGGTTGTTACGGCAGGTTCCTCCCGGCCGGCCTCCTGGTCCTGCCGCAATGGTCCCACCGCCACGTGTGCCCCAAATAACACTCAGAGACTCCGTATTTGATACAATCCTGTTGGCCAGTTACCATTATTGTTTATGGGTTAGCTCTGTCTTAATTATTAACCCATTTCTACTTATCTAAGTATTTCCACGTGGTCGTCTTATCGAGGAGCCGCGGCAGGCGTCCTGCTTCTTCCCTGGGCTTCATCTCAACTCCTCCTTCCCACTTCCTCTTTCCTCCTTGTCTCCTAGCCCCGCCTATCTTGCTATCTCATTGGCCACAGAGCTTTATTAACCAGTATGAGAAACATATACAGAATAACATCTCCCAACAACAGGTGACAACTGGTTGAATTTAGCAAGTGGAACCACCATGTGAATAACTCTCCTACGAGAGCCCCACTTGGCGAAGACTATGGGGGTCACTGACTGTGAACCCGCTTGTTTCTGTCTGTAATTTTCCTCATGTGCCACTGTAAGACCTGCGAGAGCAAGAGCGTGGTCCCTCTCACTCCCACTCAGGAAAGGCGCCCCCCCCCCAAATCACTCACAAGAAGCGGTCTTGATGCAAATGCATGAGGTCCTTTATATTCCAGTATACTGGGGCCATCAGCCATACGCCATGCAGGGTAGAGGGCTGAGCAACCCTCGGTACAGAATTGAGACAGCTTTTATAGGGTTACAACAAAGCCCGCCCATCGTGAACCAATTACCTCGTAGCATCCAGTGCGGACCAATTAATTTAAACTATCCCAGCCCGCACTTAGCCCAGGAAGTCTGTTTTTGCACAGGCTTCTGGGTGTGGCGACAAGGCTCATTTCCTGTGTTCATTCACTCACAGGCTGTCATAAACATTAAAGTAGGTGACCGTCAGCTTGAGATTTAAGACTCCCAGCTTCCTGGGTTCACTGGAGAATTAGGCTAAATTTTTCCATCCTAACACCACTACATTCCTCTCCTGAAAACAGCCATGGGTGTTTTCCTACTGCTCTAATGGCGCACACATGTACCTGTGGGTGGGTCAGGGAGATGGTTTCTGCTTAACTGTGTATGAATGGAAATAATACTAGGACGAACACAGCTAACTTCAGACTTCAGAATAAAGTCATGCCCTGGAGATGAACACAACAGGTCAAGCTCCCAGGTGTTTATTGGCCAATCAAGGTGAGGCATGGAACAACTTTATTAGACATAGTTCCCTGCCATAATGGACTTTTTGTACATACTTTTAACCTCAAGGTTCAGCCAACTAACTGTTTATTACATCCTGATTGCAATGTCATCTTCTGCCTGCGAACCCTGACTACTCAGAGCTGTGTGCATGGCCAGGTGTTACTTGCTGGCCAGTCAGCGTGACATCCCTAGCCTGAGAGAAGCTGTGTGACCTCGAAAATGTGATTCACTTTTGCCCAGAGGCTTTGCTGGAGGAGGGGAAGTATGAGAGATGGAGAGAGAAATATTATGAGGCTGTGTGCAAAGAGATGTAGCTGTGTAGGGAAATTGTCAAGAAAGACATATTGTTTTTTAAACATTTATTTATTTTATGCTGGACATAATTATACATGCCTTTTTTAAAAATGAAAACAAACATTTATAAACAATATTTGGGAATTTGAGCATCATTCTTTCCAAGCTGCTTCCTGCTGGTAGGGGACGCTGTCATGGGGGAATCCTAAAAAGACACAGAAATCCTGGCTGTAGTGGTCTGCAAGGCTGCATTGTCCCATTGACGTTGCTTCAGGGGGTCTTGCTCGATCAAACCACATTAGTCTGGAAGGGATCCACAGCTTTTCATAAGAAAAACATAATTTTAAAAATGAAGTGAAAGAGAAAATTACCATCAGAAAGTATGTTTCTTTCTTATTTCCCTCAGATAGAAAAAGTCTAGCCTTCGCCACATTCGTGAATTTTTTTTTCTTTTGCATATCCTTGGAGCAGGCTCTCCCAAAAGCCTCTGGCACAAGATGGTTCAGTAGGGTAAATGTGCTTGCTGCCCAGTGATGCAAACATGGAGGTCAAATTTTGTTCTCTGAAATCCAAGTGATGATGGTGGGAGAAGAGAGCCAACTCCACAAAAGTGTCCTCTGGTCCCCACCGTGTGCCATTGCTCACACTCCCGCCCCCACAAATAAGAAAGGAAAATGTTCAAAAGGACTATTGATGCAGAATAAAGGGATTCAGAGGAGGAAAAGACACTCAAGGGCCGAAAAGACGCCTCACGGGTAACGAGCATTTAACTTTTCTTGCATAGAACCTAGTGTTCCTAGTATCCACATTGCAGCTCACAATCGCCTGTAACTCCAGTTCCAGGGGACCCAAAGCCCTCTACTGGCCTCCCTGTGCATCAGGCACACAGGTGTAATACACAAGCCTACATGTGTAAAGCACGCTAACAAAATAAGAAGTGGGGAGATGCCCAACCTCAGTCAGTAAAATGAGACATTTCCCAGTTTATGTCTGCTAAAAGGAAACCTTGGTGGAGATGTAGAAAAACAGTCCTGGTTTTCCTTTTAGGCCAACAAAAACAATTATGTTAGCTGGTATAATAGAAGATGCAATTTGACTTACTGTGTGTCTGTGTATACACACACCTAACACTTAAAACATCTGGTACCATGTATTAACCTCCTTAAGCAAAGAGTTGAACAACATGTCACGTACAGTTTTCTATTGTTAAACAAGGAAACTTATTATTAAGAAGCCTCTCGCTGACGGCTCTAAGCTCTGCTTCCTCTTGGCACCCTGGGAGGGCTTTACTCCTGACGATGGAAGGCCACAGAGCTGTGGCACAGACAGGCCAGGATCAAGCACACTTCCTTTCTGCTTCGTTGTAGCAAGGGATGTGGTACGATCCAAGCCCAATATGCACTCTATTCTTCTCATCATATCCAGTCACCCCAAAATAATCTACCTGCCCTGCTGTGCCCTGCCCTTAATTTTGTATATAAAAAGAGACCTCCTTTCAGTTCTCCTGGGAATCAAGACTTCAGGAGCCAGAAAGTAAGCAAGAGCTTGGGAAAGAAGCAGGATAAAGGGAGTTAAAATGTTCGTGTTTACTGCAAACAGGGATGTGACAGATGAAGTCTCCCCTCCCAGAACCTTCCACTAAAACTCTGCCCACTGCCCCCATTTCCATCTCTTCACTGCCCACATCTTCTCCCCATCTTCTCAGTTTTGACCCCATCTTCTCAGCTCACTGGCCCCGTATCCTTGCTCTGAAACTCCTGAACCATTGCTTCAGCCTTGGATCCCTCCCAGCTTTCTCCTTTTCTCTGCCTATGTTCAGGTTGCTGAGTCAAAGCCTGGCACCCTGAGGGCCTCTAGGGGGCAGCAGATGGGATGGCTCAGGTACCCCAGAAGGACACTTAGTCTTTCCATTTGCCCCGCCATCTCCCCAAGCTCCTGGGACTTTACTGCTGTTATCACCTCTCCCAGGCTCAAGCAGGCAGTCAGGACCTGGCTCTCCAAGACATCCCAGTGAAGTGCATATCTGCCCTCATGTGTCGCCCATTCACCCTTGTCTCTCGAAGGGTTTATGGAGCCCAGCCAACACCAGCCCACTCGCTGTCCCCAGTCATCCCTTTGGTTCTCTTACCAGGCTCTCCAGATCAGCAGCGCAGCTTTCCTACTTCATCTTCAAACAGGCTTTTCATTCTCAGAATGTCTGACCTCGTTCTTCATGGGGGAGCTAGGGACTGTGATGATCCCTCTGTTTTCTTCCACTGTTCTCCTCCATTAATTCCATGTTCTCTGTCCTTTCCTGTTATGAGAAATTTCCCACCAGCCTGGTCCCAGAGCTGCACCAGCCTCAAAATAACACACAGAGACTCTATTAGTAATAAAGCTGTTGGCCAATGGCTAGAGATTCTCATTGGCTCGCTCTGTCTTAAATATCAACTCATTTGTACCCATTTAAGTGTTTCCACGGGATATTATCTCACTGGGGAGAGGGTCTGGATCTCTTCTCTCACATCCTACGTCTTGACTCCTCTCTACTACATCCCCCAGAATCATCCTTGTCTCCTAGTCCCGCCTACCTTGCCTTCCTATTTGTCAACAGGGCTTCATTCATTAACCAATAAAAGAAACATATTTACAGAATGACATCTCCCTTCACTTCCCCTCTATTTCTATTACAACAGAAGAGAAAATTTCTTCTCTTCTATGAGGCTAGTCTTGAATTTTGCTTTTGAACCTACTACCCAAACCGTAGTTGATCCAGGAATCCTTCTGCTATTCTCAGTATATTCCACTACCTTTTATGTCCAAGTCACTCCCTCCCAGTATAAGCCAAAATAAAATGACCTACCACAGTTTCTCCTCTAGATATATCCCTAACCTGTCTCTCCATCAAATGTTCAGGGAACAGTTATACCACACCTCTTAGACAACCCAGATTCTTCCTTCTCCTTTTCTAACCAGAGTCCCTTCAAACATATCTATTCCTAGACATGCCAAATAGTTTGAAAGTGGACTCTTGGCCCACCATATAAGTGATGTCACATGCTTTGTTTTTAAATTTTTATTTAGGTTTTATCTCTCTCTCTCTCTCTCTCTCTCTCTCTCTCTCTCTCTCTCTCTCTCTCTGTGTGTGTGTGTGTGTGTGTGTGTGTGTGTGTGTGTGTGTGTTCGGGTGTGTATGCCCATGTGCACACTTGTGGAGGACAGAGGAGGATCTTACTGTGTCATTATCTTATTTCCTTGAGACAGAGTCTCTCACTGACCCTAAGCTCATCATTTCACATAGGCTGGCTGGCATTGAGCTCCCAGGACCTCACTCCCCTCTGCCCCAAACTCCCAGTGCTGGGATCACATGCACATGTGACAGCTTAAAAACAAAAAACCAATAACAATAGCATAACTTGAGTCCTCATGCTGGCACAACAAACACTGTTATCCATAGAGCCATCTCTCCACGCCCCTTACTCCATTTTAAAAGTTATGCTGAAATTGTTAAATGATTCTTCCACTGGTGTATTTTTTTTTCCAGTTTGGGGCTGTTATGAGTAACTCTATTATTGTAAACAATCTTTTGTTAGCCTTTTGGAGATTTTTAAATTATTATTAATAATATAATTAAAAAATTTTACATGTGAATCCCAGTTTCCTCTCCCTCACTCCCTCCCTCACTCACTCATTCTTACCCTCTTTCCCCTGTGACATGCACCCTGGTCACCCTCCCCTCCCATCCCCCCACCCCCATTCCACTTGTAGGGCTATGCTATCCAGGTGGGGTCATGTAAATCTGTCAAGTCATTTGAAGTAGGGACTAGGACTTCTCTCCTGTCTCTAGGTTAAGGGAGTATCCCTCCATGAGGGATGTGTCCGCAAGGTCCTTTTGTGCACCAGGAATAGATTCTGTTTCTACTGTCTGAGGGCCCCCAGACTGCTCAGTCCTTCTAGCTGAGACCCATATTCAGGGGGTCTGAGTCAGTCCCATGCTGGATTCCTAGCTATCAGTCTGGGGGGGGCATTAGCTCCTTCTTGTTCAGGTCAGCTGTCTTTGTGAGTTTCTGCAACCTGGTCTTGTCCTCTCTCTCTGCATCTGGTTTCTAGTTCGACTCAGTGTTTGGTTATCAGTGTTTGCTTCTGTTTCCAACAGGTACTAGATGAGGGCTCCATGATGGTGGATAATTTAGTTGATGATTTCATTATCAGGGAAGGGCATTTATGGTAGCCTTTCCATGATTGCTCGAATTATTAATTGGAGTTGGTCTTGTCGTTCTCTAGACCTTTCTTTAGGTTCAGTTTTCTCTTCAAACCAATAATGGCTCCCTCTTTTATGTCCCTCCCCTCTCACCCTGACTCAATCTATCTAGTCACACGTGTTTTCCTCTCCTCCCCTTCTCTTTCTCCTAGTTCTCTCTCCATTCGCTGCCCCCCCCATTTCCCATGTGCTCTGGGGGACTTGTCCCTTCCCCCTTTTGTGACAGACCATATATGAATCGCTTAGAATACACCTTGTATCCCAGTTTATCTGGTGGTATTATAGGCTGGTGATCCTTTGCTCTACATCTAAAATCCATATATGAGCGAGTACCCTGTTCCTCTTTTTTTGTGACTGGGTTACCTCATTCAGGATGGTTTCTTCAAGTTCCATCCACTTGCCTGCGAATTTCAAGATTCCGTTATTTTTTTCTGCAAAGTAGTATTCTATTGTGTGGATGTGCCACATCTTCTTTATCCATTCTTCAGTTGAGGGGCATCTACGTTGCTTCCAGGTTCTTGCTATTACAAATAATGCTGCTATGAACATAGTTGAGCACATGTCTTTGTTGCATGGATGTGGGTCATTTGGGTATATACCTAAGAGTGGAATTGCTGGGTCCTGTGGTAAGCTAATTCTCATTTTCCTGAGGAACCGCCATAATGATTTCCAAAATGGCTGTACGAGTTTGCACTCCTACCAGCAGTGAAGGAGTGTTCCCCTTTCTCCACATCCTCTCCAGCATAACTTGTCATTGGTGTTTCTAATTTTAGCCATTCTGTCAGGAGTAAGATGGTATCTCAAAGTTGTTTTGATTTGCATTTCCCTGATAACTAAGCATGTTGAACACTTTCTTAAGTGTCTTCCAGCCTCTTTGATTTCCTCTATTGAGAATTCTTTCTTCAATTCTGTACCCTATTTTTTAATAGGGCTATTTGGTGTTTTGTTGACTAGTTTCTTGAGTTCTTTGTATATTTTGGAGATCAGCCCTCTGTCAGATGTAGGATTGGTAAAATTTTTTCCCAGTCTGTGGGCTGCCGTTTGGTCTTGTCAACTGTGTCCTTTGTCTTACAGAAGCTTCTAAGTTTGAGGAAGTCCCACTTATTAATTGATGATCTCAGTGTCTGTGCTACTGGAGTTATGTTCAGGAAGCGGTCTCCTATACCAATTTGTTCAAGGGTACCTCCTACTTTCTCTTCTAGGAGGTTCAGTGTGGCTGGATTTATGTTGAGGTCTTTGATCCATTTGGACTTGAGTTTTGTGCATGGCGATAGACATGGGTCTATCTGCAGTCTTCTACACACCATCATCCAATTGTGCCAGCACCATTTGTTGAAGATGCTTTCCTCCCTCCATTGTATTTTTTTTTTAGCTGTTTTGTCGAAAATCAGGTGTTCGTAGGTGTGTGGATTAATATCGGGATTTTCAATTCGATTCCATTGGTCTACCTGTCTATTTTTGTGCCAATACCAGGCTGTTTTCAGAACTATAGCTCTGTAGTAGAGCTTAAAGTCAGGGATGGTGATGCCTCCTGAAGTTCTTTTATTGTACAGGGTTGTTTTGGCTATCCTGGGTCTTTTGTTTTTCCATACAAAGTTGATTATTATCCTTTCAAGGTCAGTGAAGAATTGTGCTGGGATTTTAATGGGGATTGCATTGAATCTGTAGATTGCTTTTGGCAAGATTGCCATTTTTTACTATATTTATCCTTCCAATCCAAGAGCATGGGAGATCTTTCCATTTTCTGGTGTCTTCTTGGTATGCATTTCTGACTTCCTATATATTTAATAAACTTGATCACTCAAAACTGAAAGTATGGCTACTATAGATCATTTTTTGAACTGTATAGAACAAAGGTTGACTTATTTATTGGAAGTTTTCAATTGAGGGAAGTAGGAATGTTGCAGATCCAGAGTCCAAATTATCTTGAGGTATTTTCAGCCCCTTTAGCATCCCTTTACTGTCCACCTTCTGCATCCTGCTTAGCATCCTCTCAAGTATCAGGAAAGCTTTTGTAACATATTCATTTAGCAGACTGCTAGCTCCCACTAACCCCAAAGCTACAAATGCCCTCAGATGATGCCTGAGACCTACAGTAGGGTTTTCCTTGCTTTGCTGCAACCTGCCCACCCACTGTCTCATGAGTGTATTTGGGAAATGCATTGATTTACGATTCCTTGTTCTATGACCACAGAAGTTCATATAATCACTCTCATGGTAGAATATGTTACTCAGGGCTGGAATCTGTGTTCTCAAGCCATGGGCATTCATAGTTGGTTAAGAATAAACTTGTATACTTTTGAAAGATGTGTTTCACATGAGCAGTTTACCTTTACCGGCAGGGAGAACTGTTCACGTATGTTCTGGGGGAAAGAGCCTGTAATGGTGTTAAAGACCCTTCCAGCAGATGGACTCGTTAGAATTTTGTAACTGTGGGAAGCTGGAATGCTGAGAGCCAAAATTATCTTGGGTTGCATTTAGTTTCTTAAGTAACAATTACTGCCTACCGTCTACATCTGACCTAGCATCCTTTCAGTTACTAGGTAAACTCTGAGAGTGTTTTCATTTAGGAGACCACTAGCTTCCACCAAGCCCAAAGCTAAGACCGCCATAGCACATGGGACCAAGAGTGATTTGTCTGCCTGCCTGCCCACCCACCCACCTGCCTGCCTGCCTGCCTGCCTGCCCGCCCCGAGAACGTATTTAAGAAATTCACTGATTTATGATCGCCTTTTGTTCTGTCTCCATAGAAGACATGGAATCACTTCTTTGGAGGCGTAGTGCTCGGGGATTCTGAATGGGCGTTCACCACCACCACCTGGCCGTGTCTCCCTCTCTTAAGCTGTGCTTCGTCATTTTTTATGCCATTTTAAGCCATTTTATGTCATTTTTATGCCAAGCACTTCTCCAAAGCAACCAAATGTTCATACATTCCACCCAACAGTGTGTGAGAGTTCTTTCCATTTTTGCCAATATGTGAGTTTTTATTTCCCTGTGTGGAATATTTTTCCCCCATAGCATTTTTGGATCTTTGTATATTTTCTTTCCTGAAATGTTGGTTCAGTACTTGATTGACAGATGAGTAAAACCGCCATGCAAACCCACTTCTCCAGATGATACAGCACCCCACTATTCACGTAAAGGTTTACCTGGGCCAAGCCATGTTTCAGAAGCAATCAGCAGTTTAAAACTGGCATTCTGAGAGTTTAGATGGAATTTTCTAGTGAGATTTTCATGAAAGGGTCCCCTTTCTGCCTTGCCGTTTGTCTTGGTCAGCATGTTTCTTTCAGTGTCTATGCTGAGCGACAAGGGCCTTGGCTGTCCTTACCTGCCTGACAATTTCTGCTGCTGCTCCTCCTCGAGTTCCTCCAAGTGGGCTGCAGAGTCCCAACTGTGAGTCCTGCTTATTTCCTTTGACTCTAAAGGGAGGCTTTGCCTGCCCTATAAATCAACCCTTACTTAGTTCTTTTTCCTGAACCCATGAACAAATCAACAAACAAATGACTAAATCAACAAGAAGCTAAGCCGGAGAACAACTCATCATAATAACTGGCATGTGTAGGAGGCATGGTGGTTTATAACATGTTTCCACGTGTATAATTTGTTTTTAATCTTCAAAACGAAGTCTGGAGGCATCATTATGGTCTGCATTTTACAGAGGAAGAAAATTAAGGCTCAGGGTTCCGGAAGGTGCTCGAGGCCATCATTGCTGGCTGTCCTAGTGGACCATGGGAGCCTGAGATGCTGGACTCCATACAACCCTAGGCTAGCTCGGGACACAAAGGAAGTTCTCCCTTGAGCATGAATTGTGACTCTGCTTTCATCATTACTTAAAAGAGTCTAGTTAGGACAATGCTTCCCCCTCCTTGATTAGTTTGTTTCTGAAACAGGGTCTAACGTAGCCCAGCCTACCCTCAGAGATGTCCTTGAATTTCTGTTCCTCCTACATTGGCTTCTTAGATGTCAGAGTTAAAGGCCTGTGCCACCATAAGGGATGCAAGACCAACTGAACTTCCAAACCCTCCCATACATCCCTTCATACTCTCTTCCAAATTCATGGCCTTTGCTGTTGTTGTCACACACGTATATGGATATGTATGTGTATGTGTATGTGTATATGTATATACACGTATAATCCTAAATATAGTCTGCTCAGACTGCATAATGTTACATGTATGTGTGTTTTCAGGGTTGACCATTTGGTCAGTATTGGTTAAACAATTGATGTTTTCTTCCCCGGAGAATATTATTTCTCCTACACGGAGCGTTTCTTTGTTGCCTGTGGTTCTTTTGTGTAGAGTAAGGCCTCTTGGTCTTCCCCTCATTCATTTTAATATGTTTACTGTCGTCTTTGTTCAGTTCGTGTTTATGCATTCATCACATTGCTAACACTTTATGGGCATAGCTTCTGATGTTATTAGGAGACAGTCTCACAGTAAGCTCCATAATATTCTATCTCTTACAATCTTTCCATCCTGTCTTCCGCCATGTTCCCTGAGCCTTAGGTGTGGGAGTGTTTTGTAGATGTATCTTTTGGCACTGAGCAGTGGCTGTGGTTTTCTGTAATGGCTTTTGTACATTGCAAGGAGAAGTTTCCTTGATGATGAGTGAGACAAGTGTTTACAGAGTAATTAGAGATTATGCTGGTAAAGTAGTGGTTGCAGAGTCTCCTTCAAGACCCATGCCTTCACCGGCCTGGAGTAGTTGTACTTCTTGATCTCACACTAACCAGGCTAGCACCAGCACTAAGTTCTGAGCACATACTTAGTTCTGAGATCAGATGATATTGGACCTATTCAGGCTGGTCTGGTCATAGACTCTAAGCTTTCCTATTTCAGCACTCCAATGGTGGAGGCCTGCAAGAGCCGCTCTGGGGGGGGGGCACTAGGAGCAAAGCCTCAAGGCAAAGCTGAAAGAGGTGCTTTTGAATATGATGCTAGTTTTTGTCTTAAATACTCATACAGATTTCACATCACATTCTTCCCCATAGTAAAGGTGTGGATTTTTCAAATATTGCATTGTATTCTAAAAACAATGACCTTTGCGGGGTTGTGTGCCATCTTTGTTGTCTGGTTTCAGGATCACCAGATCAATTAATTCCTTCTCCACTGGAAAAGCAAGAATCAAGGTACTACCTACCACTGGGCATTGGTGGAGCACGCTCTTAATCCTGGCACTTGGGAGGCAGAGGCAGGCGGATCACTGTGAGTTTGAGGCCAGTCTGGTCTACAGAGCTATTTCCAGGACAGGCTCCAAAGCAATACAGGGAAACCCTGTCTAGAAAAACAAAACAAAAAAGTACTACCTACCCTGACATAAAGAAATCTTAATCGTACCTTAAAATGATGTCACTACAAGTCTCTTTCAGCCATCAATGATAAGGTATCATCCAACAAACCTTAGAGAAACTGACTGGCTTGAGGCTAGGAAGAGCACAAAAGAAAAGGTAGAAATTCTATAGAATCCCCCGATGCAGCTGAATTTTACTTGAGCACAACTGCAATGGACCCTCCGTGCCTCAACGCCCCCCCCCAAGCTGTACCCTTCCCACCACCTGCCTTCAAATCATGAGCAGCAGCAACCAGGACTGACAGCTTCGATGAAAAAGTATGCCATGCATTTCTCAGTACTTCCACTGATGTGGGAAGTTCGCAGGTAACTCTTGACGCATTCAAGGTTAAATGTGTTCAGAGACAATGCTTCTATCTGCTGTGGCCTAGACAGCCAGGTAGGGAGATGTGGATTTAAGGCTAAGAACAACAATTAGGTCATCAAATAGTACCTCTCCCTATACCTTCCTAACACAGGGACCCTTTAATACAATTCCTCATGTTGTGGTGACCCCCAACCATAGGTTATTTTCGTTGCTTCTTCATACTGTAATTTTGATACTATTTTGAGTTTCAATGTAAATGCCTGTGTTTTCCAATAGTCTTAGGTGACCCCTGTGAAAGGGTCATTTGATCCCCAGAGGGGTCTCGTCCCACAGGTTGAGAACCACTACTCTCAAACATTCTTCTCCACACGGAAAGAGGAAAAAGCGGGGTCTTCAATTTAAATCCTGGCCCCCATGTTATAAAAGGCTTCCACTATTGATCAGTTGCAAGATAGAGATTTGCAGAGTGAGTTTGGCCTGCACGGTTTTGCTCATGGGGTCTGCTCTTGCACAGTCTGTCCTCTCCAGACACAAACGGAAAAATGATGCCTGGACCAACTGTTTGGCTAGTGTGGGACACAGCTGAGATGCCCGGACCAAAGAGTCAGTTTTGTGGGGATTGCAGGGATCTTTCTCAATCTGTTTCTGGGGCCGGTTAGACACTGGGGCTATAGGATCCCCACTTCTAAGACCAGCACTCGAACGCATCAAGACTCACTAGAGGCTACCAGAGATGGCTTCACCAGTCTTAGGCACGGGCAGTTCTGTGTGCAGAGTGAGGATGTTGCTTGCATGTTTTCCATTTCTATTTGGGAAAGCCTGGGGGACTGGTGGAGATTGTACCAGGTGCCAAGGGCCCCTCAAAACCCTCCTGAAAATAGTCACTTTTGCTGTGCTTGGAAAGTGAGGGGGAATCATCTGGTGCACTTCTGTTTTGTTTGTTTGATTGTTTGTTTTTCGAGACAGGGTTTCCCTGTGTGGCTTTGGAGCCTGTCCTGGAAGTAGCTCTGTAGACCAGGCTGACCTCAAACTCACAGAGATCAGCCTGCCTCTGCCTCCCGAATGCTGAAATTAAGGGTGTGTGCCACCAACACCCAGCTTGGTGCATTTGTTTTTAAATGTCAAAATATTGTTAAGATCCTTAGGCCAGGTGGAAGCAGCACACGCCTTTAATCCCAGCACTCGGGAGGCAGAGGCAGGTGGATCTCTGTGAGTTCGAGGCCAGTCTGGTCTACAGAGTGAGTTCCAGGACAGCCAGGGCTACACAGAGAAGCGTTGTCTTGAAAAACAAACATACGAGAAAACAAGAACAAAATCCTCATGTGTTCAAATTGAGCCGTCCGCTGGGTCAGTGGGTTATCGCATTAATGTCTTGCCATAGTTTTCTAGCACTCTACCAAACCTACTGCTCCAGTTCAATACATATTAACCAAATCATCACGGAGGAAATGGAGCACTGTGGATTTGGTCTGTTCACGCTAACCTGCCCCGTAGAACTCACAGCTCCGCCCACAGAGATGATGTGTGACCCTCTGGGGCTGGTGTTATTCAGTCAGACCACGGGTGAGACTTTGGGTGCCGGCTGCTGTGGACCTGCTGCAACAATTGCTCTGTGGGGCGGTTAGTTTAGAGAGTGGCCCCTCTGCTCTTGTGGGAAAGGTTGCTCATAGAGTCTCACGGACCTGGGTTCCAATCCCGATTTAGTCATCTTCAATAACTTGCTTAGCTTTTCTGAGTCTCGGTTTCCTAATTTCTAAAGTAACAATACCCACCCCTATTGGAGGATCGAATATTCTTCAGTACAAAGGAGCCTGGCGTTTAAAGACTCTCAAATCAATTTTCTTCCACTGGCCACCCTCCAGTTTAAGCAAAGCAGGTTCACGTGTGACAGCGATAGTTGAAGACGCAGAGGAGGTGGACATTGTGATCCGTGTGCCTGGAAAGATGTTCAGCCTCACTTCTGAAGGTGGGGAGAGAGGTTGGGTGTGCTTCATGCTCAACGGTATTCTGTGAATGCTGGTAATTCCAGGAGCACCTAGGGACAGCATGGGCTCCACCTAGCTTTACCTTTAAATTCTTTCTCCACCCCTTTTTACTCCTTTTCTGAGCTCTCCAGCATTTGTCCCGGAAGCCTCACACGAGGAGCCCAACTCATCCGTGGCCAGCGGCACTCGGGCAGGCCACAAACACAATGCCTCACTGTGACCTGGAAGGTGGCATTATTGCCAGTAACAACCTCCATGTTTCTAAAGGTGGCCTTAGGGCAGCTCGTCCTGTGCAAACCCCTCATTAGTGAGAAGCCCGGCTTCAGGGTTGACAGTGGAGATAGAGGAGGCCCTCTGTGAGTCATTTTCTTAAGACTCAAGCAGGGATCAGGGATCGGCTGTCAGCTCAGAGCATCCCCAGGCTTGCCTGCCCTAATGCACCTGCTCTGCAGCAAAGCACACAGGACAGATATCAGCTTCATACAGGCAGCTTCTCCTGGGCTCCCCCATCCTCTCCGGGAGAGTTGGTTAGCTCAGTCCTTTGGCTTCTGTCTCCTGGTGTACAGAAGGAGTGTGTGCAGTCTTTAAAACCTCTCGACTTTTTTCCTCCACTCTGGCAAATGTACATTGCGTAGTATAAGAATTTCTTTCCATTTCCTCTGTGTACCTCTTATAAGTGAGGAAAAAAAAGATGCTGTTTCCTACTGCCAGCAAAACCCTTCTCTCCTACTTCCTTAGGAAGTTTGGGAAATAACAGAGCTAGAGAGACGGTTCAGTGGGTAAAGTTCTGAGTGTGCAAACAAGAACACCTGAGATCAGATTCTCAGCACCCACCAAAGATGCTGGGCGCAGTGCTGTGCACTTGTGCTGCTAATATTTGTGAGGCTGGCAGGAGTGTCGCTGGTCAGCTATTCTTGCCTAACTAGTGAACTTCAGATCCAGTGAGAGGCCCTGTCTCAAAACATGATGTGGCGGGCAATCAAAGGGGAAGGTGTCTGCTGTGGACCTGTGACCTCGACACTCACATGCATGTGCACACAGAGAACAATGGGAAGGCTGAGCACTGGGAATGCTACTCCCTGCCTTTATGTTGCGTCTTCCGTGGCAGGTAGCTCCCCTATTAGAGATGACCTTGGAGTCAGAAGCCAGACTTTCCCAGTCAAGTGTTAATGATGGTACAAGATTGCTGGACATCTTTGCATAGGAGTCTGGTGTGAAAATCAGTATTTCATCTGAATTATCCATTCAGAAATGAGCTAGCGTTTCCTATTTATTTCTCCTTTCTAGGCCAATTACCGGCATCATATTCTCAAACTTAGAAGATGTGTGCCTAATATCATTTTAGGTATCCAGAAATGGTCCACCAAATAGATGCCTCCCGGGGATTCGTTAGATTCATCAATTCATCATACTCAACAAACACTTTGAAGTCCTTTTATGGAAGGAGCCACCTAAATTCAAAGTATGACTATAATCAGGTCTAATGAGGCCAATGGTTTAAGGAGAGGCTTTTAAATCGTATATAAAGCTCCTCTGCCAACCACTGGGACAGGACAAAAGCAGACGGGGCAGGTGAGTCCAGGTGTCCGTGTTTAAAGACTTCCGTCTTGGTGGTGGAGCCACACTGAGTCTACTCAGTTGGGTGAAGCCAGAAGCACAGGGAGCCATGGCCTGATGGATTCTCCAACTGTTACAACTATGTTATAGGACACGTCATATATAGCAAAGGCCACCACTCTGTGAAACCTTAACCTGCAGGTCGCTGCCATTAAAGGCTTCCTCAAAGACGGGAGAGTTTTCTCTGGGAGGTTGCAAAGGTTAAGGTAAGCGCTAGCTTTCTGTGTCTTGCAAGACAGAAGATGCTTTATAAATAAAACCAAGGGAGGAGATAGAACACAGCACACCTCTGCTAAGTGTGTGTGGGGCGATCTATGTAAGACGTGATATCGGCACTGGGAGTTACGCTGCTGTGGGGGAGTGCTCTAAGGATGCTCGTGCTTAAGGCAGCAGGAATGCTGGAGCAGAACTGGGAAACAGACGTTGAACTGGGAATGATTCTAAGGCTCTTAATTTATGTTTTACACCAGGGGAATTTCCTGTTGAGAGTCCTTCACGTTTAAAAATTAATTTGTTTCTATTTCAAACCAGAACAGGTCCCACAGGGTAAGGGCCCCACCATGCTACCCTCGGCGGTGTTCTGGGGACTTGTGGCCCTCATTGGTAAGTAGCTGGCTGGCATTTTTCCTTATTCTCAGGGCGTCTGTTTTCTAGCATAGCCAGAAAGGACAAGGATTATATGCAGCAGAGGAGAGGGCTCTCCTGCACTGCTCTGCTTATTGCTTGTCTTTGTTTTTCTTTGTGTGTGTCCATCCATATATGCATATAAATATGTGTACAGCTGTGTGTGTGTGTGTGTGTGTGTGTGTGTGCACACTCGCGCAGAGGGAGAGGTCAGAACTGACATCAAGTGTTTTCCATTTATTTACTTATTTTAATGTACATTGGGGCTTTGCCTGAATATATGTCTGTGTGAGAATGTCAGATCCCCTGGAACTGGGGTTACAGTTGTGAGCTGCCCTGTGGCTGCTGGGAATTGAACCTGGGTCCTTTGGAAGAGCAGCCAGTGCTCTTAACCACTAAGCCATCTCTCCAGCCCCCCAGCTGCTTATTTTTAAGAGTATGTTCTGCTTATTAAGTGCACAAAGGAGATATTAGTGGCTAACTGGTCCATGTATTCTCTGACAGTGCACCATACTGCTGGGTTTCTTATAAAGAAGGGTATGCATGGCAAATGAAGAGAAAATTCTCCATGCCAGGTAGTGAATAATAGTTAACAGATGAGTACCTGGAGAGGGAAAATCCATTCATGTGGGAGTTTAGAATGAAAAGTTTTGGGTCCATTTCATAATTCCTTTTTGGTCTGTTTGTGAATTGGAGAAAATGGGTTATGCTTGTATTTTTGTTGTTTTGTTTGTTTTTTGTTTTTTTTTTATTTTTTATTTTTTTCTTATTTCAAATATTGATCCCAGGTCCCTCTCCCTCCCATCCCATCCCCCCCCACACACACACACACTCCACAGGGAGAGTGATGCCTTCCAGGATTGTTTCGTTTTTCAAGGCAGGGTTTCTCTGTATTGCTTTGGAGCCTGTTCTGGAACTAGCTCTGTAGACCAGGCTGGCCTTGAACTCAGAGATCTGTCTGCCTCTGGCTCCTAAGTGCTGGCACTGAAGGCTTGTGCCACCAATGCTGGCTGAAAGGGTCACTTTTGCCTTTGATGAATTCTTGGTAGGAAAAGGAGTTGAGCAGGAACAAGGTATGGTCTGTACTGTTGCATAGCTTTGTGTGTGTGTGTCTGTGGGTGTGGATGAGTGTGTATGTGTGTGTGTGTGTGGTACGTGTATGTGATGTGGGTGTGTGAGTGTGTGAGTGTGTGTGTGTTGTGTGGGTGTGTGAGTGTGTGTGTGTGGTGTGTGTGTGGGTGTGGTTTGTGTGGTGTGTGTGTGTGTGTGATCAAGTCAAACAATATTTTTTCGAAAGCTTTACATAAATAATCATTCTACCTTCTAGGCACTTCCAGGGGCTCATACCCACTCACGCATTCCATGAACCCTCACCTGCATCCCCGACTTTACCACGGCTGCTATGGAGACATCATGACCATGGAGACCTTTGGGGCCCCCTGTGACATAAACAACCTGATGAACTGTGGTAAGAACAAAACAGAGTGGGGTCCTGTCTGCCATCTCTGTTATCATTTGCAGAGTTTTTCGTAGGAGGTAATTAGTTTTGAAAAGGAGCCAACACTACAATACCAGTCATGAATCAAAATTAAGTTAAAAAATACGCTGTGTATGGTGGTGCTCACCTTTAATGCCAACTCTCCCAAGGCATAGGAAGATGGGCTTGAGGCTATGCTCTATACTTTCAGTTCCAGGCCAACCAGGGAGACCCTGTCTTAAAAAATAGAATTTTTAAAAATAGCCCTAGAGAACCTAACAAACCACTCTCCCCCACCCCCTCCATGATTCTTTCCAAACTGTGTCCAGGTGTGTTGATTTCGATATGGCGAAACTATTCTTTAAATAAAAGGTCCCATTCTGGCCTTGTGCTCAGTTCATGCTGCAGCGTGAATATTTCAAGCAAGCAGTCTCTCCCTTTCAACACCTCCCTCCTTTGCAATCCCATCCCAAAATCTTCCTCATGCAAGGTCATATAAGGCCATGTTCTAGTGCACGGAGCAGAGGCTCAGCAAAGGGTCTCATCCTCTGGCACAGAACTGGCCGGCTGTGGAGTTGGAGTAAAACTTGGTTCTGCTGACTCCCAGTCAGAGCACCAATGGACAGGAAGGAGAGGGAGAAACAGCTCCATCCAGCGTGAGTTGGTGGACCTGCCAGGCTCTCTGCAGTTAGAGGTCCGAAGGCTGTGGGCGTGGTCAGAAGCTGAGGCTAAATTAGTGAACTCTGAGGACCTATTCTGTTCTGGAGTAGAGGACCGACATAGTTTCTTTTCTGTCGACACAGGGATCCACGGTTCAGAAATGTTTGCCGAGATGGACTTGAAAGCCATCACGCCTTACCGTATCCTCATCAAAGAAGTGGGACAGAGATACTGCATCGACCCAGCCATCATCGCAGCCATCATCTCCAGAGAAAGCCATGGAGGAGTTGTTCTGCAGAATGGCTGGGACCATAAGGGGCAGAAATTTGGTTTGATGCAGGTAGATGACCAGAGCCTTTCCATTAACCCAACTTTATCTCTCCTTGCAGAAGCTCAGCCGGAACTCAAAGTCCATTCCAGGACCTGAATATCCAAGTGTTGGGGCATAGGAGCTTCGGGACACTTTGCTCTGTGGTGTTTCATTCAAGGATTAGCCGTCATTGGGCATTTCTTTAAAATGTCTCCTGTGTATCATAACTACCATATATCAACTATACCTATAACTATTATAAACAACATGAATTATACTTCAATCGGGGAATTTTTATAAAGGTTACTACTAACCTTTATATAATAATTATAATAATTGATGATGATATAATAATAAAACTGTCACTGGGCATTGGTGACACATGCCTTTAATCCCAGCTCTTGGGAGGCAGAGGCAGGCAGATCTCTGTGAGTCTGAGACCAGCTTAGTCTACAAGAGCTAGTTCCAGGACAGGCTCCAAAACTACACAGGGAAACCCTGTCTCAACCCCCCCCATAACAATAATAATAATAATGATGATGATGATGTCCTCTTTGGGTTCCTGAAGTTGTAAAATTCATAAATGTGACTCAAAATACTGTAATTATGCTCTGCTTCAACTACCTTTGTTCCTTTGGATTAATTGAAGGGAGGGAAGCATAGTTATTTAGATATTTGTTTTGAGGCAGCATCTCACTCTGTAATTCTGGCCAACCCAAAACTTGCTTGGCAGCCAGCCTGTGCTGGCCTGGAGCTTGTGGTGGCCCTCTTGCCTCTGCCTCCTTAATGCTGGGGTTATCTGTATCACCAAGCCCAGCTAAAAACAATATTTCTTCTGAATTAGCTGCATAATTATTTTCATCGTGGATGTCTAGAGGTTTGATACTAATTATTCACTTTGGGACATTTTTCCTTCTCAGCCTTCTCCTCCATCCTTTTGAATATCAGAGTGCACCCAGTGAACTTCTCCCAGATGGGTGTTTCTCTGACCCTCTTGTCCAGGAAAGTACAAGACACTGTAATAAAGACTTTTGTGGGTCAAAGGCACTGGGCCTAGTCACTGGGCCTAGTGTTTGATCTTAAATACAAAGGAGGAGGCCTGGAAACAGCAGAAAGTATGTCACCTTTCCCAGATACTGACTAGATCGTTTGCTTTTCCAGCTTGATAAGGCGCACCACCCTATTGGTTCCTGGGACAGCAAAGAACACCTTCTACAGTCTGTTGGGATTCTAGCAGAGAAAATTAAGGCAATCCAGAGAAAATTCCCCACATGGAATACGGCTCAGCACCTCAGAGGTAGGCCCTGAGCCTAGTGCTTTAAGTGAGCATTCAATGAGACTACTAAAAGCGTCCGTGCCCCAGACCCCTGGGTTGGCTAGGAGGGCGCCCCTGTCTAAAAGATGTCTTAGCATTGTCTGGACCACGTATGACTACACATCCTTTACCCTCCTGCAAGATGTTGGGTTTATTACTGTACTTCTAGTCAACTACTAAGCCACTGAATAATATCCTAATAGCTCATAGCCTCCCCCCACCATCCAACACTACTAACCATTTTACAAGCTGTTCGAATAAACTCTAAGAAATTTCAGAGCTTCGGTTACCCCAAGAAGTCTAACTGAAACTTCTGTTTGGCTGAACTTGGAGCTCATCAAACTTGCTGCTTGAATTAACTCACTAGGCCCACCACCGTATCTTCCCTTTGCTTTTATTTTAGTCTCTGAAGACACTGATATGACCAGTCATCACATCCAGAAAAAACAATTCTTTTTTCCTCCTTGAACTCACTCGCTTTTTCTATCTGTCTAGCCACACCAATCCCTCAGTCTGCCTCTTATAGGATCATGATTTGTATATTTACATGTATACTCTCTTCCCATGCTTTAATAGCTGACTTTGAGCCCGGAAAGAGATATCAGAACAGAGCACAAGTCTTTTAAATATGGTAATAATGATCAAAGATGACCGTCTAGGGTAAAATAGTGCATGTATGTACACAAGCCCCCATGAGAAATCTTGGGTACCTTGCACTCAGTGAGGAGCCTTTTCTGGTTCACAATGTGTGCTTTTAAAAACATATGAATGAGTGAGTGAATGAATGAGTGAATTGTTGAATAAATGAGAAAATGTTACCATCTTGTATTAGTTCTGTCAGATCTGGGCTCTGTAAAGAGGAAGCAGAAACCTTACTACTCTGGAATATTTGCCTGGAGGGTGGTGAATTGATGTCTTTGGGGGATCATGTCTTATCTCTGCTGACACCTAATACTGGAATCTAAACCTGTGTGTTTCATTTCAGGTGGTCTGCTTGCTTTTAAGTCAGGATTGGAAACCATTGTCACTCCTGCAGACATAGAAGCCGACTTAGTCGATGATGTTATTGCCCGAGCCAAATTCTATAAAAGACATGGCTTCTAGGCAGAGGTACATTGACGAGGTACACAACTGGTCTCCCTTTCAAAGTTTAATATTAGCCCATTGCACTTAATAGGAACAAAGAAATGGTTAAAAGTATGAAACTTCATCTCCAAACTTTTTAATAAAAGCAAGCAGAAGGAAGGAAAGAAGGAAGAGAGGTAGGGATGTGGTTTAGCTGGTTGAGCTCTTGCCTAGTACGTGCAAGAGCTGGGTACCATTTCTGTCACAAAGAAAAAAGAAAAGAAAAAGCACCAAGTTCACATATGGTTCCTAGGAGTATTCATAGGCATACACATAATTTCTTTGTCAATATGAACATCATGGCACATGGCATGTGTATGTTTTAGCCAGGCTTCATTTTAGCTTATGAATAATGATCACCTACACTCTGTCCACCAGAATTACTAATAAGAAGTGAGCCTTTGTCCCCTTCCCAGTATCTGCTCCAATTACTAGGACTCTGCTCATGAGATGTGTGTGTCTCAGCGGCCAGATCCACCCTGGGGAGCAGACGGAGAGGAGACTATGGATGCTGCTTGTGGCTTTTGGTTGCCTCATCAAGAAAGGACACAATAATGTGTTGGATTTTGAAGCTTTCCATGTTCCTGCCAAGTGACTCTTTCTGGGTTTTTCGTTCTTGTTGAAGACATTTGGTGCACATTTTCTTCCTGTCTCTTCTCTTTCTGAGAAAGAACGGAAATTTTACCATCTTTCCTTTAGCCACTTTGGAAAGAGCCAGATGAACCACTCTCTGGCCCAGAAATCACCCAATGCAGCCTGAAGAAGGGGCCAAATCAGAGCCAGAAATCGTTTTTTGAGACAAGGCCTCACTCTATATGCCCTGAAACTCATAGAAATCCTCCTGTCTCAGCTTTTCAAATTCTGGTATTATAACTGTGGGCCATCGTGCATACTATGTAATCCTTCTCAGGATTGAACAAACCCAAGCTTTACCAGCTGTTAAATATTTGTGTTCTCCTTCCTGCATGTGTTTGGTCAAAGGCGTTCTTCAGATGTCCATGCTGCTCACGGATGATTTCTTTTCCTTTTTCTCCTAAAAGTATTCATTTCCTTCAACACCAGCCCCTTTTGTTACTATTGCAAAGACAGCTAATGTGTAGGCCAGATAAGCTTCAAGTAATTTGTACAACTGGAAATAATACACTGGCTCACACCCTGAATCTTTCCCCAGGGTTTCTGTTCTGGCACAGAATGGTGTCCTAGAGAGGGCCACAAATGAAAGGTGACTTGGTTTGGTTCCCTCAGAACCAGACCTGTATGGGAAGGGTGTGGCTTCTTGCTAGTCTGATCAGCTAAACAAGCCCAAATAGAGAACACTTGTCCAAATCTCCAAGCTTGAGGAGTTGCAGCACAAACAGGCAGATCCAGAGAGGCTTCTGAGAGGTTCAGAGACCCAGAAGTACTGACACTGTCTGCCTCACAAGGCAGGAACATCCTTCCAGTGCTTCTCAGACTGAATAACATGTTACAAAGAATCTGGGAAGGACACACAAGTCTACTGTACCTCCTGGTTTGTGCACCAGGCTTCTGCAGAGTCTATTAGACTGGCTAATTAGACACAGTGCAACTATCCCAGCCCTCATCTGTCTTGCATCTGTACTACAATAGTGAACTTCCACGAACTTATTGAGAACAATGCCAAAGATGTTAATCCCAAAATATAGCACCATTAAATTCTCTTGTATCTTCATACACCTCAATTTTCTTTATATTTGTTGTTTCTTTATATTTGAGTTCCTCTTGGAGATAATGATTATGAGGGGTTTCTCATTGTAAAGCTTACTTTTCACTTTTAAAATTTTCTCCAAATTGGGGTGAATACAGTTGCTGTTGCTTGGATCTGGAGTGGCCCCCAAAAACCCACATGTTAAATGCTTGGCCCCAACTTGGCATTAGCAGGAGGAGGTGTAATCTTCAAGAGGCACAGCCTATTGAGAGGTCTTCTAGCCATGGAGGACACGCTCAAGTGGATATCAAGCCTCAGCCTCCCCCCTTCCTCCCATCATTCCCAACCTCCATGCGGTCAGCAGATCTGCTCCCTCATACACTCCCTGCGTGTGCTGCTTTGGAAAAGCTTTACTTGTGTTTTCTTTGATGTCATCTGATAGAAGTGCTTCTGAGAACCCGTCTTGCTATGCAGCCCAAGCTGGCCTCAGACTCCTTCCCCTTCCATGTTAGCCTGTTTATTGGTATAAGAGTCAAAATCTCAGAGCAAACTTCTGGTTTTGGGGCTCTTATGATCTTTCTGCCCCCACTTTCAAGATGGTCCCTGAGCCCTTTGTGCAGGAGTTGTATTATGGATGTACTGATCGGGGCTGGGTTCTCTACACTGCAGGGAAATCATGCCTGGTACTCGAAATCTAACCAACTGCATATGGCCAGTAAGGTCACGTGTCTTAGAGAACTTTCTATTACCACATTAGTAGGCCACTATAATTCCTATCTGCAGTCTAAAATGTATCCCTACCCATGGGTAAGTGTAGCTCTCATCCAAAATCAAAAAAGCGTCTCTTTGCAGCAAACGGAAACCATTGTAGAAAACCAAAACTGGTCTCTTGGGTTTTGCTTGTACTGAAACCAGGTCTCAGTATAGTCTTGGCTGGCCTAGAACTCAGTGTGTGGACCAGGCTACCTTGCACTCACAGGAGACCGACCCATTTGCCCCTTCTGAGTGCCAGGATGAAGGGTGTGTGCACCACGCCTGGTTCTTGCTTCCTATCTTGCTGTGTGATGTCACCTATCATGCTATGATCCTGCAGGAGGTCCTCATGAGATAACACTGCCACAGCTTGGACTTTCCAGTGCTTAGAATCAAAATAAACTCCCTAGCCTGATAAAATACCCAGCCTTGGGTACTTTGTTCTAGCAGCACAGGACAGACTACAACATAGCCGCTCACAACGTTTACAGAATTTAGTGCAAAAGCAATTAAAGAAGAAAGCAGTTTCTATAAAGCGCTACCAACAATTGTTAAAGTGTCAGGGGCCTAAAGCTAGATGGCGAGAATGCCGTTCTTGCTCACCGTGGAGCAAAAGGGAGAGGATTTAACCAAGTTATCTCCAGGAATCACAGCAGCATGCCCCAGTGGGAAGAATGGGGCTGAATCACACTTTAATGAGAACCATTTCCTCAGTGACTGTAGTTTGTACCCGCAGCTGTGGGGCTTCAGGACTTCGCCTCCTGCTCCACAGGCTTCAGATGCCACTGTACTACCAGTTCCCCGGTGCTCTTGAGGCATGTGCTGGACACGGTCTCTTCTGTGGGAAGGCCATGTGGCAGCTTTAGGGGCTGGATGCGTATCAGGTGTTGAACCACTTTCAGCTTCGCGTTCACTGAAGGGATGTTTTTGTGAATTTGAGGGCTGTGTGCCTACGAGCAAGAGGAACGACATTTTACATCAGCTTAGGGGCAGTGGTCCCATTTTAGGAAAACGTTCCATTGAAGGCACATCCTTTCTAAGTTAAATTATAAGTAGGTCACACTAAGCAACACATTTAAACGTAAGAAATAACAAACACATGCAGTGTGGGTTTAAAAGTATGAGACCAAAGCACGAACTGACGGGACCATTAGAACTGCCGCTACCTTCTGTAGCCCAAGCATCTTGATCGTTTCTTTTTCCCAGTACGGACGCCTTTTTGTACTTTTTATTCTTGTAACAATGTGCAGTTTATGAGGGTGCTGGGGGTCCCCGCCATATTTTTCATGATCTTCAGGTCTAGGCTGAAACACCTAGAAAGGGAGAATTACTAATGGTTAGCTCTTCCAACTTACAGTTTTTATATATTACCTATTCCTTCTCTTTAAAATGAACACACACCAGCATACAAACAAAACTAGTGATCTCATCCCTAACCTTTATGTAATCCTCAAACTCAGACTGAATAGTTCAGGTGGCCTTCAAGAGTTACATACTTCAAAATAAATAAATAAGTAAATAAGTAAATAAATAAATACGAGCTGGGTGGTGGTGGTGCACACCTTTAATCCCAGTGCTTGGGAGGTGGAGGCTAGCAGATCTCTGTGAGTTCAAGGCCAGCCTGGTCTGCAAATTGAGTTCTAGCACAGTTAGGGCTACTCGGAGAAACTCTGTCTGTGGGTGGGGGCGAGGGGAGGGAGAAAAGGAAAATATCACACTGGTAACAGTTTTGTGTTTTAACTTTTGAACACAGCAGGAGCACTGAATGACATGAAAGGATTTAAACAGCAAGAAAATGAAGAGCAGTGCAGGCTCCTGATTTTTTTTTTTTTTTAGAACTGGGCACTCAGCCAGTGCAGTTAATATAAACAACTCTCCCCAAAGCTGAGAAACTCAAAATCAGAAACTGAGGGCTAAGTGGCAAATTGTGTGCTATATATTTTATCACACAAAATATATTAGGGGATGGTGCTGGAGAGGTGGCTCGGCACTTAAGAGCAATTGTTGCTTCTACAGAGGACCAGGGTTCAGTTCTCAGCCCCACCACGGTGCTCACAGCCAGGGTCTGCCGCTGTCTTCTGACCTCTACAGGCATCGGGCACTCACACGGTACACCCACACACAGACAGCCACAACACTTACACACACAAAATATAACTTTAAAAAATCTAAAAATAAATATACAGTAGAGGGAAAAACAAGGCTAAGGCTAAATGGTTCTTACTATGCAATTGTGCTCCCAGATATCTACCCAACACGTCAAAACTAATAGGCATACCAATACCCGCACACAAGTACTTATGCAGCTGCATTATTGGCCCAAACTGGAAGCAGGCAGAGAGTCCTTTAGCAGCTGAGAACTACATAAACCTTAGCATGGACTGCTATGCAGCCATAAGAAGAAATAAACAATTCAGCCAAGTACGGGCTGTATGATTCTAACTATGTGGTGAGATTCAGGGAAAGGTAAAACTAGAAAGTGGGTAAAACAATCATAGGTTGTTAGGACTTAGAAGTTATGGGTGGAAGTTAACAAGGTACACAGGTGACATTTAGGGCACTGCACGATTTCTATGTGACACCTGACATTGAACATCTGTCAGAATCCAAAGATATATAGCATGAACAGTAACCCCTAGTGTAAATGATTGACCTGGTGTCAATGTCTTCATTATTTCATCTATTTTAACAAGTGCTCTATATTAATGCAAAATATTAAATATCCGGGAAACTGCTTGTTGAAAAAAATCATAAAGGAAGCCTCATGATTTTCTAACCATTTTCTTTTGTATAACTGTCTTACAAAATAAGGTTTAATTAATCAAAAAGCAAGAATGCTGTGGAATATACACTGTGTGAATATACATTACTATGATTGGTTTAATAAACAAGCTGATTGGCCAATAGCTGAACAGGATAAAGTTAGGTGGGAGAGCCGAACTGAGAATGAAGGATGGGGAGGGCGGAGTCCGAGGAGCCGCCAGCCAGATGGAGAATGAGTCGAACACACAAAATGGAACAGAGGTAAAAGCCATGAGTCTTAGGGCAGCAAACAGATGGATAGAAATGGTTAAGTTGTAAGAGCCAGTTAGTAATAAGCCTGAGTTATTGGCTGAGCATTTATAATTCATAGTAAGCCTCTGAGTGATAATTTGGGAGCAAGCGATCAGGACAGGAAAACTGCCTACACAAAAAAACAAGTATAATTCAAATGAAATGAAAGCAAAGCAAAACAAACAAAAATCAATGGAAGGCTTAGCTGGTGTTATCTAAATTAAAACAAAACCCAAAAACAATACAGGGTCAAACGGCAATGGTTCATGTAGGAAGTCACATGGTGACAGCCTCAATAGGAAGATTCATTATCTTCTCAGGACAACGGTGATAAGAACCACAGTATGTAAAAGGAAGACCATAAGCAGGAATACACAGACTCAGAAGTAAGAAGAACCCAGTAAGCCCGTTCCTATGAAAGCCAACATGACTGGGAAGGAGCAGGGCAGTCAGTCACCACATCCCAGTGCTTCAGGCTCTGCACTACACTTGTGTGCACGTGTGAGTTACCAGAAAACTAGTGCCAGCAGAGCTGTGAGCTGTGAGCTGTGGGCTGTGGGCTGTGGGCTGTGATGTGAGCTGTGATGTGAGCTGTGGGCTGTGATGTGAGCTGTGGGCTGTGAGCTGTGGGCTGTGATGTGAGCTGTGGACTATGATGTGAGCTGTGATGTGAGCTGTGGGCTATGATATGAGCTGTGATATGAGCTGTGATGTGAGCTGTGATGTGAGCTGTGATGTGAGCTGTGGGCTGTGATGTGAGCTGTGGGCTGTGATGTGAGCTGTGGACTATGATGTGAGCTGTGATGTGAGCTATGGGCTGTGATGTGAGCTGTGGACTATGATGTGAGCTGTGATGTGAGCTGTGGGCTGTGATGTGAGCTGTGGGCTGTGATGTGAGCTGTGGACTATGATGTGAGCTGTGGACTATGATGTGAGCTGTGGACTATGATGTGAGCTGTGATGTGAGCTATGGGCTGTGATGTGAGCTGTGGACTATGATGTGAGCTGTGGACTATGATGTGAGCTGTGATGTGAGCTGTGGGCTGTGATATGAGCTATGGACTATGATGTGAGCTGTGGACTATGATGTGAGCTGTGGGCTGTGATGTGAGCTGTGGACTATGATGTGAGCTGTGATGTGAGCTGTGGGCTGTGATGTGAGCTGTGGGCTATGAGCTGTGGGCTGTGATGTGAGCTGTGGGCTATGAGCTGTGGGCTGTGATGTGAGCTGTGGACTATGATGTGAGCTGTGGGCTGTGATGTGAGCTGTGGGCTGTGAGCTGTGGGCTGTGAGCTGTGACACAGGGCAAATGTGTTGCCTGCCAAGCCTGGCGACTGCTGGTTTGGGTTCCACTCCCCAGGAGCCAGATGCCGGTGAGAGAGAAATGACTCCACAGACTCTTCTAGACCTCCACACAAAGTCAGGGCACGTATACACATGTGATAAGGAAAGACAAGATACAACACATGGAACTTTATAAAGTTAGGTACTTTAAAAAATATTATTTAAAAAGAAACAGGTCTTACTTTATCTGGAATCCTTGACCTGGTAAATTTGTGACGAATCCAATCTGTACCAATGAGAGATTCCATACCTTTTTTCACAGTCTGTAGCAGAGAACATTTGTTATTTAGAACTCTGTCTAGCATGAAAATCCCTATCTATCAGTACTTAGGTAACAAATGTCTGTAATGTTTAACTGGACCCCCTCACTGGACAGATACATCACACACACACTTCCAGTCCAGGAGGTGCCAACTTCCTTCCCTAAGGCAGCAGAGGCAAAATATTTCCACCTCTGGAGCTACCAAGTCTCTACTGCCAAAGCTTGTCTCTGCCAATACAGGAACAGATATTCACTACCGATAGCAGAAACAGGTAATATGCAAATAGGGGTGGCTGATTTAAAGTAATTTTATCATAGGGGTGGCTGATTTAAAGTAATTTTATCATAAGTGATAATCTTCATATTTGCCCTAGAGGTCATGTTTGTTTTTTGAAGACAAGGCTTCTCTGTGTAGCCCTGGTTGTCCTGGAACTCACTCTGTAGGTCAGGCTGGCCTTGAACCCAGAGATCTATCTGCCTGTTTCTCCCTCCCAAGTGCTACAATTAAAGGCAGAGCCATCACACCCAGCTAAAGGTTGTGTGTGCTGGTTATCTTTTTTCCAGGGGGGGGGGGAGGAGTGGGGGGGTGGTTGGAAGGTCTTTTGTTTGTTTTTTCTGGAACTGAGGATTGAACCCAGGGCCTTGGGCTTGCTAGGTAAGCGCTCCATCCACCACTGAGCTAAATCCTAAAACCCCAGTTTACCAACTCTTAGGCTAGGCAGTACGTAATAATTTACCTTCAACAAAATAATGTAAAGAAAATCCCAAATGAGGTTGGGGTGGTGGCGGGCTGAGGGAGGAAGATTCCTTCAAGCTTGCCCAGTGTTCACAAGGCTCTGAGCTTGATATTTGGCACCAAGAGATAAATAGAACAAACCAAAGGAAATCAATTTGACTGTGTGTTTTATGAGCAAAAAAAGAGAGAGAAAAAAAAAAGGCCCAGCCTTTAAGGCGGAGTTTTCGACTGGCATGCACAAAGCTGATGAAACTGGGCACTTGGGAAGTGGAGTCAGGCAAAGTTTAAGATTACCCTCAGTTACAGAGTGAGTTTGAGGTCAACCTGAGCTATATGAGAAACACATAGAAAACTTACCTGTAGTCTGCCTGGAGGCTTCTGAAATACTGAGCGCAAAATGCCAGCCATAAGTGCAGTAATTCTTCTCTTGAGGCTGAGGAGTAGAAAACAGACTGCTGGTCAAACACATTACAAATGGACAGATTACCCTTCTACAGAGGTAAAACCATAGGCAGTCATTATACACTAAGCAACCCTATTTCTAGCAAGAGAGTTTAGAGTCTATGCCCATTCCATAAACCTGGGAAACAGGGGTTTTCTGTCATCTGAAACTCTTCACAGTGTGTATAAAGAGTATTTTGTTATTTTTCTTTGTCAGAGAAACCACAGAAAATATGAAACTAGACAGGCCTGAAAAATTCTGCCTCTTAAAATCAGAGCTAAGTACCCTGTTATTTTATATATGAAGAAGATTATTTCCAGAAAGTTATGATGTACCCAAGGGTATCTAGCCATTAAGAGAGAATGTATAGATGGGCATTGGTGACATATGCCTATAATTCTACACTTGGGGAGCCTGGGAGCAGGAAGACTCTGAGTTCCAGGCCATCCTGAATTACACAGCAAGATCTAGTCTCAAACAAGCAAAACAGTTTAAAAAAATAAAAGTTAAAAAAAAAAAAAGCACATATTCCCCAACTCAGTTCTCCTAGCTAGCAGTTCAGTGCATTTTCACTAGATTGTTAACACTTTTCTGTTATAAAAAAAGATGAAGTCACTGAAAAGATGGCTCAGTTGCTAAGGTACTTTTTGTGCAAGCTTGAAGACTTGAGTTCAAATAACTAATACCTATGGAAAAGCTAGGTATGGTGGCCAGGGTCTGTAGCCCTAGAGCTGGAGTAGAGACATCCCTGGAGCATGCCAGCCAGCCAGCCTACCCAAATTGGGAAGCTCCAGGTTGTGAGACTCTGGTTCAAAAAGAAGATGGAGAATCTCCAAGAAATACATCTCTGCCCTCCACATACATGTGCACCATTACACACAATGCACACACAAAATACGTGCTTTTTTTTTTTTTGCCTATTTATGTTTTTTTAAAATGATTCCTCTGTAACCTCAAAAAGCATACATTCAGATAGGCATGGAATAGATATAGTCTAATGCACACCGAAAGTAGACAGATGAGATTCACGAACTGTATGTATGCCTTGGGCACGCAAGTATACCATTTTTCCTTCTAAAGAAAACAGTACCTAGCTTACAAATTACCTATTTCATATAACATCAGAAATATTAGCTCTATACCCCTAGGAGGGTAGCTGCATAATGTACTATATCCTGACCAGATTCTAGCTCACAAGGTCTATAACCTTCTTCTGTGATGTGAATAAAATAAGAGGTAAAGCCCAAGATATCACCAGAGAAGAGCTGGACCTCAGAAAAACTGCTCAGCAGCTAAATTAATCAAATGCCAAAGTACTTCCTTACACTTCTTCCAAGTTAAGCATCATCTGAAAATCCAACTCATTTAGATTTCAAAAAACAACTGACAGTCATCAGAAAGGAGCTACTCAGCAATGCAAACCCATGGGATGTACCAGAAGGACAGACACACTGAAAGAACCCCCAATGGCCCAGCTGAACCAGTTTAAACAAATACATTATGAAGTATTGGCTTGTAACTGGAACAATAAAACAAATGTGGGAAAGTCCACACTTGCATACATAGGTAAATTAACTGCAAAAGAGAAACAGCCCCTAGAAGAATTCTGTTTTTTTATGGGGCTACTTCCTCTCAGGCAGACAGAGAAAACTACTCATCCCTTCAATGTGTGCTATGGAGAAGAATTTGCTCCTATGGATAGAAAAGGAGAAAATCACCTTTATAGAAAATGGACACACTCCCTCCACCAGGTGATCAGGGATATGTAACACCAACAGTGATACAAGTTGACAGCATTCCAGCCAGAGCTACATAGTGGGAACCTATCACAAAACAAAATGTTGATACACTTGACAGACACAAAGATATATAATGAGATGTCTTCCACCCCAAAGTCCATTCATAACCCCATGTAAGAGAAAAAACACCCCTAATTAAGGGCCACTGTATGTTCTGGCTAGTTTTACGTCAACCTGAAATAAGCCCTACTTATTTCTGTTCCTGCCCTGACTTCCTTCAATGGTGGACTATGAAAGTGTAAACCAAATAAACGCTTTCTCCCCCAACTTGGCATCTTTTTGGTCATGGTGTTTCACCATAGCAATAGTAACCCTAACTTTCCCTACTGTGGAAAACACTTCACTAGTACGTTTTCAAATACCTCACCTCTCAAGACTGTCAAGGCCATCACAAACTAGAGACCTGATACACTGGTCAAGAGGATCCCAAGAGCTACAATCTTTATGCATGATGTATACCACATTGGTATATGGGTGGGATCCTGGAATATAAAAGAACACTGGGGGAAACTGAAAAGAAAATCTGTCTGAATAGAGCAAATAACGCTAATAATGCATCAGTGCAATGACCACTGTATACTAATATTTGATGTTAAAAGGGGAAACTGAGCACGAAAGGTATAGGAACCTGGTATTAGCTTCACCAGTTGTCTGGAAATCTAAAATTAGCTAAAAGTAAAGTTCATTCATTTAAAAAAAAAAAAAAGATGGGACTATGAATATGTTTCACGGGTGGAATGTTTGTCAGGCATGCATGAGTTGCTTGGCACAAGAGTTAACACTGTCTCCAGTGCCTCTCCACTTTAACAAGATAAAAATCCAAGTTCCTAACCCTCACCATCACATACCACCACCAACCTTCACCCATCTTCCCCCATATTCTTTAGCAGAGTAGCATGACCCAGAACCAGTCAAGCTAGAGTTCTTCTTCCCCTTTGACTCTCTGGCTTGCCTTTCTTTTTCAATTTTTGGCTCAAACTTTATCTTAGCAACAAGGTCTACCTGGATCACATCATTTCAGTTTCACCATTATCATTGATTGAACAAGGTCTACCTCCATCAAACTCACATTTTCAGCCAAACTACTGCCCCACTCTCAGTCCCTTGTCTTACTTGGATACTTGCGTCCTATTGTAATTTACTAGTTTACCATTTAGCAGCTGTCTCCATTCAAAATGCAGGACAGTGCCAGAAGACAAGGACTTTATATTTTGTTTTAGATCAGTAGTCATAAATGTGTCTCTCAAAGCATCATCTGAACTGAAGATTTTCTGCTGGTTTAATTTATAGATATAAGCAGGCATCACCATCAAAACTAACCAATTTTGTTGTTGTCCGGTGTCCGTCACCCCCCCCCGTGCGTGCTCGAATGCGTACTGGTGACTAAACCAAAAGCCTTGCATGTAGAACAAGTGCCTTCCATCTTCAAATTCTATGTCTCAATAAGGTACAGGTATTCTTATTACACAAAAACCAGAAAAATGGGGTTGGAGACATGATGGCTGAGCAGCTGAGAGCACTGTTGCTCTTCCAGAGGACCCAAGTTTGATTCCTAATGACCACATGACAGCTCACAAAAGTTTGTAACTCTAGTCCCAGGATCTCTGACAATCTTCTGGTCTCCTTGGACACTGTATGCACATGGTGCACAGATATGACAGGCAAAATACCCATACACATAGAAGCAAACTGCAAAATACCATGTATCACATGAGATAACTTGTTCCTATTTTTAATATATGAATATATGTGTACATACAGATAAATCTGAAGGTTGTCAAAACCGTTTTTCTTTTCTTTGTTTTGTTTTGATTTTTCAGTGACTTTGAATACAAACGGGTCTCCTAACTCCAGCACCAGCTCTTAAGTTGTTAGTTTTTTTTTTTTTTTTTTTCTCTTTCTTTCTTTCTAAAGAGGTAAGGTATACATTTATAACGTGGAGTGGACATTCCTGAAAAATGCAGAATACAGAATTCCCCACGCAATCAACTGAGATCTCTGAAGCCAACAACTGTCTCTCTTCCCTGAATTCCCAGGGACTAAAAGTAGTAAACAGGCGTCATAACGGCCTCTTAGCCAAACGAGATGGGCTAGATGGGTGACAGTCAAAGCAGTTTGCACAATCATTAGTAAACAGCAGCTATAAAAATCGCATTCTACGTTGCAATATCTTAAAATTAAGTAAGTTTTGCCTGTTAAAGTTTTTTTTTCCCCACTGCTGCTCCGGGAGAGCCCTAAAGTTATAAACAGGCCCTGTAAGAGCTGCAGGCAGGCATCCTCAAGCAGACAGTCGGACGGCTCGGACCCAGGGCTGTAAGAACGAGGTTCCGGGAGAGCCGCGAATCAAGTGACACCTAGGCCGCTGTCAGAAGCCCTGGGCACGGGCCGTCTCCCGTCTCCTGTGTCCGCTCCGGACAGGAGGAAGAAGCCGGTCGGCGTCTGCAGAGAGAGCCCGGGGAAGAACACCGCGCCTCCGGCTCCCGCAGCCTGACTCACCCGCGCCCCGCTCCGTCCAGTCCGAGCAACCCCGCAGCAGGAAGGGGCGGGGTGGCGGCAGGCGGACCCAGTGCAACCGTCGCAGCACGTCGCGGCCGTCACAGCGCGCACGGCTATTTGGTTCCGCGGGCGGTGGTGTTTATTCGTTCCGGCCCAGAAGCTCCTATTCACAAAGCTCCGTGTAGGAGACTGCGCAGGCGCCGCGGTGCACGTCACGCGTGCGGTCCCCGGGCTCGGCCGTGGGAAGAGCTGGCGGAGCCCGGGAGCGCTGGCTGGCCGTGGTGATGGCCAAGCCCAGCCCGGGGCAGGATGCCGACAGTACGGCCGCGGTGGCCGTGTTGAAGCGGGCGGTGGAGCTGGACGCCGAGTCGCGGTTCCAGCAGGCGCTGGTGTGCTACCAGGAGGGCATCGATATGCTCCTGCAGGTTCTGAAAGGTCGGCTAGGTTTCGGTTTCCGCGCCATCCGGGGCGGTAAAGGGAGGAAAACGAAACTCCGAGCTGGCGGGAAGCGCTCGAGTTCGGGAGCGGCTTGTCGGCTGCTGCTCTGCGGGACCGCGGAGGTGGTGGGCGGCCACTGCAGTAGCCGGGTCGGTGGTGGACCGCGCGGAAGGAGCGCGGGTCACTGTCCTGGAATGTGACAGACGGAGCCAGATATAAGACTTAAGCGCTGCTGGGTCTTGCGTCTGAATGAAGTTTATTATTATTATTATTATTATTATTATTATTATTACTACTATTACTATTACTATTGTTGTCAATTTGTGACAGGATTTTCCTCCTCTCTGTTAATCTGTCTCTCCTTCCCGACCCCAGTATGATCCGATGAGTTTCATTAGGGTGGAGGTTTGTTTACATAGGGATATGTGCACTTTACCGGTGACTACATCACTGAATAAACACACATAAAGACAGGGGCGGGCTTCAACCTTTCCCCCTTACCCCTTCCTCCCTCCCTCCCTCCCTTTCTCTTTCTTTCTTATATTTTTTAATTTAAATTAGAGACAATCTTATTTTGCATATCAACCCCAGTTCAGTTCCCTCTCCCTCCCATCTTCCTATGTCCCCCACTGACCCCCTCTTACCCCCTTTCATGACAGTGTTAACAGCACAAGTTTGTGGTGATCCTGTACAGGTAATCACGGATGCTGTGAGTTAGAGTGCAATAGACATGTCATGCTGGAAAGTCTTGAGTCCACATTACTCCTTCCCTTCCTCTGGCTCTTATTCCCAGCACTTGGGAAGCAGAGGCAGGCAGATTGCATTGAGTTTGAAGCCAGCCTGGTGTACAGAGCAAGCTCTGGGACAGCCAAGGCTATGAAGAGAAACCCTGTCTTGAAACACCCCCCCCCACACACACACACAGATACACACAGACACACAGTATAAGCCATGGTGTTTTGAAGAAGCTGCAGAAACCCTAACTGAGATAAGTTGGTACTGGCTGGACAGTGGGTGCTGCTGTGACAGACCTGACTGTGTTGTTTTGGGAAGGGTTGTGGAAGGAAAGCTATTGAGTGTTCAGTGCTTGGGTGAGTTGTTCTGTAAGGCTTGGAAGCTAACAGCAACCTAACAGGCTGGGGACATCACAGTGGCAGGAGGATTGTGAGAGAACTCACTGCAACCTTGAGAGAGAGAGAGAGAGAGAGAGAGAGAGAGAGAGAGAGAGAGAGAGAGAGAGAGAGAGAGAGAGAGAGCTCAAAGTGCTACAAAGCACATCTGGAGGTGAGAAAATAATTTGGCAGTCATTTCTCACCACCATTTGGGTCCCAGGGATGGAATTCAGAGTTTCAGACTTAGTGGCAAGTATCTTTCCCTGCTGAAACATCTTGCTGGTCCCTGTCTTGCTCGTCTGTAACAGCTGTTTGTGTGCAGTAACTGGCCTCTAGGGGAAATGCATTAATCCCTTGCAAGGGCAGCATCTCAGTGACCTCCCTCTTGGAGGTTCCACTTCGTCCTAACTTTGTTACACAGGACCAAGCTATTCATGAACCTTTGAGGGAGGAGGTGCATTTAAATCCTATCCAAGGGAAGAGATAAAAAGACGTCTATTTGTCCAGAAGAACTACAGGACAGTCAGCACACTGAATTTGAGCACATTGTAAAAGGGAAGGGAAGTTGTGAGAAACTTGACAAAATCCCTGTTCTCTTTCCTTTTTTTTTCAATTTGCAGGCACTAAAGACTCCAGTAAGAGATGTATTCTCAGAACAAAAATCTCCAACTACATGGATAGAGCAGAAAACATAAAGAAATACTTAGACCAAGAAAAAGAAGGTAAAAAGCTGTTTTTAGGAACATGTCTGGGGTTGGGGCTCAGGGCGGATGCAGCTAGAGGCCCTGGGTTCAGAGCTCCTGCTTGTTGGAGCATGGAGGGCCACTTGTCTGGGCCACTTGTGCCCGGGAGCTTAACAGATTGCTCTGTGTTTCTATCCTCCTCATACACGAGTTATTCTTGTAAACAGTTCCTGGCTTTCAGTTTGGGACCTGGGACTCAAGACATCCTTTGAATACCTGATAAAAGCTTGGCCATTTTTAAGGCATTTGCAGATCATTATGAAACACATGGGTGAACCTCAGTTTAAAATTGTTGCAGAGGAATACTTTGTCTTGTATGAAAAGATGGAAATCATTAGAAAAACTTAAGACACTCCAGGTGCTTCTTGAAGGTTGCTGCGACTTAGCATTTCACAAGTTATGTATTTATGGTGATTGAGAGGTGAGGTAGGTATGTATGCCTCTGGATCTGTCATGACGGTAGCTTGTGTTTCGTAGATGGAAAATATCACAAGCAAATTAAAATAGAGGAGAATGCAACTGGTTTCAGTTACGAGTCACTGTTTAAAGAGTACCTTCACGAGACAGTTACAGAAGTTTGGATCGAAGACCCTTATATTCGGCAAACTCATCAGGTAAGTGGAATGTGCTAAAATATAGTGAATTATAACTTTAACTGTACAGTCAGCTGTCTGTGTTTATTGGTTTCCTACCCATGGATTTGATGGAGGATCAGAAATACTGTTAGAAATGCTATCTATATTAACATACACAAACATGACAGTGTAACTGTAATGGGAAGTGTTTACATTGTATTGGGTAGCATGAGTAGTTTAGAGATGATGTAAAGTTCTCAGGAGGGTGTGTGTAGGTTCTAGGCTGATAGAGTATCATTTAAAACAACAGATAGGGATGGGGTTGGAGAGATGGCTCAGAGGTTAAGAGCATTGGTTGCTCTTCCAGAGGTCCTGGGTTCAATTCCCAGCAACCATATTTACAACTATCCATACAATTAGTGGTTTACAACTATCCATAATGGTGCCCTCTTCTGGCATGCAGGCATACATGTAAGCAGAACACTGTATATATTACAAATAAATAAAATCTTTAAAAATAAATAAAATAAGTCAGGTGGTGGTGATGCATGCCTTTGATCCTAGCACTCTAGAGGTAGAGGCAGGTGAATCTCAGTGAGTTTGAGGCCAGGGTGGTCTACAAGAGTTCCAGGACAGCCAGACTGTTATACAGAGGAACCCTGTCTCCAAAAAAAAAACTTAAAAATAAAGAAATGGAAGGAAGCATCTGATCTGTGGACCTTGCTGGAGCCTGAGGGGAAAACTGAACGAGTTAGTGCTAATCTGTCAATCTGTCTGTCCTATTGCCTTTCAGCTGTATAACTTCCTTCGGTTTTGTGAGATGCTACTTAAGAAGCCCTGTAAAATAAAAACCATTCACCTTCTCACCTCTGGAGATGAAGTAGGTACCTGACAAACCACGTTCTTTCTTGACTTACTGAACCTGGTCCAATACTTCAGCCAGATGCATTTCTTTGGAAGCAACTTACCATGTATGTAGTACCAAGCATAGCATATCTTAAGAAAAAGGTTATTGATTTGAGGGTGTTGATCTTCTATTCAGCCATTTTGTTGAGTTTGAGTAGTTTGACACTTTAGTCTTGGGTGTCATCGATTATGCACTCTGCACTGCACTAGTGACAGTTCTGTCCCTTAAGTAGGAGTGCATCCAAATAATGATTTTCTAGATTAGTCTAAGAAGTAGGCAGTCCCACATGGATGACTGAAAATCATTACTAAAATACATTTGAGGATGCCGGGCATGGTGCCACATGCCTGCGCGCCTAGCAACAGGGAGGTCGAGGCAGGAGGGAGTTGTGTGGCATTCACATGAGGAAAACAATAGTCTGTATAAAAACAATATTTATAGTTGTGAGTCTAGCCTTTAATGGCTGAGCCATCCCTCCAGCCCTGTATAAAAACAATATATAAAAAAGGAAAGAATTACCCATTCTTCAGTTGCTTCTTTGAGACAGTAATATTGAAATTAATATAGAATATTTTCAGTTTGATCTCTCCATGGTATTCATTGTATAGCTCATGGGTAATTTAAGTTATTAATAACTGAGTAAGTACATTGTGTTTTATGCCACCAATAGGAGTTTGGGAATGCACAGCAGAACAGTGGCCTGGAAGAAATAAGACAGTCCCTCAGAAGTCATGGAGTACTGCTGGAAGTAAAGTTTTCTTCCTCTATACATGACCGAGAAATTAGGTTAGTGTATGATGTTTCATTTTTTTCCCATAGCTGAGACACATCTTAAAAATTCTAACGCAACATAATTATATATGCATATTTAAATATTAAGACTTCAAATCATGCTGAAACTTAGTAACTTTGCTCTTTGGACAAGAAACCTTGGCCTACCTCTGTAGAGTGAGGGTAATTAATTCCTAATCAAATAATGAGTTCTGTGTCATGTGGGAAGGAGTTCTTTTGTGGGGGCCATAGCCAGTGTTCTGGTGGGAGAGAATTCCTTTCCCGCTGAAATTGCTATTTACCTGCTGTGGCTTTCTTCGGTGAATGGCTCTCAAGCTGTGGTCCAGCTAGTCCAACAATGGCTGTCTACCAATGGAAGGTCTGAGAGCCCAGCAGTTTCTCAGTTCACAAGCTGGGTGTGTCATCTGGTCTTCAGTGTACACTGGAACCCTGAAGAAGTAGGCTCTAATGCCCCTGAAGGAAGGAATGGGCTCACTAGTGAGGGCAAGCCGGCAACAAGAGCAAGCTTCCTTCTCCCATGACCTTTGTGCAGGCTACCAGCAGCAGGGGCGGCCCAGATTACAGGTGGATAGTCCCACCTCAAAGATCTGAGTTAGAACTGGGTCTTCCCACTTCAAATAGTTTAATTAAAGTCCCCCGGCGGTGTGCACAGCCATTTGGGTTTTGGTTAGTTCCAGATATAGTCAAGTTGAAAACTGGAGTTGCCTTTGAAACGTTACCACACTCTTCCTGAACGTCCTTTGTTAGTGGAGAAGAAGAGCTTGAGTGAGCTGAGTTCAAAAGTAGCTTTCCATTCGACAGTTAAGTTCCTTCTCGGCCCATCAGATTAGCTGGTGGTGTTTAATGCTGCTTTTGTTTTCCTTATAGACTGATGGAGGGGCTAGCCTGAGGTTTGGTTCAGCTCAGGCTTTTTTTTGTTTAAGGGGAAAGCTTGATGATTCTTAACCCAACTCTGGCTTGAAAAAGTAACTCAGGTGTCTTGGAATTTTGATAGGTTCAACACTGGATGGATGTTTAAAATTGGAAGGGGACTTGATTACTTTAAGAGACCACAGGTACAATATGATTTATTTATTTATTTATCTATCTTTTATATTACATCTTGACTGAAGTTTTCCCTCTCACTTCTCCTTCCAGCCCCTCCTCTCTCACCTCTCCTTTCCCCCAGATCCACTCTCCTTCCTTTCTCTTCAACGATACAATTTTATGATTAACTGTGAGCACTGTTTTCTTGTTTGTTTTGTTGAAGTCCTCGGCTCTTAGCCTTGGGAGTGGTTGGCACTATAGTTGGAGCGTCATGTTTTTTGTGTGTGTCATTTTTAACAGTACTCTCTTTTCTTCACAGGGTCGTTTTTCCCTTGGATATTGTGATTTAGATCTGAGACCATGTCATGAAACAACAGTGGACATTTTCCATAACAAGCACACAAAAAAAATATGACGTGTGATAACCTAGTTATACATTTCTGCTTTAGATGGTTTCATTTTCTGTTGCTAAAACTGAATACCCTCCACTGGATGACATATAAAGAATAGAGGCTTAGGCTTTGGCATCTGGGAAGGGTCTTCTTTCTACATCCTGGCACAATGTAACAAGATGCAGCAAGCTTTGTAACAAAGCTTGTGAGGCAGAGCCAGCGCCTCAGAGGTCTCCCCTCTCAACACTACTGTACTATTAGGGACCAAGATTCAACTCACAAGCCTTGGGGACATATTCAAATCATAGCAAGCAAACACTGAGCTTGTTTCTTTTCCTTTTTTTTTTTTTTTAACTTTGAATTATTTTTATAATATATGAATTTAACAATAAATGTTTACATTTCTACAAATTTCTGGATCCGTAAATATGCTGTTCAGTAGCTTTACAGTGTTTCTTTTGTAAATCATGCAGTTAAGGGAAAGATTTTACCAGCTTCTGTTTGGTTGTTGGAGAGTAGATCAGCAAGTATTGTACAGCTGTTATGAGGACAGCTGGATGTTAATCCTGCTTCTGGGAGTTTAGAGTTCCAAAATGAAAATCCCAGGTTACAGTGCTTGTAAGAGACAGATGGGCTGAGAGCCTCTTAATGAGAAAAAAAGTAACCCAGAGTTGCACTCCTGGCTTCCCTCTCTGGCACCACAGACAAGCTCAGAGGTTACAGTTAAGATAGTGTCAGCCAGGTTTGATGGGGCATTGTTGTAATCCAGCACCGGGGAGGCAGAGGCTGGTGGATCCAAAATTCAAGGTCTTTCTAGGCTCTATAGAGAGCTTGAGGCCCTCCGGGACTACGTGATACCTTGCCTCCAAAATCAAAAATAAATGATAGCCTTTGGGAGATGTTCTCTGGCTCTCAGATGTCCAACATTACAGAGCTCCATAAAGTCAACGTACCCTGTTCAGCTATCCTCCTGTGACCGTCCTGGCAGGGCCCAGAGATGCTCTAAAAAGAGACTGTTCTACCCCTCCCTGTGGTTATTGGACTGATGAAATAATGGTACCCAATAATTGGCATTTCCCCAGGAATCTCATGCTGGGAGAAGGTAAGACAGCAGCTGTGGTCCCAGCCAGAGGAGGGCCTTGTCATCCAGGAAGAAATTTCTCAGACTGGAACTAGACAATGAGGAGCCAGTGACACCCACATCCCAGGGTGCCGTTGGAGGGCTTCTTTTTGCATTTTCTCACCAGCCGTCAGCAGGGAGGCCATTAAGGTTGGGAGTAACCTTTACGTTTACACCACCTTACTCCTCAGGACTTCTTAGGGCTGGACGTTCACTCTGTAGCAAAGGGTTTGACTCAGAACGGTGGTTTTACTGCCTCCATTTGGTGTGTGCAATCTCCAATGCGCACTTTTAAAAGTTAATGTTTAAGTTACCAGCACATAGTAGTTATACAATGGAATGGGTTTCACTGTGGCATTTCCATATGTGTATATTACAGGATCATATCCGCCTCTCCATTCCCTTCTCATCATTAATTCCCACCCTTCCCTAATGGGCACTTTTGAAACTTCCTAGTAGTTGGTGTTTCAGGAACATTGGACCTCTTCAAGCACACATCTTTTAAATATGAGAGTTGAGTGCAGCTGGGAGTGCAGGTGAGTCATGCATGTTCTTAGCATGCACAGAGTATGGGGTCAGGCCTCAAAACAAAACTCAGTCTGTACTCTGATCCTAAATGATTACACCAGGGAGAATTCTCAGTGAAGAGCACCAACAAATGCTGTTACTTGAGGTGAGCAAAATCTACGGGGTTCATTATAGGGAGGAAGCAGACCACCATGACATCTACAGATTGAGATGTGGACACGTGTGAAGATTACAACTTCAAGCTAAATGTGTGTGTGCTCCATGTAAAAACCATTTTTTTACTCTTAATTGTAGTCTGATATGTTCAAACACCTCTTCAGTAAACTTGTCGGTCCCTGAGGCCAGACGACATGCATGTGAACAGCCAACACGGCGCTTGGTAAATAGTGGACACTCAGTAAATACACAGTACTGTGGGGGCACAAGGGTGGGGGAGGGTTAGTTGTAGTTAAGGAATAGCCAACAGTGGTACTAGTCTTTGAAAAAGTTGGAAAAATAAAGACATAAGGACAGGGATCTTGGCAGGAACGTCTGGGGACAGACTATGCTGATTCATGTTGGTTAAAGACCCAATGGAAAGGTTGCCATGTGGTGGCACACACCTTTAATCCTAGTACCTGGGAGGCAGATCTCTGTGAGTTCGAGGCCAACCTGGTCTACACAATGAGTTCCATGGCAGCCAGGGCCACACAGAGAAACCCTGTCTCAAAGACAACAAAAAAAAGAAAGCTCAGAGACAAAATAATAAATTTATGAATCCCTGGACATAAGGGTACATATCTTGAGTCCCAGAACTCAGGGGTCAGAAGCAGGCAGACCTCTGCGTTTAAGGCCAGCCTGGTCCAATATTATGTTCCAAATGTCACTGAAACTGTCCGTGTAAAGACAGTTACCCGGGGTCACATTATCCCCCTGATTTTTTCACATAGAATCTTCCATTTACCGTGTAAGTGCTGGTCATCCGGACACGTCCTCAGTAACATATTCGTCAGCAGGGTGGTTTCAGTGGGGCAGAATTTGCTGCCAATAAAGCTTGAGTTTAATGTGTTACCTATTTCCGGTGGCAGCCAATGGTCAGGTGCTTTTATATGGCAGGTTTCAATGAGTCCATTCTTCACGTCTATAGACACCTGAATTTCCAAAGGCGCCTGTTCACACGGCACGTGAAACGTGGTGTTCACGCTGAACTTAGGGGTCCGGCCGTATACCCACTCCCAGCCTTGCAGTTCTTTTGCTCTGCTGCTGACCCCGGGAAACTGTGTCTCGTCTGCTGGGTTTATTAGGTTAATGTGATTATCAATGTGATGGTGAGCAGCATACTCTGAGGCAATGGCACTCAACAGAACCTCACAGGTCAGGGAGGGATCTTTTTCCAGGAGATTTCTGACTACGGAGGGGATGCTGGGAGTGGCATTGCTCTTTATTACCCCTTGGTACGGGCTCTTGAGCAGAGAAGACAAAGCTGTCCTGTCAGTATTGCACAGCAGGGTGCAATGGTGATAGGCGGCAATCCGGCCAATCTTCGATGCAGTTCCTGAGATTTTAAACTGCCCGTCGAGTAACAGGTCAAACTTTTTGGTCGGCTGCACGTCCAGGTGGGGTTGGACAGCGTTCAGAGCTCTTACAATTAATCTCAGGTTTTCTATTCTGTCATACTTGGTTTTGGTGGTAAAGAAGGTCAGGTTGATGTTACCCATATCATGGTACACTGTCCCTCCTCCACTCCTTCTCCGAGCCAGTTTTATAGCCTCCTGTCTCATCAGATGGAGGTTACATTCCTGCCATGGGTTCTGGTGCCTGCCAATGACAACACAGGGAGAATTTCTCCAGAGGAAAAGAACTGGTTTGCCGTCTAGATGTACGTGGTCATGGATCCAGTCTTCTAAAGCCAGATTTTGATACACGTCATTGGAGGTCGACTGTAAAATGAGCCCGTGTGTTGCTGGGTTCCAAAAGCTGGCCGATAGAACCTTGTGGTGACAAAGTAGCCGGAAGCAAGGCTTCATTGAAAACGGGACTAGCATGCTTTTAGAAACAAGGCGGAAGAAGAAAAGTTAATTCAATGAGAAAAAAAAAAAAAAACCAGATATTCTTTAGTCATTTGTTAATCATTCAAAACTCATCATAGAGTCCAGACCAGTTGCCTTCCTTGCCTTTCAGCTTTACCCTCAGCCTTGAACAGCTCCATAATAAAGTACTCAGGGAAATCAACGAAGATAAACTTTTAATGTCAACTAAAATGGAATAAGAGGACAGTTTTCATGTAGCAAGTATGGGGTAAATCAGTAATGAACAACAAAGCCAAATAATTTATTTTTAAATTCACAGTACATTTTCACTGAGAAAAATAACAGAGTAGCAAAAAGAAGAAAGTGGAAGAATCTAGAATCTTACCATCTGAATATAATCAACATTTTGGTATAAACAACCTGTTTTATTTCTGTCCATGTGTATGCACCTTCACACAAACACATTTTCTCCTAAAAGTGAATGGTACTGTTATTTCAAGCAACCTCCCCTACCCTGAGATGAGACATCACTATGTTGCCCATTTGACCTTGAGCCTCTGGGTTCAAATAGTCCTTTTGCTTTACCTTCAACTTGAGTATAGACATACTCTACCATTCCTGGCTTTCACTTAACATTAAATTTATTTTTATATCAGTTTTATTCTATATGTACACACACATTTGTGCATGCACAGGTCAGATGTCAACGTTAGGAGTCTTCTATCGTGCTCCACTATATTCTTTGAGGCAGGGTACTGAACCCGGAGCCCAGTGATTGTCTAGGTTCCCGGGCTGGATATCTTCTTCTAAGGTGATCTAGAGGAGGAACAGTGAAGGAACTGTGTCAGAATGTCTTGGATACAAATAAACTAGAATGTGTTCATGGAAGTTGGCATTTGAAAAAGACCTTGTGGCATCCTCTCCAAAAGTTGAGATTGCGTTCTGACTTGGGAGACAGAGGCAGGTGGATCTCTGTTGAGTTCAAGGCCAGCCTGGTCTACAACAAAGCTAGTTCTAGAAGAGCCAAGGCTACATAGAGAAACCCTGTCTCAAAAATATAAAAAAATAAAAAATAAAAAAACAAAACAAAAAGACTGCCACTCTTGTTAATACACAGAGATTAAGGTAGAATAGTTGCTTTTAAATTTTAAGCTTTGCAACTTACTAATTGAATAGTTTTAGTTAAAAAGTTTAATCTCTATCTGATGCAATTGCCTTTAATTGAATACAATTCAAGAGCACATAGGATAATTGAATTTATATTATGCATAAACCATTCATATCAGACTAATATGAAATGGACTGATTATAGGGTTTTCTCTTCCAATTTTTTTTGCTCATTTAATACATATTCTTTCAAGTGTATAGGATTCCTAAAAGATGTGTCAAACTGCAATTTACCTTAATAAATTAATTATAGTCTGCAATTAACCAAACAAAACTGAGATCCCTATGAGGGTTCTAGAATTGATCTAATGCATGAGTTAGTCCAATGCATGGATTGCATATTTGTTTGATTCATGCATTTTAATAATTTTAACTAGGATAAAGGTATTAATCTGACAAATTCTTCATCTGCGTGCATTGTTCTTGACAGTAGGGATTCATCAACGAACCACATAAAGGTGATTAAGAGTTAACAGGTCAAAGGAAAGGTAGGGTGGGAATAGGGAGGACTGGAGACCTGTGTGTGAGTCAAGGCCTCATTAAAATGGTGAGGCCTGAGTCAAGACTGAGGGGTTATATGGAATGATTCATGCCACAAAGTATTTTAGATATCACAACACATTACACTCCCACCCCACCCCGGCTGACCTGGAGCTCACAAGAGACCTGCCAGTCTCTGCCTCGGGGTCGAAGGCGAGCACACAGTCTCTGAGCCCAATGTTTCTCTCCTTTATTCTGTTCTCCAGTAGCTGACTCCCGACTAAATGAAACAGTGCAGCCTTTGAAAGCCTGGACAGATTTTCCTTCTACAAAGTCACTTTATACCTCTCTCTACACTCTGATTTTTTAGTTATGTTTTTTTCATGTATTTTGATCATATTCCTTCCCTTCCCCCTTTCCCAGACCTCGCCACCTCCCTACCCACACAACTTTATGCCCTCGCTTTCTTAACAAAACAAAACAAATAAAACCCACGAAAACTAAAGTAAAAATAAGCAAAAGACCAATAAGACAAACACATGCCAAACAAAAGCAACAAAAAGTCAACACAAAATTTCCACGGAATTCGTTTTGTGTCGGACAGCTACTCCTGGGCACGGTGCCTGCCCTGGAGTGTGCTTGGTACAAGCATCTACACTCGCATTTGAAAAGCTTTAGCTGTGCAAGGAATTGAACTCAGGGACTTGCTCAATCCAGGTCTGAGCTATACCCCTCCCCCCGAGCATCCCCCAGCTCTGTTTCCATCTTCATTACTAATGTCCTAATTTCTTTTCTTAGACGGCATTTCCATGTTCTATCAGACCCTTTGCACTGCTAAGTATGCTTCTCCACGAACAGAAAGCAACGCAAAACCGAACCACAGGCCCACCTTCCTCACGAGGCCTTCCCAAAACTACTGTTTTGCTACCTTCCTGACAGCGTGATCCCAGCCAGGGGGTCTCGTCATGGACTTTTAAAGCGAGTTGTACTCTTCGTGAGCAGGCACGCGACTAGCGTTCGATGCCTTGCTTAGTTTACCCTCCGCCCTGTTAGAAACCAACTATTCATGGTCGTGAAAGTACAAAGTCTGGAGCACCGGGGGTTAACCCTGCAGAAAGAGCTTTCAGTACTAGCCGGAGGGGTCCATGCGACGGACGCGTGGTACGCGCCGCAGCCACTCCCGCTCAGCGACAGCCAGCCATAAACCCGCCACATGTACTTCCGGCTTCACTCACCTGCCACTTCCGGTCGCTCCCGTAGCTGTGTGACTTGCAAACTAAAAATCAATCGGCAAACCCAGCCAGGCCAGCAGCACTCAGCACGCGAGGCCCAGTTCTTCCCCTGCAGCCACGCCCATAGAGGCCTGCCTCCGTGCGGGCCCCGCCCCCGGGAAGGCCCCGCCCCCTGGGCGTGCCACCCCGCCTCCCGGGATTTGTAAAGGGCGTGGCCAAGCCTGGAGGAGGAGCTCCTAATACTTTCCTGTCCCTGCTGGCTTTTAAAAGGTGTCCTTTAGCTGGTCATCGAATTCAGAACCAGACTCGTGGGAAGGGCTGTAAAGTCTCAGTGCAGAAAGGGTCCTCGAGAGACGGCAGAGAGCAGGAGTGTGAAGGGGGCAGCATTTCATGGAGCGAGTTTTGAGGAAGCCCCAGAAATCCAGAGCAGGCAGGTGACACACGGGGGCAGGATTGCCAGTAATTACTCTGCTAACATGTAGGCGTTGCCCTGAGTCTCACCTTGTATGCCAGGCTTGCCTGGAATTAACTACGCAGACCAGGATGACCTCACAGAGATCTTCTCGCCTCTGCCTTCCAACTGCTGGGATTAAAGGCATTAGCCAAGGTGCTCAACCCAGATTCCTTCATTTACATTCTATTTACTACATTTACTCTGAGATTACACACAGTCCACAGCAAATCAATCTGTCTATCCACATGAATATACGTAGGTCGCAGGATGACTACAAAGAGTTAAGGAAACAAGAGGTCTGAGAGGCTAAAGCTGGGAAACTGACAGAAATGCGGAGGAGTCCACACCTGTCAGACACCAAACCAACTGAAAGGTTTGGAAAGGGGTGGGCCTGCTGCTAGTGAGGGTCAGAGTTGATCTGTAGACCTGAGTCCAGCTGCAGTGGTGAAAGGGCAGGAGCAAATGGGTGGGCAGACAGACAACAGGTCCAGACAAGCAGACAGGCAGGCAATTTGAGTAGCCCATGTCAGCAGCTGGGACAAAGCAGAGATGAAGCCCCTTGGAGAGCTGGGAATTGTCTGGGAATTGTCAGCAGACACAGGCACATTCTCGAAGGTCAGCTGACAGGTTAGTGGGACCATCGCCACCACGGTTATAGGTCTCTGCCTCTTTGTGAGGTCCAAGTGAGACAGTTGCTGTATTTCCAAGGCCTGAGCATCTAACAAGCTCTTGGGTACAGTTTTATTGTGTTTTTGCTTATTTTGTACGTGTTATGTTATGGAGGGCAGAGGACAACACACAGGAGACAGCATACTCTCTTCTCCCACCAAATGTGTTCTGGGGATCAAACTCAAGTCCTCAGCCTTGGTGACATGTGTCTTACCTGCTGAGCCAGCCTGACAATCCCGATAGGATTTTAATACAGCCACTAGCTCCTATAGTGCCGATTCACCTGGATAAATGTATGGGGTGGCTCCCTGCCTATGCCCAAGAACAAGTCATTTATTAGTCTGTGTTTCTTGAGGCTGCAAGGCAGATGGTGATTACATGTTCACCCAAGCACAGGGTCATCCTCCATCTTCAAAATGGAGTCAAAGTAAAGTGGAGTCTTGGAACAAAACCAACAACAAAGTTTTACATATTATGGTATGGTATAATCCAGGGCAGGGCATGAGAGCATCCAAATTTTTAAAAATTACCTCCATCTCATAGTCCCATACTTTGAAAACTTGATCTGTCCAAAATCTACAGTCCTGAGTTTCCCCTTTCCCCCCTTGAAACCTCATTGTGTCTGCCCCCATCTTATTTTTGTGGTCACATATGACTTCATTCCATCACTATATCCTGCTACACTTCACCTGGATCACCAGTGGCATCATCTACTTGGATAACCATTTATAGAGAGGTCTTCCTATGACCCACATCTGGGTTATGTTACAGCTGTTGTGGCCTTCTGAATGCTTTGCTTTTTTTTTTTTTTCGTGGCACAACACACCTTGTATCTAACATAATTGCTGTATGATGCTGAGTCTTCTCTCCAGAACCACAATGAAGGCATCAGCTATTTTGCTATATCTCCAGCACCAAGAATGAATTTATTACTTGTTGCTTTGACAAAAGCAACATAATTCAGAAGGAACCATTTTCAGAGCTTATCGTTTAGGGGTATGGCAGCTGGTCACACTGGATTAGCAGTCAGCCTGGGAGCCCAGGACATGGACTGATTGATGCCACCCACATTCAGAATGGGTCTTCCCACCTCAATTCAGTTAACCCTCTCTAGAAACTTCCTTATAGACACACCTAGAATTTGTCCCCTCGGTGATTCTAGATCCTAACAAGTGGCCTGTCAGTATTAATTATCTCAGTGAACAATGGATGATTTCTGCAATGTTTTCTTTTCTAGTGAGTTATATTCTGAGGGCTTCAGAGAGGGATTAGTGGTTAAGAGCATCCCTTCCAGAGGATCCAGGTTTAATTCCGGGCACCCACATGGCAGCTCACAACTGTAACTCCAGTCTGGCCTCAGTGGGCACCACACCCACATAGGCAAAACATTCATAAACAATAAAATTAAAAATAAAAAGGAGAAAAGAGAATTACGTTTTGTGAAGGATAAAAAGAAGTATATACCATTTAACTACGTTTTAAACATTAGACTCAAGATTCATTTCTTTAAATTGGCCTGCCTCATAAAATACTGTTCTCCTCCCATCCCAAGATGCCTTTTCTCTATCTTTTAATAATGTTAAGGAGATACGGCAGTTAGACAATACATACAGTTATTAAGTGTTAGCAAACAAGAACATGTTCAAAACATGGGGTGGAACCCAGCAGTAGAGTTGTGCTTTTAGCATGTTCAACATCTTAGATTCAATCTCTAGCATCAACCCAAAACCAAAGCCAAACAACAACAAACCAACTAAGCAAACAACAAACAACAGATATAAAAGAAGTTTTTGCTTTTGTTGAATGAGATATTATTATAAAGTGGTAGTTACTACAAGGCAAACACATTTAACGTGGGAAGAACAACGTCCTAGCTCTGAAATGCAGGCAGCATGGCAAAAAAAGACACGGCTGGGAATGGCTTCTGAAGAGGGGTGGCTCCCTGTTCTTTTCTGAGAAGCTGTCAGCAGTGCTCTCATAGGACAAAAGGAAAGCAAAGCCTGAACTCGAAGCGCAGCACAGGAAAGTGTGAAGCGCTCACATTTCGCTTAGCTCCCTCTTTTGTGCTACTTGCTACTTCATTATAATCACAGGGAAGTGCATTGGTACCAAATACTGTTAGTGAAAATAACTGCGGTGTCTGACAGGGACAGGATGTACTCTGCAGAAATGTACTTTGGATTCAGGAGGCCCTTTTCTCGCTTCCTTCATTTCGTTAGCCTAAATGGACTTTAGTTACACTGAACACACTCTCTAATAGAAATCAAATTTTGACTCCTTGGGTGACTTCATTCCAAATCTGTCATGACGAGGCCATCGTTTTCCTTCACGTAGTCCATGGAATCCCATCCTGGGTCGGTGTCGGTCCCTTTCTTCCTTGTGACGTTTCCTTGGTTTGTGCCTTCTAACTTTATTTTGTTGGTGTTCTGAAATAACCGAGTCACTGGTTCCAATTTGCTCTTCTCAGCTCCTTGCATTAAGTGATCGTTCACTCCCGAATTCACCAGCACAGCTGATGTTTGAGTGGAAGCTTTACTTAGCAAACGTCCCATGGGCACAGGTGGTCAAACATCAAGGGAGAGCGAGGACCGCTTTCAAGTAGTGGACATGTTTCTTCAGTGTGGTCACTGAAAAGGAAATCAGGTAGTAGGTGAATGCAATAGGAATGTCAACAACTTAAGTGGGATACACCCCCGGTGCTGGAGACACAAAAACACCGTCTGCCCCCCAGCACTTACATTTTCTTTTTCAGGAAAAGATTTTATTTTTATTTTTAATTACGCGTCTTATGTGTCAGTTTGTGTATGTAGGTGCAGTTCCAAGAGAGACCAGAAGAGGGTGCTGGATCCTCCTAAAGCTAGTTGCATGCTGAGAATGTGGATCCTCTGCTAGGACAGTACTCACTCTTATATGATGAGTCATCTCTTCAGTCCCCATTTACATTTATTTGCATTGTCTTTGGGGAAGGGATATAAGGCCTATTCATTTCCTTGAAGGCCTTCTAAAAAATCACATTTATGTGTGTGTGTGTGTGTGTGTGTGTGTGTGTGTGTAAGTCAGAGAACAGTTTAGATCACCCTTTACCGTGTGGGTCCTGGGACTGAACTTAGATTACCAGGCTTGGTGACAAGTGCCTTTATCTGTTATGCCATATTGTCAGCCTTCCCTGAAAGTTTTTTAAAAGGAGGTTTTCTGGATTTTGTTTATTCCTTTTCAAAAATAAATAAATAAATAAATAAATAAATAAATAAATAAAATAATACAACTTCTGAATTTCTCTCAGGCCTATCATTCTTGCCAATAAAAACTTTTAATTCATTACTAGTACATGAAATAACCACCAAATATCCTTAGCTACCAGGAAAATTCAGATTAAAACTGCATTGTCATCTATATTGCCCTAGCCCATTGTCAAGAAAGCAAATAGCAACAAACAAGGTTGAAGACGAGAGGACAGGAAGAATCCGTATTCACTACTGGTTGGAATGAAACTGGAGCAGCCATTGTGGACATCCATATGGAGGGTCCTCAAAAAAAACTAAAAATAGAAATACCACAGGATCCAGCTATATCACTCTTGTGTATATTCCCAAAGGAATATAAGTCATCACTCCAGAGAGATATTTGCGAATCTCTACCCTACTCATAGCAACCAAGACCCAGCTTGGATGCCTAACAACAGGAAAAGTGGCGGTATGTATCCACGACTGAGTTTCCTTCAGACATCAAGAAGAATGAAACTATGTCACTTGCAGGAAAATGGATGGAACTATAGAACATTATGTTGAGCGAAATAAACCAGGGTCAGAAAGACAAATATGACACTTCCTTTCACATGCATAATATGGATTTTAGAAGAATATACATATGACTAGGGGATGGTTCAGTGTATAAAACACATGCCATTGAGCGCGAGGTCTAGAATCTGAACGCACAGAAAAGCCAGGCAGACCTGACAGCTGTCAGCCATTCCAGCACCTGGGGAGACAGATGAGCATCCTTGAGGCGGGGCTGGCTAGTTATTAGCTAGAATTCAATAAATCCCATAGAAAGTTATCAAGGAGGACACCAAACATCAACTTCAGGTCACCCTTGCATACACATGTAAACACATGCACACATGCAAAACAACCTCTGCATAACATGAAAGCAGAAGGGGGAAGTACAGCGAGGTAGCGAGGACAAGTGGGGGCAAATGTGAGGAAAAATGAAAAACAGATTTTGTAACTTCATCTATGTATGTATGTATGAATATATGCAAATTTTATATAAACCCATTATTTTGTATTTTAACTAAATCTAAAAATGGAAAACAAACTTTTTTGCCATGAAAACAAGCAGGAAGAATTATAACCTGTAACCAAGAGACCAAAGAAGCTAATGGGAACAAACCTAGAACAACTCGGCTTTGGAAGGTTTCTTTTAAAAAATCAAACTTTAAGTAACGAAAAATATGACTTTAATTTTTATTGTACAGATGTATTTTTATTTTATGTGTATAGGTGTTCTGCCTGCATTTATGCGTACACCCCAGGCATGTTCTGTCTGTGGAGGCCAGAAGAGGGCATCAGATCCTTTGGAATTTGAGTTACAGATGGTGTAAGATATACTATGTACAGACAAAAATACCTTATGAAAAAATATGGATACTAAAAAATAAGACTTATATTTAAGTGTACTTCCCTGAAAAAAAATAGATCAATTTGCTTGCTTGCGATACTTTATGGAAATGTGAGTACTTGCATAGGAGAAACAAGAATTCTAGAGGACCCAGGTTTACTTCTTGATCCATCTGCGTCTGTCTCCCAACTGCTAGGATTACAACCATGTACATAAATCCTGGCACCAGAAAACAGTTTCAAGTTAAGAGGAGTGGCTGAGGTTAGCAAGTGGCTGAGGTAGCATGGCCAATGAAACAAATGGAAACTCTACAGTAATGAGGAGGATGATAGCAAAGGGGTTGCTTGACACACAGGAGGTCTTAGACCCAATTGCCAGCATTCATTCTCTTTCCTTCTGTCTCTGTCTCCCTGCTTCTCTCTCCACACATGTACACACACACACACACATGCCTGCATTCATATATATATGTGTGTGTGTGTGTGTGTGTGTATAGATACACATAACATATATATGTATGTATATGTGTGTGTGTGTCTCCATGGAAAATATCAAATTTAAAGGAAAAACAGCAAAGTAAGCTGTGGGAACAGACAGTATCAAGTAGCTTAATATATGTACACTAAGAGACCCAGAGATGCAGAGAAGCAAAACAGAGAAAATTTCAATGAAACTGCTTCAAAGCCTAGCCTTAGAACCACACATCAGAAGAGTTGGGGGGGGGGGTTGTTAGGCGGGGCAAGGTGGGGCACTCACCACTGTCAGAGTTTCCAGAAAAGAAGGGAATTCTCAGTTCCTTGGTTTAGGAGAAGAAGCTAGTATTCCTGGATAGGAAAAGAAAAGAAAATCTTTACACTCTTGGCCTTGAAATGGATCTTTACTTTTTTTTTTTTTTTTCCTAAAGAATCTGCAGTAACACCTAGGAGGCAGAGACAAAGGGCCCGGCTGTTTTAAAACTCTTTTTCTAGGTAGGCTGGCTAATTTTTGTCAACTTGACACAACCTAAACCTATCTGGAAGGGAGGGAATCTTGACTGTGGGATCGCCTCCCTCAGACTGGCCTGTAGCATTTTCTTGAGTAAAGTTTAATGTGGGAGGGCCCAGAATGCTGTGGGCAGTGCCGCCTAGGCAGAGAGCTCTGAGTCCTGTAAGAAAGCGCTGGGAAAGCCAGGGAGCAGCCGAGGTTCCTGACCCTACTCCTGTTTGAGTTCCTGCCTTGGATTCCCCTCATGATCGCCTGTGATCAGCGTGCATTCGCCAAATAAGCCCGTTCCTTGTCAGGTTCCTTTTGGTCCTGGTGTTTACCATAACAATAGAACACAAGCTAGGACACTGTGGGGATTATGCTCCCACCTCTATTACTAATATCTTCATTCTTTGCCCTCAAATCTACTCCAACCAAGAGTGGATTTCACGGGAGCATCAAAGCAGGTTTCCCCAGATGTGTGTTCTGTCACCCAACTGCACTCGCAGCCCGACTGGTAAGTTTTGAAATTGGTGCATTCTTTCTTATTTGTTTTCAATAATCCTACTCCAGAGCTCAATTTACAGGTTACATATTACCCCCGCCCCCATAAATTTTCAGGATTGTCTTTGAGAGCCCATGATTCTTCATTACTTTTTTTTTTTAACCAAATATTGTTATTTCAGAGACTCTCTGGGTCTCTGTCCATTTTATCTAAAATAACTAGGGCACTAAAAGTAATTTTTATAACATTTAGTTATGCTTACAAAGAATATAATTTAAGAAAATAAATGGTGTAAGATATACTATGGAAAGACAAAAATACCTTATGAAAAAATATGGATACTAAAAAATAAGTTATATTTAAGTGTACTTCCCTGAAAAAAATTAAAAAATTTGCTTGCTTGCGATACTTAATGGAAAGGTGGGTAGGAGAAACAAGAATTCTTCCTCTTTTTGTGTTTGTTTTTTCTAGACAGGGTTTCTCTGTGTACTTTTTAAACCTGTCCTGGAACTTACTCTGTAGACCAGGCTGGCCTTGAACTCACAGAGATCTGCCTGCCTCTGCTGGGGTTAAAGTTGTGTGCTACCACTGCCCAGTGAGAAACAAGAATTCTTATGTCTCTTCAAACATGACTTTACTTTCCAAATGCACAAATTTAAACTTTAGCATCAAAGGACAGCTGCAAAAAAGTCTTGTATGGTCATCTGTAGGAAAAGACAGGAAGATGGGGTCACAGAAAAAAACTTCTGAAAGGAAATTTGCAGCTTAGTGAACGTGTTCATCAGCAGCCATGTTCATGACTGTGTGTGTGTGTGTGTGTGTGTGTGTGTGTGTCTCGTGTGATCTTTTGCTAGCTGTCCTTCAGACAGAAGGATAAAAGTTAAACTTTACAGTCTGGAGAGGTGGCTCAGTGGTTAGGAGCAGTAGCTGCTCTTTCAGAGAATGCTGATTCAGTTCCTAGCACCCACAAGCTGGTTCACAACCACCTGTAACTCCAGTTCCAGGGGATCCATCTCCTTCTTCTGGCTTCTGTGGGCATCAGGCATGTATGTGGTACACAGACACACATGCAGACAAAACATCAGTACACATAAAATAATTTCAAAAATTAAAGCTAAACTTTTCAAAGACCTGAAAAAAATTAAACCCCCAAAAGATTAAGAAATGCCAATCAATAAACAGGCTAATTATATGGTCCATTCTCAAAAGAAGAAACAGACATACATAACCAACAATTCTGTTTAAAAGTGTTCAAAAGCACCAGAGAAACGCAAATTAAAACTACTCTGAGATTCTATCTCGCCCCAATCAGAACAGCAATTATCAAGAAAACAACAATGCTGGCAACAATGTGGAGAATGGAGGCCCGTATACAGTTTGGGAAACAGTATGACGATGTCTCAAAAAACCAAAACTAGAAACGTAGAACTCAGCTAGACAGCTTCTGGCACATGGCCAGCGGTCTCCATATCCTACCGAAAAGACACCCGCACATCCATGAGTATTGCTGCTCTATTCACAATAGCCAGGAAATGGATCCAGCATGGATGTCCTGATCAAATGAATCGATAATGGAAACATTATACATATACGATGGAATTTGTTAACTATAAAGAATAAAATGAAGTCATGAAATTTGCAGGAAAGTAAGAGGATTTGGAAATTGTGTTTAATGAGATAACCCAGACTCACAACGTCAAGTATCAGGTTCTTTCTTGCATGCAGGTTTTAGGTTTAAATATATAAATAGGGGGGACTTAAGGGTGTGAGTGTGGGTATAGGTCATGAAACTGCAGTGTGAGGAACAAAAAAGTGCCTTAGGTAGTAACAACACTTGTGACATGATAACAGGTTGGGGGCCACTGTCGTAGAAAGGCAAATGTTGGGAGCGGATGGGGCACCAAAGGACAGAAGGAAGGATCAATAAACAAACTATGAACGCAAGTGCCGCAGCGATACCCATTTACTTTACATTCTAATAAAAAAGAAGTAAAAACAGAGGGAGAAAAATGAGCGTCTGATAAGCTGGACAGCCGGAAGAGGTGAAATACACTGAGACATTAAGAGAAAATATGTTTCCAAGCTAAACTTTAAAAACTGGCGGCGCAGGCGAGTGCTCGCTTCTTTGCACTTTTCCATTTCAAGATGCAATTTCAACGCAGTCGGAGGGCCGAAATTACCACCCGGGTTAAAGCTTAAAGAAGGCCGAAGGTCTGCTCCCTAATGGAAGCCAAAACTCGGTGCAAAAAACAAACAAAAACCAAAACCAAACTCAGATGCACTATTTAACACGTGGCGAGGTCTGATGTCCTTTCTTGTCTCTCATCTCCAGTCTTCCTGCAGAGGAAACTTGCAGGAGGGCTGGCATGTGGATTACAAACGCCAGCCTGCAGCCTGCGGGTTTATCACCGGGTCCGGCTGGGTGCGCAGACCTGAGCCAGGCGGCGGAGGGGCGGCCCGCAGCTGCCAACGGGAACCCCCACCTGCAGGCTCCCGCGGAGCAGCTTCCAGGCGCTGTCAGGAGCTGGCGCGGCGGAGCAGCTCCAGGGAGTAACCGTCCCGCTCGGCCGGGAACGCCTCGGGCCCCAGGGACCCCGCAGCGGGCGGGCCTCGAAGCGGAGCGGCGGGGCGCCCACCGCGCATGCGCGCCCCGGCCGCTTCTGCAAAGGCGCAGGCTGGAGGATGGTTACTAGGAGACGGCGGGACGCGCGGGTCGGTCATCCAGGCGCAGCCGCGTGGGCGCGCGTGCGCCTGCGCGGCGGGCGCGGATGGGCCAGGACCAGGCCTGTGCGGGTCGGGGCCCTGAAAGGCGGGCCGGCGGCTGCGCGCGTCGCGGCGTGCTCGGGTGCGCGCGCGCGCCACTCCGTGGTCCCCGCGAGGGGGCGTGTCGAGCCGGGTACGCGTGCGCGCGCGGGGGCTGGGGGCGCGCCGGACGGAAGCGGAGCGGAGGCGCCGGGGAGGTGGAAGGAGAGCCCCCCTCAGGTACAGAGCGTGAGGGCGGGCCGCCAGGCAGCCGGGACCTCACCAACCGCCCTCGCCCCAAACCCGCTGCGCCCGCCCGCCCAGCCGCCGCCTTCGCCGGGGCGGGGCCCCAGGGGCGGGAGGGCGGAGTCAGGGGCGGAGGATGGAGGCCGCGGCCCGCCTGGACCTGCCGCAGGGCGGCGGGGCCCTCAGTGGCCGCTATGAGCTCCCGGGAGGACGGCGGCCCCGGAGGCCGCGGGAGGGCGCCGGAGCTCCAGGTAGAAGCCCCGGCCCCGAGAGGCCCACCCCGGAGGCGGCTGCAAGAGGGCGGGCAGACGGGTCGGGGTCTGCCCGAGGCCCTGGCGGCTTCCAGGAGCAGACGCGACCCCGGCTTTTGCGGAGTATGTCCCGGGTCCGGTCGAGCCCAGTTCCTATGGTGACCGCTTCGCTTCCTGCCGCAGCTGGGTTGTTGGGGGACTGTTTTGCTTGGAGACACTGCGGAGTGAAGCTGGGGCACTTGGAGACTCGTCCTGTCTCCTGGCCCCCCTCCTCCGTCTCTCCTGTGTAGACTGGCAGGCAGGTGAAGGCGCACATTGAGGTTTTGCATGAAAGCCTCATCATTTCTCTCAGAGTCTTGTTGGAAAAAGTTATTTTAAATCTCAGATGGGCGGCTGCTATGCACTTGCTACCTAAAGACGCCGAAGTATGTGAACATAAATGTATATGTATTTGTATGTGTCCTTCAGTCAAGGGTTTAGAATCTAAGAAAAGTTTGCACAAGTGACAGTGTTCTGCGTTTTCTTATCGCCCCCCGCAGCTCTGCGTGCCCCACAATGTTCGTCGTTTTACATTTATTCTACTAGTTTTCAGGATTTCGAGTACATTTTGTTCACTTTCAGGAAATTAAGTCACAGTAATTTCAAAGTGGCATAAATTATTTGTTAGTATAAAGGGGAGTTATGGCATTTAACTCTGCTTCAAGAACAAAACTGTTGTTTTTTTAATTTAATTTGAAACAAGCTTGTTTTACTGTCAATCCCAGTTCCCGCACCTTCCCATTTTCCCCTGTTCCCTCCACCAACCCCCATCCCTTCCCATCCCCTTTCTGCTCCCCATGAAGCCTTCCATGGGGGGGGGGTAACAGTTATGTTTTAATTGAGCAATGAACGAAATCCTTCAATCTTTATTGAGAAAGAGATAAGTATTACATCATTCAATTCCTTTCAAACCCTAAACCTTGATATTATTTAATGGCAGTTTCAAAACCTTTATTTACTTTTCAAGAAGAATCTCTGTTTTAGCCCACAATATATCCAGGCAAAGAAAGTCTCTGGGATCTGTTTTCTGTCTTCTGCCTGGTTTGTTTGCAAATAATTTCATTTTAAAGTCCTTCACCAGTAGAGGCCATTAGAACAAGTGGTAATTATTCCCTCATGGGTCACATGCCCTTTGCTCCCCAGATTGACTCTGTTAGCCATTTCCTTGCTTTTCCTAATGGTTTCATCATCTTGTTAGGCGAACACACGCCTTACAGTCTGCCTCGTTATGGAACTTTATAGAAGAGGAATTGTAACAGCTATTCTACAACTTCTTTACCCAACGATTGGAAGTTTTATCCTTATTGCTTCTAGTTAGTTTGCCGGTTAGTACTCAATTGTTAAAGTATACCTCAATTTACTGTTGGTGGACGGTAGGAAATATTCTTTGACAAGGTTATGGGTATGAAGGGAGGCAGTTCCAAAGGTATTTCTTTTTGTTTTAGTTACACTGTTGGTCTTGTATTACTAAATCCCTTTGGTCCATAAAGGCCTTCAGAAAACAACTAGCCCCTTTGTTGTGTTTCTAAGAAGTCCTGATAAACAAACACTACCCCTCCTAAGGACATTGTTTGATGCTGCATTGAGGAGACAAGCTGTTTCTTTACTCTAGAGACTGCATTGTAGAAAGGAGATGAATTTGAAAGTTTTGTTGTTTTGTTTTTTTAACCTTAAGGAGAGTTTGAATGTGGCTTTAATATTTTGTTTGAAGTGAATTCTCAAAACATACTTGTTTTTGTCATGAACACAACATTTATAATATTTGTGCATTGTTATCCACATCTTCTGGTAAGCAATTCAAGCCTACTTTGTTGAGTGTGTAAATCTAAACTTTTGGAGAGGATCTTAATAAAAGAAAGAGACTTAGCTGTGGTTTGCTTTTGCAGAATCAGGTTTCAGAATTGAATAGAAAACATTCCAGCATTTTCAATTATTGTGTCAATATAATAAGGAGACACTTGCCAAATACATAATATGCACTTCAGTTTGCTAAAGAGTAATGAGTGACACTTTGTGTGTTGTGTGTGTGCTTGTGTCTGTGTTATATGCACACACGTGGAGGCCACAAGTTGACATGGAGTTTTTTCCTCAATCCCTCACTGCCTAGTTTTTGAGGTAGTGTCTCTCACTGACTTGGAGCTGGTCAGTTCAGCTGACCATCAGGCCCCGGTGACTTCCTTGTCCCTTGCTTCTCCAGTACTAGGATTACAGGCACACACTTCACGGCTGTACCTGGTTTTTGTGGATGCTGTGATCTGAACCCTGGTCCTCATGCTTGTAAGTACTTTTTTTTTGACCCAGATGATACATTTTTGACTAATTTTTTAAAGTTAGATACAAAATGGTCAGTTTCATGATGGCATTTCATACACATACATTATTGTATCTTGATCCTATATGCTTCCCTACCCTTCCCAACCCGTTGATGGTATTTTTAACATATAATTTTAACTTCTATTTCACTAAAGAATTCAAGTTCTACTAGATAGGAAGTTCCTCAGATTTTTTACCCCTTGTTTAAAATTTCATTTATCTTTGCTTCTCTTATTCTTGTGTCAGAATGTAGTGTCTGGATTTCCTCATGTTCTTCCCCCTTTCCCTCTCTTTTAATCAACATTAATTTATGTTTTCATTGTTTCTATGCTGTAGGGCTTACTTACTTGCAAAGACTTTAGGGAATTACTTTTCTTAAAAATAGTTTGGTGTGTGTGTGTGTGTGTGGTGTGTGTGTGTGTGTGTGTGTGTGTGTGTGTGTGTGTGTGTGTGTGTGTGTGTGTGTGTGTGTGTGTGTGTGTGTGTGTGTGTGTGTGTGCGTGCGCGCGTGCGTGTGTGCGCACTCAGGTACAAGTGCCTTTACCAGTTAAGTCGTCTCACTGGCCAGGGCTCTAGGCAAATATTGAAATGGTTTTGTGGATGCAGGGTAGAGGTCACTCATCAGAAATGTTTAAGATAGGAAGTGTTGCCATTTCAGAGTTTGGGGACTTTAAGATATTGCATGTACATGATACATCTTAGGGATGGGGGCCAAATCTAAATAGGAAATTCATTTATGTTTCATATGAGCCTTATATACAAAGCTTGAAGGTAATTTTATGCTATGCAACACCTTTTTTAGTGTACCAGGTTTTTTACTTTTCTTACTCTAGTGAGGTCAGGTACGGAACTTTCCATTTGTAACATCATGTTGTTTCTCAGAAAGTTTTGGAACTAGGAGGAATTTAGTTTTGAATTTTCAGATTGAGGATGCTCAGCCATTATTTGCATTTTCTTGAGACACCCAGTATTAGTTTGATTCTGAAAGAGGTCTCTTGAACAGAACTAGAGATGCTTTTCTACTTTTGGCAGTGTACCATCTACAACCTTAGTCTTTCTATAACTTTTGTTGTCTCTTTGGCTCTTGCAATCATGCTTACATTTTATATTTTGATTTTTAATACTTATCCATGTATTAATCCTCTTCAGATTTGCTTTCACCTCACCAGAGAAATGACTTTGTTTAATCAAGATGAATTATTTTGAAAAATGTTTCATTAGCCCTAAATATTTTATAGATAAACGCAGATGTTGTATAGAGCAACTGTGTGGTGGGCATTTTTCAAACATAGCCAGCATAGCAACCTCGCCACAGCGTAGACATCTTGAAGTTCAGATCCCAGGGGAAGGAAGTAGACAGTAAACAGGTGAACAGGTGAATACAGTCTCAATAAGTGACAGTGCAGACAGCCTAAGTAGAGAGTGTTCAGGAGAGAGCCTACTCCATGAAGTCAGGGAGGAAAAGGCCTTTTGACATTTGAACCAAAGAGCTGAGGCTGAGAAGACTTCAGCCAGGTAACACAACTGAGGCGAAACTGTTCCTGGTGGGAAAAATGTCAAGAGAGCACGAAGTCACATGGGAATGGAGCACATTTTAGTTTATTTGCTCTGCTGTAACAAACACTGCATGCTGGGTAGATTGTAAACAACAAGTATCTAATCCTAACAGTTCTGGAGACTGGGAGAGCTAAGATCATGGCAACAAAAGACTGTCTATAGATACCTTACTACCCTTCCCCCCCTTGGGCATGTGCACATCTACCCCTTGCACTCTGCCCTGCCGAACATTCTTTCCATGTTGAGCCACCATCAAGTGTGTACTTGGAGAAGATCTGGAAAGAGTGTGCAGCAAGGCTGAGAGCAAGGAGAGTGTTGGTGAGGAATTTCAGAAGTTTACCTCAGACATAGTGAAGTTGCTTTGGCAGTGAATGTCCAATAAAAGCGACACAGTGCTTAGTGTGTTTGTAGGGTTTGGGGAATGGAAAGTAGACTCTAAGCCTTTTGGGGCAAGTAGACGTAGGAGCCCCTTTTTGCCTGTGTTCTTATAGCATAGCTGGACGTCATAGATTAATTGAAAGTTGAACTTGTTTTTGTTCTCCATTTGTTGTTTCTATACATAATTATTGTTTTTTTAGTATGGCTGTATAAAAACTTGGTGATACTGTGAACTAAAGATGGTGTGTGTGTATGAATGAAAATCTGAGAAATCTAGTGAAAAGGTCAGTAGAGCTTGACGGCTGATTAGATAATTGAATCAGTGAGAGGAATTTATAGTGATAATAATAATGGTTAGTGCTATCTATTATCTATGTGTGTATACATATATAGAAGTCTTGTTGATGATGTCATCATAGCATAAAAAACATCTTGAGTATATGGAGTTCAGCCTTAAAATGTAGCAAAGAAGAGTGTTTCTAGATGTATGTATTAAGAATGTATAAAATATTTCTTGGAGGTGTTTATCAGGTGATAAAGCTGTCAAAGTGGAAGGGAACAAATTATGAAGAACTTTGCATGTTAGGCACGAGTAGACGCAGGCATTTCAAAGTGTGGTGGAAAGCCAATTGAGTACTTCAGGGAACCTTTTTGAAATTGTAGGATCTCAGGTTTACTGTGAATGAGATTCTGCATGTAAACAAGACTCCCTTGTGATTCCTGTGTTCACCAAAAACTTAGAAATTAATTGCCAAAGTGAGAAGTTATTTATTCTGCTTTCCTGAGTCAAATATTTGTAAGTAGGAGCATACTTCTCAACTGAAACTGTGAAAAGTGGTAGGATTTTTATGTAGCTCATAAAGTTCTAAATGAGTTATAACTTTAGATAGTCTGTAAGGGTTATGCTGACATCCCAGGTGGGCAGTAGCTAGAAATGAATAGAAATGCACTTTCTGTATTATTTAGGGGAGGAAAAGGAAATAGATCTGCCAACCTGTTCCAGGCCAGGTTGCACAGGATGTACTCTAGCTAGTCAGTGGGGATATCTTGGTTTTATAATTTCCTCAGAGTGATGTTTGAGAATAGCAGCTGTGTTGAAGGAAAGGTCTAGGATGTTCTTAGAAAATTCTCACTTTTAACACTATGATTGGCTTGATTCAGGAAGGGAATATCACTTTTCTAAATGACATAATTGCCTAGATATATTGCTGAGTGAAAACTCTGGAGTAGTGGGGCTACTATGCTAACCTGGAAAACTTAGAACATCTAAGTTAGATATACATTAGATGTACACTAATTAATATACATTTGTATGATAAATTCCTAGAAATGAAATTATTTGAATGGAAGCTATATGTGTACTTTTAGTGTTAATAGGTTTTTTTATAGTTGCTTTCCATAAACTATCATACTAACACAAATGATGTACAGGTATGATAAGTTAGATACCTAACATTTGAGTCTGGGGAGATGGCTCATTAGATAAGAGTGCTTGCTGTACAATCATGAGGACCAGAGTTTGAATCCCTAGCACCCATGCCCCAAACCAGGCGTGGATGAATATGCTTGGACATGGAGACAAGGAGAATGGATACAAGTGGGTCTCAGTGGTTCTCTGACTAGACAATCCAGCTGAGATGGTTAGCTTCCAGTTGAGCCAGAGACCTCTGTCTCAAAGTGATAAGGTAGAGAGTGATCCCAATGTCCTGCTTTTGTATCCACATTTGTACACTCACGTGCATATAACATTTGCACACATACACACACAGTCCTCCACCAACTTACTGGCTTTTGTCAAGGTGATGGTTAAAAGGGGGTCCTCAGTTATTTTAATTCATATCACCTCTCATTAAAGCAATGGTTCTCAGCCTTCCTAATGCTGCGACCCTTTAATACAGTTCCTCATGTTGTGGTGACTCCAACCATAAAATTATTTTGTTGCTGCTTCATAACCATAATTTTTCTACTGTTATGAATCATAATATAAATATATGATATGTAGGATGTCTGATATGTAATCCTTAAAGGGACCACATCCCACAGGTTTAGAACCACTGTTCTAAAAGGTATTGTTGAATGTTTCTGTAAATAATCATATTCTTTTTCCAATTTTTCTGTTAGACTGTTTCTTTTGCCCTTTTACATATAGAAATTATAAATGCTTTAGAGAAACATTTATGGATGGCTGGCAAATTTTGTATTTACTATACAATGGCAATAGCTAACATGTGACTAATGCCTACCATATTTGACAAACAGAGGCTTGGAGGTAGACTCTTGTTTGCTACTAACTCATGTTTCTGTAGGAAAGTGATAGGATAGGGCACATATCTTTAAAAAGGACACTCAGTATCAGTTTTATTAGGAAAACATAGATAAATTTTTTTGTTATTTTTTTTTCCTTTTTTAATTTTTGGGATTGTATTTTAATTATAATATTTCTCCCTTCCTTTTCCTCCTTCCTAAATCTCCCATGCTTTCTGCCCAGCTCTGCTTCAAATCATGGTCTCTTTTTTCATCAATTGTTATTACATGCTTGTGTGTGTGTGTGTGTGTTTATGCATATATGTACACATACACATATATACACATTCCTAATTATAACCTGTTGAGTCTATACAATGTTGCTTGCATATCAGTCCTCAGGGCTGACAGTTTGGCACCTGATGTCAAATTGTTGGCTCTTCTCTAGGGAATAACAACTCGCTTGCTCCCAGCTTTATCAGTTGCTCATAGCTCTGTGCAGTGTTGAGGCCTCATGGGCTTTTCCCTGTCCACTTTGGCATATGTGTTGGTGTCATCCTTGTTCAGCTCACACTTGGGTGGTCATGTTGGTGAGACTTGATGGGTGTGACTTCTGGTGTTACTGGGAGACACAATCTCACAGCAAACTCCCTGATCCTCTGGCTCTTAGAATCCACCCCCCCCATTCAATGTATGGGAGTGTTTTGTAGGTGAATCCCTTGGGACTGGGTTACACAACTCTGCATATTGATTGGTTGTGGTTTTCTGTAGTGGTGTCCATCTGCTGTAAAGAGAAGTTTCCTTCATAAGGGGTAAGGACTACACATCTGTAGCTATGAGGACAGTGTTTATAGACTGTTGTTAGGAATTATGTTGGGTAGTAAATTAGTAGTAGATTAGTAGGTTCTCCTCCAATAATCATTATTTCACTAGCATTGATTAGTTATTTCAGTACCAGACGTGGCATCTCTCTTGTTGAATGGGTCTTTTTTGTTTTGTTTTTAAAGGTGTGTGTGTGTGTGTGTGTGTGTGTGTGTTTGTGTGTGTGTTCAAGCATGAACAACATGTGTTTGGGTACACACAGAAGCTAGAAGGAGGCATCTGGCTCCTTGGAGCTGGAGACAGTTTGTAAGCTTCTCCCCTCAATGTGAGTGCTGGGACCTGAGCTCCAGTCCACACATTAAGCACTCTTAACTGTGAACCATCTCGCTAGCTACAAATTCTGGGAGATGGCACAGCTGTTAAAGGCTAGGTTCACAACCAAAAATATAAATTCTTAAGAAATCGTAGCTTGGTAAACTCTGCTTTACTGATGGGAAAGTTAAAAAACAGTAGAAATTATGAATGAAATAGAGTGTTAATAAATTTCAGAACTTACTGATATGGAAAGTCACAGCTGTGTTTTAAATGGGATGCCTCTCCATTATTTTTCATTCTTTCTACCAGGTCACCACCAAAGAACATCAGTTTGCTCTCGGGGCTCCAGTTTCTGAAGCTGGAAAAAAACAGAATACTCTCCAACTAGAACAAGAAGTGAGAACCCAAGACAGATTCATCTCTACACTGAAATTACAGGCTAGTCTTAGTTTATATATTAATAAATACTTCTCTTAATTAATTTGGAATGTGGGTATATTTTAAAATAATAAAATGGAGAGCAAATTATAATTATAAATTCAGAACTTGTTTAAATCTAGGAACTCTAAAATTTAATTTTTACAACCACTTTGACAAAATAGATTCAGTTAGTGAGAAAAATTGTGGTGTGTGTTTGTTTGTTTGTTTTAAGGAAGGATCTTGCTGTGGAGATCAGATTGGCTTCCAACTCAGCAATCCCATGAATTCTGGGGTTACAGGTGTGAGGCCATGCCAGGCAGATCAGCTTTTTAATGCAGAATCTTACTTAGCTATTTCCAACCATGTGAAATTGTGGCCATTTCTATTGACATACATTACTCTTAAAACAAGTGGCTAAATAATTAATGGCATTTAGTTAGCAAATGACAAATGGGATTTTCTGAACTTCCAAGTTAGCAGGGATTTGAATGTAGTGCTCTGTACAACAGGTTTGGGATAATCTGTTCTCATGATACCTGGCATATGGTGCAATAAGACTCTTCAAACAGACCTTCTAGAGGGTGGAGATGTAGCCCAGTTGGTAGAGTACCTGCCTAGCATGCACAAGCCCTGGGTTTGATCCTGAGCACCACATAAATTGGGCATAGTGAACATGTGTGTAATCCTAGCACTCAGGAGGTGTAGGCAGGAGGATCAAACATTCAGGGAAATCCTCAGGCTTTGAGGTGAGTTCGAAGCCAGCTAGGGCCAAATATGACTCTGTCTGGGGGCGGGAGGAATAGAAAAGCAGGGCCTTTGGGGAGGATAAGTAGACCTACCATTTCCTTTCCTGTTTCCTCTTGTTAAATACACTTCCAAACCTTATATATAACACAGTGTTAACACTTTTTCCTTTTATTAAACATAGATTACAGATTCTTTTTTCATACAGTGTAATGTAAATACAATTTCCCCTCCCACTACTCCTTCTAGTCCCTCCCCACCTCCTCTCCCATCCAGATCCACACCCTTTCTGTCTCATTAGGAAAGAACAGATTTCTAAGAGGTAACAGGAAAACATAGCAAAATAAAATATAAAACAAAAACCATCTTTATCTGTTTGACAAGACAAATCAACAGAAAAATAAAGGGCCCAAGAGCAGGCACAAGAATCAGAGATCCATTCATCCACACATTCAGGAGTCCCATAAAGGCACTAAACTAAAAGCTACAGTATATGTGCAGGGGACCCGGTGCAGACCCTTGTAGGCCCTGTGCTTGCTGCTTCAGTCTCTGTAAGTTCATATGTGCTTAGCTCAGTTGTTTTTAGAGGGCCTGTTCTTGTGGTATCTCCTCGGGTTCCCTGAGTTCTGAGGGGAGGGATTTGATGCAGACATCTTGTTTAGAGTTGTGTGTTTCAAGACAGCTCTGTATAATGTCTCTATTTGTTCCCATCTGCTGCAGGAGGAAGCCTCTTTGATTATGGATAAACAAGCTAGCAGTCTATAAGTATAGCAAGATATCACTAGGAGCCATTCTATTGTTACTTTCCTCTGCACTGGGTTTCCATACTCCCCTCAAATGCTCTCAGTTCTAGCTGTCTCTCCTCATTCTCGCCCTCAGTCTTATCTCTCCTTTCCCTCCCTGCCTCATCTTCCTGTCCTTGTGCCCTTCCCCTATATCCCCTCTTCCTGGTTTCATCGCACCTGTAAAATCTATTTCTCCTTCCCAGGAAGATCCATGTGTCCCATAGTCTCTTCCTCTATGCCTTTCCTCTCTGCGTCTATTGCTTCTAGCTTAGTAATTATTTGTTTAGTGGCTAATATCTAGATATAAGCAAATATGTAAAACATGGACAAGAACCTCAACACGAAAAGAACAGCATGTTACAATTCTTATATTTCCTTTTCCTCAATATATTCCAGAAAGATCTTGTAGGCTAGCAAGTTGAAGTGACAGTAAGAACATGCAAAAGAAGATCCCAGAAAAGCACAAGGCAGATGACTTTAAGATAATAACTGTCTGCTCCAAAACAAGCAGAGCTTCCCTGCCAGCATAGACCAAATAAAGTCTAGACTATAGTTCTTGCCAGGCTGTGACAAGGAGCCTCAGCTATGCCTCTTCTTGACCTCATTTCCTTAGCTCTGCCCCTAACAAGAGTGGTATCAAAGAAAACCAAGTAAGGAACCAAGAATTTTTTGGAGGGGTGGGGTTCGAGACAGTGTTTCTTTGTGTAACAGCCTTAGCTGTCTTGGCTCTAGCTCTGTAGACCAGGCTGGCCTCAAACTCACAGAGATCCGCCTGCCTGTGCCTCCCAATTGCTGGGAGGCAATTAAAGGCTCCTATCCCCATCAGGTAGTAGGAGGTATACAGTCTTCTGATGTCAGTAGAGACCACAGTGGGTGCCCAGACATTGCTCTTACCCTACAGTAAGATGCACCCTTATTGCTAGGGAGGAGTCAGAGGAGAGAACAATCAGGACTTTACCTCGAACAAGGCCTCTCTTCCCCCTCCTTCTTGTTTTTTTTTTTTTGTTTGTTTGTTTGTTTGGTTTTTTTTGTGTGTGTGTGTTGTTTTTTGTTTTTCTGAGACATGGTTTCTCTGTGTAACAGCCCTGGTTGTCCTAGAACTCGCTGTGTAAACCAGGCAAGGCCTGTCTTGTGATTTGAATCTGAATTGTTCCTCATAGGCTCTTATTTTGAGTGGTCAGTCTTCAGCTTGTGGAGCTATTTTAGGAGGCGGAGCCTTTAGGGTGGGGCCTGGCTGGTGGAGGTAGCTGACTAGGGATTGTTAGCCTTTGAAGGTTATAATGGCCATAGTTACAGTCTATATTCCCCTTCTTGATTCACCAAGATGTGAACCAGCTCATTCTGCCGGTGTCAGGAGCATTTGAGTAAGTCTGAATTAAAAGGCAATGAGTCAATTTATTTGGTGAAGGAAATTTCATATGTTCTTGGTAGTGGGAATCAAACCAGGGCCTTGCATGTGTTAGACAAGCACTCTATACATTGAGCTATAGCCGCAGACCTTGGAAGAGGAGATTTCAAGACCGAATAATAATCAGGCAATGGCATGATTGTTACTTTCTTCATTCCACAGCCTTGTTCTCTGGATAACCACCCTGGCTGTCCTGAAATTAGCTTCAACTCATAGAGGTTTGCACCACCACCACCACCAGGCTGCATTCAGGCAGCTTTATATGGAGGAATAGGAAATAGAACAAAAAGATGTTTGGGAGCATGCAGTGTTTAAAACTACAGCCAAAAGCAAGTGTGAACAGTGGCTATAGTTGTTAAGGGGATTAGCATGATAGATGAGAAGCCATTTACTTTCACAGTAGGAAAGGTGACCTGAGGGTGAGACCCAATTCAAGAAAGGCTTCTGGATGTAAAACTGGAAAGATATTTGAGAGAATTTTCTTTAACTGAGAGTCTCAGAGCTGTCCTTTTAAACAAGGCAACCTAGGGAAGGACTTTCAGTGCACAGGCACTCAAAGGCTACTCGAGCTGTGTCCATTGGTCCTCAGTTCTTGAGCTTGCGACAGAGCATTACATCATCTACATAATACTAATTTTGCAGGCATGCAGATGAAGTGTTCTAGTTATCTTGAAGGCTTACACCAATATTTTTGACAAAAGCCTGGGAAGGCAGTATATAGCAGGATCAGATTCTCTGCAGGGAGTCCTTCAGTGGACTTTGCATGAAGCTTTAAGGTTGGAAACCCAACTTGTGGTAGAGAACGCAGGATGTTGGAAATGTGAAGAACATGTAGCACCAAGTAGATTGTACCCGAGGAGAGTCTTGTGCACTGCAGGCATTGGGGTCTAGGCGCAAGCTGCCTAAGCCCACGGGAGCCAATAGTGTGTTACACATACACCATCAGGCACGGAGTACACTAACCTGCCTCTTCTGAAGTACTTATACCATGAGTCGAGTAAAAGCAGTGTTAAAGTCAGGGGCAAGCAGGTTATTTGTATATTTATTGATGATCCATTTGCCTTACTTTCCCACTTAACAATAAATTGAGATTATGTTCAGAATAATAATTCATTTATGCAAAAATTTCTTTATGTTGTTTAGAAGTCAATGGGAAGGTCTGGTAAATAAATGATTTTCATGCAGTTTTATAAAATACTAAGACAGGGCTGAGAAGTTAACTCAGTCAATGAGGTGCTTATACAAAGAACTGAGTTTAAATTATAACCTGTGTAAAAGAGCCAGGATTTGCTTGTAATTCCATCTCTGGGGAGGTGGGCACAAGCATATTCTGGGGTTTTCTGGCCATTGAGAGACACTGAAGTGACCAGGCTGTGGTGGCACATGACTTTAATCCCAGCACCCAGGAGGCATAGGCAAGTGAATCTCTGAGTTTGAGGCCAGCTTAGTCTACAGAGTGAGTTCCAGGACAGCCAGGACTACACAGAGAAACCCTGTACTGAACTCACAGATGTCCTCCTGCCTCTGCCTCCTGAGTGCTGAGATTAAAGGTGTTGTACCACCAGCACTAAGTCAGTCCTGTGCCAGCTCCCTCCATGAGCCCAGGTTAGTTGATTCTGTGGGTTTTCTTGTGTCCTTTCTCCCGTTCTTCTGTGGGATTCCCCGAGATCTAATGTTTGGCTGTGGGTCTTCATCTGTTTCCATCAGTTGCTGGATGAATACTCCCTGATGACAGTTGGGCTAGCCATTAATTTCTCTGTGTCTGTGGGTTGTAGCATGGTTCTCCTTTACAGATAATATTCACTTATGAACTAAGAGACCGTCTTAATGTGATTATTTCTTTTCTGATTATAACAGATTGAAGATCTCAAGCAGACAAATCATGATTTGGAAGAATATGTTAGGAAACTCTTGGATAGTAAGGAGGTGGTAAGCAGTCAAGTAAATGATTTAACCAACCACAATGAGCATCTTTGTAAAGAATTGATTAAAATTGACCAACTAGCAGAGCTATTAGAAAAAGAGAAAAATTTTGTGGTGGACACTGCCGACAAGGAACTTGAAGAAGCAAAGGTACTAAATTTAACATTGACAGTATTTTTAATTGTACTTTTAAGCATGTGATTATAAAATTAAGTTGGAAAAGTGAATTTTTCATATCATTTGGAAGCTTTTTAGTTTGGCATATTTTAAGTCCATCATAAGGATTAAATTATATTTTTTTCTCATACTATATTTCTTTATAATATTTTTTGTTTTTATTTTCCCCTAAGTTTATGAGCCTATTTTGAAAATTTCAAAGCAACAAGAATGGTCTGTAGATACAGAATTGCTCTGTTTTCCCTTTTCTTCTCTGTATATATCTACAAACAAATACATTCCCTACCTCTTTTTTAGAAAGGGTCTTGTTTTCTAGACCAGGCTTATCTTGACCTTGTGTCTTCTTGCCTTGTGTTCTGAGTACAGGATCACAGACATTGTGCCTGACTATATATATGTACAAACAGTGGCTTAACTTTGAACAAAAATGAGAAACTTGTTATGTTGTTAAATTTGTTCATCCTGGTTGACTTTTTGTTCTTTTTTTGGAAGATGTTATCACATCAAGAGCTATAGACATATCTTCTAAAGTTTACCTCTAGATTTTTCAACACGTACAGTTTATTACTCTCATTTGAGGACACTTATCTGTAAATGCTTTTCTGAAGAAGGTCCTTAGAACTACCAGTGAAAGTAGATCGAGTGGTTCATTTTTAGCGTGAATAATTTGCCCTCACGTGGCTGTTACACAAGTATTTAAAAGGCACTTCAAAGTAGCTTGTATGTTTTCAGTATTTCTCAATAAACTTGTCAGTTTGCTTTAACATTTCATGTATGGTTTAGTTGGTAATTGAGTATATATAGTCTTACTCTTGACTGAAAATTGTTCAATTGAAGGAAGGGTTTAACTGTCCTTCCTTCTTCATATTAAAAATTAACTGTCTCCTTCCCAGACAGAAGGCGGCTGGCTGAGTTCCAACTCTGAGTGTGCCCTTTATAGACAGCATCTATTTTAAAGCGTTTTTAGGGCCTACTGGCCAGATTGGAGCAGGGGTAGGTAGGTGTAAGAGTGAATTCTCTGGTATTAAAAGGAAGAACTCTAGGAATGGACAGCATCTGAATTATACGAGGTAGGTTTTACATAAAAACAAAAATACTAACTTCACAGGTTGAAATTTTGCCTGGCCCAGAAAAGCATATTTCTAGAAAAATTACATTCTTATATGGTGTGGCATGTGCTCCATTGGAGAATTGGAAAGTATTTGAGCTTTTGAGGAAGAAGTTGGTTGCATTTTTGACATAGCATTGTTGGAGAGAAAACCTGGGAACTTTAGTACATCAAGGTAGAAAGAGGAATGATTGCTTATGATTTGTGCCGTGAAATGAGCAGCAGCCTTAGTGATGGCTGTAGGACAGAATGGTGCAAGTTCGATTTGGGGATGAGGACACCAATATGTGTTGCCAAAATCCTTTGCATTAGGTGTGCATTGTTGGTTTCTTGTCTATGTTTTGGGATAGAACTTGAAATAGTTTCTAATTTGATTTCTGAAAAATAATGCTTGTGTTCTTACAGTGTTTTGAAATATTCTAAATAAGTAGAAGTAGAGTTTGAAGCTAATGATAGAATTAAATTTGTTTACTGAGAAGAATTTACTTTTGGTCAGTAGTATTTTTAAATATTCATAAAGTAACCTCTTCTATTAAGCTGTTTTTGAGTATCTCCTAGTGTGTTTTTATTGACATGTAACAAGTTACTCCTGAAGCTGAGTGAGACTTGTTTGTCACGTTAGGGAATGGTCCTACTTCAGTTTCTTAGGAAGTGTAGTAAAGGTGATGGTCAGATTGCAGCCATACCCTGACTAAACTAGGACACCTGCTTCTGAGATGGAGACTGCTATCAGCAAGTCCTGTACAGTGCTAGGTTGGCCACATTCTAGATGGCAGGTGCCTTCCTGTCTCTGAGCCAGTGATCCAAGAGTGATAACCAACTAGAATCCTGCAGTGCATATTATGAGTTTATCTAAATTATATTCCAGCGTTTCTACTATCTCTGCTTTTAAAAATGACTCACTAATCCAGGCATAGTGGCACATGACTGTCATCTCAGCCCTGGAGATGCTAAGGCAAGATGATTGTGAGTTCATGGCAGGATAGGACTGAGTAGTGAGAGATTTGCTCTGTCTGCACCTGTTGCACTGACCATGCCCATTGTGGGTGGGGACTGGTGCTGATGTAACCTGGGGGAACTAGGTCTGGGGAGGGGACCCAGGAGCTCTCTCTCCTTCCTGGACTGAGATGGAGGGCATCTGGAGGCATCCTTGGGACTGGAACCTGCCTGTGTTCATCTGTCTCTGTTGTAAGCTATTTCTCCCTGAATAAACATCTATTCAGCCTGTTTTTTCAGATCCTTATTTTTCCACGTTAGGACTGCATAGAAAGACTGTCTTAAGAAAGAAAGAAAAAAGGTGATTATTATATAGATCCCATACCCAAGAGGAGGTCTGCATCTTCAAAAGCAGGCAGTACTAGAGTTTGAGTACATATTAAATTTGCAACTCTTTGCCTTTGTCTTCCTTCACATCTTGAGTTACCACTTATGCTTTAATATAGCATTTTCCAGGCAGTTGAACATGATTTTATGTAATATGACGAGCAGAACTGCTTTTGTTACTATTGTTAGTTTCTTACACCATATATGTTAGTTTATATGTTTATGTATATCTTTTTGAAACACAACTTATAAGTAGTAATGTTAAGGCAAAGTATCCTAAACTAAACTTCACTAGCTTTTATGCTCAGTGACATTTGCAATTAAACTGAATACAACTAAATTATGACTTAATTCAGACATTTTCTAAGATGGCACCAGCATGTTTAAAATTTAGTAATTCTATATGAGATATTGGCATTATTAACGTAAGAGCTCCTTTCTACAACACGTGCACTTTTTATTTTATTTTACAGTTATTTATGAGTGTTTTGCTGCACATATGTGTGTACCATATGTGTACCCTTTGATTATTTTTGCATATGATTTAACCAGCCAAAATAATCAAATCTAATATATAGAAAACATTATGTAAGACTTAATATTAAGTTTGTAAAATCCTTTTAGATGTATGCATACTCTATCTTGCTCTTTTAAAAGTATATTTTAAAATGATTTAATTTTATGTATATGGATGTTTGCCTGAATGTGTGTCTGTGTATCATGTGTTCCTTATGCACATGGAGGCTAGAAGAGGGCATCAGATCCCCTGGGACTGGAGCCACAGATGATTATGAACCATCATGTGGGTGCGGGAAATCAAACCCAGGTCCCCTATAAGAGAAAAACCTGCTTCATTTTTGGGGTAGCCCTTTCCATACTGTCCTTCCTCTTCCACTCTGCCTCAGCAACACTGACCACCTTACTGTTCCTTGGAACTGGCTAGGCATTCTTTTGCATTTGGATATTTGCTATCAGTACTTTCCCCCTGGAATATTCACCCAGATTTCCTGGGCCCTCTTTAAACCTTGCTTAAAGGATGCCTATCCCTGGAGACTTCCTGATAACTGTTTCTAATTTCTGTCTTGTTTTCATAAACACAGTACCCTTAGCTCTGCTTTTCTTTGCCAGTATAGTATGTAACGTTATTTAACTGACTTACTTTAACTTAAAACAAAACAAAACAAAACAAAAAAAAACATCTGTCTTAGCCACTGTTCTATTGTTGTGAAAAGACACCATGACCAAGGCAACTCTTAAAGCATTTGACTGGGGGCTTGCTTGCAGTTTCAGAGGCTTAGTCTAGTTCATTATCATCCTGGTTGGAACATGGTGCAGGCATGGAAAAGTAGTTGAGAGCTACAATTTGATGTGCAGGAGGAGGGGAGACTGACTAGGTCTGTCATGAGCTTTTGAAACCTCATAGCTCACCCTCCAGTGACACACTTCCTCCAACAAGGCCACATATCCTAGTGTTTTCAAACAGTTCTACTCCCTGGGGACTAAGCATTCAAATGTGTGAGCCTGTGGGAGCCTTTTTTACTCAATCCACCACAGTTGTCTCCCCCAGCTGGAATGTTGTGTCCCTAAAGACAGAGATCTTTACCTGCTTTGTTCACTTCAAGAAAAAAAAAACCTCAAGTGCCTTAGAATTCGGGTGGTTATTGTGTAGCTTTTGAGTGCCATAGACAGTATTTGATATATATTTTGACTATTTTCTATTTCTTTTTGACTAGATTATAAACTCTCCAGGGCAGAAATTTGTGTTTTGTTGTATTTATTGTGTTTACCAGTATGAATAATTATCAAATTGTCAGGCACACTTATTCCTTTGGGACAATTACAATGGGACAATTACAATTATTTTTCAGGGTAGGATTATCACTTTTGTCAGCATAAAGGTTATATATGTTTATTGTAAAAATTTCAGGTTTATGGGTGTAGCTCACTGTTAGAGAGCAGGCCTAGAGAGGTTCAACCTTCAACACCGCCTGCCTACCCAATCATAAACAAGATTTCAGTTCACCTAGAAAACTACAGTTAAGGAAGTAATATCCACCACTATTACACTTGTATTAGACTCACTCTTCTCAGTTTACATGCCACTGGTTATTGTTTCATCTGTATGTAAGATATGTGTACATCCAGCTTTTGAGGAAGTATCACACTGGATTGTCTGTTGTTAGTGAGTTTTCATTCTTAACACAGAACAAATCTTTACACATTTTTATACTGTGCTTATGTTGTTTTAGTATGTGCGTAGTAGCTGTATTAGTCAGGGTCCTCTAGAGGAACAGACTTGATAGAATGAATCTAAATATAAAAAGCCTGATTATTAGGCTATGGTTCAATTAGTTCATCAATAGCTGTCTTCTAGTACAGAGTCCAAGGATCCAGTAGTTCTTCAGTCCATGATGGTGGGTGCCTCCCTCCACTGGCCTTCAGTATATGCCAGAGTCCTGAAGAAGTAGGAATGAACTCCCCAGTGAGAACAAGGGCAAGCAGGTAGAGAGCAAACACTTGCTTTTCCTGTGTCCTTATATATAGGTTGCCACCTGAAGGTATGGACCATATTGAAAGTCTATCTTCCCATCTCAAAAGATCAGGATGTAGAGTGGGTCTTCCTACTTCAAAAGATTTAATTAAGAAAACTCCCTCCCAGGTGTACCCATCTGCTTGGATTTACTTAATCCCGGATGTAGTCAGGTTAACACCCAGGAACAGCCATCACAGTAGCATAAAAATGAAACAATGAAAATTAATAATTCAGAGTTGTACATAAGTTTATACAACTATATATTATGTTCTGAACATTAGGACCCCTTAATGTTTTATAAACTTCAGTATGACTTCTAGAGGAATCTTAGAAGGATAATTAAGAAAAATGGGCCTGGGGTTGTATTGAATTTTACTCTTAACTAGTGTTTTTTAGACCCTGGGCTTGTTTCCCAGCAAAGATAATTGTTCCAGAGGATTCAAATTTAAATATATAACATGTGTATCTTAGTTCAGGATAATGAGAAGATGTTAATGAATTATAAATGTAATTTATTTACTGACTTTTAGCAAAGAGCTTTATTATAAAAAACAGTCACTTGTTTTGAAATATATGACACAGATGACAGCTATACTGTAAAACTGAGTATATGTTCAAGTGTCATAAAATTGATGCAAAAAGTGTGTTGTGGATTGGGTGAAGACATTAAAATAGTTCAGAAGAGAAAGAAACCTGAATGGGCAATTTGAGAACTCTTTACTCCTGTCTTTATATTGCTTTTCTATTATAATCTTGAACATTGTAATCGGTTTCAACATTTTAATCCACTTAATGGAGAATAATGTGGCACAATATAGTAAGTTAATATTTTATGAAAAATATTAAGTAAAGGGACCACTTTTTTCATCTGGGTTCTTTTACCATTGCAGGTAGGTAAGCATAAGGTACAGGTTACCTGCTGCTTAAAATAATATCTGTATACTTTTATTTTTAAATGGCTCCCTTTTTAATACTCTTTCCAATTAAATCAGTTTAAGCATCTTCAGTATAAATAATAGAATTTCTAACTTTTCAGATTGAACTCATTTGCCAGCAAAATAATATAACAGTATTGGAAGATACAATTAAAAGGCTTAAATCTGTAAGTACATTTTTCATAAATACATGGTAAGCAGTCACTTTTACTTAGTAAGCTGCTAAGAGCATTTTATACACCCTTTGACTCATGCCTTTGTGAGTCAAAAAACATTTTTGTTTTCTAAAAGCAATACCCACTAAAGGCACATCTTAAGAGTGTGCCTTCTTGCCTCCCTCTCATCACTGCTTTGTTCTCCTAGAGCCCTGGTTCTCACCCTTCCTAATGCCAATGCCCCTTAATACAGTTTATCATGTTATGATAACCCCAACAATAAAATTATATTGTTTCTACTTCATAACTGTAATTCATAACTGTTAGGAATTGTAATGTAAATATCTGTGTTTTCTGATGGTCTTAGGTACTCCTGTGAAAGAATTGTTCAACCCCAAAGATATCACAACCCATAGGTTAAGAACTGCTGTCCTAGAGGTTGAAAATAACTTTTTGGTTGATTTTAGCAAACAGTTTTTAGCTGTTACTCCATTGGTGGCTCCCAAATTTTTAATTATCAATATATATGGTACATTTTTCTATATTTTAAATTTTATGTCTTTCATAATATTTTGTTATAAATTGTTGCCTAGCATCAGTTGATATTTTATTTCTGTAACAATGTGAAATAAAAAGTCATCGATTTAAACATTTTAATCTGTCATTTAAAATACTTAAAACACCATCTGAAACACATCAACTTTTTCTCAGTATTCATAAAACAAATATTAAAAAACATTTTAGAAAAGAAGAATTTCTAAATATAACATGTGAATAGGAGTTCATGGGAAACACCTGAATGTATCGACTGTCCAGGATTCATTAGCGTATTCATTCATTGAATGAGTATTGAACAGATGCAGACACTGGAACCTGTTCTGAAAGAAGCATGTAAAGATTTCCAAAGTCATTCTGTTTCTAAGATTTGCTTCAGGCCTGGATGTTTCTGAAATCTCATATATATGCTTTCTTCTCAAAGTGTTTAAGTAAATGTAGTATTTTATTCAAATAAAGCACACCAGAATGCTGAAAATTGCTTTAAAATGGTGTGTTGCTTTTTAAAAATAATTAATTTAATATTTTAAAGACTCCCGTGTGTGTTTTATTTAGAAAACTGTGCTATAATTTAGTTTGAAATAATTGCTTAATTTTTCCCTCCTTGGCAAGATAATTTTAGAGGCTGAGAAAGCACAAAATAAATCTCCTTCTAGACTTGATTCCTTTGTCAAGACTTTAGAAGCGGACAGAGATTATTATAAGGCTGAAGCTCAGAATCTGAGGAAAATGATCAGGAATAGATCTAAAAGTCCAAGACGCCCATCTCCATCCTCCCGGGTAGGTTTGAGGAATTTTCTAATCTTTTAGTTTGTTTCTCAAGTACTGAACTTTATTCTTTGATTTATGTTATTTGGAAATAACTAACTTGATTCTGTATAAACTGTAGTATGAGGGAGGTTGGGAGACGGGTCTCTCTGATGGTGCAGTGAAAAACAAGGCTTTTTATTCCCACTACAAGTTGTGGTTGAGAGATACTTAGACCAGCTTACTACAATCTGAATTAAAGTTGTAAAGGTTATTTTGTCGTTGTTCATTATTTCCTTCATTCTGTAGTCAGGTGAAGTAGAGATTGTGCACTGCCACCCAAAGTAGTGTCTCGTTAGTAGTGTAAGTGAAAGCATACAGTAGTGTTTTGTTAGTGTAAGTGAAAGCATACAGTAGTGTTTCGTTAGTGTAAGTGAAAACATACAGTAGTGTTTCATTAGTAGTGTTAGTGAAAGCATACAGTAGTGTTTCATTAGTGATGTAAGTGAAAGCATTCCAAGTCAGGAATGTTGGTGCACACTTGTTTCTCAGCACTTGGGAGGCAGAGGCAGGAGGATCAAGAGTTCAGGGCTAGCTCTAGCTTCATAGTGAGTTCAAGTCTAGCTTGGACCATGTGAGACTCTGTCTCAAAAAAAGAAAAAAAAATAAACAAGAAGTACTTCAGATATCTTAAATAATAATTCTAGGGTGCAAACTGTGATGTAGAGCTTTTGAAGTCAACAACAAGAGACCGTGAAGAACTGAAATGTATGCTGGAAAAGTATGAACGTCACTTGGCAGAAATCCAGGGCAATGTCAAGGTTCTTACATCTGAGAGAGACAAGACCTTCCTTCTTTATGAGCAGGTAAGCGTGTAAGCACACAGATTGTTTAAGTAATGGCAGTCACTTCTAGAGGTTTGCAATTCTTCCTTAGGTCTTATGGCCATAATGAAACATGCCAGTCAAATTAATCTGACATTTGGAAATTACATTTTTTTCCTTTTTTTTCATTGTGTTGCTGGGATCGAACCCAGGGCCTTGTGCATTTTAGGCTACATCCTTAGCCCTGTGCTCAAGATACTCTTAGTGAAAGATATTATATTTCCAGTGTAATAAGTGTAAGCACACCATATGTCATTCTTATATTTCATTAAAGATTGTACACATGCATAAAACTTTGCTTTTTGGGACAGGAAATGAGGACAGGGATGCAGTTGTGGCTCAGTGATGGAGTGCTTGCCAGAGTGCACGGGGCCTAGGTTTTGATCCTTAACACATCACAAAACAATAAAAGCAAAACAAAGCAATGACAAAAACTATAAAGAGGAATGAGGGTCTTGAATGATAGGATGTAGTATGTTTAAGGTAAAACTTTTAGGATTTGGTGGGGAGAAGGGTAAGAAATTCTATCAAATCATTTTGGGAACTACCATAAAACTTGCTTGAATTTAGAGATAAAATAACTTTGTAGTTTATCTCTACTTTCTATTTAAAACTATATAGCTTTTATTAATAAAATCTTTAACCAAATAGAGTTAAATCCTATTTATCATAGTATAATTTCTTTGATAAATAACTACAATTTTAAGAAGAGCTATTGTTAGTATATTCAGGGCTCTAGAGTTACTACTTTAATACTCTGTGTAGGTCATGACCCCATACTCATCACAGAATATGGGAGCATGAAGGTTTTACAACAATGAAAGGTTTCTGAATATACAACCAAAAAATTAACTCAAAGGCAAACTCGTTATAGAGTTGAGGCATGGACCTATGTCACATTGTGTGGCTTCGTTGCAGCCTTGCTTCTTAACACACAGCGTGCATCCTTTGTTCTCTGCATACCATGATACCATGTGACACTGATGATGCTTCCTAAGACTGTAGCTCAGATTTGACAATTGTCTATTCCGAGTTGCAGCACTTTTACTGTACACAGTTTTCTGTTAAAATGTAGTTTTAATAGAAATGTAATTGGAAAGCAAGTGCACTGTGTTCTCATTGTGTCTTCAGCTTTGAAGGCCATGTGGGGTCTGTGGCAGCTACTCAGTTCTGTCACAGGATGACACAGCCACCGACAATACATAATAGATATATTCCAATAAAATTCATGAACACTGAAATTTGAATTTTATATTATGTTTACCATTATGAAAAAATTGTTCTCTTGATTGTTTTCTCTGGCCATTTAAGAAATATGAAAAATGTCCTTAGCTTATAGATCTATATAAGACAAGGAAGGAGGTTGGTTCTAACTTGTGAGAGCTATATGGTTAGCCAACTTTTGACCTTTGATGATGTCTTAGTTAGGATTTCTATTGCTTTGAAAAGACACCATGACCATGGCAACTCATAAAGGAAAGTGTTTCTTTTTTAAACTTTTTATTAAATCTTTGTGCATTTCACATCATGCATCTCAATCTCATTCATCTCCCCAACCCCTTGCTTCCTCCCTCTGACCTTGCAACTCCCCCCACCCCGCTCCCCACCCCCACCACCGTAAATATGAAATTTGAAAGTAAAACCAAAATATCCAAAACTAAACAAACAAAACCTCAGCGTGGAAGCTATAATGTGTCCCACTGAGTCACACAGTATATCCTGGCTTAAAGAGGTTTAATTTATTATCAAGCATGGTGGCGTGGTGCTGGAGAAGGAGCTGAGAGTTCTACATTTTGATCCACAGACAACAGAAAGTATCATACTGAGCATAGCTTGAGCAAAGGAGACCTCAAAGCCCACCCCCACAATGACACACCTCTTCCAACAAGGCCACACTTACTCCAACAAAGCTACACAGCCTAATAGTGCCTCTCCCTTTGGGGGCTATTTTCTTTCAAACCATCACAGATGGTTCGGTGGATCTAACTAGGACTTATACATTTGATTTTTAAGCAATGGAAAACTTATTATTTATTGAAAACAGGGAAATATAACCAATGTAGCCTTTTTAAAAAACCCATTTGACCTGGTAGCAATCTTATATGATCTTTATATATTAGTATCATAATTTTTCCTTCAAGAAAATTAGAAGAGTAAGAACCATGGATTCCTTATGAAAGTCATGGTCCATGTATGAAGTAAAGGTGCTATTATTAGTGGAAATAAATACAGGAACAGATGCCAGAAAACTAAGGAAGATTTGATAAAGTTTAGTTAGGGGGAGGAGAGACAAATGGAAACATTTGAAATTTTGTCTTGAATGACAGAGAACTGTAGAAATAAATAGAGGAGAAACAAACCATTGATAGTTTGAGAGAAAGTTATGAGTTTGGTTCAGGAAGGTGGAGTAAGATTGTATATGTTTAGATTGTAACTTGCACCTAGCAGTATACATTTAGAACTGGATTAGGGAGAGAGGCAGGTACTGAATATGCAGTTCTAGAAGTCATCTTCTTAGAGCTGAGTATTGAGCCTTCAGAATGGATGAGTTCTGTAAATGAGAAAGTTCTACAGTAGAGCAGAGATGTCAAGATGTAACCTTCAAGAGGTAGGGAAGAACCTTTGAAAAATAGAGACCAGGACACAAAGGGAGAACGGGAGCCTAAGAAGAAAGGTCCTGGGCCAGTGTGGATGTTTTCATAAAATTAAGGGGAATAGGAACTGAGCGAAGTTCATTACAGTTGGTAAGCTCCTCTTGCAATGGTGGTGGCTTGAGGGATAGGGGCAGGTTGCCCTGGGGTGACATTGTGGATATAATTGTCAATGTATAAAGATTGCCCTTAAAAAAAAAAAAAAAAAGCCTGACAAAGGAAGAAAAAATATGGCATGGTAGATGGGGGTAGGAGGATTAGATGACAGGTTATCAAGCTAAGGGAGAACTCTCCATGATGAAAGTGATGGGTGCTTGCTGGAAGCCAGAGTAGAAAGAGCCAGTGGCAGGGGCACTACTCAAGGGGAGAGGCTATAGCTATCATTAAGTTAGGAAGATTTTAGAAAACACTTTAAGAAATGTGGTGAAGTCTAAGCTATAGATGTTCAGAAACTACATCTTTTTTTGAAACTGGAGACCAGCTGAGTAGATAATGATCAGAACTGAGAGAAAGGAAACTAAAGTGAGAAATGAAATCATCTATAGCTGTGCAGTAGATCTGAGGCCTTAGGACTGTTTAACTAGTGTTGGGGTGTAAGTGGAACTTTCTGTCAGGGTAAAAGTAGCCAGGACAATAGCGTATATAGAGATACAGGAAATGTAGAGAAAGATAAGCGCTGTGGACTTTTCATTAGACACGTATTCCACCTCGGCTGTGCTAACTTCAGATTTATTATTCAGAGTGTATAAGTGGAATATACCAAGTCTGTTTCATAGCTACACACACACACACACACACACACACACACACTCACACACACACACACACACACACACACTCACACACACACACACACACACACTCACACACTCACTCTCTCACTCTCTCCCCACGTATACATTTAAATTTGCTTGTATTTATTTGTGAACTCTTGAAAATAAAAATTCTACCATTTTCTTATTTTCTTGCTTGCTTGTGTATTTCAGGTTTCAATTTTAACTGACTGGATGTAAGATACTGTATGTGTAGTTCAAAGTTTTCTTTTTTTCTTAAATTCTGTGTATTTTTATCATAGGCACAGGAAGAAATTGCTCGACTTCGAAGAGAAATGATGAAAAGCTGTAAGTCTCCCAAATCAACTACAGCACATGCTATTCTTCGTCGGGTAGAGACAGAAAGAGATGTGGCCTTCACTGATTTACGAAGAATGACCACAGAGCGAGATAGTCTGAGAGAAAGGCTAAAGGTGTGCAGTTTTTTTGCCTGTCTTCATCAGTACAATACTAGTGTAGTGACCTTGACCGTGCTTTGTTGTGTTTTGTGTTTTAAACAGATTGCTCAGGAGACAGCATTTAATGAGAAGGCTCACTTGGAGCAAAGGATAGAGGAGCTGGAGTGTACAGTTCATAACGTAAAACAAAACCTCTTTGGCTCTACTCCCCATAGTTTCCCCTTTTCTCATTTTACTGTATTAGGTACTTTTTATTTATTTTTCTAAGATTGTGTTTATAGTCCTAAAATACTTAAGGTGGTATGTATGATGTGTTTGTGTTATTTTCATAATCCTATTACCTTTTCACTTAATTATTTCTCTCTAGAAACATGAATGCAGCTTTTTATTTTTGTTGTGTTTGGTTGCAAAGCATTTTTTGTTTTTATTGTTAGGATGTAGCCTCAGGATTTTTAAGTAATTAATTGACTATTTTGGGGGAGGGGGTACAAGGTCTTATTACGTAGAACCTGTGATTCTGCACCTTCAGCCTCCTGAGTGTTGGCATTACAGTATTGCTACACTTGTCTAAAATTTCAGTTTTTCTCATTTCCCTGTTCTATTAAAGATAATCTCACCAAATATGAGTATATCAAGCATGCTCCAGATACATGTTAGCAGTGTTCCAGGTACATAAAGAGTTAAGGTCTGAATGTACAGATAAATTCATTTGAGGTATTTTGTTATAAGTAAAAGACAGACAAGAGAAAAAGAATTTTATTTTCATAATCCTACTCTATATGGAATGTATTAATCTTGGGTAACATAAAAACTTTTGCAAATTCAGTATATATACATGTGTGTATGTATATATATATATATATATACATATATATATATATATATATATTGTTATAGTGTCAAATAGAACCAGATTGAGTAAGGTTGACTGATAATACTGAGATAGATAGGCTTTATAGAAAAACTATAGTGACTTGTTTTTACTCCTATTATATAATATTTTATCTATATAAAACCTTCCACAGGCCAGGCGTTGGTGTGCACACCTTTAGTCCCAGCACTCGGGAGGAAGAGGCAGGTGGATCTCTGTGAGTTTGAGGCCAGCCTGACCTACAGAGCTAATTCCAGGACAGGCTTCAAAGCAATACAGAGAACCCCTGGGTTGAAAAACCAAAATAATAATAATAATAATAATAATAATAATAATAATAATAATAATAATAATAATAATAATAATAATAATAATAAATTAATAATAAACCTTCCACAGTGTTCAGGTCTGCCCTAGTTGATTGTATCATGTGTAAATTCTGCATAAACTGCAGTTTTTAGGAGTATGTCTCTGCTGCTAATACCAATAAGACTACTTAACAATAGGAGTTAACTGTGTCATTCTACTTGTGTAGCTTGATGATGAGCGAATGGAACAAATGTCAAATATGACTTTGATGAAGGAAACCATAACCACTGTGGAAAAAGAAATGAAATCATTAGCAAGAAAGGCAATGGATACCGAGAGTGAACTTGGCAGACAGAAAGCTGAGAATAATTCTTTGAGGTAAAAACTATGTTGCTGTTAAACAACCAACAGTTTGCTATACTTAATTGTTGTGCTTTATAGTTCATTTCATAATGAAAATTTCATTATCTGTTATCTTCAGTTTATGAAAAGGCTCAGAGTAGTCAGATATAGAAACCTCAGCAACATGTAATGTTGTCTCCCAAAATTACTTAGCCAGGAAACACGCTCATACTCATCATAATCTTAACATTTGCAACATGTGTCAAGTTTAATCAAGTAGCTTTAGATAGCTGTCTGAGAACTGAGACATTTACCCTTAATACTTTATTGTTTAATTTACTGTTATAACTTTAAATTCTGTTCTGAGGTTTGAACAATTTGAGGAAGCTCACACTTGAAAGCTTAGGGAAAGAATTGTTTCCAACACGGGAGGAACTTGATTAGCTCTTGCATTACACTGGGGTAGTGGCAGAGGCCACTGAGGGGGTGTGTAGGCAGGAAGACGCCTCTACATTTGAGTTTTTACATTAGTATTTGTTGATGTGAAACAAAGCTACTTAAGTTTCAGTAGAGTTGAAATTCTCTTTATCTGAGACATGAAAATCGTTAGCTGGTGTGAATGTGAACATATCATCAAATCTACAGATAATCATTGGGCCACATATGAGTCCCCAGAGTCTGCCCTTGATCTTCCCAGGACCAGTGATGCAGAGGAGGGATCGCTTGCCAGGACAGATATGTACTCAAACTCCCTTCTTTTCCTTGGAAAACTTTTTCTTCCTTAGAAGACTACTGTAAACTCACACAAGAATGAAAGTAATACCAGAGCAAGAAAACAGGAAAGCAAACCTGGGAGAATAAAAATGAGTAATAAAAGATTAAAATCACCTATGACTCCATGGCCCATGGAAAAAGACTAGTGTGGGACTGCTTCCAATCAGAAATCAATCCATGTGTAGCAGAGCTCAGCCTTTGGCTGTTTGTATCTGGCCTTCAGTTTCAGCACATAGGATTTCTGTTATTAGAAAATGTTTTAGTGTTTTATAATACTCTAATGGAGAGATGTGTAATAATCTGGGTATGCTGCTGAGTTTTGTTCCTTTGGAACAGGGTCTTGCTGTGTGGCTAGCTTAGTATTGTCCAACTTCTGTAGTGTAGTACAGTGTAGTGCAGTGCAGTGCAGTGTAATATAATGTAGGGCAGTGCAGTGCAGTGTAATATAGTGTAGGGCAGTACAGTGCAGTGCAGTATAATATAATGTAGGGCAATGCAGTGCAGTGCAGTGTAATATAGTGCAGGGCAGTGCAGTGCAGTATAATATAATGTATGGCAGTGCAGTGCAGTGTAGTGTAGTGCAGTGTAATATAGTGTAGGGCAGTGCAGTGCAGTATAATATAATGTAGGGCAGTGCAGTGCAGTGTAGAGTAGTGCAGTGTAATATAGTGTAGGGCAGTGCAGTGCAGTGCAGTATAATATAATGTAGGGCAATGCAGTGCAGTGCAGTGTAATATAGTACAGGGCAGTGCAGTGTAGTATAGTGTAGTGCAGTGTAATATAGTGCAGGGCAGTGCAGTGTAGTGCAGTGTAATGCAGTGCAGTGTAATATAGTGTAGTGCAGTGTAATATATTGTAGTGCAGTGTAATGCAGTGCAGTGTAGTATAGTGTAATGCAGTGTAATAATAGTGCAGTGCAGTGCAGTGCAGTGTAGTATAGTGTAATGCAGTGTGATATAGTGCAAGGCAGTGCAGGGCAGTGCAGTGCAGTGCAGTGTAGTGTAGTGTAGTGCAGTGCAGTGCAGTGCAGTATAATATAGTGTAGTGCAGTGCACTACAGTGTGTACCCTGCTCAGCAGTTTCAGGGATGTTTTTCGCTGTAGACTTATGTGGACACTTTTATTGATGTAAAACTGAAACATATACACTAAAATGTCAGTATTTTATATATTAAGGTAAAAATTTATATATTAAGGTAAAAATATATTAAGGTAAAAAATTTGATCTTTAAAGCCATCTCCACAATCACGATTCCGGCCTTATTCTACACTCTTTAGTCCCCTCTTGCCCCTCCGTAATTTTCCACACAGTTCTTAGTTTATTCCTAGTTGACCATTGATTTTGATTCAGGCATACAGAGATTTGGGTTTTCTAAAATTTTAAACTAATGAAATTGTGTATATTGTTAACAGGTTCCTTTCCTTTCCCTCAGTGTTGTTATTTTGAGGTTTGTTCTTCATGTATTTATGTCGTGTATAATGTATGCTCTTTGGCTGAATGTATGCTCTTTGGCTGCTGAGCTGTATTCTGTTTTACGGGTTTGCATGTTGATAGTTGCTCTGTTTCCAGTTTGGGGCTATAATAAATAAAGCCACTAAGCTCTTCCCTATCTAAGTGTTTGTGTGGACATATGCTTTCATTCCTCTGATCAATGCATAGAAGTAATGCTAGTTATGTGATACAGTTTCCTTTTGGGGAAACCACTCAAGTCTTTCTCAGTGTGGCTGTAGAACTCACTATGTATTTACTGTAGCAGTGCTGAGGTTTTCAGTAGTTATGTTTTCTCACTGATATTTGCTATGCAGTTTATGTTTAACACCAGCTATTTATCTTGTTGTATAGTTGCATTTCAAATTTTTGCAATGGCTTTTTAAGCTTTATTGTGGAATAATCGTTGACTAAAATTGTATGTAAAGAATACAGTATAATGTTTTGATACATTGCATTGTGGAATGATACTTTGGTGAACTTAGCTGATGTATTCACTGTGTCTCAGTCCTGTTTATGCAGGTAAGTACTTATTGTTGGCATGTTGGCAATGCTCTAGCTCTCTGTTCCTTTCCTGTTGTCTTTGTGTATTGAGGCTTCAATTCCATTACCTTTTGTGTATTACTCTTGGCTCTGTGTGGTTATCATGAGTTTTACTGTTACATTTTATAGTTACGGCAGTCTTTTAAACTGGTGAAAATATCATCCACATGGAGATAAATATTCTTCAGTGCATATGCACATTAGGGGCTTTGCTAGATCATTTTGGTAGCTGTATCTCTCAGTGTTTGAAGTACTTTAAAGAACACTCAGTCCTAAGTGGAATGTCTCCATCAAATCCCTCCCCTCAGAGCTCAGGGATTTCCCCAGAAGTGGTGGAAAGAATGTAAGAGCCAGAGGGGATGGAGGACACCAAGAAAACAAGGCCTCTAAATCAGCATGAGCAAAGTTCATGTGAACTCACAGAGGCTGAAGTCGCAAGCACAGGGCCTACAAGGGTCTACACCAGGTCCTCTGTGTGTGTTATGGCTTCCAGTTTGGTGATTTTATGAGATTCCTGAGTGTAAGAAAGGGTGGGTCTCTGATTCTTGTGCCTTCTCTTGGGCTCTTTTCCTTCTGTTGGTTTGTCTTGTCTAACTTTGATGTGATAGTTTTTGTTTTATCTTATAATATTTTATTTTGTCATATTTTTAATATTATCTCTTAGAAGCCTGTTCTTTTCTAATGAGAGACAGAAAAGGAGTGGATCTGGATGGGAAGGGAGGTGGAGGGGAACTGGGAGGAGTAGAGGAGGAGTTTAAAAACAAGAAAAACACAAAACAAATAACATAAATGAAATAAAATGGTAGCCATTCTCATAGGATCAAAATGGTACTGCAGTTTGATCTTCAAAGTTCATATCTGGATGTTTATGCTTTCCCCAGAAGGCAAGCATCTTTAAATGTCACCCCTGCAGAGTGAATATTAGCTCTCTTGAGGGTTCTGTAGGTCTGTAGTCCTTTGTTCCTCCTCTTTTTCTTCTCACAGTATTTCTGAATGTCATATTTTTGAGTTCACAGATAATTTCTTCTTGTCACTAGTGCTGCTAGTGCTATTTCCTTTTTAATCTTGATTAATTTTATTTTAAGCCCAGAATTTCTGTTGGGCTTCTGTTAATAATTTTAATATATCTTTTGAATATTTTATTTGTACACTGTTTTCCTGATTTCATTAACATGTCTATTTATGTTCTCTCGATTAACTGCCTTAATCATTTACTTTAAATATTTGGTCATACACCTTCTAGATTTATATTTTTTAGGGATTGTGTCAAGTTTCTGTGGGTTTTTTGTTTTTGTTTTTGTTTTTTGTTTTGTTTGATTTGGTTCTTGCTTTGTGTTGATGGCCACATATCTGACAGCCGAGCTTCAGTAGGGAAGCATCTTCATATAGTGGTGGGTACAGTATCCAGTTCACACTCTGGTGAAGGCTTAGTCTCATGCAGTGTCTAGTTGGGTCAGTGTCAGCACAGCTTGTGAGTGTCCTCTGCAGCCATGGCTGTGAATGCCTGAGTGATGGAGAGGGCTATTGCAGTTCTTCTTGTTTACTTTTCCCCAAGGAAAGAATATGAATGAAGGCATCTGTCTCGACGGTAGTGTAGTATGCAGCACTCATAGAATAGCCCCAGAGCCCAGGTCTGCAGCAAACCACTGTGCTTGGCTGCTTTTGCTCCAGGGATGGAATCAAAATATGTTTGCTGCATTAAAACATGGAATGACAGTGACTCTAGAGCTTAGGGCATCAGCTAGCTCACTTTGATGATATACAAGATATCTGGGTCTGCGGTTTGTGGAGCAGTGGCAGAGTTATAGCATATGGTGTAGGCATATGCATAAATCATGAATAGTGTGGCCTATGGTAGGGTTGATGGTGGTTACCTTTATGGTGAAAGTTGTCAATGTCTTATGCAGAATAGGTCACAAGGGACCAAGGCAGCAGCCACCACAAGGCTGATACTTGCTCTTGGTACCTCCAGATGCCCGGTATGCTGTTCTCCCCCAGAAACCCTCTCTAAATAGTTACTTGTGTGTATGCATGCATGTGTGCATGTATTGTAGAAAGGTGAAGGTTGGACTCTTTTCTGCCATGTTGTCTTTGATTTTGATTTTGTTTTGTTTTCTGCCTCAGCCTTCTGAATTCAGGTGATCACAGACCTGAGCCATTACCCTGACCTGCCCTGTTGTTAAAGTTGTTTTTTTTCTTTTTTCTTTTTTTTTGGACTGGAACTCTGTACTGGTTGTCTTAATTTGCTTTCTATTGCTGTAATAAATAACATGACCAAAAGTAACTTGAAAAATAAAGGGTTTATTTAGCTTACATATACAGTCCATTGAGGGAAGTTAAGGCAGGAATTTAAGCAGAGGTCATAGGAAAATCTATTTACTGGTTTGTTCCTTGTGGCCTATTAAGTATTCTGTTTTTATATATCCCGCAACCACTTACTTAGGGATGGCATCACCTAGGCCTGCCACATCAATTATTAATTAAGAAAATGTTGTGTAGATTTGCCTACATGCCAATCTTCTGGAGGCATTTTTTACAATTAAGATTCTCTCATCCGAGCTGGGCAGTGGTAGTGCACACCTTTAATCCCAGCACTTGGGAGGCAGAAGCAGTCTGCCTACACAGTGAGTTCCAGGACAAACAGGGATACACAGAAACCCTGTCTCAAAAAACAAAAAACAAAAAACAAAAATATTTTCTCTTTTTTTGTCTAGGTTTGTGTCAAGTTAACACAAACAACCAACATACTGATTTTCAGAGGGGTCTGTCTTTCAGTCCAATAGTGTGCAAGAGGTTCAATATCTATGCATTATGCTAACAGCTTTTTTTTCTGTTGTGTTTGATGGTCATTCAGGTGTGAGACATGTTGTGGTTTGGATTTACATTTCCTTAATGAGTAATGATATTGAGCATCCCTTCTTATGTGTCTGATTATTTGTGTGGCTTCTTTGGAGAATTGTCTTATCTAAGTCCATTGTCTCCCTTCTCTTTATTGGCATTTATTCATTGCATATAATACTAGTTTCATATGGATATGAACATACATACTGTAATCATGTTCCTTCCCCCACATACAGCCCCACTTTTCCTTTCCCTTCCTCTTCTCAGTAGCCGCCATTGTTCTCTAGACAGTTTTGCTTCTACTTTCATGTCATGTATACATACATGGTTTTATATAAAATCTAGGGACTACAGATTAGAAAGAATATGGTATTTGTCTTCCTGGGTCTAACAGTTCACTTAATATAATGACCCCCAGTTGATTCTGTTTTCCTATAAATAACATAGCTTCATTCTTTTTTAATGACTGCATAAAATTTCATTGTGTATATATTTTCTTTATTCATTCCTCTGTACTTAGTTGGTTCTATCTTTTCCCCGTAACTGTTGTGAATATACATGATGATGATGATTGGTGTGTGTGTGTTTGTGTGTGTATATGTGTCATAGTGTATACACTTTAAGGGTTAAAAGCATGGGTGGTAAGTGCCTTTACCTACTGAGCCATCTTGCTAATTTAGTAGTTGTTTTTCATATGCAAAAATGGGCATATGAGAAAAACAGCATATTAGATTGCTTAGTCAAATATCTTGGGGGATTTTCTCTGGTGTATTTCTGACACTTGAATCACAAGATTCTGGAATAGTTAGATTATTTTTGCGAGTGTCCCATGTATTTGCTCTGTAGCAGAGGATGATCTTGAAGTCGTGATTCTCCTGCCTGTGCACTCTCAAAGGCTGGTATTATAGTTTACTACTACCATATCTTTGAATGCCTACTGCAAAGTTTGGTTTAACTGATTAGTGGTTTATTCAGTTGATTATTTCCACAACTACATATAGTTTCCCATTTTTTACTCCGTTCCTTATGTAGGTCTCAAGTGTTCTATAGAGATATTTTTAAAAAGAAAATATATGGCTGTAGTGTAGCTTTAATAATTCAAGGATTACAACTGCACATAATAATGTTTTACATATGCTTAAGTGTGGGAAATACAAACCTTCTTTTTCCTTTTTGTATTTTTTTTAAACCTTTTTCTTTTGTAACATCTGTTTTGTCAGATTTTCACCTTTGTGTTTTTTTGGTGACGTAAATGAAACTTTTGAGAACTTTTAAATGTATTTGTTTTATTTTATGTTTATATGTTTTGCCTGCGTGTATGTATGTGTACTTCTGGTGCCTGTAGATGTCAGAAGAGGGTGTCAGGTCTCTGGAACTGGAGTCACCCATGGTTGTGTACCACCATATGGGTGCTGGGAACCAAACCCAGATTCTCTGAAAGACAAATAAGTGCTTTTAACCACTGAGCCATATGTCATAGTTAAGGTTTTATTGCAGTGATGAAACTGTGACCAAACAAGTTGGGGAGGAAAGGATTTACTTAGCTTTCACTTCCACATTGTAGTCCATCATTGAAGAAAAGTCTCAAACAGGGCAGGAACCTGGAGGCAGAGCCGATTCAGACCATGGAGGGGTGGCTTGCTCCCCTGCCTTGCTCAGCCTGCTTTCTTGTAGAACACAGGAACACCAGCCCAGGAGTGGCCTCATCCATTGATGACTGGAAACTCCCACATCAATCATTAATGAAGAAAATGGCCTGCAGGCTTGCCTCAGCCAGTCTTGTGGAGACATTTTCTTTGAGGCTCCTTTCTCTCAGATGACTCCAGCATGTGTCAAAGTTGACATAAAATTAGCCGGAACAGCATCTCTCCAGCCCCCTTTACAGAACTTTATAAAGAATTAGTGTTACCTGCTTTCTGCTCCCAAAGGTTTTTACTTATGTGGCCTAATAATTTACTTATGTGGCTTAGAACTTGGAATTTATTTTACTACCTTAAAATAAAATTTGTAGGTAGTTGCAAAAATGTCAGGCAGTGGTGGCACATGTCTTTGACCCTAAAACTTGGGAGGAAAAGGCAAGTGGTTCTCTGTGAGTTTGAGACCAGCCTGGTCTACAAAGCAAGTTCCAGGACAGCCAAGGCTACTCAGAGAAACCCAGTCTCAAAAACAAAACAAAACTGCAAAAGTATAGAAAAGAGTCTTTATTCTTTGTCCATTATTAACCAATATAACATTTTACATAATTAGACTACAATATCAAAATCAAGAAATCCACATTGGCACAAGTGTGTGTAGAGTTCTATGTCATTTTATCATATAAATGTTTAATGTCAGTCAACATATATATATATATATATATATATAATAAAGAATTATTCATTCCTACAAAGTTATTTTCTGTGGTACTTCTTTATAGTCACACCTCATCTCTTACCCCCAAATACCTTACATCTGATACTCACTAATCTATTTTACAATTATAAATTTATAAGCCAAATAATTTTGAAATGGTATAAATTTATACCATTTCAAGAATGGTATCAATCTAACCATATGGATATAGTTTTTGAGACAAGTTTAAATCCATCTAAAATCCTTTATTGGGACCATACGTGTGCTGTTCAGAGAGACTCTGGGTGGTTCCTTCTCTGTTGTGCTGTCACCTGTATAGGCTTTCCGAGCCTTGGGGGAGAACCTGGGTCACCAGAAAGTGGAAATAGAGCTACTGATCTTTGAAGTTGTGTCTGTGAACTTTATCCTGGGGTGTGCTGTTAGGGATCCTTCCCAGAAGATTCTCTACAGAGACATGATGTAGGTAACCTTCTAGAGCATGGCCTCTGTAGCAAAAATGTGAATACCAGAATATTGAAGATGGCTACAGAAGTCCCAGGTGATATATAAGAAGTCAAGTTGTAGAGGAAACCATGTGAAGTGTGTCCTCTATGGTACAAACATGGATAGCCAGAACACTGAAGATGGCTACAAAAGTCCCAGCAGAAGTCAAGTAGTAGAGATACTTTGAACATAAGTGAGGAAACCATCTGTGAAGATGCTAGATTGAATTTTGAATAAAAACACTTATGCATGAGAAATCAATCCCTCACTTTGTGTGGATCCTCAATTGTCATTCATCCCCAAACTCGCCCTTCAGAACTCATACAGACAACAGAGAATATATGATTATGAGGAAAATGGAGCAAAATGGCCTTGGTGGCAAATCTTGGTTGTCAATTTGAGACACCTGGGAAGAGGGAACCTCAGTCGAAGAATTGCTTCCATTGGATTGGCCTGTGAGCATGTCTGTGGGGCTTTGGGGTTGCTGCTTGGTAAGAGCGGGCCTAGCCCATACTGGCTTGTACTATCTCTGGACAGGTTAGCCTGCGTTCCATAGGAAAACTTGCCCAGTAGACCACGAGAAGCAAGCCAGTTGACAGCATTCCTCCACAGTTTCTGCTTTGAGCTCCTGCTTTGAGCTCCTGCTCTGACTTCCCTTAGTAATGGATTGTAACCTGGAAATAGAGCCAATTAATAAAGCCCTTTTCCCCAAGCTGCACTGGTCCTGACGTTTATCACAGCACCAAAAACCAAACTATAATTCTGGAGAACTAACTGATTTCCAATTAGTTCCAGTGCTTCCAGAAGCAGAGAAAAAGTACACATTGGAGATACTTTATAAAGGTAAGCAATGTGGCAGTCTTTAGTTTCCTCAGTTCTCCTAGAAATCATGCTGGAGAGAATCCTTATGAGTATAAGCCATATAGAAAAGGCTTCAGCCAGTCAACTATTCCTCAGCTCCATGAAAGTACTCACATTGGAATGGAACCTTCTATATGTAAGCAGTGTGGGAGAAATTTCAGTTCTATTTTCTATAAAAAACATGAATTAATGTACATGGCAGAGAAACTTCATGAATGAAAATAAACAGAAAACCCAACCATCAACAAAAACTTGAGGAAAACTTGCCATTGTTCTGTTTTCTTCTGATACACAAAAGAATTCTGAAAGAAAAGAAACATACTTGTAAGCACTGTGGGGCATCCTTCAATCATTTTAGTACTGTTTAAATGTATGAAAAAGCTCACATTGAAGAGAAATCATGTGAGTAGAAAAGCCTCAAGGACTCCAGTTATCTTAAAATAAATAAGAGGACTCATACCTACAGCATGTGTGACAGCTATACAATCTTCACAGTTATAGCGCACATAAGAATTGAATGGAAATGGCTTGTTCCCATTCAGATTATAGGAAAGTCTCAAATAATGTTAGTTTAACTGAGAAACAATAGTGCAGTATGGAGAGAATGTTCTTGAAGACACGAAGAAGTCTTAATTAGCACACCTGTAAAAATTGCAAACTGAATCAAAATCTTGTGAATGCAAAATATCACAAATGGTTTATAGATTGTTAGGGATTATGTTGATTTAGCAAATTTAGATTCTCTTCCAGTAACCATGACTTCACTGGCACTGAGCAGGCATCTAGGTTTCTAGTACTAGACATGGTTTCCCTCTTGTCGAGTGGGTCTTAGTTCAACTAGAGAGTTGATGGTTACCACCGAGTTTGTGTGCCACTCGTGGACCCTTAGGGCTATTGTGCCATGGCAGTTGCTGTGACTCCTGTGCATCCTAGATGGGCAGGACTGTCGATTGCTTTCCTCCAAGGCACCATGAAAGCTAAGAGGGACATTTTGATTGTTTTCAGTTTGGTGCTATAAAAGTAAGGCGGGGCAAGCTCATTTACTGTAATTGAGGATATGGCTCGATTCTCTCATTTATTTTTACTTTTGTTTCCTCCCTCTGTTTCTATTTCTCCTGAATGAGTTACTTGACATTTTAAAAATTCCATTTTGATGTGTGTACATGTACACTATTTTTTACTGTTTGTATAGCATTTTCAGTGATTTCTTTAGGTATTGTCATATTTAATACTTTGAATAAAGTGTAGAAATATGGCTCCCTGTGAATTCTTTCTTTTATTTGAATATTTCATAGATGTATACAATACATATTAATCTTACCCAATCACTACTCCCTTCAGTTAACTTTTCTGCTCCCTCCCAGTATATCTCTCTTAAGTTTCAAGTCATCCATATATATATATATATATATATATATATATATATATATGTGTGTGTGTGTGTGTGTGTGTGTGTGTGTGTGTGCTCTCAAAAGAGACCATCAGACTAATGGACCTGGAATTATTGACGGACTTGAACCATTTCTGGATTCTGGGAACTGAACTCGTGTCCTCTGCAAGAGCAACGTGTGTTTCCACCTCTAAAACTCCTGTTGTTATATTCTTAATTAGCTCACATCCCAGTGAATTTCATAATATTTGTTCATCTTTAGTTTAGGTTAATCTACCTCATCCCTCCTTCCATTCCTTTGAAGTTTTTTTTTTCTTGTTTGTTTGTTTTTTACTTTTACCCACTTAAAATTGCCATAATAAATTTAGATTAATGCTTTCTTATTCTAAGAATTCATCTTTGATTAGTCATCATTCCTTTGAATATTGCCTTTATTCTTCCCCTTTGATTTTGATTAGGCAGATAACACCTTTACTGTTTTCTTGATAAAAGTGATTTTCTCATATCTGTTTGTTCCATTTTGCTAGTTGTCTCTTCTGACTTTATCTGTTTCCATTGAGCTTATAAAATTTTAATGATACCGGCTTAATTTTGTGATTATATCTTAAAAGCTGTTGTTTTGATTTTATGTTGTATTTTATGTCTGTATTTAACTTAACTCACCTATAAAAAGACACAGGTAAACATAATAGATACGAAGACAGAATCCAACCTTCTGCTGCATACAAGAAACACATTTAAGCTTCAAAGACAGTTGTTACCTCAAGCTGGGAAAAGATTTTCCAATCAAATGGCCCTAAGTAGTAGCAAGCCGGTGTAGCTATCCTAATATCTAATTAGACTTGAAACTAAAATTAATCAAAAGAGATGAAGGACATTTCATATTCATCAGAGGAAAAATCCATCAAGATGAAGTCTCAATTTTGAACGTCTATACCCCAAATACAAAGACACCCACATTCATAAAAGAAACATTACTAAAACTCAAATCACATGGTAAATCTCACACACTTATAGTGGGAGACTTCAACAACCCACTCTTAACACTGGACAGGACTACCAGACAGAAACTTAACAAAGAAACAAAGGAACTAACACAAGTTATGACTCAATTGAGCTTAATAGACATCTATAGATGTCTGTATTTAAATACATTTATTTTAAAGTTTCTGTTTAATAGTGTTGTATCTGAAATTTGGGGGTATCTAATTTAGTTTTATACTTTTCACCTCTTTATTAAATTTGTATTGCTTCTAATATAATTTGTGATTTGAAATAGTGGCTCATTTTCTACAGGACTGTTTCTGAGTTTTAATCCTTGCTTGGGTTGAAAGTGTTGTCTCCAGAGAAGTTTTACCAGGATCACACATTTATGTGTCCAACCTGGAACCAACTTTGACCTTTATTTTCTTTTAATACTTAGAATTCTACAAGGAAGAATTTCCTGAGCCTTTTAACAACAGAAAATTTCTCTAGGCTGACTCCTAACAGTGCATAGCTCAGTGGCCTTATGTGGACTATTTTAGTCTTTCTTTTTTTTTTTTTTAATGATAAAGATATCTTGTGGCATCCTTTTCTAGGCTACTGAGGCTGACAAACTCAACATGACTAGTAGAAGTCTCAAGGCTTTGATTATGTACTAGGGGAGATCCCTTATAAATTATTGCACATTTTATCATACATTTAAAGTGACTTTACTGGGTGGTGGTGAATTCCTTGTATCCCAGCACTTGGGAGACAGAGACATGTGTGTCTCTTATTTTGAGGCCAGCCTGGTATACAGAGTGAGTTGTAGGACAGCTCAGTCTATATTGAGAAATTCTTGTCTTGTAAAACCAAAATAAATAAATAAAAAGTGACTTCTCACATTATATTCAATATGGCCAAGTGTTTGGTGAAAATAATTCCATATTTCTAGAAATGGAAGTCTGTTTACTGAGGGCCTGGACAGTGCTGACTGAATTTACCATTGCTTCCTCAGCACCCAGTGTGTGTGCATTCCAGACAAATAAATGTTTGTGGAGCTGGGCAGCGGCACACGCCTTCAATCCCAGCTTCCAGGAGGCAGAGGCAGATGGATCTCTGAGTTTGGGGCTAGCTTGGTATACAGAGTGAGTTCTAGGACAGCCATGGCTGCACAAAGAAACAAGAAAAAGTCTATGGAGTGAATAAAATGCTGTTCACGAGAGATTTGATTGTAAATGTGAAAACTAGAATAAAATAAACCCAAAAGCCCAGTAACAAGGAATCAGTGTATCTGCTTCAAAGTAAGTGATTGTTACTCATGGAATACATTTTTTAGCCCGAAAAACCATGATCTGGACAGCTGCATTATAAGATTTAAAGATACTAAATATTAAGTACAGGCAAGATGTAATTCAGTTTAAAGTATGATACTTCTAAAATGTGCAGAGAGAGAGAGAGAGAGAGAGAGAGAGAGAGAGAGAGAGAGAGAGAGAGAGAGAGAGAGAGCAAGAACATGAGAATGAATGTATGTGAAGACCAGAGGTCAACACTGGGAGTCTTGTGTTGCTCTCATCAATTCTGAGGTTCAGTCTTCCTCCGTCTGAACCTTAGGTCCACCGATTGTGTAAGCTGTCAGACCAGTGTGCTCCAGAATGTGCTTTCCCTGCCCTCCCAGCCCCAGCACTGGCGTTAAAAACACTGCCTCTATGCCAGCCTTTTACTTGGGTACCTGGTGGGATCTGAACTCAGGTCCTTGTGTTTGCATAGTGGGCATTACAACTGAGCTATCTTTTAGCCCTACTCCTTATTTTGTAAACTTTCTATAGTGTAGTTTTTATAATAATGACAGTATTAAAAGGGAAAACATATTAGCATATTAGTGTCCTTAAAGGGTTTTAGATTTAAATAGACTAAAAGTTGACAAAACATAAAAATTCCAGAATTAGTTTTTATTATTAAAATATTTTCAGACTTTTATATGAAAACACAGAAAAAGATCTTTCTGATACTCAGCGACATCTTGCTAAGAAAAAATATGAGCTACAGCTTACTCAGGAGAAAATTATGTGCTTGGATGAAAAAATTGGTAAGTTTTTTTTTTCCTGTTACAGCCTTTTATTTTTTTAAGTATGGTAGAAAAATTCATTTTTCTTTCCTTTAGTTATAATATACATAAATTTAGGAAGAGGCCCTAAGCCTTAAGTAATGAATAAGATTAATGGAAAAGGCATTTTTATTTGACTGCAACGATTTTAAAGCTTAGCTTTAGAACCACACATACTTAGTTACAACTTGAATTTGTCAGTGAAGAGATAAAGCAGCAACCCCCTTTTTCTTTATGATAATTACTTGTAATCTGATACCATTTCTATAATGTGGCAGCTTACTCAGAGCAATTGAAAGGAATTGTATAGGTATTTCCACTTTGGGTAGAAAACATTCACATATTTAGTTGTATCTATAATAGTATCTGAGTTTACAAAAAAAGTTTATTTTGATTAAAAATTCCCATTTGTGTTGATGTGATCACATCTTATTCTTCAAATGTTTTTAGTATTTGGAATTCTCAGGAAAAAATAGTCTTTCCCAGAGAAGAGCACACTAATTGGTTATCCAATACCACTGTCCTGAAAACATACATACAAGGAACACTAAATGGTCTGAGCAGCTTGTATTTAAATATTTATACACATACATGTTATAACAACAATTAAAGGAAAAGAGACCATGAATTTGAAATTAAGCAAAGGGCTACATGGGAAGGTTTGAGAGGAAGAAAGGAAAAGAGGGGGTTGACATAATTATAATTTCAAAAATAATAAGATACTTAAAACTCCTCCTGCTGTTTAGTAAACATTAGCATGAGTAACTAGGTAGGTGGAATTGTTCTACTGATTGAAACTGTAAATATTCAAAGAGAAATAGGAAAGATAACTTAAGACCATATTTTATGGTATTTTATAACCATGAAGGGGTGGGGGGGAGTGAATAAAGAGAAGAGAATTCAAGACAGAGTGAGAAGAAACCAAAGAGGAAGGGAGAAAACTCAGAAGTTGCTGTGTTTGGAAGGTAGGAAAGAAAAGTGCTTTAACGCATAGGATGCGATCTCTTATCAGAAACTCTGGAAAATTAAGTAATATGTAGCTAAATTCATCAATAAACTTTAGCACACAGGCATTTTTGGGCTAATAGTGACCCAGAAGAGCTTGAAGTGTTATTTGTGGAAGAGACAGTGAGTTTAAGAATGAGAAGTCAAACAGAAGTGGAAAAGAACAGAAACGTCTCAAGACTTGTTTATGTATGTGCATTACATGTATATTTTATATACATACATATGCACATTAAATATGCAAGATTATACTTGTATGTCACATTTGTTCCAAGAGGTGTGTTTATAATCCCTGAAGCAGGGCCGGGGAAGCAGCAGAGACCACTCCCTCTTTTTACTGGAGCGCTGGGGATTGTGGGATGACCACCAGTAGTAGTGACCATTGTGAAGTGAAATCACCCTGAGCTGTTATGACAGCCTGGGGACAGACACATGGACACATGCTTATATGCATACACATGTTTTTAATGTCTTCATTAGTATAAACTCATACTAGAAAGTTTACAAATAAAGGACCATGCTAGACTCTTCATTAATTTGGTATTGAATAACCAGTTGGTGTGCTCTTTACTGGAGAGGGCTATTGGTAGCTGACTTTGGAGGACCAGCCCCAGTCAGTACCAGGGTAAGCAAAAATATCCATGAAGAAGGCATGAACCAAACTTCTTAGGAAATATTTTTTTTCTCTTTCTTTGGGCTAGACTTTTCTGAGAGGGAAAAGAAAATGAGGAAACACAGATACTTTCTGACGGTAACTTTCTCTTTACTTCATCTTGAAAAAGTCCTCTCTGAGAAATCTCGACCCCCCTCTCCTTCTTTCTCTCCCTTCCTCCCTCCCTCTCTCCCTCTCTCCCTCCTCCCTCTCTCCCTCTTCTCCTCTCCTCTCTGCCCAGCTACCGCTGTTTCCTATGTTGATGCTGCTCCAGATACGTTTCTTAGTTTCTCTTAGGCCAGTGAGCAGCAGTGGCCTTGCATATAGCTCTAAGTCGATGAGGGTTCCTAAACAGAAAATGACATTGGAATTCAAGACTTAACAATAACAATTAGCTGGACTTTGAGTGGTAGGGAGGATGTGCAGATCCAAGTTGCTTCAAGCTCTGGCCTTGACTCAATAAAATATTTGTCTCTAGGGACAACCAGACAATTGTCTCCAGGGGCGACCAGCCTGCTTTGAATTTGCTCTGAAGTCTAAAGTTAGCTACCTTTGTAAAAGGCTTACTTTGTGATTGAGAATCCTGTCAGTCTGAGTAATGTTAAATATCCTAGTATTCTTTCTATTCATCAGAATTATACAGCTAGGCAGAAATCATCTTCCTGATTATCCACGCTCTATGTGTGCCCCCAAAGTATAAACACTCCAAAGGGCTGTGGAAAGAATCCGCAGCTGCTCTTACTGGGGAAGTAAGCAGTGGCACCAGAGAAAGCTACAGACAGGGGCAACCAGTCACCCTCAGTGGGTGACTAGATGAATGCTGGTTGTCCCTGCTGTACATTTCCATGGCCCCATGCAGCTATTTTTTCTGAGAATTCCAAATGTTAAAAATAATTTTATCTTCCACAAGCCTAACAAAAGTGTACCTGATACTTAAGAAGAGGAAGATGTGATCATACCAACATACATAGGGAATTTTATCCAAGTGATTTTCTTTGTAATCCTAAACAATTCAAAGAATACAGTATGGTAGTTCATACTTGCAATCCCAGAACTTAGTAGGTTGAAGTAGGAGGATTTTTTAGTTCCAGGCCAGTCTGGACTATGTAACATGTCCCAAGCCTGTCAGGGATACATCATGAGACCCTGTCTCAAACCAAACCAAACAAAACAAAAATACAAACAAACAAAATACTGTACTTACTTTAGAATTTTAAAGAAACATATTAATACTTTCTTTTCCTATTGCTGTGCTAAAGTACTCAATCAAAACAAACTTAAGGAAGGATTTTTTTCAGTTTACATTTTAAAGTACAGTTCATTAAGGCGGGAAAGTCAAAACAGTAGAAGCTAGAGTAACTAGTCACATTATATATGCAGCCAGAAGAAAGCATCAGAGACATTTGTGCTGTTCAGCTTGCTTTCTCTGCTTTTTATATACAGCCCAGGACTTACTACCTAGAGGATGTTCCTACCTTCAGTTAAGAAATTTCTTTCTACATCAATTAATGCAATCAAGACAATCCCATATAGGCATGCCAAGAGACTATTCTCACAAGTGGTTCTAGATTCTGTTAGGTTGACAAAAACCATGATAGCTAGATAATGGACTGATTTGTTTTCAGTGGAAATATACATAGATATAAAACACCAAAACGTATGGTGCTTGAGAGGCATTATTGCCTCTGAGAAAGACCATGGCATTGTTAAGTGCTATGTGGTATGATAGGGTGGTGTCACCATTTAAGCCCTGCACTGGAATGGCTCTTGACAGGGATTAACTCTGTAAGTGCTATCCTCGAAACCTGGTCTAGCAGCACTCTCCTTGAAGACCACTAGAAGAGTGGTTGTTAAATTCTGGCATGTGACAGAAGCTAATACAAATCATTGTTGCCAGCCTTGCTGAAGGCTTATGCCAGGTAATTCTGTAATCTTAAAGCATTGCCCTCTAGACCACAGTTCGCTTCTACTGTGGATTAGAATCACTGTGGGGTGTGGGGCACAATGTGCTTGCCAAAATACAAATTGCTGTGTCCACTATCAAAATTTATGACTCAGTAGGATCATGGAAAACCTAAAAATTGGTGTTTCCTAGGAAGTTCTGACTGAGTTGGATGACAAACCACAGTTTAAAAACTTTGATTTGTACAAAGTATTATTCATGCCTTCAACACTGAGATTGGCCTGTCAGAGTTCTAACAAATAGGATACCCAGATTATTCTTCTCCGTAGGAATCTTACAAAAATAAAGAAGGATCACAATATTGGGAGATATTTAATTGAGTATTTTCTCTACAGTCAACAGTCATTCTAGGCTAGATAGGAGAGGAAGGTAATGGAGAAAATCCATAGGTTGTTTTGATGTTACACCTGCCTCATTCATTCCTTTTCTGTGCTCCCTACCATATAGATAGTCTGATCAGATGTTGATACGGAGCTTTCTTTTGGTATAATCAAATTGTGCTTTTACATTTTTGGGCATTTAGAACTTTGTGATTTACTATGGTTTATAATCACAAACAAAAACATTTTATTTGAGTTACAGTACTCTTAAGTGATTAGATAACATAGCACAATTAGTTGGGAAATATTTCAGTCTGATGAACTGGAAAAAAGATTTGATCTTGATTAAAACAATACCTTTATGATTATTTAGATAATTTTACAAGGCAAAGTATTGCACAACGAGAAGAAATCAGCATTCTTGGTGCAACCCTCAATGATCTGGCTAAAGAAAAGGAATGCCTGCAAGCATGCTTGGATAAAAAGTCTGAGAACATTGCATCCCTTGGAGAGAGTTTGGCAATGAAAGTATGTTCTGAGAACTGGTACACAAGATATGCTTAAATGAAATGTTTAAATATTCAACTGTGGGTTACTTGGCTCTGAATAAAAGAACAGGATTTTCTCAGATTTTCCTAGAAAGCCAAAACTTTAAAATATGAGGTTGAAATGTTCAAGCAAGGTTTAGGAAGCATACATGCAAATTTACTAGCTACTACTTAAAACTTACTTTTTTATCATGAATTAGTGATTTGTGTTTACTGATAGTAACTAAATCAAAATAAAGTAGTACTAATGAGTTTTTTCTTTCAAACATTTAAAGTCTATTACCTTGGGAAGTCATATGTTCATTCCATTAAAACTGCCTTTCTGATTGTAAACTAGGAACACACTTTTTTGGCTTTTTGAGACAGGTCTCACTGTGTAGCCCTGGCCAGCCTGGAACTCAGTATGTAGACCAGGCTGGCCTCCAACTGTAGTTGCCATATGTAGTAGTCCCACTTTGCAGTACCAATCTGTAGGAGCCTGTCTTTGGTGCTCCAATCTGTATTAACCTGTCTTTGTGGGGTAGCAGTCAGATTCAGCCAATTTGCCTGGTTCGACCCCGAGAGGGGGATTGTGGATTGAGAAACGGCAAGGAAAAAGTACTAAGGAAAAGATAAAGACACAGAATAGAGTCAGGAGGGCAATCTAGTGAATATTGGATGTCCCAAGTGTATTCTTCAACATTCTTATATACCCCAACCAGAAAGAGGAAAATGCCCAAAGACTTCTTTATCATGTTACAGACTTTCTTCCTTAATTCTCCAAACATTTAGTAACCACACCTTAGACTAAATCTCTTATTATCTGGCCTTGAGGGTTAAGAATAACCACACCTTAGACCAAGTCTCTTATTTAGATAAGACATCCATGCCTAAGACCACCCATCCTGCAGTAGCCACACCTTAGAACTTTAGATCTTATGACTTTAATCTGGGAAGAGTAAGCATAGTTTTGAACTCTCTGACCTTAAATCAAGATTAATTGAAGCCTTTTTTATGAACCCTGACATGCCCCCTTCTAAATTTAATTGATGCCTGTGCTTCTGCCACAGCTGTCACCTGTGTCTGTCTTAGGTTCATTCTGTGAACTGCATTGTTTTTTTTACAATGATGACTAAGATGCAAGTCCATTTCAAAATCAAGAAATTTAAGGTTTTATGAGACATTCATCCTCTGAAGGGAAAATAATTTGTAAGGCAGATTTAGAGAGTTAAAAATGGATTGCCAAGCATGGCAACACATGCCTGTAAATCTGGAGAGGTAGAGACAGGAAGGTCTCTGTAAGCTCAAAGACAGCCAGGTCTACATAGCAAGTTCTGGGAGAATTCTACATTAGAGTGAACAAGGTGATTTTTTTCCCCTCTGGTAATCTTAATTTTTGTTTTAAAGGTTTTATTTTTATTTATGTATGTGTCTGTGTTTGTGTGTGAGTATATGCAAGTGTGCATGGGTACCCGAGGAAGCCAGAACAATATGTTGGACCCCCTAGAACTGGAGGTACAGGCAGTTGTGAGCCCCCTGACATAGGTGCTAGAATCCAACTCTAGTCCTCTGGGAGGACAGTAAGGGCTCTTAACTGTTGAGCTATATTGCCAGCCCCTGGTAACTATAGGTTTTTGTTTGTTTGTTTGGTTTTGGTTTTTCAAGACAGGATTTTTCTGTTAACAGTCCTGGCTGTCTTAGAAGTCACTTTGTAGACCAGGCTGGCCTCAAATTCACAGAGAGCCACCTGCGTCTGCATCCAGTGTGCTGAACTCCCAAATACTGGGAGCTGTCACCGCCCAGAAGTAATTCAAGTTTTAAGAAATGTTTTGCTACTTGGTATCTATTAATTTTAGAAAATAGAATAGCAAGCTCATAGACTTTTAAGTAAGAAGAGTCAAAATTGGAAAGTTTTATTCATTTTTTTTCTATACCTGTGTTTTAGTAGTTCACATGAATGTATACCCATCACTGGAAAAACATACTCAGGTTGTACAGGAATATTAAATTTTCTTTCTTTTTTTAGGAATATTAAATTTTCTAAATGTTGTTAGGTTTGAAGAATGCTAGTATTAGGGTTCTACTAAAAATATTGTCTGAGAGAATATATTAATGGATTCTAGTCAATAATTTTTGCCTTGGATATTTTATAATGTTCCTATATATTCTCACTCTTTTAAAATCCTTTTGATAAAGAAAAGGATATAAACCCTGTTTAGAGTTTAAAGGCATATTTATGCTTAGTCAAGCAAGGTCTTTCAATGTACTAGTATGCTCAGGGAAGTTTTCAAAGTTAGTTTTAAAAAAAGAAGACATCATAACTTACTTAGAGCCTGTATAAACTACCTTTTTTACTTTTTAAAAATTGAAATTGTGTGTGTGTGATGTATGTGTGTATGCGTGTTCATATGTGTGTTCTTTAGGTTTTGAGTCTCTCACCGAACCCAAGGTGATCAATTTGGCTAGAATTGTGGTTGACAAGCCTTAGGGGTCTCCGTGTTTCCACGCCCCAGTGCTGGGATCATAGGTGTGCACCTTATGTGGCTGCTTGAGATACAGCTGAGGTCCTCATGCTTGTACAACAAGCACTTTACAGAGTGAACCCCAAATACTCCATTTTAAGGTGTGTGTGTGTGGTGTGTGTGGTGTATGTGTGTGTGGTGTGTGTGTGGTGTGAGTGTGTGTGTGTGTGTGTGGTGTGAGTGTGTGTGGTGTATGTGTGTGTGGTGTGTGTGTGGTGTGAGTGTGTGTGGTGTGTGTGTGTGTGGTGTGAGTGTGTGTGTGTGTGTGTGTGTGTGTGTGTGTGTGTGTGTGTGTGTGTGTGTTTGAGGTTTTCTTCCGTGAGTTTGTTCTTCAGGGGATGAACTGTTTTTGTTAATGGATGCTTGAATCATACTCTGGCCAAGTATATTTGGTCGTACTATCATGAGTCTTTCCCATTCTATCAAAAACAGGAGGTAGAAGTACTCTAGTGGGTCACATGAATAAATGAAGGTAGTGCATGCTCACTCAAAGGTTTTACAGGTGTGGTAATAGTATCAAAGGCAATGTATTCAAATCTATTTCAGTCTTGACTGATTCCACAATTTCTGCTTTTTCACAACAGCTCTGAAATACATTGTGAGAGATGTTTGGAGTTAATATTGCTAATAGAAATAATATACTCGGCTATTTTTTTCTAAGAAATAAACTTAGTTGCCAACAGTTTTATATGTAGGGTTGAGGCTAGGAAAGAGTACACCAATTGTTTATCCAATACCAAATGTCAGCCCTAATAACATCCACGCACATAACATTATAGAGACTTAGCAGTTAGTATTTATGTGTTTAGGAATATATGTGTGTACACATGTACATACACATACATGCTTGTGACAACAATAAATAAAAAAGAGCCCATGAATTTGAAAGAGAGCCATGGGAGAGCTTGGGGTGAGGAAAGGAAAGGAGAAAATGGCACAATTATATTGTATCATACTATAATCTCAAAAATAAAGTAAATAATTAAAAAGAAACAAATTTAGTTACATATTATTCACTTTCCCAAGTTTTATGACACGAGGAACATGTGAAAGTAAATTAGTACTATTCAGTGTATAATATTTTGTTGCCAAACAATGGTAGTATGGAGTCTTACATAACTGGATGATTCCATAAAGCTTTTAACACAGTATTAGTTACATGATCTCATCAATACATTAACTTTATCCAGCACAAATGTACACACTGATTATAGGCTTTGAAGTGTAGAGAAGAATGTGACTTATTTTTAATACCAAATGAAAATTACAGCGGGGGGGGCAGTTTCTTTTTGTTCATTCAGCCTTGGTGGAAATGATTTTAAATAATTTTAACCTAATATTTGTATTAATTTTCAGGAAAAGACCATTTCAGGCATGAAGAATATCATTGCTGAGATGGAACAGGCATCAAGGTAAATCATTCAAAAATACTTGAGCTCTTACTGGAGGCAAAATGATATTTATGTGTGATACAAGGAGACTGAAAATCCAGGGGCTTATGTATCGATAACTGATGATCAACAGAGGCTTAGGTGGCTAGGGATGCAGAGGAGAGGACTATTTTCACCTGGTGAAATAAGGGCAGGGCTTCTAGAGCAGAAAGAATAGCAAAGAGCCACAGTGTGTGTTCAGAAGCTTCTGGAACTACAAATGAGTGAGTATTGTTGGACTCTCAAGTGTAAGAGAAGTGAAGGAGGGACTGGGGAACCGGCTCAGCCGTTACAGACACACTCTGCTCTTGCAGAGGACCCAAGTTCAGTTCCCAGAATGTACATGGTGGCCCAGGCACGTGTATGGTCCATACAGACAAACACTCATACACAGGGAATTTAATCAGTCTTGGGGAGAAAAAAGAAGTGTAGGAAGGAGAAACCAATCATGTGAAAAGACCTGTACAGTACACAAACGAGTCTTGTTTTTTTTGTTTTTGTTTGTTTTTTTGTTTTGTTTTTTGTTTTTTAAGATATAAAGCTGTTGGCCTGTTACTAGTATTACTTTTTGGCTAGGTCTGTCTTAAATATTAACCCATTTCTATCAATCTAAGTATTTCCACATGGTCTTATCTTACCAGAGAGAGGGCCCGGCGTTCTGCTCTTTCAGTCCTACATCTTGAATCTTGAGTCTTGGTTTTCATCTTTTGGATAGTAAAGACTATTAAAAATTTCAAGTGTTTAAAGTTTTGTTGTTGAATAATAATAATAATAATTACTATTATTATTACTATTATTATCTAACTGGGGTTAGAAGAGATGAGGGGAACAGAAGGAATGAGTTCTTTATGATAAGGGACTTTAGGGAAATGTCAGATCTCCAGGTCCTCGGTGCATATGACAGGAGGAGTGCTTAGAGAATGGAGTTTGCCCCTGAATTTGAGAGCCCGTGGGACCTTGTGGACATGATCAGGAAGCATGAGTCTGAGATGCTAGCAAGGGAGACAGTGACTCCGTGCTGGGAACGATGTTGGGCGGGTTCTCTAGAGGAACAGAACCAAGCAGAGGCTGAGTTCCATCAGCGGCTCTCTGCAAGCTACAGGGGCATAGCAACTGCCCTGTCCAAAATGCTGGACGCCTCAGCAGCCTGAGATCAGAGAGAGCTGCTGCTGTTCATTCCACATGGAATGACTGAGGAAGTTGGAGTCTCTGATAGCAGCATTCAGGAAGAATGGCAGGGAGCCAACATATTTTTCCTGGAATAGTCATTTAGAGAGTGCTGCCCACTCTTACGAAGGGTCTTCTCCAGACCATCATAGACATGCCCAGAGGTACGAATCAACCATTCTTAGTACTTTAACTCCTTCCTTAGCCTGTTGACTCAGAAACCCAAAGTGGCCAAGGGGGTGCCTTACCCTCTAGATCAGTGGAATAGTTCGTACACCTCCTGGATGAAATGCTCTCCCCTTTCTGGAGCTAAAGCTTGGTAGGCCAACAGAAGGTAAGGTTGTGGGGTAGGTAGCAGATATGCTTCTAGTAGATCAGTAGGGATAATGGTGAGTGGTACTGTTCTCATTTTCATTTCTTCATTCTGGGACCATGAGTCCCGACTAGAGGGAAATAGTACCATATATTGGACACCAATTCAGAACATATGCAGCCTTCTGGAAAGCCCCACCCTAGCCCTCTGGGCTATTACCACACATGTGTTGTTATAAGTCCATCTTTAAAAGACCCTTGCACTGTTCTCTCAAGCCTGCTGCTTCTGGATGTTTGGGTACAAGGTAAGACCAGTGGATCCCATGAGTATAAGCCAAGGATTGGATATCTTTGTCTGGGAAGTGAGTTACCCGGTCAGAAGCATTGCTATTATAAAAGAGGATAAGACATTTGTAAGCACTATATGCAGGAAAAGTAACTCTATAACCAGAACAAATAGCTGTTTCAATAGACAAAATACTATCTTTCAACATAGTAAGAGCCAGCTCCAGTTATCAGCAAGCCCACCAAGGAAATTCTTACTTACAGGTCTTCCTATTACATGTTGGAAGTTTTGAGATGCAGGTCCATCACTGACTTGTGTCTACTTAGTACACTTTTCATAGTGAAACTGTAAATGTGGTTGTTGTAGTGGTTCCTTTAAGTGTAAATATTTTAAACCTCTTCAGTTGTTTTCATTCTATCTGTCCATCTTCTGTCTTGTGAGAATTTGTATTCTATTTCAGTAAAATATCTCTTCTTATGTACTGTTTCATTTGTGGAATAGACAGTCTACTGAAGCCCTAATTATGTGCGAACAAGATATTTCCAGAATGCGCCGGCAGTTGGACGAGACAAATGACGAGCTGGCTCAGATTGCCAGGGAAAGGGATATCTTGGCTCATGAAAATGACACCCTTCAAGAACAGTTTAGCAAAGCCAAACAAGAGAACCAGGTATGTTTATTCCCAGAGTCTTCTTCTCAAAGAAAAATGTTTCTTCTGAGGCACAGCCCTCATTTCATCTTGTAGAAAAGCAGACTGCAACTAGCACTTCTTGTTTTTACTTTTATAACAGATTATGTCATATAATTTCTAGATTAAATTATCAGACATAAAGTATTAGATATTAAAGAGAAAGGAATGGGAATATAATGGATTTGTTTTAAACCTTAGAAAAACTTCTGTACCAAAGGGTAAGTATTTGAATTAAACAAAACAAATGAGGATTAAAAACTGAGAAATTTTAAAATAGGGACATATTTATCGTGGACTATATGCTACCATGTTTAAATATTATGTATGGATTATGGCACATATTTTAAACCTTTTTAGAACTGTGATACTTTTTATGGAAATTCTTTTTACTCTGTAAGCCAATATATTTCAGTCTTCAGTCTTCATTTCTAATAACATTATTTTAATTTGAACATGAAAACATTCTATTTTTGAAAAGAATGAGAGTCTGGTGATGTATCCCAGTCAGTAGGGTACTTGTTAAGAGACAGTGAAGCCCTGAGTTTGATCCCTGTAACTACACAAGGTAGGTGTGGTGCTGGACGCTCCTAGTCCCTGCACATAGGAGGTGGAAGCAGGAGGACCTCAAGCCCAAGGTCATCCTTGGCTACAAATCAATTTGAGGTCAGTCTGGGATATGTGAGTTACAGATACTATTGACATTTAATATGTATTTCTGCTTATTTCATAGAAATTAAAAATTGTAATACTGTTTGTCTTAGTTACTGTTCTATTGCTGGGAGGAAACACCATGACCAAGGCAACTTATAAAAGGAAGTATTCAATTGGGTCCTTTCTTATGGTTTCAGAGGGTTTTTAGTCCACGATCATCATGGCAGAGAGTGGTGACAGGCAGGTAGGCATGGTGTTGGAGAAGTAACTAAGAGCTTACATCCTTACCCACAGCTAGCAGGAAGAGAGAGTGAGACTGGACCTGGCAGGGGAGTTTGAAACCTAAAATCTCCCCCCCCCTACTGACATACCTTCTACAACAAGGCCAGACCCCCTAACCTTCTCAAGCAGCTCTACTAACTAGGGATCAAGCATTCAAACACACCAGCCTATGGGAGCCATTGTCATCCAAACTGCCACACTGCTTTTACATATATTTTTAAAATGCTGGTGGGCTAAAAACTGTACTACTTTATATCATGCCTTTTTTCATGCGAGGAGGCACTAGAACCAGGTATTTAAGACTCACGTGGGGTTGCCTCTCATTGCTAGATAGTACTATCATGTAGTTTAAATTCTAAGAATCTTATAATTTGCAAAAATGGGTGGTAATTTAAGCATTTACTATCATGTCCAAAATGTAATAATGTCCAAAATGTATTAATAAGTGTATTAGCTTGCCATGATATAAATTTCCCTGTTGTGTTACACTGTCATGATTGGCCACCACAAGAAAACTGGCATCGTAAGAGCTTACATATGGCTGAGTGGTGGTGTCACATGCCTTTATTCCCAGCACTCAGGAAGCAGAGGCAAGCATGTCTCTGTGAGTTCAAGGCTAGCCTGGTTTACAGAGTGAGTTCCAGGACAGCCAAAGCTATACAGAGAAACCCTGTCTCTCAAAACAAAACAAAACACCAAAAATTTACATATTTTCCAGGGTAGTTTTCATCTTCTTTTGGGTCATTTAAGAAAGTTCTTTCTATAAACTACCAGGTAAGAAATAACATTGTAGAAAATTTGGAAAATTGAAACCTTAGAAAGTTTTATTCTTAATATCACATCTTTTAACAAAAATATAAGTTCATTATAGAACTTATTTTTCTAAAGAAGGAAAAAGAAGTATCTCCGTCTTTACCATCTAATTACTGTTATATTAGCTTTTAACATGTATTTTTACTTATTTCATAGCAATTTACAGTTTTAAACATTGTAAATAGAATGTTTTGTATTTCAAATACAGAGAAAGTCTTCTCTTTATGACTATTTGAAAACGCCTCAGTGTATCTCTATGATAATGTTTCACAGAGCTTCATGTAAAAAAAATTTACAGTAAACAATACACAGAAATACCTATTTCTTAGCACAATGGAAGCTTTAAATCTTCACTAACTTGGTAGACAAAATACCATTCCATTGTCTTAATTAGCATATCTTTGGTTACTAGGGAAGTTTATTTTAGTGCTATCAACTCATGCTCCCTTTTGTTGACTTGTCTGTCTGGGTCCTTTGCCTGTTTTCTCTTGGCTTCTGTTTACTTTACCACTCCCATGTAAGTTTTTATATGGTTGTTACATTAATTTATATACTCACCTGTTTCAAATATCTAAAATTTAGATGTTTTACATATGGGTATTTTATTTAGATATATTCAGATATATTCATATTATTTAGATATATTCAGATATATTCATTTTATTTAGATATATTCGGATATATTAGATATATTCAGATAGATTATTCAGATATAGCTATGTTTTTTCCATAGGCACTGTCCAAAAAATTGAATGATACTCATAATGAACTCAATGATATAAAACAGAAGGTCCAGGATACAAATTTGGAGGTTAACAAGCTGAAGAATATATTAAAGTCAGAGGTACATATGCACGTGTTTCCTTGCTCATGATACCTACAAGTTTTCATAAGACTTAATTTGGTGGTCAGTTACGTTCATCAGGAGAGTTAATCAAGTCTTTCTTCAAGCAAATATTGTAGTTTTGGCTGTGGCAGATTAACTGTATTAATTTAGAATCACCTGTCTGTCCAAAAAGATAACTCAAGAACATGTACCTTTGAGTTTGCTGAATTCAGAGTAAACACCCTAGGCAAATGGATTCTTCCTGACTGAAGACTAAGGGGGCATAAAACACTGCATTTTCAGTTACAGACTGACAAAGGTGGGCAGAGTGGGTCACACTGTTATTAGACCGTGTGTGTGTGTGTGTGTGTGTGTGTGTGTGTGTGTGTGTGTGTGTGTGTGAGAGAGAGAGAGAGAGAGAGAGAGAGAGAGAGAGAGAGAGAGAGAGAGAGAGAGAGAGAGAGAGAGAGAGAGAGAGAGAGAGAGAGAGAGAGAGAGAGAGAGAGAGAGAGAGAGAGAATGTTCTGGGATTTTCGAATGTGTGTGTCATCTCTATAATACACAGCTTGTCTCGGGACAATAGAGATATAGTTATGTAAAATGCTTAAAATAGCATAATAGATAATTAGCATAGATGTGATATTACCTCCGTAAGACTCAAAGTGTGAGTGGGAACTTCCTTCCCTCAGCTGCATATTTTATTTAACATATATATTAATATCTGTATACAAACATTTTGAATGTTTGTTCATAGCATACATAAATAACATTTAAGTGCTTAGAGAGGTAAAGCATTCTTTGGCCTCTTAGTTTGTACCCATCACCTTCAGGAGCTTTGGAACTTCTGGGTCTTGAGAAGCAGTTCTTTAGTGCACCCTTAGTTTAATAGTCAGGGTAAAGATCATTTACACCTAAGGCCACAAGATGGCAATATTAACTGATCACAATCAGTTTCTTAGTAGTAAGTAGTTTTAACTGGGAGAACATATATTTGCTTAGAAAAGGTGGGTTATTCATTTTTTGTACTTTGGTTATTTTATTTAGCTCAGGATTTCTGATAGAGAAATATGGTGTTAACAGAGAGTGTTCCCACTATTAGTGAAATTATAACTCAAGTTTAAAGAACAAGTTAGGTAAACCACAGTACTAAAGCTTTTTTCTTTCTATGAATGTGTGTTCTATGTGAGTGTGTGTGAGTGTGTGTGTGTGTGTGTGTGTGTGTGGAGGGGTGCCTGCAGAGGCTAGAGCTCCCTGGAACTACAGCTACGAGAAGTTGTGAGCTGCCCAGCAGGGTTTCTGGGAACCAAACCTGGATCTTTTATAAGAGCAGCATAAGCCCTTAGCTGCTGAGCCATCTCTTCAGCCCCTAAGATATCATTTTGAAGTAGCCAATAATGGCTTTTTAACTTAGTATATTATTTATGGGACTGAATTTTCACTATAGAAAGCAGGTCCTATCTAATTCATTTATGGTATCACTTTGAAGATGTAAAAATCTGGTTCCCACAACTGGCGGATGCAGTTCAGAGGTAAAATACTTGCCTAGTGTGTACAAGGCCCTAGATTCAGTCCCTAGCACTGCCAGAACAATCTGGTTCTATACTATGTGTTCAACAAGTGTATATTATTAGCACACATTTGACAGTTTACTTCTGAGCAGTTTCTGACAACTTAATAGAAGAAAGCCAAAAAGAGGTTATAGTCTGTGACCAAGAAAATTAAGAGTGTCAAGACATGGCTCAGTGGTAAAGAGCATTCTTTTCTTTTTTTAGATTTATTTATTACTAGTACAGTATTCTGCCTGCATGTATCCTGCATCTCATTACAGATGATTGTGAACCACCATGTGGGTGCTGGGAATTGAACTCAGATCCTCTGGAAGAGCAGTCAGTGCTCTTAACCTCTGATCCATCTCTCCAGTCCCCCAGTAAAGAGCATTCTTACAGAGAAACCAAGTACAGTGCCCAGAACCCAATTCCAGGGGACCCAAAAACCTCCTGTCTCCAAGGGTACCAGGACTCAATGTGGATATGCAGTTCCCACCACACAGTTAAAACAATAACAATAAATCTTATCAGAAGTTGACACTTAAGATATGAAAGAATGCATAAATTCTGTGGCAGCTCAGAGCAGCAGGAAACAGTAAATGGTCATGGGGGAAAGATTGTAAAGAGAAGCACAAGAATGTGTTTGTCCAGGTCCTAAAGATGATAACACTGTCCTGAGTGGGTAACTGTGGAAGCAGGCGGGATCGTACCTGTTTATGCTCCTAGTAGGATGACCATCTCTCTAGGTTAGGAGGGTAAGGAGGGTTCCTTCAAGGTTATGTTGCAAGGGACTCCCCAGGGGCTCAGACAACAGTGTTCCATATGCACTTTTGTCACTTACTTCTAAAGTTTTAAAGTAATACCTAAGACTTTCTTTTTAGGAATCTGAGAACCGGCAAATAATGGAACAACTCCGAAAAGCCAACGAAGATGCTGAGAACTGGGAAAATAAAGCCCGCCAATGTGAGGCAGATAACAACACACTCAAATTGGAACTCATCACCGCTGAAGCAGAGGGCAACAGATTAAAGGAAAAAGTTGATGCCCTTAACAGAGAGGTTGAGCAAGTAAGTTTGTAGAAATGTGCTTACAGTACATCCTGTGTCATATTTAAGTGAGCTTTTCATAAGTTTAATATATTGACAGTTTAATTATATAAATGCACTGTAAGTTTAGCCTTATTCTCCTATCAACCTTGGTTCTCTTAGGTACCCACGACCAGAATAATCATCAGGTTTTTTTCTTAAATTGGGAACTGTTTCAAACAAAAAGAACAAATTTTTGGGAAATAGTAAAAAAAGATCTATTCCTGTCCCACAGATGTAATAACATTAGCATGTTGTTTAAAGAAACAAAAGACCAGAGGCAAGAGCCATGGCTCAGTGCTTAAGAGCTCTGCTGAGGCCCATTCCCAGGGGCCACACGCAGTGGCTTACACCACCTGTAATTTCTCTGTGGATATGAGCACTCGTGTGATACACATGCGCGCACACACACGCGCACACACACACCATGCGCGCACACGCACACGCATGCACACACGCACACACACACGCACACACAAAGAAACCAAACATTAAAACTACAGCTTTTCACCCCAATAGTGGGTACATATAAATTTCATGTGATTCTAGCGGCTTTTCATGAGTTCACACTCTTTCTGTGCACTTCCCTTTTGTTTTCTATGTTTCCGTGCACATGTCACATGTGTGGCAGCTGAGGTTAACATATGGCATCTTCCACAATCATTTTTAATTTTTACCTCATTTGTACTTTGGATTATATGTGGGTATGTGTATGCATGTGGGAGAAAGGGGGAGAAAGAGATGTTAGTGCGTGTTAGTGCAGCACTGTGAACTTGAGAAGAGCATGTTGGGTGCCCTGGAATTAGAGTTACAGGTGATTATTAGCAGCCTGACTTAGGTGCTGGAGGTCAGCCGTCTGTCTGTGTGATCATAGCGTATGTTTTCTTAATTGTGAGTCGTCTCTCCAGTCATGTCTCTGTCCATATTTATTAGGGCTAGGGATTCAGAGGTAGCATGTCTGAAGGCCTGACTTTATCCCTGGCACTACAAATAATTTCATTTAAGTGATAAAGTCTACTAGATACCGATTTACAACTGGCCCTTTTAAGTCAGTAACAATTTAAAAAATATATCTGCTTTGTTGCATACCTCAAACAGTAGCATATATTCATTGTATAAATATTTTCTTGCTTAAATTATTCCCATATTAAGGGGAATTCAATTTCCCTCCTTTCTGCAGCATAGTGTTCTGTAACAAACATTCTTTTTATTTCTCTTGGCTGTGTTTCTTTAGGCTTGTGTCTGGAAGGGAGTACTGAATCTAAGACACCCACGATTTCGCTTAATTTATCAAATCGCCTTATAAAAGTTTACTCTTGCCAGAAACCATAGGTTGTCATTTGCTTAAACACTATTTTCAGTATTATCAGTCTTTAAATTTTTCCACAGTTGTGTTTTTTTGTTTCCTAGATAATAGGTGAAATTGAGTGCCTTTTATGCTTACAAACAAAAACAAAAAAAAAAAGAAAACAAAAAACAACAACAAAAAAATTATAGCGCTGGAGAGATGGTTCCGCAGTTAAAAGCACTGCCTGCTCTTCCAGAGGGCCTAGGTTCAATTCCCAGCACCCACATGGCAGCTCACAACTGTCTGTAACTCCAGTTCCAGGGGATCCAGTACCCTCTTACAGACAGATCTGTAGGCAAAAACACTAATGTACACAAAATAAAAATAAATAAATTCTATTAAAAAACAAACTATAACTAAATGTTTTAATTAAATGAAGAGTATACCTTCTAACACCACAAAAATACACAAAACTCTCAGAAGCAACAGTATACATTAGACATTAATTTGAATTTTTCCTTTCATATATTGTTAGCAAAGTTTTTTTTAAAAAATAAGCTGATTCTGTGCTAAACAGGGTTGTGTTTTCTAAAAATACTTTTAATGGACATGAGGACCTCTTTAATGAACTACTTCCAATATGGCTAAGATGTTTGAGGCTTTTCCTCAGCAGGAGTAGAACCAGTACTAAAAACCCAACATGAGGAAGCTGGGAATTCCCGGCAGAAAGCTGACACTTGCCTGTTCCACAACACATGTCTGATGAAGGAGCGAGTTGTAGGGTTTAATGTTTCTGAGCACTTATGGGTCTTCTTAGGTGGGGTTTCTGTTAGATTTTTTTGCATGGATTTTTCCTTTTAAACATTAAAAAAAATTTTTTTTGTGCATAGTGTTTGCCTGGCGTATGTGTACATGGGGCCCATGCAGGCCAAAAGAGGGCTTCTGATTCTCTGGAACAAATTACAGATGATTGGGAGCAACCATGTGGGTGCTAGGAAGAACAGGAAGTACTCTCAATAATGGAGCAATCTTTCCAGCCCATTGAATGAATTTTTCTTAAATCTGTATATATTTATCTATTCAGTGTTTATGTTTGAAGATTTAACAGTTAAATGTCTTTTCATTTACTTGAAAGATAAGGAGATGTTAAACTCATGCATTTAGAATTATTATTAATCTTTTCCATATTATTTATGATCTAATGTTTCTAAGGAATTCCTTAGTGTTTTATAACCTGAAAGACATTTTCCCATATTTTTATTTAAATTTATATAGATAGCGGTTGGGACAGATAGAAGAAAGGAAGGCTAGAGAAAAGGTGGGTTACCAAAGTACAATCAGGGGAAGGGAAATGCTTATAATATTCTTTACTATTCTGGGTTACATAAACAATTGACTAGTGAGTTTGATATCAGAAATTAATATCAAAGGAGACACAACTGTTGATAACCTGATTTGATTTATGTATTTTGTGTGAATGTCTTATAGTCCATCAATATGATATGTCAATTTAAAAACAAAAGTTATCCTAGAAACGTTCTGTCTCTCCCCTCTTCCATGATGGGTGTGATGTATATGTCTCAGTTATGGCTAAGCACTTCAGACAATTATTCTCTGCCCTCTGACCAAGTGTAAGTCTCTACATTGACCACCATCCACTGACAATGGCATTCTTCTGGAGAGGGCTGAAAGCTGCATGTATCTGTGGATATAGAGAGACATATTTAGAAGGCAGCTTGGTTCTGTGTCCATTTAGCAAAGTAATAGGATCACCCCTAGGACCTATGGCCTTTAGCCATGGGTTCTGTCATTCTTTTTCTTTGAGACAGGATCTCATTGTTTAGCTAAAGCTGACCTTGAACACATGATATTCCTGCTAACACCTCCAAGGTTATGGGCATGCACCACCACACCAGGCTTGTAACCGTACACATTTTCAAGATACTGCTTTTTGTAATACCTTTATTGAGAATGATACCTATGTCATACAGTTCTCCTATTTGAAATCATAGTCACTAGTATTTGGAATATTGACAATTATGACCCCATAAAAACAAACACCTTGAACATTTTCATCACCCTTAAAACATACGTTGTACTCATTAGTTACCACAACCAGCTATCCCAGTTTCTGTCATGTCTTTGATCCATATTGGGTTAAATTTTACACATGGTATCAAGTATAGTTTTGCATGCCCCTAAGAACAATCCTACTTGGTCATTATGTATAATAATAATAATAATAATAATAATAATATACATAATTATAAATTATGTATAATATATAAATTATATATTATATTATAAATTATAAATATTATTATTATACATATTATTATTATTATAATTTTGGTGTTGTATTTGGTTTTCTAGTAATTTTTGTTGGGTTTTTTTTCTTATAACAACCTGTATGGTCTTAGTATCCAAGAGATACTGATTTTATGTAATAACTTGGAAATGTTCCTTTTGCTTCCACTTTTTGTAAGAGCTGTGTATAATTGGTATCAATTCTTTAAAGGTTTGGTAGATTCAAAGCTAAATTCATCTGAACCTATTCTTTGTGGAAATTTTAAAAAATTCTTGTCAGATTCTTTTTGTTATAGGCCTGTTCTGTTTCTCTTTATTAATTTTAATAGTTTATATTTTTTAGAAATTTTTCAATTTCATTGAAGTTAATTTAATGGCATAGGATATCTTTATAATCCTTTTATTTAATAAGTTGAACTCATGGTTGCTTGGCTTCATCAAATTGAAACTATCCTTGACCATTATTTACTCAAGTGTTTTTTCCCCTGAGACTCTGGAATTTAAGTGCAAGTATGTGGGTTGCTTGATAATATTCCACAGATTATGAAAGCTCTACATGTTTTCCAAGTCTTTTCTTCTTTGTACTTTTTTTGTATAGTTGCTATTTTTGTATGTCATAAGTGTGCTATGTGGTAAATACAGATGAACACATTTATCTTTATACAGTCATAATTTATTGAATAACAATACAGTCACAACCCAAGTCAGTTTTATTAACTGCTATTTGCCCAGTAATACCAATTTGGTAGTTAGCTGATGGCAGCCACAGGTTCTTTATTCCATTCTTATATACTAATAATTAATTAGTCCTTTACACTTTATATAATTTTGTACATAGGTTATAGAATATCTTGAAAGAGCTTAAAACCTGAAATCTATCTTGAGATGGAGGCAGACAACTGACACAGGTGCACACAGGGTCTGTGGGGACCAGAAAGGAGATCTGAGTCCACAGGAGCAGGGCAGGGCAGGGTAGAGACAGGAGTCCTTTGTTTTGGCAGTTTTCCATGACAAGGCTCATGAGAAATCACTGACTAGTTGGAGGACCTTGGAGGGCTTTTTTTGAAGGTCCAGGTATGGTTACGTGTGCTTTGCTTGATAAGCTCAGGAGTCTAGTATTTCTGATATGAGTTGGTATATTTTCTGGTATCATTATTTATTGCTATGATCCTTGGAGCTCCCTGGCCAGTCAGTGTAGCTGAATTAGTGAGCTCCAGGTCCAGTGAGAGACCTCATCTTAAAATATGACATGGAAAATGACTGGGAAATACACTGGATGTTGACCTCTGCCCTCCACACCTATGAATGCACGCACACACGCACACGCACACACACACAGAGGGAAAGAGGGAGAGGGAGAGAGGGATAGAGGGAGGAGGGAGATCAAGAGGATGAAGGGGGCCTTGAAGTGTGGCCAAATTACATGTGCCAGAAGCAGTTTTTAGTGCTTCATATGTGTAAAAGCACTTGTTAAAGAGCACGCAGTCTTTGCCTCCAGTTGTGTTATCTTCACATTATAGCAAACACACACTTCTCTGTAGGTGGTACTGCACTTAAGCTTCGTGCTAGGGGAAAAGGTGTGCAGCGTGGGATTGTTTTAAACATTTGAAAGCATTTATGTAACTTGAATCTCATATTATGGCTTTTAAAATATGCTTTTTCCCCATAATTGGTTGTGCTTAAGTTGTACTTGCTCAGGAGCTTTTTCTGTCAGAAATATTAGTGTTAGAAAATCATCAGTCCTCATTTATGATAGTGTGATTGATATAAACATGTCAGTCAAGAACTGGGAAAAATTCTCTGAATGTGGCAGTGGCTATCATTTTGTCTTTGGCAGCAGCATTTGTGTTGTAAACCATGTAAACTGTTCAAATACAGATACAACTGTAGGTCAAACTGTATTGAAACTTCAAGTATTTTAATAGGAAATAGTTTCATCCTGATTGTGTCTTCTAAACTGCTCTTAGGATTTATTAAAGAAGCCTAAAGCTTCAATTTAACCTCCATGTAACTCAGCACCCATGTCACCTAAGGTCCTCTGCTCTAGTGCTAAAAGGTTTGCCCCATTTTGTTGCCCATGTTGTCTAAAATATTTCTATCTCTGTCCTTACAGCACTTAAATGCCGAGCGCTCTTACAAGTCCCAGATCTCAACTCTGCACAAGTCTCTTGTGAAGATGGAGGAGGAGCTTCAGAAGGTTCAGTTTGAAAAGGTGTCTGCACTTGCAGACCTGTCCTCCACGAGGGAGCTCTGCATTAAACTGGACTCAAGCAAAGAACTTCTTAATCGACAGCTGGTTGCCAAAGATCAGGAAATAGAAATGGTATGTAATACATTGAGAATTGCTGTTACTTTAACATTATTACAGCTTTGAAAAAGAGGTGTGTAAAAAACTATGTCAAACATTTATGCCTTTTAGCTTTAAATTCTGGGTTTGTTGTTGTTGTTTTTGTTTTTCAAGACAGGGTTTCTCTGTAGCTTTGGAGCCTGTCCTGGAAGTAGCTCCTGTACACCAGGCTGGTATCTGCCTGCCTCTGCCTCCCAAGTGCTAGGATTAAAGGCATGCGCTACCACTACCTGGCTAAATCCTGTTTTTATTATGCTTTTTAAACTTTATCTTTAAAGTTTAAAAGGTTAATTTATGAGATTTGTGTTCTAAAGAATTCAAGACCATTAAATCCCCAAAATGTTCCTTTGAACTGTAGTTTGCAATTGTGTTTAGCCAGAGTTATAAAACACAGAGCTGTGAGCAAAGAATCACAGCCTCATTCAGCTAAATTATAACCTTAATGATTCTCTTCAGCTAAATTCATTTGATAATTAGATGCCTTCTTTCAAGTTGTAATACAGTTGATTGTATTTACTTTGTGCTTACACTAGGGATATTGAAACCATGCAGGCCCATACTCTCCTAGACCTCCAGACATTGGCATATAAATATGAGATGAGTAGAGAAATGGGAGACTTCCATAAAGAATCGCGGCTGAACTTAGGTAGATGGGGCATCCCACACAGGCAATGGTGGAGCGGCCCATGTAGGTTCTTGGATGAAAATAAGCACTTTTTAGTGATCAGGGTGACGTGTCTTAGAAGAGCTGACTGGAAATGAGCCTGGAGAGGTGGAACCCAGCTCTCAGTGTGCAGAGAATGTGTAGGGTAACTGAAATATCAGCAAATCTTGGTCACCTTGGTATTGGTTATTACTAAACCTTACTGAATTTCTTATTTTGTTAATTCACCCTTTATGATGCATTTGAGAACCAGGTATCTAGCTTATTTTATAAGAATCTACTATTAATCTTTTAGTGATGTACCATCTGCCCAAAATCTCACTCATTCTTGATTATTTTTTATTTCACCATGAACTTTTTAATGATTAATTTGGTACTGTAAGACTTATAATAACCTTTCATTTAAAAATTTACTTGATGTTTTCTCATTGGAAAAGCCTTAGCTTGTTCCTATATATTTTTTATATTAATTTATTTTTTATTTTTATTTTACGTATCGATCCCAGTTCCCTCTCCCTCTTCCTCCCTCCCAGCTTGAAATGATATAAAATCGAAGTATCAGTAGTTATATAATCCTATAGCTTATAAAAAAAAAAATAGAGTGCCACTTGCAAGTAGAGTGCAGTCCCTTAGTAATCATCTTAAAGTTTTAACCATAGACCTTACCAGAATTCTGTATAAAGCTTGCTAACAATTTAATTTTCAAAATATTTACTCTGTTTTGTAGCACTTCTGACATTAAGTGCTGTGACACTGAACTATTTGCGTGTGTCTTTATCTCTTTAGTATGCTATGATGTCACATGCCAGTATCATCCTTTCGTTTTTGTTTTCTTCAGTACATTGAGATTTTAGCTTGCATGGGAGTGGTCACTCTCATACGTTCGGGTGCTTTCAAGACTGTTTGGAACGGTTTAGGAGGTGCCACGTTTCTGGAGAAAGTGTGTCATTTGGGGTGGGCTTTGAGGAGTTAAAAGTCCATATCGTTCCCAGTTAGCAGTCTCTGCCTCTTACTTGTGAATAAGGATGCGAGCTCTCAGCTCCTGCTCCAGCCCCATGTGTGTCTACATGCTGCCGTGTTCCCTAACATGATGGTCATGGACTTTAACCTCTGAACTGTAAGCCCCCAATAAACATTTCCTCCTATAATATGCCCTGGTCATTGTATCTTATCATAAAAACAGAAGGTAACTAAGACAGTTTATGATTTGAAAGTGATAGGTTTGCATCTAATTTAATAAATTATACGAGTACCTGCTACCTAGTTTCCTTAATGATTACATCTTGCAAAACTGTAGCCTGATAGGATTATAGGATTAACATTGATCCAGGTGAAAACAAGAGGCTTTCCATTGCAGAATCTGTTGTTATGGGTTTACATAGTTGTCTGCTATATCGGGTTTACATAGTTCTCTACTATATCCTATCTGTATGCTTCTTAACCTCTGCCAGCTATTAACCTCTTCCTTATTTCTGTAATTTTGTCATTTCAAGAACTATAAGAATGGAGAAAGCAACACTGCATGTGTGTTGTGTTGTGTGCAACTGTTAAGGGGAAATTTAAAAACACACATATTCCTGATACCATGTGGGCTGAGTGAGTGGATGGGAGTAAGTGTGGATATCTTCCTGCCACACAGATGGAGAATGAGTTGGATTCTGCACGTTCTGAAATAGAACTGCTCAGGAGCCAGATGACGAATGAGAGGATCTCCATGCAGAATCTAGAGGCTTTGCTGGTGGCCAACCGAGACAAAGAGTACCAGTCCCAGATAGCGCTGCAAGAAAAGGAGTCCGAGATCCAGCTTCTCAAGGAGCACCTTTGTCTGGCAGAGAACAAAATGTGAGTCAGATGCAGGCGTGGCAGCAGAGGGCGCTCTGCCCTCTGTCCTCAGTGCCTCATAATTGAGAATTTAAAGCTGGGATCTGGAGGTTGGAGCCCACAATTTTCCATTAATTAGACTAAGAATCAGGAGTGTTGTGATTTGCCTAAGATTTAATACCGCAGTCTATTTTTTCTAATCTAAAGTTTTTAAATGTAACAATCTCTGCTGATTGTTTTGATCTAAAACACTGTCATTAGGAAATGTAAAGCAAGCACTCTGAACCCTCAGGGGCTTTGCATGTGTGTGCTGTCTAGCCTTGCTTGCTCTGTCTCTCTATTGGTTGCATCAGAGTTCCCTGTGTTTATAAGAGTATAACTGGATGCTCAGAACAACTGAACCCACAAAACACTGAGCACTCCCTCAGAATTTTTATCTTAGACTGCTTTAAAAAATACTCAGTAATACTAACCTTTAATTGCAGTACCCTTAGATTGATATTCAAGTGGAAATTCCTGCCTGGGTAGTGAAAGTTTATTAAAAGTGGTCCCCTCTGATGAAAGCCAATGGGATCCTGAGCCTCTGTGACCCATCCACAATATTTTCCGTCCTGCCCATCCTCACACCTGAGCCTGGCACCTGGGGAAGTAGGGTGGCCATCTTCTCTGTAGTCAGCCACTTCTAGGAGCCCTTGGCCATCAAAGACCCCAGGCAGGGGTAGTTCCCTTGACAGTACCCTTGGGTGCTCTTAGCTGTGACCAAGTCATTCTTGTCACTCTAGTCAGAGGCTGTTAAGATGCCTTCAGCAGGTCTCTCAGGGCTCCTTTATCAAACTGGTGGGAGGAGACCCCCCTTAGGAAAGAAGCAGAGGTTTCACTATGAGGGTTTCTCCATTTCTGATTGCTGCTAAGTACTGTGACATGGAGCTGGCCAATGTGGGAAATTTATGTAAAAAGTATGTTAATAAAGAACATTTGCATAAATGAATAGTATAGATAGATGATACATAATGGTGTTCCTTTTATGTGTACAGAAACAGAAACAAGGTTTGATTAATTGAACAGATCTGAGATTGCTGAGGCTTTTCAAGTATTCAAGTTTGTACATTGAATATATCTAAAACATGCCCTTGAATTTGTCCATAGAAATCGATGTGGGGCTAAGGACATAGCTTGGTCATTAAGGTGCCCGCTAGGCAAACATAAAGGTCTGCATTTGGATCCCCAGTATCCGTATAAAAATCAGGAGCAGCAGTGTCCAACAGTAACCCAGCACTGGGGGTGGAAATAGTCAGATCTCTGAAACACACAGTGCAGAGTGATTGATCAAAATACCAGGAACCAGCCTCTGGCCTGCACCCAACACATGTGCAGTATACACACAAACAGGAGCAAGCCTGACATGTGAATGTATACAACACACACACACACACACACACAATGAAATAACTTGGAAAAATCACATTGTGACTTGGATCCAACTAAGATGCCATTACCAATATGGTTTAATATACTCTTGGAGCCACAGGCGTATTTTGAGTTTAATCAGCTATTACTCCTATTTTTTGCATAGGGCCATCCAGAGTAGAGACGTGGCCCAGTTCAGAAATGTCGTAACACAGTTGGAAGCAGATTTGGACATTACGAAAAGACAGCTAGGGACAGAACGATTTGAAAGGTAAGTTGATTTCTGTGCAACATTCTGTCTGAACATGATGTTTCTTAGCTAACAGTAGGTTTTATTTTATTAGGATGTGTATATGTGTGTGTGTGCAAAATTTTCTTTTATTTGTTTAGACAAAGTCTCACTGTAGCCCAGGCTAGCTTCAAACTGTTAATCCTCCTGTCTCAGCCTCCAGAATGCTGGTGTTACAGGTGTTTCCCTGGCTCAGTAAGGGTTTTATTATTTCATTATGGGTAAAATGTAATGTTTGAGTTGAGCTATGGTTTTGTGATAGGTTTCATAATGCCATTGAATGTACAGTTAAAAAGCATCACTGTTTTGCTACAGGGAAAGGGCTGTTCAAGAACTTCGCCGCCAGAATTACTCAAGTAATGCTTATCATTTGAGTTCAGTGAAGCCAAATACAAAATGTCACTCACCAGAACGTGCTCACCATCGATCTCCTGACCGAGGCCTCGACCGATCACTAGAAGAGTAAGTGTGCACAGGACCCTGGACCATGTCGCAGTGTTCAGTCAGATTTCAGGGAGCAAGGAAGCCATTTAAACTCAATTACTAAGATACAGTGATACAAAAAGAAAGGGTTTTCATCCATAAATATGTTTTATATGAACATTGTACTAAATGAAAGGCCTTTAAGTGCATCTAATATTTGTACTTCGTATTTCATTCCTTTCCCTTTTTTGTAACCCTGCAAACCAAAGCTAAGGCTTCATACACACTAGACAAGCACTGTACATTGAACCGCATCATCACCTATCTGCTGTGTCGTCAGTCTGAATTCCTTTTCACTTCTGTGTTGTTTTTCATGTACATTTATTATAAAATGTGGGCTAGTTGGTGTTGCACCGTAGAATACATAGGAAGGTGCTTACTATTTTTTCATTTTAGATTTATTGTTATATTTTACAAATGTTTAAAAATTTTATTTGAGAATAATTTAAAATTTGTATGAAGTTACAAAAGTAAAAATATCTTTCAATTCACCATTGTTAAAATTTTGTCCTATTTATTTTACTGTGTATAGATAGAAATGTCTCATGTACCTACACTACTATATATTTCCCCATCGTCCTACTTTCTCTGTCTCTGTCTCCACCTCTCTCTGAAAAAGTGACCGGTATGTCCAGTTCCAAATATCATCGTAGTCTTCTGTCTTGTGTTACCCCGTGTTGTATTTGGATAGTCCTTATGCGTGTGAGAACTGGGGCTCCACACCAGCAGTGTGTTCAACCGTCCTGACTCACTGGCTTAGCCCAGAGTGCATCTGAAACTGCCTCTGCGTTGCTGCAGCATCAGCAGTTCAGTAAGAAGACTGAGTAAAAAGTCACGATCTGTTTGCAGGCCATCATTTCTGTCTTTGTATCCTACCTTTCCCAATCCTGAGAGCATTTAGTCAGATACCAAGTTCATGAATGACTTAAAATTGTTTTTATTCCCCCATGATCCACTGATACATGTATTACAACCAGTGGTGGTCATAATGTGTTTTCTGTAACAGTCTAAAAATATTAAAAATGAAATATTAAAAATACCCCCTCCCGATTAAAAATTATTTATATATGAGTATTTTGCCTGCATATATGTATGTGCACCAGTAGTGCGCCTGGTGCCTGAAGAGGCCAGAAGGGGGCGCCGTGACCCCTGGACCTGGAGGCACAGAAGGTTGTGAGGCACAGTGTGGAGTCCAAGCCCGGTCCTAGGCAAGAACAACCAGCTCCTACTAACCCTGAGTTTTCTTTAGCCCCTCAAACCCCAGAACATTAATGTACTAGTTTTGACTTTTTCCCTCTTACTGATTTCTGTTCCTTTTATTATTTCCTTCCTGTGTTATTCTTTACTTTGTTGGAGTTTTGCTTAGCTTTTTCGGTTGGGGATTAATTCATTTACTGCTGTTCTTTTGTTTAATTGATAGAGTTATTTAGGATTTTTTGTTTTCCTCTGTCATTATTTTAAATGATCTCTTGCATTCCTAAATGTTTTGCTTTTCTTTTAATTAGTTTGTGAAACGCTGCCATTTCTGTTTTATTTTTACTTGAACCAATGAGTTGATGGAAAATCTTGTAATTTCCGGTTGGAAGAATGTTTTGTGTTTCAGTTTTGGTGTTTATTTCTGCTATTTTTGCATTATGACTAGGAAATACTATCTGTGCCACTTCTGTTTCATAAGTTCTCTGGTCTGCATGTTTTGCACGTGGCTAGTTTTTACAAATGTGTAAGGTATGTTTCTTTTTACAGCATAGTACTATATTTATAAAACACTGACTTTTGTTGTTTTATGTACCTATTTTAAGTAGTTCTGATTACCTTTTGTCCACTTGTCCTGTCATGTACTGTGAGTAGTATTTTAAAGTCTGCCATGTGCTTTAATTTCTTGAATCTCCTATATGTTTTAAGGACAGATTTTTCTATGTATTTTTCAGAAATAGAACAATTCCCACTAACATCCACTCTCTTAAAAGCCGACAGGCCCTTGAACTGAAAGATGCTTTTGTCTTTCTTTTGGACAAATACAACATCTGTCTGCTGGGTGGTCACAGGTCTTACCCGCTGCTGCTGACCTCTTTCCTCTCTGCTTTTGATTCCTGTTCTGGCACCAGTATTTATATCTGGCACTGGCACAGTTCTGACAGGACACGATTATTGTGTATATGGTGTGCTGTTGTTTGCTACACCGGCACTCTGAACTGTCACCCTTCCTGTGGATAAAGCCATATTCAAGTTGCTGGTTCTGCTCTTATTGTCTCCATTTTTCTGGTAAATACCTTACTTAGCTTTTTCTGAGTCTCTCTGTCTTACTTAATCTCTTTTTAATAGAGTATTGATTTGAGTTTTGCTTTATAATCCATTTAATTTTTTTACTAATGTTTAAAAAGTTTAATAGGAATAAAAATTTTTATACTGTTGCTGTAACTGTTATATTTGGTCTTAAATACATCACGATAGCTTTATGTATTATGCCATTTTCTGTATTTCTCCATTTGATTGCTTTTCTTTTTTAAATCAAATGTCTTATAATAATTAGAAAGGTTTGTTTTTATCTGTAGCTTTTGTTAGTAATACACCCATATCCTCCCCCCCCTTTAAAATTATTCTTTCACTGTTAACTTAAAATGTTGTCCCAAGACTGAAGAGATGGCTAGGACCCAAGTTCAATTCTGTTTCCTCTGCCACTAGCTTTATCTCTTTCAAGTTGTCAAATAACTGGTATCATATAGAATAAAGACTCCGTGCTTAGTCTCAGCATAATATATTTTGAGTCATATCCTGAGTCTTACATGTCTCTTCTATCTGCTGAGCAATATTTAATATCCATCATATGGATGAACCACAATTTTAATGGCTGTTGTCTTAGAGATCACTGTAAGGTAGTACAGAGAATCCCATACAGCTTTTCTAGTTCCTACAGCACCAACACCTTGCAAAACAGGAAACACCTCTGGTATAATTCAGTGCATAGGCTTCATCGATATTTCTCTAATGGATTCTCTTGTGTGTGTGCATGCATGCACATCCTTTGTATACACTACTCGCTAATTGATAGCTAAACGCTGAATTGTCCCATCAGCACCAAATAACTTACCTAGGGGAAGATATGAAGAAAGGAACACATACGACATGAAAGCAGAAGGGGCCATTATTAGGGGAAGAAGGGGCAGAAGGGGAGATGAGGAGGGGGATTCTGAGGCAGGGGTACAAACAGCAAAAGATATAACAACATATATGTTATTGTGAAAACACCCATTACTAACTGAAAAACATTAATTGTAAAAGAAAATCTTCCCTGTGGTATGCATCCCTTTAGAGTTAGAATCTCTATCTCCTGTGTCCTCCCTATCAGATGGCCAACTAACTTCTCAACCAATCGTACTATACATCTTGTCAGTTTGAGGATCCTATGTAAATCCAGTCATGCATAGGACTCAACCTTTGAAACTGACCTTTTTTCATTCAGCTTAACATTCATGACAGCCATCCATTTTGTACATCTCAGTATTTCTTTTTATGTTAAAGTAGTGTTCCGTGGCATGAATATACCATGGTTTATGAACAAATTCACTATATCCATTCCCTTTACAGAAGTTGAGGGGAAGACCCAAGCGCTGCTAAAGTAATGCATAATATATCCTTTTTACACATGCTAAAGTTATTTCATTTAAAACCTTAATGTGTTTTTTTTTCTATTATAGGAATCTTTGCTATAGAGATTTCTGAAATGTGAAAAGATTCTCCACAGCCTTGGAAAGGTCACAGATACAAACGGATTTTTTTTGCTATTTGATTGCATTTATCTTTTGAATGCTTGACAGTGTTAAATGTATTTATTAACCTTGTGCCTCTGAGTCTGTTCTCGAGTGCCATATCACAGTGATCTGGGATGATGTATGCAAACAAAAATGCATATGGCTCTTTCTATCCATACAGTAATAGTGAGTGTAAAATCTGCTTACTTCACTATTGAGCACTGTTTTGTTAACTATCCGGAGTAAATAAAGAAGCTTGAAAAAGAGGGAAAAGTGTTTTTACAAAACTGATTTCCTTTCCTTTGTTGCTGTCTCCAATGACTGGTTGGTTAAATTTTTTTGTTGTTGTTTGTGATTTATATTCTCATGGCTGGGAAAGCTGTGCCAAAATGGGCACAGCTTAGCAGCACTGGCCTGGGACCCAGTATTGCATTTTGGAACCAACCTGACATAACTTCCTTGCCACAGTCTACCTTCAGTGTAGGAGTGTGCCACGGCTTTCAGTCCATACTGTTATAGCACACAGCCCAAGTGCCATGCATTTTTACAATTGTGTTTGTTCCTACTGTTGTTAGAAAGGTAGGTGACTATCTATCCAAAATGTAAGATTTTAAAAAAATCTGTATTTTTGATAAGTTTTCTTCAAAACATTAAAGTACTGCAATCAACTTAATTGCCATTTTATTATTATTATTTTTTGCCTATGGCAGCTGTCTGTAATCTGAAATGACAAGTTATTTCCTTCCCCTCACGTGCATCTCAAGTCTCTTTTCTGTCCATAGGCTTTGATTTGATGTTGATATTAGAGCCTAAATGCTACTGTATTTTACTGATATAAGCTATTTGTATTCTTACATTTTAATAAAAAAACGAGTCCTGTCATTAATAGTATTCATATGATGGACAGTTTCTCATTGTCAGTCATTGTTTGGTATGGCAGTAGTGATGAGATAGTGGCCTCTTGAAATCTTATTTCATCATGACATAATCACTAGTACTCTGATACTTCATTATAAATTCATGTCATATATTCTCTTTAGTTTGGTCTTCCAAAACCTTCCAAAACCTTATTTATGAGTTTCAGACAATCATTCCAGACTGGCTAAAAAATGGGTAAAGTATGGTAAGTGCTCATAAATGTTTTAAAGAATAATGTGCAGAATAACTTTTCTTTCTCATATGACATACTGATGTACATACTGCAGAATTAACCTCGACTGGATGATCCAGTGACCTTGGCACTAGATCACCATAGCATTAATATTAATCTATTCTCCTAGACAGCCAACAAGAGCTGAGTCTCATCTATGGAAAACACTTGCCAGGTCATATGCAGAGTACAGCGTGTTAGGAGAGGGGCATGAGAATAAAGTGTGTGAGAAAGTATTGTCATACTTGATTAAAATTGTACAGTACTTGATTTGTAACATTAGTTACAAACTGTTTCAGACCACTGTTATTTAAGGCAAGAGAGACTCATTCATGTTCTATATTAAAACTTCAAAGACAAGACTTTTTATTAAGCAATATTCAAGAATATTTGTTTGAAATGGAATTCTTGTCACTTGATATAAATACTTAATAGCCCATTGATATGGTAGGGCCTAGTTGCAAACACAGAATACCAGACATATTCTTTCTTGGATAACAGCAACAGCAGAAATCTCCTGAAAAGGGTTCTAAGCTCAGAAATGTTGTTTAAGTACAAAATGTCTACTCCTGCTGAAGAACGTGTGTGGAGAAAGAGAATTGCTGACTTACTGGGTAATTTAAAAGACTGAAGCTTTGAACCGGATATGCCTCTAATTCTAGGGCTTGGGGGCAGAGTCAGGGTGTTTGCCAAATGTTTAAGGCCAGCCCGTACCATATAGTGACTTCTAGGCTATACAGAACATATGTCAATAAACGTTTTTCTATAAAATGTCCAGTTTGAAGTTCTAGGCACCCTTAGGATTCTTTTGATCTCTTTAGTTAATATGAACTATCATTCCATTTTCTTCAAGAAGTAGAAGTCATTGGGACGAGAATCTGTGCTGAACTTCATAAGATAGAGTTTTTAAGGGAATGGGTGTTACCTTTTTGGTATTTAGAATATAATTGTTAGAGATTATGGGTATGGCTCAATGGTAGAGCTTGCCTCATGTATCCAAAGGTTCAGGTTCCATCCCCTGCTGTCAGAGTCCATCCCCCTATTAGAGTTTAACAGCAATAGGAATAATGAGTTAATAGTACTCAGACAGTATCAGCTACATAACTCACAGGTTGAAATGAACAAAAACAGCACTACAGTCATGAGACTCTAATGCTCCCAGAGCACTCACCATTGCCTTCTCTTTCCTGCCTTCAATGCATCTTCCTGGACAGTCTTGCTCTGGATTTTCACAGGGTCCCCTTGGCTTCCCAGACGCACGATCAGAAAGTTTATAACTGAACTGATGAGACTACACTAAGGTCGGATGAGAGCTGCCAGTTGAAAGACTCCTCATGGCCCATCAATCTGCAGTCCTCTCTCTAACAGAGATCATCAAAAGGCACAAGCTCTTACTTAAAGACAAATCATAAACTGTCAGAATCTAACTTTTGAAACCTTTGTCTGACCTTATACCACAAAGCTTAAAAACCTCAGGATACTCTCAGCCCCTACATAAGTTACTCCTTTGCTGCTACAAAGGTTTCAACAAACCTTTGAGTGAGTTAAACTAATTATCTTTAAAAAATTTTTTTGTAATTTCCCAATTGAATTGAAAAAAGCAACATATTTTATAGGGAGATATTTATGTTAAATAGCTTCCAAAGCAGCTTGTCTTAAGATACAATGTCCACAAAATACTCAGCCTTCCATCAGGATTTACTTACCCCTGACAAGCTGTTTCAGTGGGTCAATTTGAACTTGCCTTCTTCTTGCAACAAATTCTTGAATCGAAAACAAATGTCTTGTTTAGTTTTAAGGGAATGCATTCCATAGGTGCATTGTAATTTAGAAAAGACTCTTTGAAATTACAAGGCTGAAGAGCCAGTGTATGGTTAAAATCAAGCACCAGACCATCTCTTTTAGGGTCCCTCATTGGGTTAGAATTCACAGAAGTAAGGAATATGTCCAACCTCGTGATGAATGTGCAATCAAACATATTCAAGTATGTTTGTGTAATAATGTGGCCTCTTCTATTAGGCAAGAATTATGCAAGATGTGTTAGGTAAGCCCTTTTTACAAATAATGTGATTTCTTGGGTAGATATAAAAATAACATGTATAGCAGGGAGATGAAGTGCTATAATGTATTAAGTCTGCCTTCTTACAGTGCTGACTAGGATGTGATGCAGATGATGAGAAGTATATCGTGTTTGTCTATTGTCCTATTCAGTAATTCCTAATTCTAGCTTCTCTTTATATAGCAACTTAGTCACATCCACAGAAAAATACAATGATATTAGTTGGCCTAGGAAACCAGCAATGTGCCTAAAGCAGAATTAACATTATAACTAAATTTCTGAGATTCTAACCAATTCTTGTGAGTTTTACAAGACATAAACTAGATTTTTACAAACATAACTAGATTTATAATACATGTTATGCTTGTCTCATATATGCTATAGTAATGTACATATTTCAAATTGTATTAAATTTTTTCTTGTAACATTAGCAGTTGTATTTACTGCTTCCCATGAATTTCTAGAATTATGGATTGATTTACTTTTTAAAGATTTATATTCATTTTTAAAAATTGTTTACTATTTTATATCTATGAATGTGTTGCCTTTATGTATGTATGTGTACCACATGCATGGCTGGTGAATGCAGAGACCAGAAGGAGGCATTGGATCCCCTAAACTGAAGTTACCTATTTTTACTTTGTAAATTATGTGCATATGAAGGCATGTGAGTGCAGATGCCTACATAGTCCAGGAGAAGGACCATATCCCCTGGAACTAGAATTTCAGGAGGCTGTGAGCCACCCAATATGAGTGCTGGGAAATGAACTTGGTCCCTCTAAAAGGACAGTATGCGCTCTCAACCGCTAAGCAATCCCTTCATCCCGATAGGTGGCTTTCCTGCTATACCATTTTATATCTTTTCTGGCCTTGCAGCTTATCCCTTAGCTTTTTTTTTTTTTTTTTTTTTTTTTTTACGATTTCAACAGCAGGTCTTTCCCAGTCTATATTACTGAAATTAATTACATACATTTTTATGCTGTGGTGGTAACCTCAGAATCATGTTGGATAAATGAAAGTTGCTTTGCTTTGTTGTAAACAATGCTCTTTAAACAAACCTGGTCCCGTCCTGAGAAGATAATAAATGTTGAAAACTGTTCACATAGCCTACTTGAGCATACCTTTGGGTAGTCTGTGGCATCTGGGAGGATGTTTAGAGATATAATTCATCATACATCTCCATATGCACCCAAGCCAACTGGAAATGTATTTGCCCAGTTAATTGGATATCATCTGAAACTACTTTCAACTCTTGTCTTTGAACGCTGACTATTCACTATTAGAAGCTTTTGTGTTGTGTGCAGTGTCTAAAACCAAGTGTTTAAGAAGGTGCTAAGCTCAAAGTAAGTTTCTAGTAAATGTTAACTATTACAGTACCTAGCTCCATCATCTTATAGATAAATTGGTCCATGTTCCTTTTATTTGCACTTGCTGGTGTTTAGATCATTTAAAACACTTGATAAATTTTTAGAGAGATCCTAGCCAGCTAACCTTTTTGAGGGACTAAGATGACTAAAATGAGAGGTAATGGTAACACAACACACACACACACACACACACACACACACACACACACACACACAGAGTGATTTGCTTGACACACACACACACACACACACACACACACAGAGTGATTTGCTTGCATTTTAAATGACGATAGTCAAGTGTGTGCATGTGTGTCTGTAGACAGTTGCTGATCCTCAAGAAATTAACAAGTTATTTCCTATGGTTTGAGGTGTCACACATGTGGTCCTCAAATGCGTATGTTGACGGTAGTTAGTGATGAAGCCTTAGGGAGGCAGTTAGCATTAGCTGAGTTCTTGGTGGAATTAGCAGCTTTATAGGAAGAGGGAGATGTAAGCATCCATGTTCCCTTGTTCTTATCACATGATGTGCTCCACTGTATTATAACGTGTCAAGGAAGCACTCAACCAGTGGACAACACCTCTATACTGATGTTTTAGACCTCAGACAATAGTAAATGCAACCCTTTCCTTTATGAATTACCTAAACTGTGGTCTTCTATCAAAGCAACAGAAAACAAACCTAGCAACCATTTGAAGAAAGTTTAATATATAGGCCAATAAAATGGTAATTTTTAAAAAGTTAACATGCTCAAAACCTAATAATATTTATTGTAGAAGTTGAACATTGGATTTGATTAATTTGTTTCTGAGAAGACAGTCACAGATGTTAGCCAGGACTAGAGACCAGCAGGGTAGGAGAGCTAAGAACTGGGTGGTGGTGATGATCTTGACAGTCCTCAGGGTCAACAGAGCCCCCCCCACACACTGAGTTCTGGTCACCTGGAATACACAGATAAAAGGCACAGTGTTTGCCCTCTGTGAGATCACAGCCAACGTTCAAAAACACAAGTAAGTAGAGAAATTAATAGAAGGTAAGTCAGAGAAGTAACCTCTGGGATTAAGGAGAGCTGGACAGGCCTGAGAGCAGGCAAAACATAGATGAAGAGAAACAGGTTAATTAAGTTAAAAGAGATAGCAAGAAGCAAGCATAAGCTAAGGCCAAGCACTCATAACTAATATTAAGTCTCCGAGTCATGCTTTGGTGGCCCAGGAGAAAGCCTGCTACAGTTCATGCTCTATGAGACATTCTTGTATCTTATTTTAATTCTGTGTATATGTTTGTGTGTACACCTGTGTGTTTGTGTGTGTAGGTGCATGTGCACACATGCATGTAAAGACTAAAAGTCAACTTTGGGTCTTGCTCCTCAAGTCATGCCCCCCTTGCTCTTTGAGCTTTAGAGAGCCACATGATACCTTCTCAGCACTGAGATTACAGCTGGGTACCACCATACAACATGGGTTCTGGTGTTTAAACTCATCCTTGCACAGCAAATGCTTTACTGACTGAGCTATTTCCTAAGCCTTTATTCTAATTCTTCACACATGGTTTCTTTTAGTTCTCAGAAATAGTTGTAATACGTCTTTTGAAGATTTCGTCTACTCAGCTCAATTTTGGGGCCCACAAAAGCAGTCCCATTGTTTGCTTCCTCTCTGTCTGTGCAATGGTCAAATCTAATACTTCCATTCTGCAAGCCCTGCCCTGATTGGTTTATTTTTAAGTTTCATTTTATTTTTAACTATGTGTATGGCATGCATATCTGTGTGTGAGACTGCACAATGGTGCAGGTACTCACAGAGACCAGAGTTATAGGTGGAGTTAGAGGTTGCTGTCAGCTGCCTTGCTGTGGGTAGTGGAAATTCAACCCGGGTCTTCTGCAAGGACAGCAAGAGCTCTTAACCATGAAAGCCATTGCTCCAGCCCCCTGGTTATTTTTTAATGGTTTTAAAAGCCATCACTTTTTAAGATTTGAATGTGATTAAACGTTCAGAGTTTATTCAGACTCCACTTTTCTCAGTTTTTTTCCTCTTTAAAAATGTCTGTGGGTTTTTGTCTGTTCTGGTTTGGATTTGCGGTTTTTGGTTTGTTTTTTCCTCGACTACTGGTGATAGTATGGGAATGAATTGATCAAGAGCTGGTGTCGATAAGGGGGTGATGGTCTTCGAGTGGCTGTACTTGGTGGTCACAGAGAGAAAGACTCAGTTGATGGGATCGATCACCTTTTGTTGGACAGTGGGTGGAACACTGATTTCCATTAGTTTCTGTGGAGGTGGACAGGAAGTTGAAACTGAGAAACAACAGGAGAGTAATAAAGCAGAATGAGGAAGGTGGGGCTCATTCTGTAAAAGACCAAGTTTTTCAAATAGTATGTGAGTACTATATATTGTACTTTCCGGGTCATGCCACCCTGACAGTCTACGATCTAGTGCTGGGAAAATCCATTTGTCTTTGTGTTTTAGATTTCTTGTTTCTATACTTAGCAGTTTTATATCTTACATTTACACTTAGTGAAATGAAGACCAAATCTCATAAATCTTGAACAAAACCCCCCAAAGATGAAATATATAATCATTCCACCATCATTAAATAACTGTTATGGGAGGTAATGTGAATTGTATATATGGTAACAGTGGGCTGGGATCAAGTCAAGCAAGACAAATACAATGTCATGTTTTTGAGACCAAAGGAAGAAAAGTCCATTTTTCTGCTATTTACATATGCGTTCTACGGAGCCCTGCTTAAACCAGTTTCATTTTGGCAGGATACAGTAGTAATGCCCGCGCACCATCTCCTAGGATACAGCATCTTGTGGGCAGTTGGCAGTATTCTGAGACGAAACAACAGACTCTTCCATGTGATGGAACTCTTCTGCTTCCTGAGCTGTCCTAACGGGTGGTGGAATCTCAGAGATGAATACTATCAGGATCAGTTTCTTTAATGATGTTTCTGTTGATGTCAGGATGATTAGAAATAAGCCCAGCTCAGGGGAAACTAATTAATTCCATGTGTGCATGCCTGTGGCTCGGAAGAACAGTGTCTAGATAAGTAGAGCCGTCTGTTTATCTAGAGGCTTACATCTTATGAGAGAAGTGGGAAGAATCAGAAACATCTTGTGGCTGTTTCTGACGTTTAAAAAAAAAAAAAAGCCTAAACTAGCATTTGGTTTAATATAGAATAAATCCTTCCCATTAATTCCACATTTTGCACCAGTGACTCAGAGATGTTCAGTGAGTATTCGTTGAACAAATGAGTGTCATTTTTTACATTCATCACTGTGAAAGGCTTTCCTTGGTGCTTGTCTGTAACTCTGAGGAGTCACCAAATGCGGTCAGCCTAATAGGTTTCTTACATCCTGCCGAGTAAACCACACGCCTATCCACTGAGCACAGCACTACGCCACTGGGGGAGCCCTGCAGCTGTAGTACAGCATCCCATTACTGCTCATCTTCTAAAGCATTCCAGATGCAGATAAACATATTTCCCTTGAAAATAAACATAGATTAAATAAGGCAATACCATGCAATAAACCATTCAGAACAAAAAAGTAGACAGTGGGTCTTCACAGTGGGAGGTGAAGGAAGATCTAAAGGGATAGTCACAACAGGAAAACAATCTAAGAACATCCCGAGAAGATAAGAATTGTTAAGTCAAGGACAAGTTACCTCATCGTGAAACCCAGATCTGGCCATTGTCAGGACTTGAGTAGATACTGAGTGAACAGTTAAGACTGGAGTTTACAGTCAGTGATATATGGACTTGAGTATGTCTATTGGCGAATACATAGTGCCTTTTGAAACACCCTTCAGTAATCACACAAGTGTGTGTGTGTGTGTGTGTGTGTGTGTGTGAGAGAGAGAGAGAGAGAGAGAGAGAGAGAGAGAGAGAGACAAGAGACAGAGACTGTAACCCCAGAACACTCAGTTGACTATTATAAAAGTCTGTACATGCGTTAGAAAATTCTACACTATATTTGTGATGATGTAGTACTTGCTCTAGTATAAGAAATTTTCTTCCAATCCTGCACCTTGATTAAACTCCAGTTATTGCTATTACAGATATATATTTGAATGTGACAGCCTTCCTAGGATATCTTTCAAATCTCTCTGTTTATCCACAGTCCTCAGATGTTTGTGAAGTTAGACTGTTAAGAGAAAGAAGCATTTTTCAGAAAGTCCATCAAAAGATAGATGGCTTCCTGTTTTCAGTCCATGCCCATCAGGCAGGTTAGCCTTTGGAGGTTTTGAAATAAACACCTTCTTTAGGGCAACAGAATAGTGTCATCCTCTATAGCAACGAAAGGCAGATTTCTAGAGGCTAATTCTTAATAAAAAAGAACGGATAGGGATCATCTATTTTTGTTACCATAGTATCAAACCAGACAGGGCATTCTGTTGCTGCCCTGGCTGCTTCTCTGTACTGTCTGTTCTCTTTGTGTGCTGTGTTCATTGTTTAAAAGCTCTCTGGGGCAAAAACAAAGCGAACATCTCTGGTTCTACAATGAAGAGGGAAATTTTTTCTTTCCTTGGAAAACGGTCTCTTTGTGACTAGGACCTCATGGGATTCTAGATCTGACCCCTGATATTTCAGATACATATATTTGAAAATGACTAGACAGAGCCACATTCGTGCTGGGATGAGTGAGGGGCAGAGGAGCATATGGTTCTGATTTTTTTTTTTTTTTTTTAGTATTAGAAAAAGACAGTAAAAATAGAGTCAGCAATGCTCTTAGAATGCATCTCTATTATAACATGTCACAACCAGGCAGAACAGTACATAACACTCATGTTTTATAGACATAATAAATTGTGAGAATATATAACCATAATCTGAGTGAAAATATGCACTACAGTCTCCTCCACGTAACCAATATCCTGATACCTAAGACTGATGATTTAGCTCATCCTGCGGAGGCTTTCCTTGGAACCATGGTCTTGTTTTCCGTTCTCGTTCAATATTTTTACTCCCGAGGCTTGCCCCTATTGACAAATGTGAAGATAACTTCAGCTTGTTCGTCCCACTGCACAGGCGGGCGTGCTATTGCTTATTTATCCTACTGACAGTAGGTACTCAGTTATTTTCTGGTCTGCCAGGGCTGGAGCGGTGGCTTAGCTGTTAAGTGTGTGCTGCTCCCCCAGAGCCGAGTTCAGGTCATCGTACTAGTGGAACTCCCAGCCACCTGCAACCCCAGCTCCAGGGCAGTTCATACACACGAGACATGCACTCACATAGACATGTACACGTATGCACACTAATAAAAACAACCCTTAAAAAACGGTGCTGCACTGTGTGTCTTTTGGCATGCATGTTGGGTATACGCCTCCAAAGTAGAGTTGACTGGCTAAGATGTCTACTTGGGGCCTTGTCTCCCCCATTTAAGTTCCTTTCATAGATGTATATATTTTAGGAAGCTTCTACAGCAGTAGGTTTCCATATGGTTCCTCAAAATGTTTTTAGTGTTAGATGTCCCTGACCACATCCCCCCCTTTGCCCCACTCTCTCACGTCCCCTTCCCCATTTAAACTTCTTAGTTTCCCCTCCACAATCTCCCCTTCTTTGGAAGATTCCTCTCCTTGACTTAATCCCCTTCTGGGTTCCTAAAGCTCTGTGGTTATTTGGATTGAAACACACATATTGAAAGATTAAAATGTAAAAAAGTAAAACATCCCAGTGTCGGGAATGGGTTCTATCTTGTTGAATCATTGACCAACGGGGCTCCATAGAAGCCCCGAACATCACAGGCTGTACCACGACCATTGGTGATTCTATTCTGCTCAGCCTGGGAGTAAGGCACTATTGATGAGTACAACACTTAACTTACGTCTTCAAACAGGGAGGAATGGAGCTGGTGCCTAACTAGGGGCTTCACCCTCACGAGCATTCACGATGCTGGAAAATACTCTGCACATGACTGGAGGAGAGAGGTAATCATCAGTGTTTCCCAGCTACCATTCCTGAGTCCTGCAACGGTGACCTGCCTGCAAGTTATACTGGTGAAATAATGCCACATGTTCTTTTGAGAGCAACCAAGCACTTTTGTTGTTGTTTTGTTTCAGAGACAGGGTTTCTCTGTAGCTTTGGCTGTCCTGGAACTTGCTCTGTAGACCAGGCTGGCCTAGAACTCCGAGATCCGCCTGCCTCTGCCTCCCAAGTGCTGGGATTAAAGGTGTGCACCACCAATGCCCGGCCCAAGCACTTTTTAATTGGGTGAAGAAAAAAAACAAAAACAAACAAACAAACAAAAAAAACCTGCATGAGATGGAACCCAGATCTGTAACTGCTGAAGTGGCCAAATACTTGAAACTAGGTAAGTCATGGGCCTAGGGGGAAACCTACCACTATTACTGTGCTAAAGATGCTGTCTTACTTAGGGTCATTACTGCTGTGATAAAACACCAGGGCCAAAAGCAACTTGGGGACGAAGGGGTTGGTTTGGTTTACACTTCTACATCACTGCTTTGTCATTGAAGGAAGTCAGGGCAGGAACCTGGAGTCAGGGGCTGGCTGATGAAAAAACCAGGAAGGAATTCTTCTTGCTCAAACCTGCTTCCTTCTAGACTAGGTCCTCCTGCAGCAATCACTAATTAAGAAAATGCTCTAGAGGTTTGCCTATAACTATTCAAGGAGACATTTTCTCAATTGGGGTTCCCTTCTCTAGGTGACACTAGCTTGTGTCATGTTGACATTAAACTTGCCAGCACAGGAGCAGAGCAGTAAAATGTCCTCTAGTAGATCAGCATCCCACTCAACTTTCCCTGAGAAGCTCCTCCCTGCTGTAGATGGTAGTTAACACAGAGAACCAGAACTGAACGAAGTCCAGAGACTGAGACTTTGGAGCACTCAGCCCTAAGTGGGACAACTTTGTCAAACCCCTCCCATTAAGAGTCAGGGGTCTTTGTGTAAGATCCAGAGGTGATTGGTGACTCCAAGCAAACAGTGCCTTCCACACACAAGAGTGTTGCACATATGAACTCACAGAAACTTTGATGGCCATGCACAAAACCCACACAGGTTCAAGATGAACAAAATCCCAGCCCTGAAAAGGGGAAACAGACACAAAGTCTCACCCCTAACCAAGAGGCTATTTGTAGTTGATACCCACTGGAAAGCAAAATCAGTTTTCTCCAGTGGAGTGTCACTGGATATATACATACTCCAGAGTGGGCCCCACATCTAGAAATAGTTGGCAAAAACAAAACAAACAAACACAAAAAACCAAGAACAAAAAAACCATCACTATGCATTTCAAGAAGGGGCATTGCTTGATTTTGTTTTATTTTAGCATTTTCTTGTCACGTTTTTTCATTTTTGTGTTTCTGAGAGAGGAGGAAAGAACGCAAAGCTAGGAGGGCAAGAAGGTGGAGAGGATCTGAGTGGAGTCGGGGAAGGGAAAACAGGATTTAAAATACATTGTATGAAAAATTATAAATAAAACTTACAAGAATTGAGGGACCAAACAGTGTGCATATGTTCATCTCAGTAGATAATCCATACTGTTTTCCAAAGGAGCGCTACAGATTCACACACTCAGCAGCTATTCGGTGGGACTCTCCTCACCCCATAAGCCTGGAGCTGTCAAGTGGTTTGATCTCTGCCATTTTGCCGAGTGTGAGATGATATCTGTCTCTCTGTGTTTCTAATTTGCATTTTCCTAATGACTAATGAGGCTCAGCACATTTTTAGATGCTTGTTTCACAGTTCCGACCTTCTAATTCAAGACTTTTATCTGGTTATCATTGCATTCTTTCTATTTCCTGGATACAAGCCATTGTTAATACTGAGCGTTGGGAATAGCTTTCCACGTGGCTTGCTTTTCCCTCATTTGCTTTCTGAACTTTTTTTTTTATTCAATTGCATGACTTCTTCTTTTCCTTTCCTCCCTCCAGACCCTCCCATATGCCACTCCTTTCTCTCTTTCAAGTCCATGACTTTTTCATTATTTCTGTATGCACATATATTCCTAATATAACCTTCTCAGATGTATGTATGTATGTATGTATGTATGTGTGTGTGTGTGTGTGTGTGTGTGTATGTATGTATGTATGTATGTATGTATGTATGTATGTATGTATATCTATCACCTGTATGTATGTTTTCAGGGAATCAGTTGGTGGGCTTTTCCCTGGGGATGACCCTTCCTCCCACTCTCAGTATTCCTCAGTTGCCTATAGTACTCTTTGTGGTGCCAAGGCATCACGGACTTCCCACCATTCATTTTGGCATGACTGTTGTCCTCGTTCAGCTCATGTTTAAGCAGTTATGTTGGTGACATTTTATGGGTGGAGTTTCTGACCTTACCAGGTGACACATCTCACAGCAAACTTCCCAATCCTCTGCTGTTCCAATCTTTCCACTAATTCTTCCACAATATTCCCAAGACTTGGGTGCAGGAGATATTTTTTGAATATATATCCACTGGGACTGGGATCCACAGATCTGCATTGGATGTGGTTTTCTGTAATGTCTGTTACAAAGACACGCTCCTTTGATGGGGAGTGAGAACTACATTTACCTGCAGATATGAGGACACATATTTAAGAATGTAGTTAGGGTTATGCTGCGTTAGCAAAGCAGTGGGCTGCACATTCTCCTCCAAGATCTAGGATGTTTCTCTTGTTGAGTAGGCCTTAAGTTCCATTAGAGAGGTGTTGGTTGCCACCAAGGTATGCATGCCACTCCTGGACTCTTGGAGTTATTATGCCGTGGTTGTCGCTGCTGTGGTTCATATGTGTCATAGCTGGGTAGGACTGTTGGTTGCTTCCCTCCCTTGGAAGTTGGCCTGGTACCATGAAAGGAGGAGATAGTCATGTCAGTTCCAGCTCAGGGGCCTCTGGGCCTGGTGTCTAAAGTGCATGGTGTCTCCAGCAATAGGGATTTACTGTCCATCTCTTTTTCTTGCCCAACAGTGTCTAGTTCTACTTTTGCCTATGCAACTCTAGGTACTAAGATGATGGAGGCAGAGTCAGGCACATTCCTGTGAGTTCCAGGCCAGCCAAGGCTATATAGTGAGACTGTCTAAAATGAAGATGATTTAGTGAAATTCTGTTAGGATCTATCAAATCTGTGGATGCATATGGAGAAAACTGGCATCTTTATCATAGTGAACCTCCTTGTTTGTAAGTATATAATTCTTTCATTATTTTCAATAATGTTTTGTAGTTTTCTGTGTGGTATTATTGATCCACAAATTCTCAAAATTTGTTACTAGGCATATGAACTTTCCCATGATTTTATAATAGGCATGATAGATAGGCATCATTGTTTTAAGTTGCAAATTTTCATTCTTACTGACGTATGGCATTTTTTATTTTATACTTCTAATATGTACTAAATAATTTGATTTGCATTTTGCTAATTACTGACAACATCTTTTTGTATTTATTAACTTTCATATCTGTATTAACTATTCATGTTGTGAGAAGTTTTTGTTTTTGCTAGTCTGACAAGGACCAATATTTTGTTCCCCACTTGTAAAATGTTTGTTTACTCAAAGGTATTTGAATCTTTTACTCTCTCCCACCTAGTGAAACTTCTGTTTATGCAAAGATCCTGCTGCATCCACAGAATTTGATGGCCCAATCAGCTGCAACTTCTTTCCTTCCTTCATTTCCTTTGCACAACTTTCCAAATGAGCCAGTCAGAGCAGAGTGTGAGGTTTGACCTCAGCCAGTGAGGAGCAGCCAATCTCCCCCTTGCTTTAGGGGACAGAGACGGACATCTGTGCTGCTTGTTAGCCTCGTGTGGGTTGTGGTACATCCATATCACAAAAAGAAGTCCTCGTTGGGTTACTTCATGTGTTTCTGTGTCCAACACTGAGGACATTCTTTTCCCACAACATGTCTTTGGAGAAATGTCTGTCTAAATCATTTGCCCACTTTTAATAAAGTTATTTGCTTTTTTTTATTGTTGAGCTGTAGGAGGTTTTTTTACATATTGAACACAAGTCTCCTGCCCAGTATGTGATTTACAGCTATATACTTGGTATGGTGGTTTGAAAGAAAATGGCCCCAAAGGGAGTGGCACTATTAGGAGGTGTGGCTTTGTTGGAGGAAGTGTGTCACTGTGGGGGCGGGCTTTGAGGCCTCCTTCCTGTGTTTGGAATACCATCCAGTGAGTCAGTGGACTTCCTGTTGTCAGTCAACTGCCATGTAGCACTCTGAGCTCCAGCACCACATCTGCCTGCACTCCGCCATGCTCCCCACCATGACAACAGTGGACTGAACCTCTGAACTGTAAGTGAGCCACCCCAATTAAATGTTTCCTTTATAAGAGCTGCTGTGGTCCTGATGTCTCTTCACAGCAATAGAAACCCTAATTAAGACACCTAGAAACACCAAAGTTTGTGGTTTTGACAAATTTTGTTGTCATCTTTTTGTTTGTCATTGTGCCTTTTGTGGGATATCCAAGAAACCAGTGCCTATCCTAAAGACACAAAGGTTTACCCCCGTGTTTTCTGAGTTTCATCATGTTAGTTCTTACATTTACCACACCACCCACTGTGGCTTTTATATGAGAGGAAAGGAATCAAATTCTTTGGAATGGAGATTCCAGTTACTCCACCAGCATTCTTTACCCAGTGAGTCTTCTTGGTAACCTAAACTATGTATTCACATATACATGCACACACCTTACATATAATTTAAACTGTGTATCCATACACATGCCTTACACATAATTTAAACTATGTATCCATGTATGTACATACACATGCCTTACATGATAATCTTAGGTAAACATAAAATAATACAATTGTGTTTGTTCAAACATCCTTAAGGTAAGTTACTCTCCTCCCTTCCTCTTGTTTGCCTATCATTCTGATTTAACTTGAACTCTTTAGTAGACACTCAGCTTTTTGATGTTTAGAATCTACTTGAGGCAACACAACCACCAAGGCCCGAGGCTTCCAGAGTATACCACCCCCTGTGTCTACCACTGACCATGACCTCCCCCACGTTTGCTCTTAACCTTTGTGTATTACTTTGCTAGGGAGATCATAACGAAGTATCCCAGACTGAGGGGCTTGTACAACAGAAAGATATTCTGCACAGTTCTGAAGTTTAAGGTGACGGGTGTGTGTGTGTGTGTGTGTGTGTGTGTGTGTGTGTGTGTGTGTGTGAATGTGTGGCTGGTTCCTCTGAGAGCTATGACGAACAGACTGTTCCAGGCTCCTTCACTTTGTAGGCTTGCTAGCAATCTCTGGTGTCTCTGCTTGCATATTCACCATCAGGAGCTTTACCTGTGTGTTCGCGTGGCATTTCCCCTTGTATGCCTGTGTCTAAATCCCCCTTCTGTGTCAACTTGACACAGGCTGGAGTCCTCTGAGAGGAGGGACCTAGGTTATAAAAGTGATTCCTTAAGACAGGGCTGTAGGCAAACAAGCCTGTAGGGCATTTTCTTAATTAGTGATTGTTGAGGGAGGGCCCAGCCAGTGGTGGGTGGTTCCATCCCTGGGCTTGTGTTCCTGGGTTCTGTAAGAAAGCAGGCCAAGCAAGCCAGTAAGCAGCACTCTTTTAATAGCCTGTGCATCAGCTCCTGCCCTGTCTGAGTTCCTGTCCTGACTTCTTTCAGTGATGAACAACAAATGCTCAAGTGCAAGCCAAATAAACCCCTTCCTCCCCAAGTTGCTTTTGGTCATGGTGCTTCATCATCCTATCTAAGACACAGGGGAGTAACCTATCATGATCCCATCCTTGCTAACTATTACTATAAAATGACATTTTCCAAATAAGGTCATATTCAGGATGCTTGCAGCTAAGGCGTGAACATCTGAGCTCGAGGGGAACAAATTCAACTTGCAACACTGTGCCTGATTTGTCTAAATGGTCATTAGCCCAGGGATGCTCCATGACTCATTGGGTATCTCCAGAACGAGCTGTGTGTGATTTCCAACAGTTCATGAGCAGTTACATCTTGAATATCCCCCAGTCTGTGCAAGTCCTAGGAACCATGTGTGGTCTGCAAGGCCCTGGTCACCTTTGCCGGGGCCTTCCAGCTCTTCTCCCTCAGGAGTGTCTGTCTCCTTCCCAGACCCGCCCCGTGAATTCCAACTCCTTCAGTTGCCCTGGATTCCAAGCTCCATTTCCTTAACTCAGCAGAGCTGCCAGACTTCGGATTCCTTTTCCCTCTGCCCACGCAGCATAGAAACCTCCTTCAGGCAGAAACCAAGGTGATCTTCAGGCTTGGTGTTCATTTCTCCTTTCTCGGGGATCTCAGTCCTGTGCCGCTCTTTAGTTCAATGAACACAATTACTTCCTGTCTTTTTCCCCAGTGTTCAGTTGTTTAACCCTCCTTATACCAGCATATTCATCTGCATTGACTTTTTTTAGCATGTCGAATACTGGAACGTGATATATGTATATATGCATCATTTATGTATCACAGCTGAGCTAAAAAGAGTCACAGAGCCTTATTTCCAGGGTTCTCACAAGTCCTGATACTGACATTTAATCATTGTCCCTGTCCCAGATGTACCTGTAAGCAGGGCAATGTTCTCTTAGCATAATCCCCACTGAAGCCAAGGGGGGAGAAGGTAAGTGGGGAGAAGAATGCAGCATCCCTAAGCCAGGCAATCCTAAAAAAAAAAAACGTGGGATGTTCCCCGCCATAGGACCAAACAGAAAGGCATTCATGTTTCTGTCAAACGTTTGAGTTCAGATGTGCCAAGGTATCTTAATCAAATTCAAACCTTTCTCTAAAATCTCCATAAAGGGAGGAGAAACAACTTCTGACATGAATGTGTCACTCAAGCATAAGTGTCTCGGGATCAGGCCACGGGTGGGTCTCAGTTCCCACTTGTCTATTTAATGCAGCTTGAACTTCTGTGGATTTCCTGGTGGAGACTACATATTGCATAATTGTATTTTGAGTATAAAAAGGAGCACGTGTCTGCCACCATAGCCCACTATGCAGCTGACTCATGGGGAAGCAGCCTGGGCTTGGCATTGTAGTAGGAAGTTCCCAGGAGGACCTGTCCCCCAGCATCTTCCTCAACACCCTCTCCTGTGCTCTTCACCATCGGGCCAGCACTTCTTGGGGCTCTGTAATTTTCTGCTTTAGAAAATTACAGTACTCTTATTAAGCAGAAAACATCAAACCAATGCTTGCTGTTGTGATCCCTTTGAAGGGATTGGTGTGATGAGATCTTGCTTGTACGAATAAAGCTTGTCTGAGGATCAGAGGATGGAGCTTGCCACTGGCTCACCATAGAGGTCTGGAGGTCTGTATAGACAGACAGGAAGTGAGATGACTGAGCAGAGGAAGGAAACGGGAACTTGTGCTTTTCCATTGGGAGGATAATGAGGTAAATAAAGGTGGCTGTGGCTTGCTCTTTCTTCTCTCTGATATCTGCGTTTTCCTCTGTATCCGACTCTGTGTTTTCATTATTTAGACCAATTAAGAACTGGTTCCCAGTTGTTTACTGGTGGAACTTTATACAGACATACACGCATGAGAGTTTGGAGGGGGAGGCTGGCGAAACAAGGAAGCTTGCCTACCAAAGTGAGTCCAGGACTTCAAGCTGCACGAGGGCTCTCCTGTGCACCACACCTGAGGCTCGGTTATATCACAGTCCCACAGGGTTCCCAGCGCAAGGCAATTTTATACAGGCGCAACACTGGTCAAGGCATAGACAACTAGATTAAAACACAGTCAAGAGCCAAGCATTGGTGGCGCATTCATTTAGTCCCAGCACTCAGGAGGCAGAGGCAGGTGGATCTCTGTGAGTTCAAGGCCAGCCTGGTCTACAGAGTGAGTTCCAGGACAGGCTCCAAAGAAATACAGAGAAACCCTGCCTCGAAAAACCAAAACCAAACAAACACAAACACAAACAAAACAAACAAAACCCACAGTTAAGAATGTTTGTAACATATGCTTGGAATAAACTATAGACCTGCATCCCGGGGCATTCTGATGTAGAGGAGGTGATGTGATTATTAGTCCAGGGAGTGGCTATATCAATGGGTGTTGTCCCATTCTTCCTGGTAAGTCTCCAAACCTGCCTGAGGACTCCTCAGCACAGTCTGACCATGGATTCTCCATCCCCTCCCCTGTTTTTCCATGGAAACAATGAAAAAATTATTCCACATCCCCCTTTCACTCCAAACACTATTTTTAGTACTACTCTTTGCTATAGAAACACTGGCTTCGTTCTTCCGCGTTTAGTGCCACAGCATTTCACTGACAGATGAGCAACAGCTGCCTAAGTAGTTTGCAGAGGAGAGCGTGTGTTTTGGGTACCAAACACCTTCTTTCCGAACATGTTTTTTTTTGTCACTTGGCCACAAATTAGTAACTGCCCAGATACTGGCCATTAAAATATTTGCATGATTAAAAATTCCTTTTAAAATGTTATACTCTGTGAAGTCATAAGGTACTATTTTCCTATCAGAGGGACTAATAATAGGCTGTGGAGTTGGTTGATGGTTGAAATTTTGTGATGGCCGGAGAAATGCTGCAAACGAGGTGTCTGTAAAGGAGGAGGGCAGGGGTTGGGCACACCCGCCTCTGGATGCAGGTATGAGGCTGTGCCTGGTCATTGATGGGTAACCTTGGAGCAGGTACTCCCTCATCCCCCAGAAAATGAGGGTGGAGAGTACATTCTCTAAGAACCTGGGCAGATCTAAGTTTCCAAATCTAAATTCCAGTCACGTAGCACATCGTGCTAGGGAGACAAGAGAAGCTCCAGGAAGCTCCATCTAAATGAAAACCGCGAAGGGCATTGGGTACCAGAAACACAGCAGCATGCTCATTGGCAGAGAGTATCACTCTTATTCAGCCCCTCCCATTTAGACTCCCACATTTGTTCTCCTTGCTTCTAAATTAGTTGGCATAAAGACTTTTAAAAGATTAGCTGGTTTAAAGTCACATTTGCGAAAGGGACTATGTGGGCCAGCACATAAATCAGATACACACTTGTTTTATCTCTGCCTGAGAGAAGAGTAGTGATTTGGGCTTTATCTTGATAATTAGAGTTCCCAGCTCTCTTATTTTAAACATTATTCCTTATAAACACAGTATTATTGTTATTGGTATTGTCCCCCAATCACCTTCTGGATTCTTCCAAACCTGTCCACACATTTGGATAGACAAGTAACAAATGTTTTCAGAGACAATTAGGGTTAAGCATTCAAACACAGGGTTCTATGGAAAATAGTATTATTGATGCGTGCAGCCAACACAGTTCTGACATTTAGGTATCCGGAATAAAAGAACACATCAGCACATCTTTTTGAAAGGGAGGAAAGGGTTAATAATACATCCTGTCACGTTTGGGTGGGCTGAACAGGAATTATTCTAGAAGCATTGTGATGGACATTGAGGAAAATGCTATACATTGTGGGGAAGATTCCAAATCAGATCACCAGTGTTTGGCCTGAGAAGAATCAACAGCAGCAGGAAAACATGATGCTTCTTAGCTAAAAGTCTAACTCCTACTAGAGTGGGCCACCGGTAACCTCCATTTAGAATAGTGGACACTAAGCCTATTCCCGTAGCATTTGGTCCCAGTGTGTCTGATGGGCCACCACTGCTACAGACCACACCAGGGAGCAGGGCTAGTAAACGGGACCCAGCGATGAGGTGGAAAATCTAAATAAATGTTGTATTACTCACTTATTGTGATAAGTAAATTAGTGGTGTGTGTGTGTGTGTGGTGCATGCATGTGCATGTGTATGTTTGTGTGTCTGATGCACTTGTGGATATGTGTGTGGTGTATGTATGTCTACCCATACATGTGTGGGTACATGTATGTATGTGTAAAATGTATGGTCTCCTGCTCTGGCTCTCTCCTTTTCCCTTTGAGACAGGGGCTCTCACTGGAGCTGTTTGCTGTTTGGGCTAAGCTGGTGAACCAGCAAGCTCACCAGGCATGCTATCTCTGTCCCATTGTGTGGTGAGCGGATGTGAGCCCCAGTCTCCACACATGTGCATCCAGTGCTTAGCACACTGAGCCATCCCCCTACCTCCAAACTGGTAGTTTTAAATAGCGCAGTCCTTTCATAGTTCTGGGGACTGGAGTCTTGGTGGGCATCTCACCAAGGTAAAATCAGGGGGTTAGAAGGGTTGTATTCTTTTGGAGGCTCAAGGTGGGAGAAACTATTTCCTTGCCTTTTTAGCATCAGTGGATTCGCACTTTCCTGGGCTTATGGCCCCTTCCTCTATCCCGAGGCAGAATTCAATGGAGTTCTGTCCCCTGAAGGCTCACAGGCTCTCCGGACACCATCTGCCCCTTCTCCCAAGAGCAGCTTTATGACTGTGTTGTGCCCATCCAGATGATACAGGAAACTCTTCCCATCCTGCACTCAGCTGGTGAATGACCACACTTCTGTAACTGTTTACTTCCTGTGAAGAAGCAAGGCCACATGTTCACAAGAGACTACATGCAGAGCCTGACAGTAGCCATGGATGGCAGGGAGCCGCTCAGAGGCAAATGAAAACATGAGCAGTTGTGTCTCAGGCCTGTGGGTGCCAGAGCCTTAGGCTCAGTCACACCAACTCACTCTGGAACTCCTAATGGAAGGAAATGTGGGAAAATACTCACTGGTGGGTCATCTACGTACCATCAACCAATGCTGTAACATACCCCGGAAACAAGGCAGTAGTGAAATCCTAAATATTAAATTGTGAAGCAGCCACAAAGCAGAATGTCAGCAAGTTGTTAAGAATTTATACTTATGAAGACTTCACTATCACATGGGGAAATACTTGTGGTATAATGTAGTTCTTTAAAAAGAGTATAAAATTGTTTGTGTTTACATCCACCATGTGTGTGGTTTTTGTTTTGTCTTGTTTGTTTGGTTTTGGGTGGAGTGGAGAATGACCAAGGTTTGGGGTGTTCTAGACAAGTGCCCTAACTGTGCTGTACACTCCCTTCCCTTAGCTTCCACTCTGCCGGAGACACTCGGATGCCCTTTCTGTCGTAAACACAAATGGCAAGAACAGCAACAAAGGAGTGGTAGTGGTGTCCTCTGCGGTTGGTATTTGCTGGTGGTCTCCTCTTCTTTCTCATTATGATGGGTTCATCTGTTCAGAAAGCAAGTAAACGTGAAAAGAAAGGCCTGCTGAATCCTTTTGTGTGTTTAGTTGGAGCGGCTCTGTGCACCTTCTTGGCAGCCAGGGAGGCTCAGAGAAAGTTGGAGTAGGTTGGGGCTTTAAACAGAAAAGCATCATGGGAGGACTACGGGCTCAGGGCACTTAGTCCACCGGAAGAGTGGTGCAGAGTCGCTGCCATGAGGATCAAGGCCATGGGGCTGGAGAGGGGGGAGCTTGTGGGCTAAGGCAGAAGGAAGGGAACAGAGGGAACTTTGAGGAATGACTGAGTAGGTCAGTTTGGGGAAGGAGTTTGGAATGGTGTTGTTGGGGAACCACACAAGGCTGGCCATGGTTGGAGTTGACTTTTCCAGTCTTCCTCCATTATTCAGTTAAGCCCAGAGCTGACTAACACATAGGCCAACCCAGCCTTTGCAGCATCCCTTGTCTCTGCTTTCTGAGTGAGGGCTACAACTCCAGGTGAGGCAGCCATGATCTCAACCAGCATTTACTCAGGTGCTAGGGCTCCAGACTGCCACCATTGTGCTCGCACCACTGCCCCCAAGCCTTCCCTGGGCAACAGGCCTGCTGCCTGGAGGATGGCGACCAGGCTGGCTCTGGGCTCCAGCGGTCCACCCAAAGAGCTTGCCTGTGGGTTCTCTGCTTTCTGAATTTGAGTGACTGGCCATCTTCCAGAGACCCACAAGCAAAGTCCCAAACAACACAATGTCCCCACTGCCAGCTTAGGTGAGACGGCCCATCGTCTTTGGCTTCACTCTTCCCACTCTACCATAAGCCTCTGATTTAGCCCAGAGAATCTGCAGGACAATGGGAACTCATTTCTAGCTAAATCTCCTTAGTGACAATGGTGATGACAGTGCCAGGAATTGCCCTGGTTTGCTTTCTCTTGTGACAGGAAACTCTGACCAAAGGCAGTGTGGTGGTGGTGGAGGGGTGTTTGGCGTACATTCCCACATCAGTCTGTCATTTAGAGATGTCAGGCAGGGTAGGACCTCAAGCAGGAACTCAATAGAGACCTCGTGAGAATGTTGCTTCCTGGCTTTTTTTTTTTTTTTTTTTTTAACAGTTCAAGACCACCTGACCAGAGGTGGCCTCACCCACAGTGAGCTGGGCCCTCCCACATCAATCATCAATCAAGATGGAAACATTTCTAATGTACCGGGAGCATTTCCTGAAAGGAAGCTCCCTCCTTCCATGATGACTGTAGCTTGTGACAAGTTGGCCAAAAACTAACAACACAGGAATAGTTGAGTGAAAAGGAAATAGAAATACTTTAAAATGTAAACATGAAAGCTTCTGATGCCCTGCAGGAGGCTTCTTCCTGGGAGTAGGTAAGGTTCAGTCTCTTTTTCTAAATTAAAAGCCTTCACTGTTGTCGATGTTAGAGCCACTTTGACAGGGGCAGCCCTGCTCAGCAGTAAGAACCCAACGCTGCTATGCTCATGGCTGTGTGGTGGTTTCTGTGGGCTTTAGGAAACCTTTCCTTTGAGGCTCTACAAAGCCTTACTTGGATCTATGGTCTTTCTCTGGGCTGGCTGGAAGGCGTGGTGACTGCAGTGCTGAGCAGAGCTTTGTGGACAGCAGCTGAAAACCGTGAAGGTGCAAGTCCCTGGGGCTGGGTGATAGGCAGCTCTTACTCTCCAGCCTACAGATCATTGTCCCTGTTGCTAACCTAGTCACTGTTCCCAACCACTTTCTATTCTGGGTGTTGACACCGTGTACTCAGCCTTAGCTAAATCACCAAGGTCTTCTGGGTTTTTTGTTTTTGTTGTTGTTTTGTTTTTGTTTTTGGTTTGTTTTTTTTTGGGGGGGGGGTTGTCCTCTGAAACCCTCCAGGAACGTCAAGAGCAAGCACACACAAGTAAAGCCAGAGGCGTCTGGTATTCTGGAAACAAAATTCTTAGGTTAGAAAGACAATTTATGGAGTCAATAAATATTTAGTGGTCACAGTCGTGCAGAATGCATGCGGGTCTGAATAGCAAGCAGCAGCGGCTCAAGGTGGGTGAGGGCACGCGGTTGCTCGTAGTTGTTCTGTACTGTTGAGGATTTCAAACAAGGCAAACATACACACCTAACCAATTACTTTTCTCCTCCATGACTCACCTGCTCATTGTGAATGGTTGTTAATTTGGGGGCTGGGAGACTGATTCACGATGTGTTTGTGTTCTTTTTACAGAGGGAATTTAATTCATTTAACCATCAAAGGGGACTTTTAAGCGACTAGCTTGAACCGAAGGGATTGATTACATCAAAAAGTTTAAAGGCAACTAACTTCCTTTTATGTATCCAACTAAATGAGATCAATCACCAAGTTCTTTTCCTGTCTTCCTACTCTGTTTTGGATTTTGCTCTCATTTTTTTTTTTTTTTTTTCCAGCCAGCTGTGGGGAGAAAGCTTTTCCAAATAGTGGTGGAAGTGTGAGCTTTTGGGGTTCTCTGTGTGCTGAGTGCAAGCCATGGCTCAATGGTGGCTTCCTCTGCATCTCCCAATAGCACTAACATCGCTGACAAGTCAGAACTCGGAGCCCATTCCAGTGCCACCGTCTGCTGGTAGGATTCTGTCTTCCAGCTGGGGCTCATGCTACTGCAGCCTAGGGTTAGGGTTAGCCTAGGCGCCCTTCTGAGACTCAGTCGACATTCCCGGTACCTAGTTCCTCCTTGCGGCGGATGACACTGGAGGTGCTGGTCCTGGTTTCGAGCCGGGTCAGCAGACCAAAGCTCGGGGCAAGTGTGGCTGTGTAGGTAGCTGATTAGCTGAGCAGGTATTCAGAGCCAGCCGTTTCTTCCCAAAATGGAGCGAGCAGCGCCTCAGCTAAATAGGGGGGAAGGGGTGCGAGCGAGGCTGAGACGTCTCCTCCAGCCTTTCTTCCCACACTTGCCACAGCAATGATTCACCTAGAGACGGGGCGGCAGCTTCCCCCACGAGACTTCAGACGCTCGGACCCACAAGGTTATGAAACAACAACTTTTACTTGTTCTCGTGTGCGTGCGTCCCTCCCTTTGCGCCCGGGCGCCCACTCTCCGAGGCCCGGGTGGCACAGAGGTGGCGCGCAGGGACCCTGACCGTGGGCGTCCCCGTCCCCGTCCCGTCCCCGTCCCCACAGGGTCCACGGGCCCTCGGGCCTCACACGGGCAGGGGCCGTCCCGGCTCTGAGCTCCGCAGCGCCGCCGCGTGGGGTGGCCAGGGTCCCGCGTGCGCGCGGGAGCGGCGCGGGGGTGGCGCGCGGGCCCGGGCGGAGCAGAGCCGAGCCGAGCCGAGCGGAGCAGCCGCGTCCGCCCCCGCCGGGCCGTGCGCAGCCGAGCCGGGAGCCGCGAGCGCGAGCGCGCGCCCAGCTCAGGGCCAGCGCGGCCGCCCGAGGGTCCATCCCCCGGCCGCAGACCCCGCGCTCCCCGCGCTCCCCGCGCTCCCGGCGCCCTACCGCCACCTGCTGCGCGGCGCCGCTGGCCCCGGACGCTGCGGCCGGGGGTCAGCGCGCGCCCCGGCGGAGCAGCCCCTGCGGGTCCCCGCCGACCGAGCCCTTCCCGGCGCGCTCGCCGAGCACAGCCACGCTCCGCTGCCAGGTACGGGGCGCTCTGAAGCGGCGCGCGTGGGGCGCAGACCCCGCGGGGCTGGAGGGAGTCGGGGCCGGGGGTCTGGCGTCTCCCCCGAGTCTTTTCCCCCACGTGGAGCTGGGGAGGTGACGACCGGCGGGGCCCGGGCAGCCCGGGCTCTTCGGAGCCGGGACCCACGCCAGCCCTGTGGGGGCCGCGTCCACGACGACACCGTGGCCCGTGGGGCCGAGAGGAGCCAGACACTCAAGTGCCCGAAGTTTTCCTCTGAGCACTTGGCCGGACTTAACTTTGAAATGTGAGGCAGAGCTGAGCAGTTTAACCAGTTTTGACACCGAGGAAACAGAGGAATAGGGGGAGAAGGGCTCGCTGCGAGCGGTTCGGTTCTTAGCACGGGGCACAGTCGCATGTGTCTCCAAAGGCCGTGGCGAGGGAGGCGAGTGGGCACGTTCCCTGCCTTCCTTATGCTCCGGGTCATGGCTTATTTAACAGGTCTGGGGCTCGGGTTACAAGCCACCAGAAGGGCTCCCCAGCTGAATCTTAGAATTATCCAAAATGCGAATCGACAAATATTTGTGGAGCAGTCATTTCCTAACCGGCAGGTCGTTTTCAGTATGAGGTGTTCATGTGCTGAGCGTAAGTAGTTGCCCAAAAGAGCTAGCATTTGGCTTTTGAAATGCAAGGGGAAAGAAGACCGCGGTGTGGCCTGCAGGTGGACAGCTGGCATCGCGTCAGAATTGAACCAGAAAATCCAAGGTGGGAAACAAGCACCTGTGTGATCCATTGGGGCCCACCTTGTACCTTCCAAAACTATTTTAAAGTATGCTCCTCCTTTGGCAGAGGCTGGAACTTCCTTCCATTTACCTAAACACACAGCAACAACGAAATGGAATCTGCTCAGGCTGATGTTCCTTGGTAGCCCGTCATGCAGACTCAGCTGAAGTGACTGAGGACTGGGGTCACCTCCAGAACTCTTTGAGATTATAAGATAGTAGAGAGAAAGCTCCATAGGGTGGTGTGAAGATGTATTCCCTCCCTGGGCTGGATTGAGTCCAGGCTCAGTCCTAGTGTCCTGCAATTCCATATCGAAACATGAGACAAGACTGAGAAATCAGGGAGACTGATCCTGTCTTAACTTAAAACTGAGGTATTTTGTACATCATGGATTTTCGTATTTTTAATGCTTCAAAATGTTGCATGAAGCATTTCCAGTAACATCACCGATTTTTTTCTTTCTTTCTTTTTTTTTTTTTTTGGTAGCCCCGGAGATATTTGTCTTTGATTCACTGATGCTCTAGATTTGCTCAGCCTCCCAAGCAGCCTTTCCCCTCTGATAGAATCTGTACAGTGTCCAATAAGTGTAGCATCCACCTTGCCGCAGCTGGCAGGTGCGTGAGATTGGGCATATGGGAGGCTGTCTGCTAGGGTAGTTGACTTAGGTGTATCACTCTCAGTGTGGTTATTTGGGCCTTTTCAAATCTTGCTGTGAAGCCTCAGTTTGCCCTTATGGAGAATGAGAGAAATAACAGTACTCTGCCCCCCCCTTGTGTGAATGTGTGTGTGAGTGTGTGTGTATGTGTGTGTGTGTGAGAGAGAGAGTGTGTGTGTGAGTGTGTGAGTGACTGTGTGTGAGTGTGTGAGTGTGTGTGTGAGTGAGTGTGTGTGTGAGAGTGTGAGTGTGTGAGTGTGTGTGAGAGTATGTGTGTATGTGAGTGTGTGTGTGTATGTGTATGAGTGAGTGTATGTGTGAGTGTGTGTGAGAGAGAGTGTGTGTGTATATGTGTGTGTGAGTGAGTGTGTGTGAGAGAGTATGTGTATGTGTGTGTGAGAGTATGTGTGTGTATGAGAGTGTGTGTATATGTGTGTGTGAGAGTATGTGTGTGTGAGAGTGTATGTATATGTGTGTGTGAGAGTGTGTGTGTGTGAGAGAGAGTATGTGTGTGTGTGAGAGTGTGTATATGTGTGTGTGAGAGTATGTGTGTGTGAGAGTATGTATATGTGTGTGTGAGAGTGTGTGAGTGTGTGTGTGAGTGAGCGAGTGTGTGTGTGTGTGTGTATGTGTGTGAGTGTGTATGTGAGTGTGTGTGTGTATGTGTATGAGTGAGTGTATGTGTGAGTGTGTGTGAGAGAGAGTGTGTGTGTATATTGTGTGTGAGTGAGTGTGTGTGAGAGAGTGTGTGTGAGTGTGTGTGTGTGAGAGTATGTGTATGTGTGTGTGTAAGAGTATGTGTGTGTATGAGAGTGTGTGTATATGTGTGTGTGAGAGTATGTGTGTGTGAGAGTGTGTATATGTGTGTGTGAGAGTGTGTGAGTGTGTGTGTGAGTGAGCGAGTGTGTGTGTGTGTGAGTGTGTGTATGTGTGTGAGTGTGTATGTGAGTGTGTGTGAGTGTGTGTGTATGTGTGTGAGTGTGTGTGTGTGTGTGTATGTGTGTGAGTGTGTATGTGAGTGTGTGTGTGTTTGTGTGTGTGTGTGTGTGTGTGTGAGTGTGTGTGTGTGATGTGATGTGTGTGAGTGTGTGTGTGTGTGGAGTGTGGTTTGTGTGAGTAGTGTGTGTGTGTGTGTGTGTGTGAGTGTATGTGTGTGTGCACTTCCAGCGCCCTGCACTGAAGACGTAGCCTCCTCGGGGATTGTTTTATGAGATGGCACCTTCTGCATGGGATTAGGGCGTTCCTTCCCTCCTTTGGCTGTGTGAGAACAGTGAGGCACCATCTGTGAGTCAGGAAACCATCCTCACCGGTTACCAGACCCGCTGATGTCTGGATCTTCGACATCCAGAACTGTGAGCAACAAACTTCTGTTGTTGAGAAGCCAGGCAGTCTACAGCATTTTGTTACAGCAGCCTGAATGGTATGCCACAGCCGGGTCTTAGTAAGTTCTCAGCTACAGTGAGACCATGTGCGAAGGCCTGGGCCCTTCCTGTGGGCTAAGTTTTCTGGGAGGCCTGGTAGTCCTGAGCTTGACTTGGCAAGCTTGAGGCTATGTGCTTTCCCCCTGGAAGTTATCCCAGGCAGATAGTCTTATAAATATTGTTTGTGTTGTCCAGAGACGGGTGGAAGCATCTGAATCAGAATAGATACAAACATCTCCTGCAGCTGGTTTGTTGTGATGCAGTTTTTTTTTTTTTTCTTTACGTGAACTTAATTTTGCCACCCAGACAGAGTGTTTTTGCTTCCTTTTTGGTATACTCAGTCCTAGCTCAGGATTCTGTTTTTCTTGGGCCTAATTCAAGTGATATATTTCAATCACTGTACAGCTTAAAGCAGCTTGCTCCCCCAAAATCTTTCTTTAGGATGCTTCTAGTTGAGGTGTGGCTAGGCACCGGGACAAAGCCACAGTGGCATCTGGACATGGAGAGGGTTGCCTCTTCTGTGTTAGTCTTCTTGCTGTTCTCCAGGGAGCCCCTCCTCCTTAGCCTCCCCCACCCCCCCCAATGCTACAGTGGTCTCCTGGCTCTCACTCTTGGCCTCTGCATAGGCTCTCCCCCCTCCCAGGCCTCACCAGTGTCCCTATCAGGTAGCAGATCACCTGTTCTTGGAAAACATAGTAGGCTGCTGTTGTTTGCATTTCTGGGCAGCCCTTCCCCAACATTACGCACAGAAAGCTGGACCTCCCATGCTTGCCACCTCCCCCTCAGCCTTTCAGAGGTTCTGGCAGTGGAGATCTTTCCCAATCCATCTCCCCCCAGGCCCAGAAGAGCTTTTCAATACCTGTGGCCAAGTATGTTTCCCAGGTTGTTTCTTTAAGGTTTGGGGTTGAGCTTCAGACTGAAACAACTAGGCTTTGTCACTGATCCGGGAAGGGAACATAAACAATTTTTTTTTTAAATATGTGGGCAGCATTTTTTGGCACAGCAAGGTGATTATAGGTAAAAATAACTTACTATACATTTCAAATTTAAAAAAAAAGTATTTTGCAGGACAGTGGTAGCACACGCCTTTAATCCCAGCACTCAGCAGGAAAGGCAGGTGGATCTCTGTGAGTTTGAGGCCAGCCTGGGTTGCAAAGCAAGTTGCAGGACAGCCAGGGCTGCACAGAGAAACCCTGTCTGGGGATGCGGGGATATTTTGAATGCTCCCAATGCAAAGAAATTTTTTTAAAAAAATGCTTGGGGTGCTGTATATACCAATTATCCAGATTTGATCATCACACTTTGTGGTACACGGATGGAAATATCACAGTATTCCCTCCATAATTTAAAATGCAGTCTTATATTAACTCCCCTACTTGCCTGGAGAAACTGAGTGCCCCAGTCATGTGGGAGGGAGGGGAAAAATTGAAAAACAGGGCAAGAAAGTGCCTCTGTCCTCCCACCCCACCTCCCCCACCTCCCTCACCCCCACCCCCATACATGGGCCTGGGTCACATGTACAGAACTTTTAAATTTCCACAAATTATGCAGAGTCCTGTTCCTGGGGCTGCTGCTTCATCTTAAGAGTGACCCATGGCGTGCTTGGCACTCATGGTGAGACCATTGCCTCTTCTGCGGGCTTCTAGGGACTAGGCAGGCCTTAGGAAGGCTGATGCTGTGTGTCTGAGCCCTGCCTTTGCTCACACTGGGTTCATGCAGGGTGTTGAAGGTGAAGCTTCTTGGAAGAGGCGAGGCTCCAGACAGACGTGAATGTGAGAAGGAGCCAGAGATCTGCTAAAGCATCTTTCGCATCTGCCATCGATTTGTCTGGCTGGTGTGTGCTTATCTCTGTCACTCCTGGGAGACCTGGTAGCCCCAACGGTGTCACCAGCAGGTGGGGCAGCAAGAGTACCCAGCATGCTAAGCTCTTCTTGTCTCCAAGCTGAATGGAAGCAGCAACTTCTCCCCACATCCTGTTAATGATTCTTTTCAAATCCAGAAAATGCTTCTGGACTTTTAGGTCAGGTAAAAAGGTCCTGAGAACACTCGTGTGATTCAGAGAACGTATCCCCAAACTCTTTGTGTTGCTTTAAGAGATCTCTATCCCCCACTAGCCTGAGTTCGGTGGCTGCCATGTCTGTGCTCTGTAACCCTCGTAGTGAGCAGACAGGAAATGAAGGCACAGGTGTGCCAGCATCAACCTCGGAATTTCCGTCAGCATTCCTGAAGAGATTCCTAGGAGGAGGCAACCTCAAGTAGTTTTTGTGATTGAGTGTTCTGTAAAGAGAAACTAAGAAAGAGCCTTTGGGAGGCAAAGCAGGCACAGTTGTCAGTTCCTCGGGCCTTTGCCTAGCTGCGGTGTGGGGGACTAACTTCTACATGTATGTGGTTGAAGAATTGACAGAAATACTTGATCTTACCGCTGAAGTCCACACCCAAATCTCTCATGGTTCTGCTTCCAGACTTCATGTCTGTAGGAGGCACCGGGCCCATTAGTTGTGGTGCACACAGTCTACAAGAGATACCTAGAAAGAAAGACATGTCCCTCAGTGTGGGACATGGAAATGTCAAAGGGGCTTTGCTTTCTCCCGGCAGGGAGACCATTCCAGTGAGGAGGTCAGGCTTTGGTTTCTGCACTACTGCTAGGAATCCTGCTCCCCATGGAATAGGAATGGTTGTGTACACACACACACACACACACACACACACACACAGACACACACACAGACACACAGACACACACACAGACATACAGACACACACAGACACACACAGAGAACACACACACACACACACACACAGAGACACACACACAGACACACAGACACACACACAGACATACAGACACACACAGACACACACAGAGACACACACACAGACACACACACACACACACATAGACACACACACAGACACACACACATAGACACACACAGACACATACACACATAGACACACACACATAGACACACACACATAGACACACACACTCACACACACACAGACACATACACACATAGACACACACACAGACACACACACACATAGACACACACATAGACACACACACACACATAGACACACACACTCACACACATACATAGACACACACACACTCACACACACAGACACACACACACACATAGACACACACAGTCACACACACAGACACACACACACACAGTTAAGTATTAAATAAGGTGGAGGATGCCTTATTAATTACTTGCAAATATAGATCTTAGAAGAATGGTAAGGGCCATTATCTTAGCAGAAAGGTAAGGGCCAGTAAGATGGCTCAATGTGTGGAGGCATCTGCCCCCAGATCTTTGACCTGAGCACTCATTTGGTAGAAGGGGAGGCTGTCATCTGGTTTCTACATGTGCTCACAAAGTAAACAGACTATTTAAATAAAAGAATGTGTGAGGGCATTTATTAGAGTTCCCAATTAGAGTTTTTTAGTAAAACAACACAAAGCATGAAGAGGGTTCTTCATCACTTGGGATCTGATATTATCTGAGAAGAATGGGCTTATCTGTAGTACACAGCTCTCCAGACCGGAGCTGATGACAGGAGAGGCCATGTGGGCAATGACCGTGATGCAAGTTTGAACATGCAGAGATAAGCGAGGACGGGGATGGAGTAGGTGCACAGATACCATTAGGCAAGATGAAGGCCCACAGCGCCTGAATGCTCTATGACAAGTATTCCCATTCCCATCTCTCTGCAATCTCATTCTTCCCCACTAATGTGTGCTTCCAAGGGCCAGGCTTTAAGTCCTAGCAGTGAGGTCACACATACTGTATGTGCCCTGAGCCAAGCATGTGTACTTTCTACTAAGGGAGCATGGGACTGCTCTGTCCCCCATGTCTGGATTTAGATGACCAGAACAGATGCGACCCATGGGTAACTGGATCATGCCTGGGTATTAAGTTCCTCATATATATATATATGTGTATATATATATATATATATATATAATCTATGCATATGAATATTGAGTGTCACTTTGTATTTAGAATGTTGTGATATCTGATGCCCAGCTGTCTTGGGTATATTTAGGACATTGTGAATATTAGGCATCTTCTGAGCCCCTCTGTCTCTTCCTATCTGTGTTTAATACACACATGTCTTATTTGGTATTTCTCTGTATTAACTATATCTTGCAGGATTTATAATCCTGTAATGCCCTTGTAATCTCTTCCTCTGAACTCAGTGTTTCTAACCTGTAAAGCAAAGGCTTATAAAAGACTGCCTCAAATTGGTTTCTCGGTATTATTTTCTGGACTGGATATATTTTTGTGAAATCATTTTCCTACTGACATAGGTGAGTCCAGGTGCCCGGGGACCTTCTGGGGGCAGGTGCAGGTCTATATCGGGTTTGGAACTTGTAAGGCTGGCTTTGGCTCTTGGCTGCTTCAGAAAGAGAAGTGAGCACAGCAGGAAGCTCACTGTCAGTGTGTTTCATGTGTCTTGTTGAGAACTGGTCCCAGTGGTTCACTGCTCTCGGTCTGGTTTTGGCTGTGTGCCCAGGCATGGTGCATACACTCAGCATGTTCATGGGCACACATAGCAGGCATGAGGTCCATACATTGTCCCAGGGCATAAGTTGAGGCCTGGATTTCTTGAGTTCTGTTTACTTCTCTGCAACTGACATGGGAATTGTCATGACTCACTCTAAAGTGCCGTCTCCAGTCTATTTCAATATGACCTTGTTTTATACTTTAATTATACATGTATGCATGCATGCACACATGCATACATGTGTGTATATAGGTAACATATAAATTTTTTTATCAAAGAAGTGTTTACCAGCAAACTTTGTTCTTCTTTTCATAGTGTATGTGTGTGTGTGTGTGTGTGTGTGTGTGTGTGTGTGTGTGTGTGCTTGTGTGTGCAGTACCCGTGGAGGCCAGAAGAGGGTGTCAGATCCCCTGGAGCTGGAGTTACAGACCCTTGTGAGCCACTCGGTGAGTTTGGGAACTCTGCAGGGCTCTCATGGCTCCACCCCCAGGAAACCCTGCTGTTCTTTCCTGTGTGCACAATCTGTGACTTGGAAGCTACCATGCTGACTGAGTTGAAGGTGAGGAGGGTGAAAGAATGGGGCTCGCTGATTGGCCAAGCTCAGCCACCGAAAGTCTGAAATCACATGGCCTTACCTATTCCTGGGGCCGGTGATTCACTTTCTGCAAACTGATTGTTTCCGAAAGATCCAAAATCCATGTACTTTTGAATTGTTGTTTGGCGTCAGCCAGAAACTGTGGGAAATTAGTTCCCTGCCTTCCTTTGTATTCTTTCTTCAGCATGCTCTGGGGGTGCAGATGGGATCTCAGCAAACATGCACAAGCATTTTGAGGGGTGAGTTACCACTTTCTGAGGCCTGGCCCGTCTTACCTTCTCATTGATCTTCTTGAGAAAACACAGGTCTTTGGGTTGAGGTGTTGTGGTAGGTGAGTCTTATCTGGTACCACATTCTGGAACATCGGGAGGCTCTGGTTAAGGGAGGACCTGGCTGGGCAAGCAGGGAAGGCCAGAAAAGAAGGAACTGCACGGAGCAGGCCTGTCAGGTAGACTCGGCTGTGCCCACACTTGTGCTCTGACTCACTGTCATGGCTCAGCTGTCTCTTGGCTGCTCTCTCGTGTGGCACCAGGCCAGATGCCACCAGCAGACTCCGTGGTCTCGACATCAAGCAATCCCAGGGACAGAAAAGAAGCAAGTACCACCATGTATGTCACTTGGGGGGCACATCCTTCCAAACACCTGTGCTGTATGAAGATGCATGAGTGCATTGTGTTAGAATAGACACTCACCCTCTGGTAGCTAGCTGTGGGTTTTGTCAGCCAACTTCAAATTGATAACATTTGAAAAAGAAAAAATGCCTGGACTAAATATGCCTAGGCTCTCTCCACCACACCCCTTGTCTCTGTTATCTAAACAGTACAGCTTATCAGCTATTTGCATGGCATTTGCATTGTCTTAGGCATTATAAATAATCTAGAGATGATTTGAGGTATGTGGGAAGAAACATGTAGTTTATATGCAAATACTAAGCCATTTTTAAAGAGTTATTTTTATGTGTGTGTATATATGTCTGTGTGTTTGTCACATGGGTGTTGGTGCCCTCAGAGGACAGCAGAGGGCACCAGATTCCCTGGAGCTGGTTTCAAGTGATTTTTTTGAGTCACCTGATATGGGGGCCCAAACTCAGATCTAGCACGCAGTAACTGCTGAGCAATCTCTCCAGCCCTGACGTTTTATTTAAGAGTGTATTGGTTGTTTCTGTCATCACTGTGATCAAGTACTTGACAAGAAAGCAACCCGAAAGAGGAAGGTCTTTACTTTGCCACTGTAGTAAAGTAGGCATTGTAGCTCATTGTAGTAAAGAAGGCCATGATGTCATGGTGGTGTTCATGGAGACCGGACATTGCCCGTGAGACTCCCCACATCTCAGCAAATTAGGAAGAAAGTGACAGAGTTTGTGCCAGAAGCTAAGTCAAGTTGCAATACTCCCAACAAAGTCTGCCCTCTAGCAAACCTTCTCCAGACATGTCCCATGTCCTAAAAATCCCACACCTGCCCCCAAAGTGCCGTCAGCTAGGAACCAAGTGTTCATGCCGATGAACTTGTGGGGGAAATTTACATTCAAAGTGTAACAAAGAGCCTTGAGCACCTGCAGGTCTGGGTTGCCTTGCTGGGGGGGTCCCAGTCTTTTGCAGATCCTGTGGCATGAGCATGTTTCCTAAGCATGTTGTTTTGTGGGTGAAGTAGTCTGTGTATGGAGTTTTCTTCCCCACATTACTGGGTTATTGGACATTTCTTCTGTGCATTCGTCTCATGGCTGGGAGAAGTCCCATTCTGTGGATAGGTCTTAATTTCATCATCTAAGCCTCTTCTTGGATAGATGCACAATTAAGTCATTTCTAACCTCTCACTATTTAGTTACAGCACAGCTGTGAACAGCCTTGTCCATGTTTTTTTCTTCACGATTAGTTGTCGGATTACTTCTGAGTACTTAACCCTGGTGTATATTTCCTGTATGTACACAAGACTCCTCCTGTGATGTGTCCCTGTCTCCATAAAGTTTTTTCACATCAAGATTTCATTCTCGTGAGATGACTTGGTACCGAGACTTCATGCGTCTTGGTTGACAGCATCCGGGTTCTTTGGGATATGGTCTTAATAAATCTAAGCAGAAGAAGACTGAAGGCAGCATGTGCAGGGCTGACAGATTGCTAGAAGCCTGGTCCTCGGCTAGACATCCAGGCGGGACCTCAGCAACAGTACAGATTTGTCCCTCCAGGAAGTTTCGGTGGCTTCGGGCCACTTGCCTTTCCGCTGTCTACGCTCATTCTATGGGTGGAGGGTCTCATCAGCTGTTCAGAGTCCGTGGAGACATGCCTGATGGTCTAGGACCTCTGCCAGCATTCATGGGGAGACTGAAAGCTTCTGTGCAGGAGCCTCTCTGGATGTGAGCCCTGAAGTCCCAGCTCTGTTATCTTAGAAAAATCAGATTGACGCTTCCAGCCCGAGGACCAAAACAGGTGGGAAAATAAGGTGAAGACATATGCAGATAACCTTCAGACTTGAGGTGCTTGCCAGCCAGGAGTTAGGAAATCAGGTCTCCAGGGGACCTGCCTTCAAGGAGAAGGCATAGGAGATTTGAGATTGGAGGTGAATGTTCTCACACTTTCTCAGTGTGGGGTGAACACCCAGGCACCTCCATGGCCCAGCGTAGGTGGAAAGCAACACTTAATTTGCTGCTATGTAAATAGCTGATTTTTTTTTTCATGAGTCATAATTGATCAGCAGTCAGCCTTTTTTTCTCTTTCCCTGTACATTGGGCTTTTGTAGGTAACCACTGTGAATTCTGGTGTCCGTGTGGTTCTCAGGAACCCCCTATGTGGAGGTTTCTCAGCATGCTGAGAAAGAGTTTCATGAAAGACCATGCTTTTTAGCAGCTCCGAATACCGAATATGGTCAGGGACCCAGGGAGTGTGGGAGACAGCGGATGGAGGTGCATAGCCCCAGGCCCCCAACAGCCAACATCATTTCTGCTGGATGAACTATTTAAATAACCGAGTGCTCCCTCTAGACGGTAGAAAGCAGCTGGAAGGAGGAGCCCCTGTCTGCTCTGGAGATAGGCCCTGAGAACGGGCCCTGCAGGTCTGTCCGGGAAGCCTGTAGTTTTTGACAAAAGGGAAACTAGCGGTGATTTGACATTCACCAAATGATTTGCCTTTCCTCTGCCCCTGCCTCATCCTCTTCCTCCCTGCCTGCCTTTCTTCTCACCCTTTCTTCTTATTCTGTCAGTCTCCCACATCCAGGGTCTCACCTCAGGTCTCTACGGCACCTTCTCTTTACAAATTTAAAGCAGGATTTGATTTCTATGTAGCAGCCATTTTCCTTTCATTTGGCAGCATGCACTGGTTGTGTTGTATGCAATAAACTACAGTGATTATTTCACTACCCGCAGATGCTTTTCTCTCGGTTCTTATGTACAATTCGTCTCCTAGGAGTGCACGTGCGGCGGAGGAGAGAGGGGGCTGAGTGCGGGACACCCAGGAGGCCTCACTGCCCTGTGCTTCCAACAGTCCATAACAGGAGAGTGGCTTCACCTTGACCTGTGCAGTCTCTGTGAGTTTAGAAGGAAGGAAACTGAGGCTCAGGGAAGGGAGGGATCTGGCCAGGGCTGCTTGGGTGATGAGCCAGAGCCCAAGGGTGGCACACTGCTTGCTTCCCCAATGTGACTCCGCTGCCTTCTCACTTGCCACACACCTGTGGGTGCTCATCTTATCAGCACTGATAAGATTATTAGCTGGCAAAAAGGGCCTCACTTGTCACCATTTTACAGAGAGGCAAACTGAAGGACAGCATAGCCCATCTTCTCATGCCATAGAAGAGGAGGGGCTTTCTACATCTGTTTTAAAATGTATTTTTATTTTAAAATCATGTGTATGTGTGTGTAAGAATGAATGGCACATGAGTTCAGGTATCTGCAGAGACCAGATCGCCCTGGAGCTGGGGTTGCTGACGTGGATACTGGGAATTGAACTCAGGACCTCTGGGAGATCAGCAAGTGCTCTGAATTACTGAGTCCTCTCTCCAGCCCAACCTTCTTGTGTCCTGAGCGCTGAGCTTGGAAATGCCCAGCAGGGGATGTCCTTGTGAACTTCCAGAGTTCCATTCAATGTCAAGCCTGCTGGGATGTGGACTGGCTGGAGCTGGATTTGGGTACTGGGAGGGTTTCCCTATTCCTCAGTCCGTTTCAGAGCTTTTCCCTCTGGATTGCCCTGTGCCGAAGCCTCAGACTGTAGTGGCAAAGGCCCCCTCCTGCCTCACCCTGACAGCAATTGGCAGGAGGGCAGGGGCAGGAAGCTCACAGGTGGGGCCTGGCTGGACTCGGTCCACACTCTAACGGGGCCCTTGCTGTTCACTGAAGCCTTGATCTCACAGTCTTCCTTACCTTGTGGAAGGCTGTGATGCTTGGAGTTGTGGGGACACGTAGAAACTGCCTTGTTTCAGATGGAGGTGACAAACATCAGGGTGAGGGGTCACGTTGCTGTGGCTAGGGATGCTGGACAGTTGGTGAGAATAGACTGGATGGCAGACTATTGCAGTCCTGTGTTGCATGGGGTGGCAGGCAGGACTCTCTGCTGCATTATGAGGGTACTGGACAACTTCCAGTCCATCTCAAAGTAGAACTCCAAGTCTAAGATTTCGCGCTTTTGGTCTCTAGATATGGGGGTCTCCTTGCCTCTGTCCTCCTGAAAATTGGGAAGGAGCTAGTGTTGACCTTAATCCCTTTTGAAGTGCCCTCCAAGGACCTAATCATTTTCTAGCAGGCTCCCCTCTTTATACAGGTCCCTCTACCTCCGTATCACTGCCCTGAGGAGCAAGATCCTACACACACGATGCTTTGGGGGATGCAAATTCCACCCGAGCCACAGCAGCATGAGATTAACATGATTAACGTTGAGTCCTCCTTCCCCTTCTAAAGGGAAGGACTGATCAGTGCTGTGCTGTAGGCTTGCTTAGGAACTTATGGAGTGGTTAGATCAGATGACTATCTTCTAATTAAAGTTTAGAAATGGTAGGGGATGGTAACTGAAGAGCTGGTAGGATCACTGGCTGCTCTTCCAGAGGACATGGGTTTAATTCCTAGAACCCATACAGGGGCTCCCAACCACCTGTAACTCCATTTCCAGGGGATCCAATATCCTCCTCTGGCCTTCAATGTATCCAGGCACGTATGTGGTATACAGACAGACATGCAGACACAGCTCCCATATACACATACAATAAAAACAAACATTTAAACGTAGAAATGATGATCTATGGGAGGCAAACATGGCCCCCCTGTCACCAGCCCAGGAGACCCAGGTGGGCCTGAGAAAGTGGGCTAGAGTTCAGATCTGGTGTCTGCAGCCCAGAGTGGTCTGTTGGATCCTGGGTTGGCACTGGGTGAGGTGGCAGGGCTGTGGGTGGCTGTGTCCTGAGTCATCTGGATCCTTGATCTGTCCCCACTGCTTGCCCTGTGCACGATGAACTAGAGGAGAAGACACTTGCCAAACATCATCTTTTCTGCTTCTCGCCAGCTCCTAAGTGATCACTGTGGGCTAGTAACACGGATCCTTCCTCCTTCTAATGGACATCCAGTCTCTACAGACTTGGAGTTCTGCTACTGATTGTCCACCGAATTCAAGTTCATTCTGGATCCTTTCCCAGATTTTTTATCTAGCTCTCTGTCACTCCAAGAAGTACCCAAGGTAGCTGATTTCTAAAGAGAAGTTTGTTTTCATTCGTAGCTTTGAAGGGTCCAGTGCATGATCAGTTGGCGCATTGCTTTAAGGTCTGTGGTGGGATGCGGATGGCAAGGAGCATGTGGCTAGACCGACTGGACCATGCCATGGCTGGAAAGCAAAGAGAATAGGAGTCCCAAATCTCCTTCAAGGGTGACCTGGAGATCTCCCACTGAGTGTCACCTTTTAAACATTCTCCTGTGTCCCAGTACGGCTACCTTCTCTCTGGGGATCAAATCTGTAACATATAGAAAACAATGATCTGAAAAGTGTTAAGGGATCAGCAATATACCATGGTATTTGCTTTTCTCTCTCTCTCATATTGGAATGTATTTGTGGTGTGTGTGTGTGTGTGTGTGTGTGTGTGTGTGTGTGTGTGTGTGTGTGTGTGTGTATGCCTCTGGGTGCACTTGTGTGTATACAGGTAGACCTGAAGTTGGTATTGAATGTCCTCCTCTATCATGCTCTGTTACGGGCAGGTTTTTTCTGCCCACTGCCTGGTCCCACTCTTTGTTCCTCCCTGCCGGCCACCTGGTCCCGCCGCCGTGCATACCCCAATAACATGCTGAGACTCTGTATTTGATACAATCCTGTTGGCCAGTTACTATTATTGTTTATGGGCTAGCTCTGTCTTAATTATTAACCCATTTCTACTAATCTAAGTATTTCCATGTGGCTCATCTTACCGGAGAGCTGCAGGCCCGCATCTTGCTTTCTCCACGCTCTACATCCTGACTCCTCCTAATTACTTTCCCTTTCCTCTTTGTCTCCTAGCCCCGCCTATCTTGCTTTCCCATTGGCCACAGTGCTTTATTTATTAACCAGTATGAGAAACATATTTACAGAATAACATCTCCCATCAATGTTCCACTCTATCTACTGAGAAAAGAGCTCTTGCTGAACCCAAGCTTGGCAATTCCAACTATTCTAGCTAGCCAGCTTGGCCAGTCTCCTGAGTGCCGAGAGTGGAGAAGGCCTCAGTGTCTGCTTAGCCACCAGGATTCTGAACTCAGGCCTCCATGCTTGCATAACCAGCTGCTTATCCTCTCCATCCCTGGTTTTTAGTTTCTTAAAAACTAACAACTCTCCCCAAAGCCACAATTCCCAGTTTTTCTGTGTGTGTGACACTGAAATATTTGAAAAACCTTTGCATGACTATGACTATATTTTCACAATCTATCCTTAGGAACTAACAAAAAGAATTAATATCCTTAGGAATTAACAAAAAGACACTGAATCTTGAGGGTTGCATAGGTGGCGTTGTATCTTATTAATCCTCTCAGCAACCACACATATTTGAAAAATCACTTGCATATGTGGACTGCATGATATTGGTTTTTTTTTTTCAAGATAGTACTTGTATATAAGAATTTCAGATGCAAATAACTAAGATTTGTGTTTGGAAAATGCATATTCGTAGGTTTCCAGAGAAGCAGATAGGACAGGCTGCCTCTATTGTCCATTTTTCCTCTTGGGAATTTTGCCTGTAATTTCAATAGCTTACACCAGGAGGTGCTATAGTCATGCCACTTCTGCATTTGGGAATTTCACTCCAATTATGAGATGAAGTATAGCCGTACACTCCCCAATTATATTCTTTAAAATAGAAATATTTTATATATATATATATATATAAAAACTCTATGTGACTGAACAGAATAATGTCTTAAAGAAGTAACGAAGCATGAACTGAAAATTAAGCAGTGGCACTAGGAGAACAACTAAATTCCAATGAGTAGTCAGTCACTGCTCTGTTCTGTTTAATTCTGGATTTCATTTATTTTTAGCTTTCAGGCATTAAACACAACTCCAAGCATTAAGCAAGTGTTCACTGCCAAAGATATGGAAGTGTGTTAGCCACATGAAATATTAGCAATAGAAATTGACAGGCTGTCTGCATTGCCCACTCAGGGACAGGGGTGTATCCCAACCCCAAAGTTTCCCATTGAACCACTTACGAAGTTCTGGGTCTCTTCTACCTACGTATGTCTTGCCCCTCTGTGAACATGAGCCTATACCTAGCTCTGAGACACACTGGGTGTCAAGCCAATTTGAATATGGACTCCATAGCCACTGGAAAGTCAGGTAGGATGGATGGATGCTGATTTAGTTTGGATACGCGGAGGTTGTAGAACCTTTCAGAGACGTGGCCAGGCAGGAAGTCATTTCGTCATTGGCAGTGAGGTGTGTCCTCCAAGGGGTTATCAGACCCTGGTTCCTTCCTCCGCCACACCATTAAGTAAACATACTCCATTGTCTTACCTTTCCCAGAGAACCCAGAGCCACCACGGTCCAAAGCACCAGGATCAGTCATTGTGGTTTTGTGTGAATTTAAACCTTTGCTCCTTTTGAATCGACTTATATCGAGTGTTTGTTACAGTAAAGAAAACTGATTCATACAAATTCCTTTTAGCAAATGTCAACTGATGCATGAGCCCCACTGGGGAAAGTTACTTCTCTTCATTCTGTCCAGGGTTCCTTCAGCCCGCAGCCGTGGAGCATCCTGGGGCGCTCTCAGTCACGTGTGTGCAGTGGGGTTACCAGGGAGTGTAGTGAGGGTTCTGAGGAACAGCCAGGCCTAAGATGTGGGCATAGGGCTTGCTTGTGCTGGGCCTTCCAGTTGGGATGTCCGTAAGAGCCAGTGGGGATCATGGTCAGGAGAGGGCGGCTATGAACAGGGGTCACAGTGTCAGAAAGTACAATAGCTTTAAGGGCCCATCAAAAAGTTTTAATTTCAGATTCTTTTTTTCCAAATCAGAAGGAAACTGTGACCTTTGGATTAAAGAACATGTTTTCATATACAGTGTTTATATATTCATTTTTGTACTGATTCAACAAATAAAAATAAGCTTTAGTCAATTGTTGTTATTTTAATGGATGAAGTAGGTCTTGAAGTCAAAATTATATGGGCTCAAGAAAGCGGTAATCTCAGCACAGAGGGTCCTTGTGACCCAGGATCACAAGGATAGGAATGACCCAGAACAGTGGGGCCAAACTGGTGTCGGCTCACGGTGGTACAGTGTGGGACACGAGGAGGTGCAGGGGTCTACCACCACCACCAGAGCCCATTCTGTCCTTGAAGATACTGTGTTTCTGCAGGTTCAAGACCAGCTTAGACATTTGTAAGGAATGGATACTTGGGAATCATAGGACCTTGAGAGTTCCAGCTAAGCCAGAAAAGGGTGGATTTTCAAATCCTACAGACCATTTGAGGTCTTCCCTGCCTGGCTCCATCACAGCCTTCTCATGTCCCAGTGTGGCATTAATTCCCACCAGCCCACAGAAGGGATGGCATGCTACCTATCAGGAGGCCTGTGCCTCAGAGTTGGGGAAGGTGGCTTTCCTGGCCCTTTCTTGCTAGGCCTGTGTTAGCAGCCTTGTGGTTGCCTAGGCCTCACCCTTCAAGCTGACTCAGGAGGTCTGGGTGGGACTGTCTGAGTCTAACAAGCTTTGCAGGCAAATTCGTGTGCAGTTGGGGTGAGAGGTACAACCTTTACCCAGGCAAGTCTGGGCCACAGTCAGGGAGGCTTGATTTCCAAGTACAGGCCCCAACCTTCTCTTGGGAGGTAGGAGCCTCAGACCTTGTCAGGAGATCCTAGGAATGTGACTGGCCTGGCTGACGACACTCACATTGGCTCGCTGGGTAGAGGCATAGGCCCTCCTTTGTCCTCAGCAGCCACCTTCCTGGTCTTCTTTCTTCCAACTGGGGTAATTGTCCCTCCCACCCTGGTGCACGTTGCTGCCACCCTGATCCATTTCCTGCACACTGCTATGGCAGGGGAGGTTCCACCTCCACAGTGGAACTCCCTGGAGGACACGCTCTCACTCTGCACACAGAATGCAAGCCCTGAGCCATGTGTGAGCTCACATTGGGAAAGGGGCGGGTCGTGGCAGGGCTGAAGGTACCCTGAGTGGGTGCAGTGCCCTTGTTGCTCAGGAGTCTAAGGCTTGTGAGTTTTGAACCAGCCTAGACAGAGCTCTAAGTGAACTGAGAAACTAGTCTGAAGCTAAACTCAGGAAGTGCTGGGAGATGGTGCACCAGCCAGGACTGGCTTGGTGAGAGTTGCAGAGTTGCCGGTCACAGCCCTAGACCTGGAAGATACTCAGGAAGTGAGCCAGGGAAATGCTTTTACATATGGTAAGACCAAGGTTGCACCCTCTAGGAATGGGACTCAGAAAATGTGTAGAACCCGTGTCTAGGGCACACTAACTACATGGGGATGGTTAGGTGTTTCATCGAGGGAGCAGTTGATACTGGCAATAGTTCAGTGCACTTAATATAATCTCCAGCCAGAACCTAAGGAGATGACCAAATATTAAAATATATACATTCCTAATAATTCAAATATTTTGACATTGTGGCGAAAACAGTATTTCCATGGAAAATACTAGAAAGTCTAGAAACTGTAGTTTAATATATTTAGTTGGCATTTAACCATAACTAGGATTAAAATTTAATTCCAGGCATTTCTCTAGTTTGGCTGTAGCCTAGTTTTGTTTGTTTGTTTTTGTTTGGTTTGTTTGACTTTAAAGACGGAGCTTTGTCCACATGGATTAAAGTTTAAGTGTAAAAATAAAAATATTAAGGTACTAAAAGAAAATGTAGGTAAGTAAGCGGTTATGAGAGGAGAGGTGTCTTTCTGTACCATAGTGCTGAAGACCAAGCTCCAAGGCCACTGGGGCCGTATTTGAAGGCTGTGTGTGTGTGGAAACTTTAGTATGCATAAAGAAATACTTTTATGGGGAAGGAAATCATTGGTTAGATGCTGAACGAGGAGGAATGCTCACGACAAATAAGACAAAATAATCAATATGCCAATTTTTGTTGTTGTTGTTATTTGAGATTGGGTCTTTCTGTGTCGCCCAGGCTGGCCTTGAACTCAAGACCCTTCTGCCTCAGCCTCCCAAATTCTGAAATTAAAGGTGTATGCCACCACTCCCAGACACACACCTGTTATTTTGAAGGAATTTCTGACTAAGAATAGGCGAATGGCTAGGAACTAGTTCACAGTGGGAGAAATAGTGACTTGTGAAGAGGTCAATTTCAGTCACTTAGGTGCTCGTAAAACCCGATACAGGATCTGCTGCCAAACTGGCAAGTTTCTGGTGGTTTTTTTTCCTCCCTCTCTCATGTGGATGATGGTATTCCTGCAGGTAGAGGTGAGTAGCAGGGACTCTCCTGGAACTGTGGGAGTTGAAGGTACAAGACTCCTGCCAAGCACTTTGGCATTCTGCCCCAAAACCTTTAAAAGATTTCCTCCCTTTATCCTGCTGCTTCCATTTCTAGGGATTTATCCCGGGGAAACAATTAAGTCTGCAGGTAGAGATTCCTCTGCAAGGATGTTCATTCCAGCATTATTTATAAAGGGGAACATTTGGAAACCACTAGTCATGGGCAGTGAGTCATTCCAAAGTCAGACATCACAGTCAAGCCCTTAGGAACACTTCTGACGAATGCTCAGACACAGGGAACACCATGTCCTACGGTTGGAAGCGTGGCGACGGTCGGAGCTGCAGGAGTAGACATGGCCGCACACAGGGTGTGTTAGACAAGGCCTGCTCTACACGTTTTATTTCCGCTCTTGTTTTGTTTTGAAGCAGGGTCTCACTATGTAACTCTGGCTGCCTAGAACTCATCTTCCTCTACCCGCGGTTCTCAACCGGTGGGGCCAGACTCCTTTAGGGGCCAAGCAGCACTTATTTCATATTGAATATCAGATATCCTACATGTCAGCTATTTACATTATGATTCATAACAGTAGGAGATCACAGCCGAGAACCTCGATTCTATACAGGCCAGGATGATCTTGAACTCACAGGGATCCTCCTGCTTCTGCTTCTAGAGTGTGGGATTAAAAACGTAAGCCACCACTCCTGGCCTAGTCCTCATGGTTTGCACTTGCCTTCAGTGAGCTGAGCAGGCTACTGGGTGAGAGATGCAGTTCTAGTTAAGAAAGAGATAGTAGGGATAGGTGCCTTAGTTACTTTTCTATTGTTGTGAAAACAGCGTGGTAAAGGCAACTTATGAAAACAAACATTTAATTTGGAGCTTGCGGTTTCAGAGGGTTAGAGTACACAGCATGGTGACAGGAACAGCAGGGAGCTTACAGTTCAATCCATAACCAGGAGGGTTAAGGTTAGGAGGGACAGACAGACAAAGAGACAGAGACTGGGAATGGTGTGAGCTTTGGAGACCTCGAAGCCCCATTCACAATGACTTGCTTCCTCCAGCAAGGCCACGTCTCCTCATCTTTCCCATCCCAGACATTTTCATGAACTGGGGACAAGGTGTTCAAATACGTATGCTTATGGGGGCCGTTCTTTCTCAAACCACCACGGTGGGCTACACCAAAACAGAAGGGTGGGAATGCACCCATAGGCTGTCAGGAGTGATGGACTTCATGATCTGCCTTGGGTGCATGGGGCTCCTCTCCTGGTTACACCCACTTCCAAAGAGCTGCTGCCCCCTCCCCCATCCCCCAGGTGCATGGTGGAGTGGGGAATTCAGAATCACACCAAATAAAACTCCTAAAATGGAAAACGTCCAGGGCTGGGGGCTAGAGAGATGGCTCAGCAGTTAAGAGCACTTACTGCTCTTACAGGGGACCTGGGTTTGGTTATCCGTTCTCAACAACCTATAACTCTAGTTCCGGCGGGGCGGGGGGGGGGGGACCCTGAAGCCTCATATGTAAAATACAGCTCCATTGTTTTCAGTCCAACAACTGGCTTGATAATTAGGAAAAGGCCCTCTTTTTGTAAGCACACCCTAGCAATGGCTGCTGTCCTGGGAATTTGTTCCCTTCTGTTTTTCCTTCTTTGGAAGTTTGGGAGCCATTTCTCCTGGCCAGACAGTGACCCCATATGGTAAGCTCATAATGCATTCACACTACATTGGCTCACAAGGCACTAGCAAGTTTTAATATTTGAGATGCATATAAGGTGTGTAATCTTGTGAGAGACTCGGTGTTAGTCAGTGGCAGTTTTAGGAAACGCTCACGTTCAGCTCTGTCTGAGTTGAAGAAGGTTTTGCTGGACAGCCCAGCCTCTCATCGCAGGTTGGTGCAGACTTTCTGACTTTCATTCCCGCCCCAGTCCTTGCCCGGTACCCACAAGTGGCTGGTAGCTCTTCCCCATCTGTGGTGGCTTAAGTGAAAATGGCCCCCGTAGTCCCCTAGGGAGCAGCACTATTAGGAGGTGTGGCCTTGTACGAGGGAGTGTGTCAGTAGGGGTGGGCTTTGAGGTTTCAAACACTCAAGCCGTGTCCAGTGTCACTCTCTCTTCCTGCTGCCTGCCCAGGCACATAGCTACATCTACCCAGATGTATGTAGAACTCTCAGCCCCTTCTTCAGCACCATGCCTGCCTGCTGCCATGCTTTCCGCCATGTCAATAATGCACAGGTTTTCCTCTGAAACTTTACGGCAGCCCCGATTAAATGTTTTCCTTATTAAGAGTTGCCGTGGTCACCCCAGACTGATAGCTGGGAATCCAGCATAGGACTGACCCAGACCCCTGAACATGCTCAGTCAGAAGGCCTGGGCAGTCTAAGGGACCTCTGACAGTGGAACCAGGATGTATCTCTGGTGCACAAAAGGACTTTGGGAGCCCATTCCCCATGGAGGGATTCTCCCTTAACCTAGAGAAATGAGGGAGGGCCTAGGCTCTACTCCAAATGACTTGACAGATTTAGATGACCCCTCCTGGAAGGCCTCACCCTTCCTGTGGAGTGGGTGGGGAATGGGATGGGAGGGGAGGTGGGGGGTGGGAGGATGGGAGGGAGGAGGAGGAACTGGGATCAATATGTTAAAAAAAAAAAAATTAAGTTAAAAAAAAAGTTGCCATGGTCACGGTGTCCCTTCACAGCAACGGAAACCCTAACTAAGACACCATCTCTGTGCAGAGTGGTCCTCCTGCTCTCCATCCCTGACACAGCAGCCCAGTTCTTCACCTGGCAGAGCTGATGGCCCCGCCTCCCCATGCTCTCCGGTGGTTTCCATGAGGCCTCCCCATCTTCTGCAGTGGGAATCTAGGCATCAACTTCAGGGCCCCAGATGCCTGCAGATCTCCAGAGCAGTCCCCAGGTGTCTCGGTGGTGATCAGAATGTCTAGCTGTTTCCTCTCACACTGCTCACATATCTAGGGGATCCTAGAAGGTACCCCTTGAGTTCCCAGAACTGATTCTATCGTGATACTTTGCGTTGGCCGTCAGACATGGCCACGAGGGCCCAAAGAGAGGACTTAGCTACTGCAGAGAAGGGGTAGGCAGGGGTGGATCTTCTCCAGGCCTCTGTACCCCCTTGTCTCTGGGCCTGGGTGTCCAGCTATGTGTCATGTGACGTCCTTTCCTGTCTTTCTTTGTCACGCCATACACTATCTTGAACACATCATGCCACCCCTTTACCAAAATCACCCACGCTAGCAGGGATGCATAATGGTGAAAATGGTGTGGGTGCTGTGCTGGGTTACCTGTTCAATGCTGTGCTGGGTTGCCTGTCGGATACTGTGCTGGGTTACCTGTTGTGGGTGCTGTGCTGGGTTGCCTGTTGTTGATGCTGTGCTGGGTTACCTGTTGTGGGTGCTATGCTGGGTTGCCTATTGTGGGTGCTGTGCTGGGTTATCTGTTGTGGCTGCTGTGCTGGGTTGCCTGTTGTGGGTGCTGTGCTGGGTTGCCTATTGTGGGTGCTGTGCTGGGTTACCTGTTAGATGCTGTGCTGGGTTGCCTGCTTTGAACTGTACCTCTAGCTCACTGGGATGGCTGCTGACTTGGAACACTGCCCTCCAGGAGATAAGGTCCTGCTCAGAGAGCAGCCTTCTCTTTTTTTCTTTCCCAGAGGTCCTAGCGTCCTGGTGAGGCTGTGTGAAGCAGACACAGGAACAAGAAAGGTCCTGGGAGCACAGGTCCCATCGCCTCTCCCAGCTCAGGCACTGCTCCTTCCACCTGCCCTGATTTCAGCAGAAACAGTGAGGGAGGAGCCTGTGGGTGGTGGCAGAGGCTGCTACAGGAGTGAAGAGTCAGCATTGTGAGCCTGGGAAGGGATGGGTGGGGCCAGGGCTCCCTCTGCCTCCAGAGGCTCTAGTTTGGGGAAAGTCTCCTTGGAAGAGTCTTGTTAAAGAGGACAGAAACAAACAGTAAGCCTGCCTGGCTCCTGTCCAGCTGTGTAACCTTAGAGCCTCCATTGGGGGTGACAGGGCCTGGCTTATGTAACCTGAGGGAGGTAGTGGGAATAGCCGAGGAGCTGGAGGAATGGGGCATGTGAAACCCCGCCTACCCGCCCAGTCCCTGTGTGGTGGTGCCCCTTTGCCTGCCTCACAGCTGGGTAGAGCACAGGCTGCGAGCTGAGCCTGAGTGGGGACTGCTCTTGAGTTTGGTGGAGTCCTGCGGGTGGGGCAAGGCTCTTGTCGGGTTTCTCAGAGGCCCCTTTCTGCAGTTGAAGATACTCTGGTGTACAGTTACACATGTTTATCCACACTACACGTTGGCATGACATCTCCATCTCCCTGGAAACCTGCTCCGTGGTGCTTAGCTTAGGGAGCAGGCACAGAGGCTGGCTCGGTGAATTTTGACGTTGTTTGCATAGGCCAGGCTGCAGCCCGGTTCTCCAGGCACACTATGAGGCTTGCTATTTTGGAAGCGGGAGCCTTTGTCGGCATGCTGCCTGGGCTCTTGGGGCTCTGGGGGCTCTGCTTTCTCCCCTGGGGCCTGGCTTATGCTATAGTCACATGGTGAAAAACCTTATGCTGCAGAGGTGATATCTAGCCTTGTCAGTGGGGCCCAATGTGGAAAGCAAGCTCCGAAGGCTAAGGTACTTTTTGCTAGGACCCCTTCTCTCGTCATACTCTATTGCGTTACCATGGTTATTCGGGTCCACCGGTTGAAGGCCAGGGCTTCTACATATCTTAACTTACTCACTTTTCTCAGAACAGGCAGCAGTGATTTATTGGGATAATCACGGAGACACGGTGTATATAAGTAACTTAGCCTGCTAATTAAGATTGTCTACTCTGAAGATGCAACTGTCCATGGCCTCTTGAAGACTGTCTCAGGTTCTACGGTTATACCTGCATTAGAAGTATGATTGGTTCCTGTAACCATGTAACTGATCTTCTGCCAGAAGACTTCACTTTTAGACTGTCTTTAGGGGCCAGGGGACCAGATGGTGAAATGCTGCCAGCCTGGTCATGAGGTCCTTACCTGTGCCCTTCAGCCCTGCCTACTCAGAGCTTTATGACCCCTTCAGAGTGTTTGTTTAACCCCCTGACACCCCTTTCCCTTTGGACCCCACGGGCCCAGCCTCCATTCCCCATGTTCTCCAAACAGACTCGTGAACCATAGGCCTCACAACGATGTCCTCTGTCCCGAGGGCCTACCCACCTGGCTCACTGCCCACGGGTCACCTTAAGGCAACTCCTCTGTGCTCGCCTCTGTCTGTTACCTCTTGGACAGAAGAGCTGGCTGCTCCTGCTCAGGTCCCCTCTAGAACTCTGCACTTACTGTTACAGGTGGGTTAGTGGATGTCTGTCCCCTTGCCCCATAGCCTGAGATTCTTGGTGTTGGTGACTTGATTCAGAAGACATGGAGAAGAATGGCTTGCGATGGGTGTTTAGACACCAGAGTTTGAACCAGCTTAGCCAGATCCGTACGTGTCTGTAATCTTCATTTTTGGTGCAATGCCTTTTGTGTTTGAGATTTTGGCCAATACGAGAAGATTTTGTCACACCCTGAAGTGGGTCTTGGTTATAAAGAATGATGGCGGGTTTAACACTTAACTCCACAGCCTTATTTGATGGCTCTGTGTTACGATGCTGGTATCTGAGCAGCTCCCAGGGTATGGCATTTGGGTTCATCTCTCGGGGAGATTGGGTGAAGGTAGCCTGGAGACCTCAGAGCTACCCCTCAGTCCCTTGTGAGCCTGAGGTTGGAGCCCAGCAGCTGCCGGTACCCGGCAGGTGACTTGCAGCTTCTCTGCTGGTTTCCCTCTGAGCACGAGTCAGCGCCATGTGCAGCGTGGGCTTGCAAGGGTGGCAGGGAGCCTAGAATTAGCTCAACTGTGCTTCAGGAGGGCTGTGGCGGGGAGGGTAAGACTTTGCCATGCAGCAGCCGCAAACCACAGGGAGGAGGGTCACATCTCAGGAGCCACCACAGGCTTCCAAGGGAGGGGGAAGCCTGTTGGATCCTGGCACATGCCCAGCTGTAGATGAGCAGTTAGTTGAAGAGCTGGGTTTCTGCACCCACAGCTAGTGTGATTGGCACACGGGAGGAGAATGTGGGTGCAGGACAGACATGGCCATGCCACTCCCAGGATGAGTGACAGACAGGAGTGGCGATCGCCATACTTGCTGGCCACAATCCCAGGTAGGGCAGCTCCGTGCCTTTACCTGGCCATGGCACACCAGGCAGGTGGACTTACCCCAGAGCCGAGCCAAACAGATGGCCTGGGACCCCTCTGCCTGGCATTCTTGTTCTTTGCACGCTGCCTCTTTGTTAGCACATGACTTTGCTACGTTGCAGAATGTTTATCTGCCTTCCTGCCTCTCCCTGCTTGTCCTAATCTTCAGCACAGGTGTGTTGCTAAAGATGCCAGTGCTTGTCATCAGAGAAAACAGGGAAATAGAACCTGTCAATCTGCCAGTCATCAAGACAAAACACATGGGCGGGTCCATGCCTTCGGGGAGAGGAGGGATTGGGCTGTCCTGGAGCAGTGGACTAAGTCAGCTGGTGGGAACAGCGAAATGCTGCATTGTGAGCGCAGCACGTGGATCTGGAAAAAAAAAATTATTTTTAAGATCCTGGTATGCAATATGGGCACATGATGTTCCCTTTGCAGGTTTCCTGCTGCCAGGCGAACCTGATGGGAACAGTGTGGTCAGTGCACTCTGTGTATCTGTGTGGCCATGTGAACAGAACAGCTTGGGAAGGAATAAGACCATTGAAGGTCCTCAGGGTATTCAGCTCTTTGGTTGTACTGGTGCCTTCACACCCCTGATGATCACGGTCACCATTGTCTGGTTTTAGGAAGCCATGTGGCTTCCACTGCCATAGCAGGCAGTGGCACCTCAGATCAGACTCGGTCTTCTGAGGACATAGGAGAGTGTGGGGAGTGGTGGTCTGGACCTCACACGCAGTGCAGGTTCTTTCCTCATCCAGGAGGGATGGAGGTCAGGGGCAGCCTCGTTCCTTTAGCACTGGATTCAGTCTTTGCACAAGGAAGCTTTGGCTTAACTCTAGAGCTTCACCCTCCTCACACCCCTCTGCTGGTACCCAGGCTAGGCACCAGCTGCCTTTGTGCCAAAACTCCCATGAGTCCTGAGATGCCTTCCTTTGCTCAGAATTGGTTCTATTCAAAGTACGACATATACTCAACAGCCTTGTCCCCCTCATCTCTACTGTGAGGTGGGCATGGCACTGAGGCCCAGAGAATGGGAGGCACTCGCAAGCACGTGAGGGCATGCTGCGTCTCTTGCCCGGGTGCCTGCTGCCCAGCTGCTGCCTCCATTATCCTATCGGTATGTGCTGCCCACAGCTTCTCAGCCTTTCTTTGAAAATCAAAGGCTTCTTAGCATTTTCCTTACCCCTTTATTTTGTTTTCTTGCCCCTTTATTTCACAAGGGTGCATAATATTTATTATTATTAATTATTATTTCTTGCTGTGCTGAGGATTGAACCCACCCCCGGGGGGCTTGGCACGTGCCGCCTAAGCATTGGCCATGCTCTGTTCCTTTTCGGTTTCCTCTTGTACTCTCTGCCCAGCAAGCTTACTAGAACTAAGAGGTAATTCTGGGGGAACCATCCACATCACTCCACTTGAGGGTGGGCACGGTGGTCAGTGTGCAGGTGTCCTTTGTAGACCTCTGTGGGGGTCACTCAACAGGTAAATAGGCAGCAGGTGTGTGTCCTTTTTGGCCTCCAAACTGGTCAGTACAATGGGGGAGAGAGGACGCCAGTGCAGGAGACTGTGTCATTGCCGCGGTGTTTGATGGGGCGGAAGGTTTGAGAATGTAGACACAATATGGCAGTGCCCTCCTTCAGAATTCCCTTACCCTCACTTAAGCCGCTCAACCCTGCCACCCACTCATTTTACTGCAGGCTTCCTTGGCCTTATCACTGGCTCTTTGCCCTTTTCTCCCTCTGCTGGCTGGGCTTGGTGCCTGGGGACACGCTCTGTGAGTTTACAGGTGGTGAGGGAACCAGACAGGGAGCAACGTGGCAGGTGGCCCGGGGCACACACAGATGGAGTGTTCAGTGCCAGGCCCCTGGTCCCCAGGGAGGCTGGCTGGCTTGAGTCAGGGTTCCCCGATGCCTCAGAGCAAGCAGGTAGGTCAAGCAGGGAAGTAGCAGAATGGGGAACGGCCATTGTCTGGCAGTGTTTACTTCTGCCCTGTGCCTGACAGCTCCCATTGTTTCGGGGATGGAGTTTGACAACAGCTTGGTTACTTGGGTCCCCATGACACGGAAACAGCTAGAACCTCCTCCAGGATTCTTTAAAATAGCCACGCTGCTTTCTCGGGCGCGTAATAGGATTGTTCCGTCCCTGCCTGCTTCTTTCACCTTAGGGCAGTTACACCGCAGTGCCGGTACCTGTAATGAGAAGAAAAGTGAACCAAAATGAAATAATCTGTGTAGGTAAATAGCCCTCAACAAGCCTAGGGACTCTAATACAAACAGCAGAGGAAACTTGAGAGTCTGCTACCGATGCTCAGGGCTCATGAATTTCACAGTGGCCTCATAAATCCCACCCGGTGTCTGCCCAGCAGCATCTTTACCCGAGGCCTTCCGAGAGCTTCCGAGACACTGACTCATGGCATGAATCTTTAAATAGTGCATACACCCTGTACTCCTTGTGTTTGCATGAAGCCATTCGCATCTGTGAGCTTTTCCTTCACATAGCTTTTTGAACCTTTAGGATTCTGAACACGTAGGGAGATGAATCTAGAACCTTTGGGTTGAGAAGGTTTCGAGGCATTAATGAAATTCATCCATGTGGGATTTCCATGGAAATCTTAAGCCTCTGTCTACTTCTCTACTGTAGTCATTTGTAAGTTCCAAATGCTGTGCCATGGATAGAGGTCACATCAGGTAGAGGAAGGTCACTGGGGCATAAGCTACCCGAGAAACCAGGGCCCTGGCCTCCTGTGCAGGGCAAGTGGCAGCTTGTACCAGGGCTGAGAAGGGTCAGCCCTGTGAGGTCTTTATCTGCCTGATAGGCCTTCGTGGTGATAGGCTTGAGTTAGGCTTTAACTTTCTATCAGGGCTGATAAAATGTGGTTACTATCGAGCTGTTATGTTTACAAGCAACCCACAGGCTGTGGGAGATGCCACAGAAGCTCGCTAGCCAAGAAGGACTGCTTGCCACACTCCCACCTAGACTTATTCTTGTGCCAAGAGCAAGCATTCAACAGGAAGTCGCTTCAGTTGGGAGGGAAACTTGTGTGTTAGTCAGCTTTCCATCGCCACAGCACACACCGGGGACCACCAGCCTATGAAAACGTTGCTTTTGCCTCCCTGTGTGAGCTTCCAGTGTGACATTGGTGGATCCACTGTTCCTGGGTCGGTGACAAGGCAGCGCACAATGTGGGCAAGACAGAGGACACCCAGCCACCCCAGCACTGGGTGCAAAGAGTCAGGAAGAGACAGAAGTCCCGTGGTCCCATCAGAGCACACAGCCTCTAATGACCTTCACCTTTTATGGGTTCTACCACCTTCCACTAGTGCCCAACTGGGGACCAATCCTCTGTCCGTATAGCTGTCTTAAGGAGGCTAATATCTAAATCGCGGTGACTTACATCTGCGTTTGCTAGCAGAATGGATCCATTCCTGCCCCACAGCTGAGGCCCTGCAGTCATCTCAAAGGGACTCGGGACCTGGGAGTGGTCCCTCCAAGCAAGGTCCAGGCCACATTTGTGCTCTTCTGTCCTATGGCTGCTATCCCTAGCGAGGTGGCCGGTCGGTCCAGTGGTCACGGTTTTGCCCGTAGAAGGAGCTTTCAGGGGTTGTCTCTGCTGGGCTTTCCATCTGCGTCTGCTCCCAGCCGCCTGCTCCTGCCTGGTGTCATCGAGGAGAGCAGGCCTCAAGCTCCGTGGGATTTATCTGAAGCCACACATTTTACTCCCGCCCGGTGCTTGCCACATTGGCACAGGTGTTCAGCAGGTGTCAAAATATTAACATTTTCTGCTTCAAGAAAAGTTCTCCATCCGGTTTTTCTTTTTCTTTTCTTTTTTTCTTTTCTTTTTTTTTTTTTTTAACTTGTAGTCGTAGCTTATACAGTTCATTTTGTAATCTCTTCTACACAGCATTGCCTTCTAAAAGGAATCAGATTTCCAGTCCTGGGACATAATGACGCAATCAAGTGTTGGATTTGCTTTCTCTCCATTTTTTTTTTTTTTTAATAAAGCTAATATATGAAGCAACCGTTTTCAAGGATGGAACAGTACCGAGTGCAGGGGTTTGGTACAAGTAAGGATCCACGTTCGCCCGGACGGTCTGTCTGAGAATGCCTTCTGAGCCACGGCTCAGGGGCAGAGTGTTTTGGCGTTGCTGGTGTCGGTGGACAGGTGTGCTGGAGAGAAGGCAAGTGAGCAATCTTGGAACCTTTGCCACGGAGCTGAGTAAATACTGAGCTGTGTGTGCAGAGGCTGGGCCTGGAGCTGCTACTGGGAATAGTGAAAGGGAGCGGTGAGGTGAGCAGGGAACCGGGACACGCCAGAGCCGCATTGCTGAGTGCTCTCACCTGCTGCCGGAGTAAAGGGGCCTTACTGTAGTCTTGATCACTTCCCTGGTACCTGGTAGGCTATACCTACAAAGACAGTAAGGAGTGCATCAGAGTTCCCATAGTCAAACCTAAACACAAGGTCCTACTGTCAACTGAATCTGCCCAAATGAAATGCAACACTCTTTAAGGAAAGTATTATCTACTTGCCTACTGTACAATAAAATAATTGTGTGTCATGAGGACAGTGAGCAGTAGCAAAGAAAATGAGGCTAGTAAAGCCGAAATCATGTATGAAATACAGTGAGCAAGCAGGAATTGACGCAGAACGCAATCCCAAGTCTTATTCGGGTGCCTAAGCCCTTCTGGCTGTTTCCCCTCCTTTCTCCAGCACCCAGCTGTGCCGGCCTCCTTATTCTCCCCACTGCTCTGCTGTTTCTCGGTGTGTGGTTCGCCCTGCCCTTGTATCAGCATGCTATCCTCCTCACCCCCAGATATCAGGGCTCACTCACCCCTCAGCTATGCAGGCTCTGCTCGCCCATCACCTTCCTAGAGCATGATATCCTTTGCAAAGCGTCTTTCTGAATATTGTCACATAAGTTCTGTACAGTGCCTAGCTATAAGTTGACGGGACATCGAGTGAGAAATACTCAGTTGCCTGCCCAGAGGTATCCAGCAAGCTCAAACCAGAAAATCCTGGCTTCCCACCATGAAGCATGAGGAGAAACAGGCCTGACTTTTCATATGACGCCTGCTTTCTTCTTGCTTTTGGGAGCTGTGGGGTGTTTGTTTTATTTGTGTCTGTGTGTGTCAGGCCAGTCTCCACCACTGAGCTCCCTCAAACCCCTCCACTTCCCTTTTGAAAGCTTCACCGCCGCCTGACATGTACTTTTGTCCCTCTCTCTTCAGCACAAGACAACCAGTATTTGTCTCCAGTGAACCTTTAGTGCCCATGGCTGTGTCTGGAACCCAATGGTGGCCAATAAATACGTTTCATGAATAACTGAAACTAAATTGTAGTGCCCATGGGGATAGACTCCGGGAATAAACACACTGAGATGAAAATACTCACCGTGGCAGGCTTTGGTTTGCTTTACTCTGTTTTGGAAATCAGCGTGATTTTACTGTGACAGAAAATACTCAATTAAAAATTTTTGAGGGACTTAAGAGATGTCTCAGAGATGAAGAGCCCTTACTGTTCTTGCAGAGACCCATGTCTGGTTCCCGGAACCACTGACTTAAAAAACCATCTGCAACTCTAGCTCCAGAGGATCTGGCGCCCTCTTCTGGTCTCCATGGACACCTGCACTCACATGCACATATGCACGTCATTTTTAAAATCTGATATTGTTGGAATAAGTGTATAGTTTAGTGGTATAGTGCTTGCTCAATATAGACAAGTGCCTAGGGTTAACCCCCGGATTCCCTAAGTAAATAAATTTGATACTGTGTTGACCTGCTAGGCAGCACAGGGCATTTATGTTAATGGTCACACAGGTGCCCAGTGTTGGCAGGGTGGCAGGACATGCCATCTTTTGCCAAGTAACTTCCTAGACTTCATCACATGGGGTCTGTACATGGCCTAGTGATAGAAGTTACCTGCGCAGAGCTACACAGCCAAGCTAACGCCAGGAATTCTGGGTGGCCAATGTATTATGTAATGAGAAATAAATCCTATAATGGAGTTTTTACATGAGCCCTACGGCAAGGCAGTCCTTGGTGTCTGATGTTTATGAAATAAAATGTGCTTCTGTCTCTATTTTGTATGCATGTATACAAGTGAGGTAACAGGTTAGGGAAGAATTGTCTGGGCATTCAAGGTGTGTTAGGGAGGTAAGACCTATTGGTATAGAGATTGGGGCCAGCCCCGCACCAGTCAGACCTGAGATGTCTGAAATATAGGAAAAGGCTGAGGAAGGGCCCTGCTAGTCCTACGACTAAGAGCCTCATAGACGCAGCTGTATCCAACAGGAGTTTAAAAAGTGCAAAGCCCATGACTGATTTTGAGCTGCTAAGGTCCAGCTTATGTAACATAAGCCACCTAAAGCGGCATAAGGGTCCATTTGGAGACATAAAGGCAGATTTTCTTTTATACCCAATAGAATTCATGTCAATAACACTTGTGGATCCATTGCCAGAAGAAAGACGGGGGCATTTGTGTGCAGGATCTCGCTGGAGTCTCAAAACAGACAAGGAAGAAAAAAGTCTCCCATCTGTTCCTATGACTATGAAGGATCAGACAGAGAAAGAACACATGAATTTCTATGTTCCTTTCCATACCAGGAGCTAAAACTGGCACAAGTTCCAGGTCTTAGGAACGCTAAGCCAGGGGTGGATGGAGGTGTAACCTGGTGGTAGAACATTTGCCTAACATGTTGGGACCCCAGGTTTGTCCCCAGCATTGCAAACAAAACAAAGCAACAAAAAAACATACAAACAGAACTCCAAAGCAAGAGCACTCTTGGAGACTGCAGCTGAGATGTATTTTATGTGGAACAAATCACCTAGGGGAGTGACAGAGACAAAGAGAATGGCAGAACAATGTGGTAGCATAATAACTAGGGTTGGAGGGTCCCTGCGGGCATGTTCCAAGGCAAAGACCTATGAGAGTGGCCCTCACACAAGAACAGGGCCTTAAAATGAACGGAGAGGGTGCATGAAAAGAAATGGTCGTGAGTTTGCACTGTTTTGTATTCAGTGTTGGGGATGGGCTTTGCTTTTATGAGTATCGCTTTGAGCATCACCTTTCCTGGTCCTCATAGCACCTAATATTGACAGGAGCCATGAGTGTCACTGGCACCTCGAACGGGAGTGGTCAAAGGTCCTCTTATAGGAGGTTTTGTCTGTTTCACCAATGTTGTTCTTAGGTGTCATGTGGCTGGGAGCCTTGCCGGAGATCTCACACACACACACACACACACACACACACACACACACACACACACACACACTCCCAAGACTGGATGCAAAGAAGATGGACCCCAACCGAGTATGCTCAGTGCATTCCCATCCCGATGCAAATATTTCTCATAGTTGGTTTGTGTGTATTTGGGGAAGAAAACCGTAACCCTTAATGTTAGTGCTTGCAGTCATTTGTGATGTGCCCAGTGAGATGTGGCTTCTTCCCACAGGTAGACTTGTTTAACAGAATGAGTCATGATGTCTACTCTCACTGAAAAAAAAAAAAAAAAAAAAAAAGGCTGCCTTGATTTCTCCTCCATGGGACTTTTAAAAGTGAGAGCAAGCATGTGGCAGGGCTAGGGTGGCTGGTCTCCAGTCTCCCAGTGTGGTCAGGAGGGTGTCACTAATGACATCATGAGTTCATTCCGCGTATCCTCTCATTCAGCCTTGCTGCGGTTGGCTGTGGTCCCCAAGGGTTCATATGCATCGGCTGCTTGGTCCTTGAGGGTGGCACTATTGGAAGAAGAAATTAGAGATGGTGTTTCGTGTACAGTTGGCTGGCAAGTCATTGGGGATCTGCCCTTGCCTTTGGAGGGGACTGTGATGTCCTCGTTGGCTTTCACAGGAGCAGGACATGGTGAGAGGGCAGGCCTGGCTCCTCCTCACTTTCTGGCTTTTCCTGTCTCACCATGTGATCCCTCCCCATCTACTGTGATGCCATCTGCTGTGAGGCCTTCTCAAGGGACTGAAGGCAGGGGCCACTCAGCCTCAGGTGTTCAGGCCCTGTGAGCCTCTTTTTTCTGTATTATTCAGCATCTGGTTCTCTGTTGTAACAATGGGGACAGTGAGTTGTAACAATGGGGACAGGAGTTGTCTCCTTGTGGCTTCAGGGGTGTGCTTATCTTTCTCAGGTAGCCATTTCCTCTCAGCCTATTGGAACGGAAGGACATTGACGAGCTATGACATTCCATTGAAGTCCTGACACCTTCCAACTCTCTGTCTGTCTGCCTGTCTGTTTCTCTCTCTCTCTCTCTCTCTCTCTCCCTCTCTCTCTCTCTCTTTCTATCTCTCATACACACACACACACACACACACACACACACACACACACACACGCACGCACGCACGCACTCACGCACGCACACGCACGCACGCACGCACAGGGAAGGGAGGGAAACAGTGTGTGCACGTGTGTATCTCTGCATAATGAAGCATGTAAGTGTACATGATTGGTTTGGGGCACTCGGTCCCATCTCTGCTATTTTTCTTCCTGCTTCTCGTGTCCCTTGGAAAGCCAAAACACACATGATCAAGAGGACATTGCTGGTGGCTTTTGTGGAAGAGACCAGAGCAAGCTCTTGCTGAGCCTCTGGCCCACCCCTGGCCTTGTGGTTGGGCTGAGATGTACAGAGCTCACTTCTGCAGTGCTGCCTAGGCACACCATGCATGCTGCGCCTTCCCATGCACCTCCTGTTTCCTCCTGACACACAGGTGTTTGCTGCAGCGCAGTTGGGCCTGCCTGTCTGTTTTGCACGCCTTGCGCCATGCCCAAGTGCCCCTGCCTGGGTACAGGCCTCTGCCACTGTGTCCCTTTCCCTGCCTGTTCCCTGCCTGTCCTCCAGGGTTCAGCTGTGGTTCTCGGTTGCTGGGATATCTATTTGGCGCCTGCTTTGAGTCTACCTGAAGGACATTTTCCCCCCTTCTCACTGTTTTCTTTGACTTACCAAGTTGTTTCTGCCACTGAATCACAAGCTGGTCAATTTCTATATATTTTACCATTCTTAGATGCTTATTAAACAGTTTCATGTTTTGGAAAGGTCTTGAGACCTCATCTTTATCCCTCGTTTTGCCTCAATAGCCGCTGTCATTCTTGACATCCAGGAGGCTCCCAGATAGGTACTCATAGATGGACCTACGTACAGGCTGTGGGAGGGTGGGTGTCTGTGTGGACTTGCTGGAGTGTGGGCTTGGGCTGACTGAGCTAACACACATGACAACAGGTGAATTTCATGTTCCCTGCACTGCCTCAGGGTGGGGTGGGAGGTCCTAGTCCCAGTTCTGTGCCCAGGCCCTTCTCAGGATCAAGGAGACAGAGGGATGTTTCTGGTGTTTCCTCTTTGGGGAGCTGAGGAGCCACAAGTGTCACAGGGCTCCTCCAGGCCACCATGAAGCAGGCTATTTACTGAGGCTCCTGTGTTTCAGGCTCTGCCTTCCTCCTTCTGGAAGGTTACCTCCTGGTGAACAAGATTGCTTCCTCCTTCTCCTTGGGAAAGAACAAAGGTTTGCTTCTTCGGCATAGACTTCCACAGTCCTAGGCACGAGAACAATGTGCTTTTGTGCCGTTTGAGCCCAGCGGTGGTATTGCTAAGTCCAGTGTGTGTGGAACATGATCGGACCTATGGCTTCCTGCCATATATTCTGGAGGGCTCTGGCTTCATGCTGTGCTGCTGGAGTGGAGGGTGCTGCTAGGCAGGGGCCTCCTGGGAAGGCGGTGTGGGCCTCGTGATCTCGCTGGCCTCTAGCTCATGAAGGAACTCTAGGCAGGTAGCAGGTAGAAGACGGACCAAGTCCAGCCATGGGGTCAGACTCTTGCATTCCAGTGAGTCTGCTTGAGTTGGGTGCATGTGAGAATTACAGGGCCTTTTGGGTCTTTCATGCTTTCCTAATTGGTTTCAGCAAGCGTCACAGATCTCCCCACATGCGCCGTGCTGCAAACTCAGATTGCTGAGGTTAGGCTACCCGTGCCAAGGGATGGATGTCTCCGGTGTCCCACCGAGAATAAATGTAGGTGGTAAAGGAACAGAGGCTGCAGCTGCCAGCTTGGATAGTTACTAGCAGCAGGTAGGGGGCAGAACAGTGGGACACGGAGCAGCTTGGATGAGGGTTGGAAGCGTCGCACTCGGTGAGAGAACTGAATCCCCGGAATGTTCCACAGTGTTCTTTCTATTCCATTTCTGTGACATTCTTGAGAAGACAGAATGTGACTGACGGAGAACAGACTCATGGTTGCCAGGGGTGGAAGAGGGGCGGGCGGTGTGCAACCCGGAGTGAACAGATGGGGGAAGTGTTTGGGGGTGATGGGTGCTTATGTACCCATCATTCCCCAGCCAGGTGGTGGCCATGTGACTCCACAAGTGTCGAAACTCATGGAGCTGTACATCATGGCCATTTGGAAATGAAATTCGTACGAGGAGGGTGAGCATTGCCCTTTACCCCAGTCACCTCCTTGGAAGGGCTTACTTCCATCGTTTGACACTTGGGATTGTGGGATGCCTTCCCTTCTCTGTTGTGTTAAAATAGAGCTGCAGAGACACACCTCTGCTCCAGACTTGCCCTGAAGACGTATGTATGGAGGATTCATATTGGCGTAGGATTTGAGAGTCTACTGGGATTTCTTTCTTCTTGCATTTGATGAGTGTTTATATGAATGCACTTTCACATATAAATGCAACCCAGAACCATTACTCTTCAGCTCTTATTGTTGTGAAATATTTTCTTCTCTGAAGCCACTCTGGTGACCAGCAAACCCTGTGACTGGGTCCCAAGCTCATCCCTGCAACCTCAGTGCATGCCGGCTGCACGTCTGAAACTAGCGAGCATCCTTGGTGTTGCTTTCCCTCCACCCCATTAGTTCTCTTTCAGGAACCCTGTCCTGTGTATTCTGACTTCTAATGGCCCTCAGACTGGTCCCAGGCTGCCACCTCATCCCTCCTCACTTAGTCACTGGTAGCCTGAGTCGGCACAGAGAGACTCCTGACACTCTTTTGAAGTCATTTTAATTACATGAGTGATAGGGGTGGGAAGCACACAGGTCCTAAAGAGATAGTTCCTTCTACAGAGAAGCTAGAGTGTGTCTTCAGACTAGCTTTATCCTGTCATGCAGCAGAATGTCCAGTGTGATTCCCTCTGCCCCTATCTGAGCATAGTGTGGGTCTCTGAGGAGACCCAGGTCCGTGGTGCTGAAGGTCTGCTGGCCCAGCTCCCCTGAGCTGCTGAGGAGGTGCCGTCCTGGCCGAAGGATTTCTGTTCAGCTTGCTGTGATGAGCCTGTTTCCTTCCAGAGTTGAGTGGACACTGTGGAGAGTGCCTGGGAAGGCCCTCCCCAGATCTGGGGTTCTATTGGGACGTGGTGTCAGGGTTAGAATACACCAAAAGGGAGTATGCCAGGGGCCAGGGGGTTGTGAGCAGACAGCGGGGAGGCTAGGCACTGGTCTCTGAAAGACCAGAGAAAGTAACAGCAGAGAATGTGTAGGTAGCAGGGGAAGGCTGTCCCTGCAGTGAGCCTGTTGAGTGTGAGGAAGCTTGAAGTTGGCTCTTTTCTCACTCTGAAGCCAGCCGGACCCAGAACTGGCCATAGTTTACATAAAAGTATATTCGCATGAGTGAGATGAGTGAGATCTATGAGGTTTTGAGGTTTTTCCTTTGTTTTTATTTTTTGTTTTGTTTATTTGGTTGGTTTGGTTTGGTTTGGTTTTTCAAGACAGGGTTTCTCTGTTGTTTTGGAGCTTGTCTTGGAACTTGCTCTGTAGACCATGCTGGCCATGAACTCACAGAGATCCACCTGTCTCTTCTTTGCAAGTGCATGGATTAAAGGCACGCATCACCACTGCCTAGTGAGGTTAACATTATTTTTGCAAAGTAAAATTATACAGGTCATCCTGTTTCCGAAATCCAAAATCCAAGATGCTCCAAAATCTGGAAGTTTTTGAGCACCAACATAATGTGACAAGAAGAAAAACGCCACACCAGCCGGGGCATGGTGGCTCATGTCTATAACAGTAGCACTTGGGAGGCAGAGGCAAGAAGATGAGAAATTCAAGTTTATCCTAAACTCCATAGTGAGTTTGAGGCCAGCTGCCTGAAACTGTCTCAGAAAGACGAGAACAACCCAACCAACAAAAAGCAGCGGCCTCCCAAACTGAAAGACAAGAAACTGAAACACCACACCTAACCTCATGAAGTGGGTTGCAGACCAGGTATTTCATAAAATACCTCAAGCTCTGTATATAAGGTTTATATAAAACATGATTTTCACATTTAGTTTTGACCCCACCCACAGGGCCCCTCATGCATATGAAAACGTTGTAGAGTCTGAAAAATATCTGTAATCCAAACCTCTTCTGATCCCAAGCATCCCAGAGATTGGGTGATCAGTCTCCTGGAAACATGGCTCTTTAAGGATTTTTTTTTTAATAGTCTTGCTGTGGATCCCAGGCTAGCCTCAAACTCTTAATCCTCCTGTTTCAATCTTCTCAGTGCTGGGACTAGAAATGTTAGTGTTTCCCCCCAGTTTTATAAAATAACTCAGAGACACTTCCACGTCATAAGTAGATCTGCCTCTTTTCTTCTCCTGGACTTATGTTGATTGTTTTTAACTATATGTAGGTGTTTGTGTGGGTGTGTACACGTGAGTGCAGGTACCCTTGGAGACCAGAGGCATTGGATTCCTGGAGCTGGGGTTATAGACGGTTGTGAATGCATGACACAGGTACTAGGAACAGACTTGGGTCCTCTGGAAGAACAGCAAGTGCTCTTGACTGCTGAGCCATCTTTGCAACCCCCTACCTCATTGTTTTAACTGTTTTCCCATAGTTAACCTTGCCCACACCAAGGACTATCTATTTCTTTTATGTTACTTTTTAATTTAGCATACAAAGTAATGGGTTTCATTGTAGTATTCCAAGGGATATTTATGATAGGTATGTCTAATAATTATTTTAGTAGAAATGTGATTGTAGTGATATCTTCTCTTGTTTCTATTTAAGTGCTTCTATTAAAGTGCTTAGAAGCACTTTAACTCCTTCAGAAGGAGTTAAAGAAAAAGCACAGATAAGATTTGAATATAGCTGGGTCTTAGTGGTGCATGCCCTCAATCCCAGTGGTGTGTGTGTGTGTGTGTGTGTGTGTGTGAGTGTGTGTGTGTGTATACATGAACACCACATGTACACACCTTTATTGACCATATTGTAGGTAATTCTTCCTAATATAACTTATATTCTTAAAGTATATGTAAAGCTTTCCCTGAATAGAATTGGTTTGAGAGACAAGGCACGAGGACCTGAGTTCCGATCATGCGTACCTGTGTCCACTCATGTGAAAGTTGGGTGTGATGGTGTGCACTGTAATCCCAGCGCCAGGGAACCAGACTGGCAGCTCCCTGGGGCACGAACTAGTGCCAACTGGTCTAGCCAAATCAATGAGCTCTAGCTTCAGTGAAAGAGCTTCTCTCAAAAAAAGATGGCAGCCGATTGCATTAGACATCAGGCAAGAACCTCTGGCCTTCACATGCATGCACATAGAGCCACACTTCTACATACACAAGCCCACACAGATACATACATATGTATAGCACCCATGTATGCAGAAAGAGATGGAAAGCTCATGACTCACAACCTTCAAATTCTGTTCAATTTGAGAAAATAAAATGTGTGTGTGTGTGTGGGGAGACATAGGAATGTCCTTGTTACAACTCTACTGCATTGCATGTGCTTATTATTCCAATAGTTTAAAAATAATTGACATGTAATTTGCATATTTCAAATCAAGGTTGTGAATAATACCGGTATCTAATTCCAGAACATTTGCATTTTCCACCAAAGAGGTCATGTATCCATAAGCAGTGTTCTGTGAGCACTTCTAAACTTCACCTGTGATGCTGTAAGGCCATGAGCATCCATCTCAGCATAGAAAGTTTAAAGTCCTAATTCAGTCGTTTTAGTACAATGAAACCTTAGGTCTACTCATAGTTTCTATTTCTTCCTGAGTGGTTTTTGGTAGTTTGTGTCTTTTTTTATTTTTACCTACTTTTTTGGCACATGGGCATTCATGTTATCCTGCTAATTTCTGTAGTGTTTGTAACCATGATGTTGATGTTTTTAACATTTTGAATTTTCTATGCTTTCTTTCTTAGCAAATTTAGACCAGGATCTCTTTTTCGAAGAACTCCCTTTTAGATTGTTTTGTTAATTTTCTCTATTCCTATTCTTTGATTTTATTAATTTCTTTTCTGCTCTTCAGTATTTTCCTTCTGCTTTGCCTTTGGTGTAATTTGTTCTGTTTCTGTCCTTTTCCTATCTCTGTTTTTAAGGTAGGAATCTACTGATTCCGGTTTTTGTTTGTTTGTTTGTTTTTGCTTTTTCAGCATTTACAGCCATAAGCCTCCCGTAAGCACTATGTTAGCTACATCTCGTAGGTGTTGGTATGTTGTAGCTTTGTTTTGATTAACCTCAAAGCGTTTTCTAATTTCTCTTTGGACCTCCTTCTCTGACCTGTTGATTATTTGGTAATGTGCTGTTTGTTTAGTTTCCACATAATGTCTTATTTTCCCTAGTTCCCTTCTGCTCCTTTCTAATGCAGTTCTATTGTGGCTGTAGAATAGTCTTTGCGCTACTTAAATATTATTAAAGTATTGGCTCTTTTATGGCCCAACAGATGGCCTACCCTGGAAAACGCTATGTGTACCCTTGAACAGGACCTACATTCTGCTGTTAATTGGGTTCTTGGGTCCTCAATGCCAGATCTCAGTTCATCATGCTCAAATGTTCTGTTTCTTGTTCATCTTATATTTTGTTTTGTTTTCTACTAATCACTGACATAGTAACATTTTCAGCTGTTACTGATGGGTCATCTGCTTTTCTCTTCAATTCTGTCACTTTTATCCCATGTACTTTGAGTGTCTGTCATTAGTATGTTCTCCGTAGTTGGTGGATTTTTAGAGGTCCTTTGATCACAATAGTTTCTCTCTTATCTCTTGTAATTTTTGTCCTGAACAGCATTTCATTTTATAGTAGCATGGATCCTATAGCTGTGATTTGGCTGGCAGTTTCATGATTTTATTTTTCCTTTAATTTCAGTTTAGTGTCTTCGAATGTAACACATATCTCTTCATAGATATTTGTATAGTAGATCATTTTGTGTTATATTTTCTGTCAACCTCTATCTAATTGGAGTCTTTATCACCATTGTAATTATGAAGATAGCATTCATATATGCCACTTACTTTTGGTTTTGTATATCTTATCTCTGTGTTGTCTCCTACTGCATTGCTGTCTCCCGTTATATTTAATAGGTGTTTTCTAGTGTAACATTTTAATTCCTTTGTCATTTCTTCTACGTATTTAAAGCATTTTCTTACCAGCTTCCCTGGGGGTTCCAATTTACACCTTAATTTATAACAGTCTAGTTTGGATTAATACCAGTATAATTTCAAAAGCATGAAATCTTCGCTCTTATGTAGCCTCATTCCTGCTGTCATTTCTGTGCTATTATTATACAAACTGCATCTTTATATACCATGTGCTCATTAGTACAAGTTCGAAGCTACAGATTCCCATGCAGTTACAGTTACAGATTTTACATTAGGAGAAAGAAAGAATTACAAATGAAAATACAACTGTATTTTCCCTTTCATGTGGGTTTGAATAACTGTCAATGCCCTTTGTTTCCTGCGACCTGGTGTTCTAGTAATAATTTCTCTACAGTTTGTGTTTATCTGGGGGGTATCTTAATTTTTTTTCTTCCTTTTTAAATTAGTGTAAAAAAAACCCAAACAAAGCAAGCAATTGGAGGCAAAAAAAATCCACCGAGTTCCTTCTGTGTTGGCCTGGGGCTGCCCTGGCATGAGGTTAATGCATCCAGTGAGACTCCACTGGAAAACACTTAGTTTTTCTTTTGGAAGCCATATCCATTGCAGAGAGCTTCTTGGTTAGGAGTGGGTCTTCTCAAAGCTAGGGCCCTGGCTTGCTGCCACAGCCTGTGACATGTGTGTCAGCAGAGGACAGCTTTTTGGAGTTGGCTTTTTCCTTCTACCATGTAGGTCCTGGGGATGGGATGTGGGTCATCAGGCTTGGGGTCGTATGCTTGTCTTCTCTCAAACATCTTATCTTTTATCCTTTGTATCCATTTGTTTGTATTATCTATTTGTTGAGGTGTCATTTGACTATTTTCCCTTACATATACTTTCTTGCATCTTTGAACATACCTAACACAGTTCATCTGTGGTCTTAATCTAGTAAATCAACATCTGTATTTCACATGTACGAACCATATGTTGTTTCTTTTGGTGTTCTATAATCTTCAGATGAAAAATTTTAAATTATAATGACAACTTGGAAGAGCCTCCTCAGTTTTTTATTGCTTTTTGATATTGGTTATTTACTTTTGTGAGCCAGTTCTATTTGGCTTGTATTTTTGTCATGTACAGCTACTAAAATCTTTTATGTGGCTAGCTTAGTGGTCAATCAGGTAATGAGTAGATGGGGATTTTAAAATATTTGGGACTAGCATTTGATGAGAGCCTCCTTGTGGACATCTTGGGACATTCCGCACTCAGCCAGGCTGTTGACAACTCTGTCTAAATCCTTACTTTCTATTTTTGCAAAGCATCAAGGTCAATCATAGGTAAGAGAATTACGGTCATCTCAGGTCTGAATATGGGCACAGACCTGCAAATGGCATGTCCTTTTAATAAGGCTTTGTAGTTAGCCTGGTGTCCCCTCAACAGTTACCAGCTGTCTTGAGCATCTGTGAAGTTAAATATTTGTCTGTAATTGTCTCCAACAAATACCATACTTGGGAGGTGGGGTGCTTTTCATGTTATTGAGGAACACCATTGTAAGTTATAATGGGTTTCCCCTTTCAAAAGTGAGGAAATTACCACATAGATAACCACCACCACCACCATCACCACCACCATCACCATCATCCCCACCATCATCACCATCATCATCACCACCATCACCACCACTGTCACCATTGTCACCACCACCACCATTGCCATCATCGTCATCCCCACCATCATCCCCACCATCATCACCATCATCATCACCACTGTCACCATCGTCACCACCACCACCATTGCCATCATCGTCATCCCCACCATCATCCCCACCATCATCACCATCATCATCACCACCATCACCACCACTATCACCATCGTCACCACCACCACCATTGCCATCATCGTCATCCCCACCATCACCACCACCATCACCACCACCAACACCACCATCATCACCATCATAGGGAATAGCACTTCTTTTCTGGTTTTTTGAGACAGGGTTTCTCTGTATAACAGTCCAGGCTGTCCTGGAACTAGCTCTGTAACCAGTCTGGCCTCGAACTCACAGAGATCTGCCTGCCTCTGCCTCCAGAGTGCTGGGACTAAAGGCGGACACCACCACCATCCATCTGGAATAGCACTTTAAAGAAGCCAACCTCACTTCCCCGACAGTGACTTCCAGCTGCCAGTGATTGTGACACTGCTGGTTTTCAAGGCTGCTGTGGCGCTGGAGCGTGGAGGGAGTGCCGGGGAGTAATGCTGCAACTGCAAACTCCCTGAAGCTCACGGCTTTACCGAGATCCTGCTGCCCCTCTTCAATCAATGCTCCTTGAGTTTCTATCAGTTTCTAGAACTTTGACAAGTTAATTCTGATTGGGTTGGGCCAGTTTCTCGTGGCTGTCCTGGGGAGTGAATATTAGGGGGTCCTCATTCTCACATGTTCCTAATGTCAGTTGCTTTTACTTTTACCATTAGTGGTGTTTTGGATCCCATGGAATGTTCACTAAGCCAGCACAGTTTGATCACTTATTCATCCTGTCCTGAGGCAAGTTACACAGCCTGCCAGAGTCTGGTCTGGTGCAGCAGGAAGTTTTGGCTGGCTGCCAGTTGAGAGCCCAGCGTCGAGCACCTTGGCGATTCTCAGCTTCTAACAGCCTTTTTCCCCACTTGTGTTTTCTATTTTTCCTTTTGCAGTTTCACTGCGTTTATCCATCTGATTTTTGTCAGACATCACCAGGCATCTCTCCGCAATAATTACCTACCACATCCTAGATTGTAAACATCCTCTCTATTGGAGGCATCGTCATGCTTAGGTCTGATTTATTTCTGCCAAGAATTTTAAATATGTAGTTACTGTATCTGCATCTAAACGCGATAGGGGGATGCAGTTGCTTTTCTCTCCAGCATCCTTCCTTCCCTGTGGTTTAGTGGCTTCTTGGTGTGAAGCCCAAGGAATGACTTCTGATTCTGTCTTCATTCAGGGTGTGAATCTTAAGCCTGCAGTTCAAGGGTCATGGTTGTGCTGTCTGCTGCATCCTTCATTGTTGATGAAAAGTGATTTTGGCCACGGTTTCAGTCATCGTCTTGAACAGTCTATGTAAACTGTAGCTCTTCTACTTGAACTTGCTATTCCTTTGGATGCGTAGCGACCTCCAGATAACGTGATTGCTGGAGACACACCCGCGTGACTGTGCCACATGCCCGCTCACTGTCTCCACCGTGCAGTGGTCATCTCTTTCATAGTCTGGGGCAGGAAGCACGGATCAGAGTCCATGCTCTAGAAGGCCTTGGTCTTGGTCGGAATGCGCTTCTGAAACAGAATAGCAGGGACTATGGCAGCTTAGAAGCAATGGAAACCTCGTTCACACTGTTCTGGGGCCTAGAGGTATATGAACACAGGACTGGCTTCAGTGTCTGGCTCGTTCGTGCATGAATGGGGCCTTCTTTACCATGAACTTACGGGGAAGAGGGGGTGGGGGAGTTCACTGGGGCATCGTCTTTCCTTTCATAGGATCCACGATCATAATCGAGTCCCTGCCCAGCGGCCCCACCACCTGATACCAGTACCCCAGGGATTAGAGCTTCAGCAGTCACACCTGGAAGGCACACTCATTTTGGGTATGACAGGGTCCTGCTAACAGCCCTGTGCCCTTCGGCCCATTGGGCTGGATTGGGTGGCAGGACGGTGAAACATGGCCTGGTGGTGTGGCCAGGCAGACTTGATGAACTTCCCTGTGGGAGAGAGTGGGGTTCCAGCCTGGCTCAGCATCCTAAATCCTTTTCCACCCATTTCCACCTCTCCCTATCTCTTCCCCAAAGGCCCGTATTTGAGGTTGTGATAGGGCCCTGGCTGGATCTGACATGCAATGTGCATGTATGTCCCTCTATGTTGAGCCATCACCATCCCTAGCTCTGTGAGTCATGTTGACCTCTAAACCGTTTGGGTGATCTGGGGACTTCGGTGCCCATCCTGGCTGTCTCTCAAACTCAGAGCTACTCGTCCATGTTAGGGAAGACAGGCGTGTGTTTCTCTAGCGCCAGGCTCTCTCACCCACCATCTTGCTGCTGCCCTCTGCTGGCCATGGTGGTTGATGCGACACCTGTGGTTCTGACTTTCCCCCAGCACAGGCTGCTCCCCATCCTCAAAATCGTCTCACGTGGGTGGCGCTATTTCTGAATCCCAATCAGTGAAGACGGACAGCCAGCACAGGCTTGCCTGGAGGTGGTGTGGGTGGGTCTCCATGTGCTGCGTTTTGTGATCTGCCAAAAATACCAGTGAGCAATAATCCCCTTCCATTAGCTCCATGCCTCCTGTACGCATGACATCATTTCATTGGGTCTGGATCAACACAGTCTGTGTGACAGACCTTGCAGTCCTCTTGTGACAGGCGCGAAACTTACCAGGCCCTGGCTGGTGAGTGACAGCGAGACTGTGGGAAAGACAGTGAGGTGGGATTCTTTTGGCTCTAACCGGACCCAGCTGTGCGGTCCTATGCGCATGGCGGAAAGTTACCACATCTGGCTGATGGTCTGGTGGCACCTTGTGTTAGCTTTGTGCAGACATTCTTCCCAAGGTCTACAGTAGACTGCCCTTGTTGCACTCCAGCAATGTGCAGAGGGAGGCCCTGACTAGGATCAGCATGTTGCACTCCAGCAATGTGCAGAGGGAGGCCCTGACTGGCATCAGTAGGTGCCGGGGAAACTCCGCTCCCAGCTTCAGTCCCAGCGATGAATGATTACCAGGGGTAATTCCAGCCAGTGCTGGGCACACAGTGGGTGACTTCTGAGTCCTGGAGGTGGGTGCAGCGTTTGGGGTCTGGTAAGAGCAGTACTGACCGTCCTCTATGTATTAGTCCAAGCCATCAAAACCTTAATCCTCCTGCCCGCCTGGCACTAGGTAGGGTAGCAGTGAGGCTTCTCTTGCCACAGTCCCTCTGGATTCGGGACTTAGCCCACTCAGGACCACTGGTGATTCCTGAGGTTCATGCTGAGGTTCTCTTCCCCCCAAACCCCCACCCCCCCACCTCGGAGCCTCAGGCCCCCACCTGAGGCATTAATGGCTCACTTTCTGGAACACCCTTCCAGAGCTTTCTATCAGAGTCTGCTGCCACTAACTGCCTGCCTGTGTCTGTCTCATTCCGAAGTTGTTGAACGGATGCTTTCCTTTCTTGGTGGAAAATGTGAGGCTGTCAGAAGACACTGGACCATGTAGAGAGTGGGCCACACCAGAGAATTTGCCCGTTTTCCTGGTTACTGGGCTCTTTACATGGGGCTTAAGAGCACTGTGCCTCTACCATGTGGAAAACTTTATGACAGATTATACACACACAGCCTCTTTGACTGACACCCACCTTATAATTCACCACCATCCATCACAGATGCAGTTATACTAGAAGTATACCAACCCCATTTGTCCTATCCATCCAAAAGTTGAACCACACAGCCTCAGGGGATGCAAACACACTCAACACATCCCTCTATGCTTGAGAATTAGTTGGGATTTTTTTTCCCTCTTGCATATAAGCCTTGCAAAGGCTTGTTCAACATTTAAAAACTAGAGGTTTTGTGGCACACATAATTGAAGCCTCATATAGCTGACTTCAGGAATAGCTGCATCCAGGGCTCTAGGGTCCCTAGGTGTGTTTCTTTCTCTGCACACATCCTGCCAGGCTCCAGAGAAAAACATCTCTACCAATGCCAGAAGGCTCCGAACCTCACTGTCCTTGGTCTGAAGCCTGTCACATGCTTATGTAGGAGATGTAACAGCGTTGATTGGATTGACCAGCCAGATCCTGAGCCATACCATTGGCTTCTGTTTTAGACTACACCGTGTGTTAAGAATGTGGCCTTGGCAGATTCCTATGGGATCCTGTGTATTAAGAATGTGGCCTTGGCAGATTCCTATGGGATCCGTGTATTAAGAATGTGGTCTTGGCAGATTCCTATGGGATCCCATGTGTTAAGAATGTGGCCTTGCAGATTCCTATGGGATCCCGTGTATTAAGAATGTGGCCTTGGCAGATTCCTATGGGATCCCGTGTATTAAGAATGTGGCCTTGGCAGATTCCTATGGGATCCCGTGTATTAAGAATGTGGTCTTGGCAGATTCCTATGGGATCCCATGTGTTAAGAATGTGGCCTTGCAGATTCCAATGGGATCCCGTGTGTTAAGAATGTGGCCTTGGCAGATTCCTATGGGATCCCGTGTGTTAAGAATGTGGCCTTGCAGATTCCTATGGGATCCCGTGTGTTAAGAATGTGGCCTTGCAGATTCCAATGGGATTCCGTGTGTTAAGAATGTGGCCTTGGCAGATTCCTATGGGATCCCCTGTGTTAAGAATGTGGCCTTGCAGATTCCTATGGGATCCCATGTGTTAAGAATGTGGCCTTGCAGATTCCAATGGGATCCCGTGTGTTAAGAATGTGGCCTTGGCAGATTCCTATGGGATCCCGTGTGTTAAGAATGTGGCCTTGCAGATTCCAATGGGATCCCGTGTGTTAAGAATGTGGCCTTGGCAGATTCCTATGGGATCCCTGGGAGCACCAACCTAGTTTCCAGTTCTTCTCAAAGCACGGTCCTCTCTGCCCAATGGTGCCTAGGAGTGGAACTCCTTTTGAGTGAGGAAACCTAAATGTCCATTAATCTGTTACCTGCGGGGCCTCTTTTCTAGGTGCTGCACATGGTGCTGAGTACTGGCTGAAATCCCACTTCAGCTGGCCTAGCCTTATCTCCAGTAGCTCACAGCGAACGCCTCGTGTGGGCGAACCGTGGGAACCGTGGGAACCGTAGCCTTGAACTGGAACCTGAGCACTCCTTAACCTTGTCCCACTGTGCTTTAGATCTGTCACCTATACTGTTCCCTTCCTGGTTTGGAAGGCATCCTGCCCTCCCCTGAAGCCCCTTCTGTGAGGCCCCGGAATCCCCTCTGGTAGATGTGTCATCCATCTGTGCCAGGTTCTAGCACCATGGACTCTAGCCCATGGGGCCACCTGAGGGTAGAAACTGAAGCCTACCCATGGCTGCCCATTCTCAGAGTTGTTTGCTTGGTTTCAGGCAGGTGCCAATTGTATCCCACCTAACCTGCCCACCAGAAAGCCGTTGGGACCCCCAAGAGAGCATTCACTGTCATCTGGAAGGCAGGTTTTCTAAAGTGCAAGGTCCCAGCCTGGTTTGCCTGCCTCTCAGAGCCTGAAACTGTGAAAAGGAACTCAGTAAGTGCCCTGAGCCTTAGCGCCCCTGGGGGCCAGAGTCCTTGGGGCGGGAGGTACCTGTTCATAAGTTCCCGGCAGGGTTCCGCCTGGGGCTCCCGAAGCCTGGCACTCCTCTCTTCACTTGGAGTCCAGAACCCCAGGTGTTTGTCTAGTGGGCCATTTCCACAGCAGCGCCCTAGCCCCTGGCCAGGAGTTTGGTGAAATGGAGATGTGGGAGAAGAGATTTTAGGGTGCCTCTTGTACTGACCTCATGCCAGAAGGCTAGAAGTCCTGCCATGCTCCAGGAGTCATTGCCTGCCCCACTCTTGTGTACTAATGCTTTCTCTCAGTCCTACTTGCCACCGATGACCTGGCTCTGCAGCGTGTGTGTGTGTGTGTGTGTGTGTGTGTGTGTGTGTGTGTGTTCGTGCGTGTTCGTGCACTGTGCTTGGTGGAGTTCAAACCCAGGTCTGAGTTTATGTCGGGCAAACCTTCAACCCCTGAGCCATGCCCTTGCCTTAATCTACCTGGTGATGAAGGACTCTGTCACCTGGCTCGGGTGAGATGGTCCTGATGTTCAACCCAGTGTTCATTAAGAGAGAAAACACATTCTTTACAAGAGTTTCAGCACATGCTAAACTGTGACTGGCACACTTGGTTTACTGGAAGGGGAAGGCCTGAGAAATGCCCAGTGTCCTTATTTTTTCATGGGCTCCAGCCTGCCCTCCGTGGTCCCTTTCTTGTGTATCAGTGAGTAGTCCTCCCGAGCATCATGCCCACAGCAGTGCTGTAGATGCCCCTTGCCAATGGAGTATATTCTGATATTAAACTCTGAGTTTATTAAGCACCCAATTAAGCACCATGACATTTGCAGAAACCATCAAGCTTATTGGTAACCATCTTCAAAGACTTTTGGTCTAATTGAGGAGCCAGCTGGACCCAGGAGACACTGAGTGCTGAGTGGTGTGTGGTATCTACAGACTGTGCCCATCCCCGTCGAAAGTTAGGAAAATGGGGGAGGGGTTGCTGCTTTTTTAAGCCTTTGAAGTACAGAGACTGGAATATTAGGTGTTTGCACATAATGAGCCAAATGTGTCTCCATATTGCTCCGTGTCCCTGCTCTCCAAATGTGATGCTTTGGAATTATAGAAGAGGGAGATATTTATATCAAACCAAACCAGCCCCCGCATCTGAATCACATAGGGGCATTTTGTCAGAGAATCTTACCAAATGGCTCAAACAAAATGAACTATTTGGGAATAATTTTTGTCTTAGCTGTTTGGAGGAAGTTAACACGATAAAGACTCCTAAAAGTGAGTGTTATGTGTTACAGCTGTGATGGGCACAGAGGGTGTGGGGGGCAGGCTAATCAAAACTAGGGGTTATAAAGGAGTCTTATGGAACCCTACTAGTTTGTAAGCCTATTAAAATATTTTAACAAAGTGTGAACCAGTGTACCCCATATTAGTAAATGATGCTTTTCTCAAGACATGGACCATTAAATGAAAATCTCAGTGCCAAGCAACTCCCCTTCAAGTTACTGGTCAGAGAGGTTCCAGAGACACCCAAAACAACACAGGCTAGTGCGTTGCTCTTGGTTGCCCACTGTAACTAGATAGTAAGATATTATTATTGAATATATCACTTAATTTGGTTATAAGAAATAGAGAAATCAGTCTCAAACTGACCAAGACAATCTGCATGCTGACCAGCTTTCATTGTGGCAGAAAGAGCTGTGTAGGCTGCTGAGGTCAGACAGACATCAGTGGTCTTATCCAACACCAGCCCTGCATGCTACAATCTAGACCTAAATATGCCCACTGGTATAATAGTAGCAAGACTGTTTATGGTGGTAACCAACTGTTGTCTTGACTGGATCCAAGGATTCCTGCACAGGAGTGATTTCTTGCCTGGTAATGTAAACATAGTCAAAATCCTTGACTAGAGAAGTCGTAGGTCTTTAACTGTTGATGTTGTTTTTCTAAATGGTCACTTTTTCAAACTACCTCTAAATATTTATGTTCATATCCATATACCTGTGCTGCTTCCAGTGTTGTTCAGAGAAGCATATTATTACAGGGGGTAGTAGTTAATGCTGAGACCCATTACTGTTCAAAGTGCTGAGAATAACTGAGTGCTTAGCCATAGATGGACCATCTGTCTCCCACTTCACACCCCTTGCAAAGCTAAAGAGCATCCCACAAGAGGAAGCAGAAAGAATGTAAAAGAGTACCACGTAGAACTGACCTCAACACGTGATGAAGATTGCACATAGGAACACACAAAAGCAGTGGCTACCAGCACAAGACCAAGTTAGCTAAAATGTCCAGCACAGAGGAGGGAGAGGCTCCCTGGGTCCCACCAGTAGCTGGGAAGTTATTGGCAGTCGATGGCTTGTGTGAGAACTGGTAGGTTCTCCACGGCCAGTGGATGAACCCACACCCACGTGCATATGAGCAGCAGTAATTAGACTCAGTGGGTTAAAAGCATTTCGGGGAGACATGAAGTTGGGAGGGATATGAGATATGGGGGTCTTAGGAGAAATTTGGAAGTGAGCAAAGGGTAAATATGATCAAGATATATTATTCCAGGCATGAAATTCCCAAAGAATACAGTTTGGTTGGTTGGTTGATTAATTGATTGATTGATTGATTGATTGATTGATTGATTTTGATGAGTGAACGTTTGCTCTCCACTGAACGCTTGGTCTCCTTGAGCTTTCTAAACCTAGATGATGAGGCTTACTGAATCATCCAGTGTTTACCAAGCCTCTACTGAGTGGAGAACTTAGGGTATCAAAGATAAAAGAACCAGCTGCCCCCAACCTCAAAGTTCAGGAGAGAAATGTGTGCAAACCAAACTGTGAGAAGGTAGAGAGGCTTGCCTGCTGCCTAGAGAGGAAAGCTTTCTTATAACCAAGGTGCTGGTAAAGGCTGCTGGTGTGTGGGCATGGCAGAGGGCTCACATTTCCCCTGGAGACTGCAGAACTGTAGGTGTGGCAGTTGGGGGCATGAGGCAAGGCTGGTAGGAAGGGCTTTGTGGTATCATCATGACTCGATTTTTCTGGGCAACAAACGTTTGAAAGCTAGATTTGTTGTTTTTTTAAAGACAAGGTTTCTCTATCTGTACAGCTGGCAGTTAGTAGCTGTCTGCGGTATTGTGTTGTGAGCAGTCCAGACGACGATGCTGTGATAGATTGTTGATGTCTGCCGTGGACAGGCAATGCGAGAGTGGTGCCAGATGTTGCTCCTTTGCCTCATCTTCGTTTATGGTAAAAATGGGGCCTTTTCTAAAGCAGAAACTGTAGTTAGTGGTGACTAAAATGAAACACCCAATACATTAGTTTATATGTATAACCATCTACTGTAGTCTAACACATGTGTCCTGCATTCTGAACACAAAGCTGGCCCTTACTAGGTTACAGCTCTTGGAGGAAAACCCTGTTGGTAAGGAATGAACCCACCTTAAATGCCAACAGCTTGTAACAGGATGGGAAGATGTGAAAACAATTAAGCTGTGTGGCACTAAGCTATTTTTGGATTAAAGTTAAAATAGAAGCTAATTTAATACTTTTTAGTTGCTAATCCACCAAGGTGGTTTTACTTATAAAGACAATCAAACACTACCTACATTGTTGCTGAATTTAAAAATACAGGCAAATGGAGATGTACAATTTAGAGTTTGATAATTTCATCATTTCTAAAAACCTTCACATTCAGCTCCAAACTCAAATGCCCTTTCAGGATGATCCCTGGAGCAATGTGGGTTTGCTCCCACATGTAACAAGCCAGTTTGCAGGTGCGTGTCTTACCGGGGGATCCAGCTGGTTGGAGGAAAATTTGGGAGTTGACTAAGCGCAACCCAACAGATAGACAGATCACATTTATTGGCAACAGTGCTCAATATGTCTGAGAGGAAATTGTTGATATCAGTGGCTGCCCTGTAACCCACAGCTCACCAGCCTGCTCTCTCTCTCTCTCTCTCTCTCTCTCTCTCTCTCTCTCTCTCTCTCTCTCTCTCTCTCTCTCCGCCCTCCCTCCCTCCCTCCCGCCTTCCCTCCCTCCCTCCCGCCCTCCCGCCCTCCCTCCCTCCCTCCCTCCCTCCCTCCCTCCCTCTCTCTCTCTCTCTCTCTCTCTCTCTCTCTCTCTCTCTCTCTCTCTCTCTCTCTCTCTCTGTCTTTCTCACACACACACACACCCCGCCAGGGCAAGTGTAGACTCCACTGGCCAGCTGGCTCACGTCACCCTTCATTTCTGTTCTTGACGCTGAAGCCTGTTTCTTCGGTCTCTTGCTACACATTGTTCCCAGTGACTCCTGATGCTCCTGGTTGTGTTCTGCCTCCCTCTGGGTAGATCTGCATCCAGCTTCCTGCGGGATGATGGAACATCTGCTAACAGTTCGGCTGGCCCGGGGTTTTTCTGTTCTCTCCTGCTCTGTCTGTCAGCTGGGACGTTCCTTTTTTTCCTGTCAGAGATAGGACCTGCCTCCTCACACCCTGCAGAGTGACTGACAGGCCTGACAGCTGTCGCCTGGGAACACAATGTCTAGGAGGATGAAGCTGGAGCTTTTAGTCTGCTGGACTTCACCGGGAGCTGCCACAGCATCGGGAAGAAGAGTGGGGAGCTGGGAGTTAGGCGGCCAGGCATCTACTTGTGCCTTTGCCAGTAACGCACCACAAACCTGAGCAAAGTCTGTCTCTGTAGCTGTGCCTTCATCTGCTGGGTGGGGGGCTGGATCTCACTCCATCCGTGGCCCCAGCCTCATGCCGCTTTACCGCAGCAGTGTGGGGAAGGACATTGCTATGTCTTTGTTGCATAAGTGTGTAATCTACAGGGTGATTAGCTGGAATTGACCTGAGTCACATGGGCCCAAGGAGAGGAAAATGGAGGGTAGCCAGGTCCAAGATAGTCAGGTTACTAGGGGTGAGGTTGTTATGAATGCTTTGCCTTCCCCTCACATGATCTGAGGGACAGGGTTGGGGTGGCAGTGGTCCCTCGTCTGTTTCTGATTCTAGCTGGAAGAGGCACTGTGGCAGTCATGGAGGACGAGCCTTTCTTTGTAGCAAATACCCGAGTCCTTGTTACCTGTGCTTGGGACGGTGCTAACAGTTGATGACAATAGGAGGTTGGGCCTCAGACACTGGTTGAGCCAACCTTTGCCCAGGTATCTTCCAGGGAGCCCTCAAACCCACTCTTTTCTGCAGCAAGGATTTCTCAAGGGCCTGAGAAGAGGTCAAAGAGAAGTCCTCAGATGATTTCCTTTGCATTCTGGGAAAGGGTGCACTGGGGTGTGCTGGTGCTAACTGACCCCCGTGTGGCCTGAGCTGGAACAACTCCTGCTGCTGTCTCCATTTTCCCAGAGGGGAGCCACTCTGGAGCCTTCTCCTCCTCCTCGCCCTCCTCCTCCTCCTCTTCATTTTTTAATCTTATTTTTTGAGTGTGCTTTGCCTGGATGCCTATATGCATGTATGCCTGTATGTATGTGCACTGTGTGGATCCTTGGTATTCATGGATGTCAGAAGAGGACACTGGGTCCCCTGGAACTGGAGTTACAGTAGGTTGTGAACCACCATGTGGGTTTTTGGAACAGAGCCCAGGCCCTCTGCTAGAGCAGCAAGTACTCTTTAGCTTGGAGCTGTTTCTCCAGCTCTACCCTTGGTTTCTCACCCAAGTTACACTCTGCTGGGCAGGACAGTGGAGACCTGTGCAAGGGGCAGAGCCTTATGGGAACTCTTTCCACCCGAGGGACTTGCTCGGCTCAGTAATCTGTGTGGTCCATGGCAGATTTGGGGTCCTTTGTGACAGCATTTTTGATGTATGAAACAAGAAAAGGATATGTAACATGGCAGGATCTACTTGTAACAGTTAATCCGAGCAACACCCATCTAAGGGAAGGTTCAGAAGTTAATGCATGTGTTAATAACATTGTGTACATCTCTGGTTTAGTTGTTTTTTTTTTTAACTTGACTTTGCAGCTATTAAAAAATAAAAAAATTAAAAGAACCATGGGGCCCACAAACCTATATTCTCTTCCATTCAGACTTTCACACAAGGAAAAGCACGTCACAAGACCTAGGAATCCATGCACAAGTGAGGGTCCCCCTCAGGGGGTTACATTTGCTTAGTGGTTCATGATATGAGGCTCCTTCAGCTTGTTTTCCAGATGGCTGGACCCTGAGGCTGCATTCTCGTACTAGGCCACTCTAGTTGAGGCCCTGTCTCTGCCCTCTAGGCAGAGTGTAGCCACTATGTGGGGTGTGAGGGGCTGTGGAGAATGGAGCCTGAAAGAAGTTGTGGCTGGCTTGGAAGGTTCCTGGATACCTTGTGCAAACTGGCTCCTTTGCAGTGTGATGCTCTAAGCTCTTAACTTCCTCCTCAGCTCTGGGGCAGAGACATTATGGAGACAGATGAGGAAACCCATGCAAAAAATACTCTGACAACACAACAGAAATGGTTTGTCATCCGAAGGTGAGACCAACAGCCCCAGTTGAGTGCTAGGCACAGGCTGGAAACTCAAACACAGTAACTCGATGGATCCTCACAGCCTCCCAAGGACTTCTGAGGGAGGGAACAGAGCCCGGAGAGGGAAAGTAACTCAACTCCAAACTCCGGACTGACTCATCTTACATATCTAATTATAAGCAAAAATATACATTCAGTGGGAAAATTGACACAACCTAGTGAAACAGTGAGCATTTCCAGTGTGAGTCCAGGACCCAGGCGTGACTTTGGCCTTCCCCCTTCCTTCCTTGTAGGTATAAGCTATCTTTTCTTCAGAGCTGGGTGCTGAACCCAGAGCCCCCATGCATGCTAGGTTCTACTACTAAGCTACACCTCCACCTGAGAGAATGTTCTTTGTAATAAAAATGTGTTCTTCCTGTACCTCCTTGTGGCACACTGTCATCAGAGGAAGTACGTGGGCAGTGTCACCAACATCGCCTGGGAGGATCTCAGAAATCAAGGGCCCCAGGGCTGAGCCCAATGTGACTAGAAGAGAATCCTTGTTCTACAGACTCTTGGATGATGAAACTCATGTTCAGAAGCAACATTGTTGCCTGCTTACAATTTACTGTGGGCACTTCCCCACATCCATAACACCGATGAGTCCCTGGGTTAGTCCCTTGGTTTGTCTCTTTAGGACAAATGCCCAGAGGAGGAATGACTAACACAGTAAGATGAGGTCAAAAGGCTTTCGCTTCAGTCTGCCTGAGTGCCAGCCCCAGAGGGATGGAAATGGACCAATCCTTCAAGCTCTTCACCAGTGTTTCTTAGCAGGCAGCTGCCATCCTAGGACAGACGCACACTTGGGTGATACATAAACTCTGATTTGAGCATCAGATTTTTAGTTACTGGCTCAGTGACCTTGGATTGGTTGCCCAACCTCAAAGACCCTGTATCTTCCTCTTGTAATACTGAGCCAAAGCTTCGAACCATTGGTGGGTGTGAGCGTTGGATGACAGGGAACAGAAACTGTCCAGGACCGGCTTCATTTGTGATCATCTTTTTGAGTAGATCGATCCCAGGGAGCCTAGGGCATTACTGTGGTTTGAGTGTCCTCACCAAAACTCAAGTTGAAATTTAATCTCCATTGTGAGGCATTAAAAGGTGAGTGGGCTAGGGAGCTGGCCTAGTAGATAAAGCACTTGCCTCAAAAACATGAAGATTAGAGTTCCCATCCCTGGAAACCCAAGTGCCAGGTGGGTGTGGCATCCTACCTGTAATCCCAGCACTGGAGACAAAGGGAATCCTTGAGACAAATTGACAAGCTGGATAGCTGTATCTGCAAGCTCTGGGTTAGAATAAGAGACCCTTTCTCAATATACATGGCCCCCATGTATATACGATCACCACACCATGACCCCCACACCCATGCATGCACACACACACACACACACACACACATGCAGACACACACCAGCACACAGAGACACTTGCAAAATAAAAGACACAGAGAAAGAGATGGGCAGGCAAGGTCTTTAAGAATTGACCTATCAATGGCTTCATGGGTTACCTCCAGTGGGCTAGTGTGAGCCAGGTGTGATGATGGGTGCCTTTAATCCCACCACTCTGAAGGCAGAGGCAGACAAATCTCTGAGAGTTCTAGGCCAGCCTGGTCTACAGAGTGAATTCCAGGACAGCTAGGACTACACAGATAAACCCTATCTCAAAAATAAATAAACAAACAAACAAATGCCAGTTTGGCTCTGTCTTGTGTGTTCCTCTCACAGTGTGATATCCTAAGCTGTTCAAGATTCTTCAGAGTCCCTACCAACACCAGTCCCCCCCCCCATTAACCTTGAACCTCCTAGAAGAGCTCCGAGCTAAATGAACCTTTATTCTTTATAAATTAGCCATTGTATAGTATTATTCAGTTATAGAAAGAGAAAGTGGGCCAAGACAGAGGTCCTATTATGAAAACATTAGATATTTTTACATAAAAGATTTTCTGTTGTAGTTTATAAATTATATTATAAAAAAATACACATGGAGCCGGGCGTTGGTGGCACACGCCTTTAGTCCCAGCACTCGGGAGGCAGAGGCAGGTGGATCTATGTGAATTCAAGACCAGCCTGGTCTACAGAGGGAGTGCCAGGACAGGCTCAAAAACAATACAGAGAGACTCATGGGTATTACTAGTCTCCATCCCAGAGAAACATGGCTTGGATATTGGGACCAAAGCAAAAAAGAGTAATTCCTGGGTACTTTGGCTAAAAATGAGCATCCTGAGCAGCCGTGTAAAATGTGCCACAGAGCATGCTGGGCGGGAGTGGAGATGTGTGGAAGCTTGTGAGGGCCTTGTTAGGGTGGTCCTTGGACATGCAGAGGTACAGTCACAGCGCGCCACACATCCCCTCCTGGGTCATTCTGTGCTGGGCAGTTCTGGATGCTGAGCCGTGGTGGTGATGAGGCAGTTTTGGGGCGCCTGAGAGAGGACAGGTCACACCCAGAGCAGGCAAGTGGCATGGTGGTCTGCTGTAGTTCCGTTTCTGTTGCTGTGAAGAGACACCATGACCATGAACTCTTACTCATTAAAACGTTTAACTGAGGGGGCTCGCTTACAGTTGCAGAGGTTCAGCCCATTGTCATCATGGCGGGAATGTGCCCATCCCCTCAGTGACACACTTCCTCCAACAAGGCCACAACCCCTAGTAGTGCCATTCTATCTGGGGGCCATTTTCTTTCGAGCCAGCACACGGCTCCCGAACTCAATCTGTCCGTCTCCAGAGTGTGGAATCGCCAGTGGAGCTACCCTGTGGTTGGGCCTCCTTTGCCGCTAACTCTTACTGGGCCTGAGGAGCAGCAGGCCTGAGGTCCTGTCGCTTACTCATTTCACCCTGCTGCACCCTCCTGAGTCGCTTCCCAGGACACAGGGGGATGTCTGCCAGCTTATCCTCCCTACAGGAAGGCAGGAGAGGTGGCTGCTGCAGACTGCAGCCTCTCATGGAGAGAAGAGGGGATAGATGATCTCCAGAGCCCTTGGTGTCCACTGTGGTTTGTCACCGTCAACTGTTCCCGGGTTTTCTCTTTAATTGTAAATGTCTGGGCCAGAGCTCTGTATGAAGCAATTTTGGAAAGTAGAAGAAGGACTATTTTTTTTTTTTTTTTTAGAACCACCCTCAGAAGTTACAGTGTTGCCTGGATTTTAATAACACAGAGTCACACCCCACACTCATTAGTTGCCTAGCACCTCCTGTCAACACTGGAGATGTTGCTTAGAAACTGCTGACTGTAGCAGCCTGAGGCAGTCAGTCTCTGCTGAACTTGAGTCCTTGCTAGGCTGGTTGCTGGAGTCTATTATTTTGAAGTGGCAGCTGCAGGTAGACAGAGAGGATGTCACTAAGTTCGTGGCTTTGTCACAGGGAGAGGCACACATTCCAGCCAGAGAGGCTGGCACCAGTGACTTCTTGGGTGGGCGTGACTGTGCACCTGCCAGGGGCTGAGTACATACAGCCGGGCAGGATGGGGGTGGGGGATGCTTTTAGAGACGCACAGAACGGAGTTAACCTGTGCACAGCTACAAGCAGCATTTGGGAGGCCCCGGGAAAAGTAGTTTGAAAATATGTGGGGCCCAAGAAATCATGATAAGCGTGGAGGGGAAGCTGGGGAGGAGCAGCATGCAGGGGTGGAGAGGAGCATGCCCCTGCCCCACACCACCGCCCTAGCTCCGCAGTGGACCTGGTGGGAGCAGGAAGGGCTGTGAGGCTCAGGTGCCAGAATGGGAGCGGTTCAATCCCGAACGTGTTTTAGATTTTCTCCGCATTCGATCTCTTTTCTTCCCAGGCCCTGGCCTTCCTCGCATGGAGAGTTGTTAGGGTCAGAGCCTGGGCCATTAGCCCTGACAGGCTGGGCTGGGACACCCTGTCCTCAATCAGCCAACCAAAGACATACATTAATGAAAAAAAAAAAAAATAGAGAAAGCAGTGTATTCCTTGCGGACATGCTGGGAAGACTACAGAAATCCAGTCATCTGGCTCCTCCCGAAGTCCCCCTTCAGGGTCCTGATGGGAGATTTAGGCTTAAGTAGAGGCCCAGGGGTCCTGGCCAGGGTGTGGCCCTGCCCATCACTGAGCTGTTATTGTCTCAGCTTCATTCTCTCCTGCGAGGTGATCTGAGTTGGCAGAGCTGTGAACTCTCTTCCTGGGAGACAAATTCCTTCTCTGGTTGGCACAGGCTTCATTCAGCCTTCCCCTTCCCGCAGTGTGGGGCTCCTGGAGGAATTCCGGTTCCCTGGGGATAGCCCAGGGGAGGAGCCAAGTGCCTGTTTGGACCGTCTTCATTCCTGGCAGGGGTTACGGTCCTGGCCTCGGTCTCTGCCACTTCCCTGGGGAGCGCAGTGCCACAGTGCCACAGAGTTTGCTGTGTTTTGTTCTCTTCGGTGCAGAAGTAACTCCAGTCCCGGTGAGACAGGTGACATCCACTCCAGACCAACTCCGCAAGGAGTCAGGCCACCCCCACTCCTGGCCCTCGGGAGAAGGAAGTGCTTGTGCTTTCCAGAAGGCTGTGCCTACACACCTGCCCAAGGAGCTCCGCAGCGCGCCCAGCCTGCACCGCGCTTGACAGAAGCCCCACTTCCTCATGGCTCACAGGAGTTGCTGGGGGAGCAGGGACAAGAACTTGTGTTCAGTGTCCCGTGGTGTCCTGAGAGCCCTGAGCCCCTCGCGGGTGGGCAGGGAGGCCCACTCTTCTCCCTGCTGCTAGTTTCCAGAGGGATGAGAGAGCCAGAGGCTCGCTGCGCGCTCAGGAAGATGGCTGCCTTTTACCAATGCGTCAGGCCTGACCCCAGGTGCGCCCCTGAGAGCAAGGTGGTGAGGTGGGGTGAGTCCAGGGAGGCAGCCCGCTTGGTCATTGCCAGGGCCCGGTACTTACCGCCCTTGAGACTGAGGTCAGAGTCTCAGCCCCTAGTGTCTTATGTTCTGGAATATCTGTGTTCCCTCCCACCCACCCCCTTATGTACTTTATCCTGTCTTCTCCAGTTGTGTGACTTTTGGAGCAAAATAATAATTTTCCTTTAACACACATTCAGATACAAGAGGAAGAGGAAGGAAGGAAAGGGAAGGAGGGAGGAGAGAGACACGGAAGGCTGGGTAAACAGAGTGCCCGGTGTTTTAACCTTTCATTCTTGTATCATTGGTGTCCTTGGAGAGGACGGACGGATGCAGAGGTCAAGATGAAAGGACATCACAGTTATTCCTTACAGCTCAGCATTAAAGGGCTGGCTCCCAGCTGACAGACACATCCATGATTGACACCTCACCCGCCCTCCTGTGCACATAGCCATCTCCCCCAGTCCGCTGGCCTCTTCCCTCACAGGTGTTTGGCTCTTGGCTCTCAGCACCTTGTGATTCTGTGCACTGGGTGCATCTGGAAGCATAGCTATGGCTGGTTCAAATTCACTTGCTTAGCATAAGGACATTGTATGTCTCAAACCCGGATTGGAAAATTCCTGGTATGGCCACCTCCTCCGTCGTATCCTGGACACTGACTGCATCTGCCATCCCTCAGCCTGGAAGTTTGAGAAGTTGATCTCTGGAAGTGATCCACTGGCCATCCTGGCAGTGGGTATCACTTGAGGATTTTAGTCGGATAGTCTACCCAGTGAGCCTCATTCCCCCTCCCCCCCATTGTTATGTAGGTATAATGACTCAACAATTCAGGGACTGGTTTCCAATGCTGTCGTATACTGGGAAAAGCTGTGTATGTGTGTGTGTGTGTGTGTGTGTGTGTGTGTGTGTGTGTGAGAGAGAGAGAGAGAGAGAGAGAGAGAGAGAGAGAGAGAGAGAGAGAGAGAGAGAGAGCTGTCATCTTTGCTACTGTTCCGTAAGGCGTTTACTGATCATTGCTTAGCCTTTGTGTCTGATGCTGCCTGTTTGGAATGGGCCAGGGTAGCAATGACTTATCTTGTTTGGGTCATGTTTTCCTACATGATTCCCCTCAGATGTGCATCCCCTGAACTGAAAGAACATGCGTCACACATGCCATATTCTGGAAAACTCAAGCTTTAATTTCAGCATGTGTGTGACTAAGCATTACCTTAATACGCTCAGAAAATTAAAAACCCAGATTCCAGGGCTCTGCCTGTCATACATGTGTTTGGCTGTCATACATGGTATAACTCAAATCTGGAGACTGGGCATTTTCAAGTTAAAGGCATCTTTGCAAGAGTGGGTTCATATTGTATTTCCCCAAGAATTATGCAAATAGAATTTTAAAAATAAGGTTGTGATGTTGGAATCTCATTAATTAGCTATTTTTAAAGCTATTTTTAAAGTAATGATTTGGTCAGAAATCTGAATAAATGTGTGTGTATGTATGTGTGTGTGTGTGTGTTGTGTGTGTGTGTGGTGTGTGTGTGTGTCTGTGTGTGTGGTGTGTATGTGTGTGTGTATGTGTGTAAGCATGTATGTATATGTATATATTTTCTATGCTAATAACCTGAAAATGTCTAAACTGAAAATGTCACCCTGGTCTTGTGGAAGCTGTCATACATTGTCATCCCGTGTGTCTGTGTGGTAGAGGTTGCTGGTAAACATGAACTCCTCTGTATATGAGCATGTGCTAGACTAGTCATGTGGATTCCATGAAGGAACTCAGTTTCCCTGTTTATTCGGTCTCCGGAGACCACCAAATCAACTGTTATGCAGTTTTCAGAAAGCAGTAGCCTGTCTTATGTAAGATCCTATTTGTGTGCTCATAAACGTTGTTCATTTTGTAAGTGGCTGAGTTGTCCTGTGCTTTCTTTGCAAAGAAACACTCCCAAGAGTTGTGGCCTGATGGCTCATGCTGTCTCTCTGCCTGTGCTGTCCCTGCCCTGACCACAGCAGAAAGGATGCCTAGAGAGAAGCAAAGTCCCCGTATTCCTCTGCGCTCTCACAGCAGACCCTCAGAGCCACCAGGCTTCCACTCCGTATGACTGTAGAGAGAGGGAAAACCTCTCAGGCTAGTGAACTGTGACTGGTCACGCAGAGTCACAGATTTTAAAGTCTCAAATCCAGGAATGCTAGGTGGCCTTGGCAGTGGGATTGTGAGTGGGATGTGCGTGCCATCTCATTTTTAATAGGAAATTTAACAGGAATTTCTCTAGTGAATGTTACTAAGAAGTGATTGGTTCGTTCGTTCATTCATTCATTAATTCACTCACTCACTCATTTGACAGTTTCTAGTGCCCCTGGGTTATGGTGGTAACTGCTAGTGCCTAACTTAGTCGGGTTTTTTTGTTTTGTTTTGTTTTGTTTTTGTTTTTTGTTTTTTGTTTCATAATTACTTTCAAGTTTGCGTACTTGGCTTGCATTTCCAGGCCAAGCTTTATTATCATTATCTAAGATGGGAGTTAATTAAAAGATGTTAGGAAGTGTCGCCACTGACAAGCTACCCTCCCAGCTCCTTTACTGAGCTGTCTGCTGAGTGCCAGCTCTCCACCAGCAGCAGAGGGGAGGGTGGGGGTCCCCTCTCCATTGGAGCCCCTTGCTTAGAAGCCCCTGTCGGTGTAGGCCTGTCACTGCCTCCCATTGCTGACATGCAGGTGGAGGAAGGGTCACAAACAGCCAGGTACCGGCTTCACAGGCAGGCGTCCGTCACTGTTGGGGGGGTGTGGACTGCAGTGACATCCAGTTTCAGTGTCCCGTCCAGTCCCTCTGTTCCTGAGGATAATGATGCCATTAAGCATCGAGCTGGCACTGTGTCTCAGCAGAGACTTCTCACAGGAACTTTGTGAGAATCTCACATTCCATTTGCCTCGGCGATGTGAAACTTATTTTTCTAAAAAAGGGAGATGGCAGATCCTCGCATGACTCAGCAGAGAACAATAGTTTAAGTCATAATTTATTCTTGTCTTTTCCTTTCCCCAAGAAAAGGGGAGATTGGTTAAGTGTACCGGCTAGAGACTCGGGTGTGCAGCTGCAAGCAGGCACCAGGTGGGACAGTCACAGGCACACGCGTATCCGGCAGCCCCGCCTTGTGGGTGGAAAGGGGCAGGGGCTCTTGCAGTTTGTTGAAGGAGATTCTGGTTCACCCTGAGGAGCCTGTGAGCCTTGCGAGGTATTCAGAGCTGAAGTCTGAAGGATGAGGAGGGTCAGTGAGAACACTGGGTAGCTGGAGACGGGGAACGCGGTATCATCAGAGAGGCAACATTCTGTAAAGGTGCCGGCCTGAAAGGGCATGGTGTCTGGGTCGGGCGAGCAGGGTGGAGGTGTGCACTTATGCTGTTTGGGCAGGGGCCTCTGGCTGGAATTCAGCCTGACACCTCCTGATAATGTCCGGACCTCCCCACATTTACATTGCTTTCTGTTCCTGACTTCATCTACCCACATTGTATCATCTTTCCTCTAGTAGCTGTTTTTAAAATTATTTGCGTGTGAGTATGTGTGTTTATGTGTGAGTGAATGTGTGTGTGTATGTGTGTGTGGTATTTGCATGTTTGTGCAGTGCCCTTAGGGACCAGAAGAGGTGTCAGATGCCCGGGGACTGGAGTCCCAGGCAATCGTCAGGTGTCTGATAGGGCACCTAACTCACCAGAGCGGGGCACACTCTTAACCGCTGGCCCATCTCTCCGGCCCCATCTAGCATTTGCTTTAGCATGAGTTTGTTGGAGACAAATTGTATCAGGTTCTCTTTCCGGAAAGAAAAGCCTTTCCTTCATCCTTATCCCCCTCTGGAAACAACTTTGTTGACATAATACACGTACCACTTTCTTCGCAATACAGTCAGTGGGTTTAACAGTTGTGCTTATGTGAAAATGATCTGATTGTGGAACGTTTTAAACTCCCCCAAAGAAACCTTACACCATTAGCAGCAACCTGCCCCTTCTTCCCATAGTGCCCCCTTCCCACTCACTGTGGGCGGGCCCTGATGTACTTCCTGTTTCTGTGTGATCCTTTACAACATTTAAAGCAATGCTTTTGGTGTAGACTTGGAACTAACTTGAACAGGACTTAATAGTGTTCTGAGATTTCACTCCGATTCTCGCACCACAAGGGAAGCTGCTGCCTCTCATCTGCCTTAACTTCTCTCTTGCCAGTTTTAGAGCACTTTTATCTTTGCCTTCCAATAGTTAAATTACAATGTGTGTTGTGTTTTTGGAGTGGATTCAGCCTCCTTTGATTTAACTCAACTTCTACGATGTTCATATTTATTTCTTTCATCTAACTTGGGGAGCTTCTGTTGTGTGCTGACTTTCGTTTCATCGTTTTGCTTTCTCTTTAGATTCACTTGCATTGTCCTCGCGTCAAGCTCGTTGATTCCTCTGCTTGCTCTGTTCTGCCTCCGAAGCCTTCTACTCCGTTTTCCACTTCATTCCTTGTACTTCTCATTTCCAGGATTTCTTTTTTGCCTTCCTTCTCAAGTTGTCTGTTGATATTTCAATATTGTTCATATATTGTTTTCCTGATATTCTCCACATCTTCCGTTAAGCTTTTTGAGCCTCGTTAAGACAGTTGTTTAAAATCTTTGTCTTAATGTACCGTCGGGTCTTTTCCAGAGGCATTTTCAGTTGGTTTATTTTTATCCTATGAATGAGCCGTAGTTTTCTGTCCTTTTGCATGCGTTCTGATCTTGTTGTTGTTACGGACAATTGGACAGTACAGTCTAATAATGTAGTAATTATAGAAGTCAAATTCTCTTTCCTCAAGGTTTGTTTTTGTGGTTGTTGTTTGTTTATGTTTTGTTTTGCTACTATTACTTATCTGATTGATTTGCTGGAGGCTGTCTGCACTGATGATCAAATATGGTCACACCTTTCCCTGGGTGTCACAGTGACTAATTTCACTGATGTGTGGATAGTTTTGAAGGACCTCGTCTGTAAGGTCTGTCTCTCACGAGGACACGGAGAAGAGTGAAGAAGTGTAGAAAGGTGGGGCACATTCAGTCCTTGGGGATTCATCTGGTTGCTGGAAAGTCTTTCGAAAACGAGGGAAGGTACCACTATGGACTCTATCTCTTTGTCTGACTCATTGTGACCCAAAGCAGTAGCCAAAGCAAAGATCGTCAGGATGAAGGGCAGAGTCCTCTTTGCCCTTTCTGGATCTTGCCAGCTATGTGCAAGATGCTCCTGAAGCACTTGCATCGCTTGCCATCAGGCTGGGGACCTGGCACTTGAGTAGGCGCTGCTATCCTAAGGGCAGAACTCGATTGAAATGAACTGATTGTGTCCACAGCTCCTGGGAGTTGTAAGCCTTTATTAGAATCCAGATCCGAAATAGTTACATCGGACAAATTCTGCCTATTGTCATTGTTCTCTTCTGTCTCTGCCACCGTCCCAGCATCCTCTATGGCCCCATGACTTTCCTTCCCTTTTACTTGGCGCCTAGTGCTGGAGTTGCGACCATGTGGTGATTTTATGTTTGATGTTAGGAGGAGCTGACAAACTTGCCTGAAGGAGCATGACAATTTCCTTTTCATCAGTAATGAATTAATGTTCTAGTTTTTTTCCCACATACTGTCACACATGCATTGTCCATGTCTTTGATTACAGCCACTCTAATGAGGAGGTATCGGCTCACTGTGGTTTGACTCATGTTTTGACGAGTGACTTAGTGTCATTAAGAATATTTCCATGTGCCTCCTCTGTACAGGTTCCTGTACAAACCTTTTGTCTTTGAAGGGAATGGTTCGAATAGACTTGTGTGAGGATTATTTACATATCTTGTATATAAATGTATATTTACATATCTTGTATATTTATATATCGTGCATATATTTCCTTATCAGATACATGGTTGGCAAATGCTTCTCTTACTTTCTAGGTTGTCTTTACATTTTTATAGTCCTTTGAAACAAAAAGCGTATCATTTTGATGAAGTCAAAACAGATGACTCTGCCCTTTTTGTGTGCTGAATGGTGACATCTGAGTAATTATTGCCCAACGCCAGATTAGAGACTTACTCCTATTTTCTTCTAAGAGTTCCGCATGATCTTTTGGCACTTATGTTCATCCCTGTGATCCCCTATGTGTGATGTTACCTATGTTGTGAGGTAGAAGTACAGATTACATTTTTACATGTAGATTTTTGGAAAAGATTGTCCTTTCCACATTGAATTACCTTGATGGCCCTGTTAAAAGTAGTTGGTTGTCATGGTATTCAATTACATTTGGCTCCAGCTTCTAATCTCTGTCTCTATCTATGTATCAGTTGAGTGAAATCTTATTACAGTAGCTTTGTAAATGGTTTTGAAGGAGGGGGAGAGAGAGAGAGAGAGAGAGAGAGAGAGAGAGAGAGAGAGAGAGAGAGAGAGAGAGAGAGAGAGAGAGAGAGAGAGAGAGAGAGAACATCTGTGTACCCATGTGCAGGGAGTCTTTGTCACCTATGCTTTGCACATGGGGACCAGAAGAGAACATCCATTCCTTCAGGGCTGGAGTCACAGGCATTTGTGGTGGGTGTGTGGGTGTTAGGATTTGAACTCTGGTCTTGATGATTGTACATCACTCTCAACCTTTACAGCCCCTTTGAAGAGATTTGGGAGTGGAGAGTATTTTATTTTTATTTCTCAAGATTGGTTTTACTATTCTTGGCTTAAAGACATTTTTAAATGGAGTAAGATAATTGAATAATAATGGTTGTACATTGTGAGTTTTCCGATATTTGTTCTACTAATTATTGAAAGATAATTCTGGTTGTAGAAGTAACTGTTATAATTGGACCATCTTTCTATTCTATTAGTTTTTGTTTCAAGAATATGTGGATTCTCTTTTTATATGGCTTAACCTTCAAGTTTATAACAGACATATTTTTGTTGTTGTTGTTTTTTGAGACAGGGTTTCTCTGTGTAGTTTTGGAGCCTGTCCTGGAACTCAATTTGTAGACCCAGCTGGCCTTGAACTCACAGAGATCCGCCTGCCTCTGCCTCCTGAGTGCTGGGATTAAAGATATGCCACCACTACCCATCGAGACACATTTTCTTGATAGACTGATAATTTTATCATTACTAAAAGACACTATTTATCTAAAAATTTTCTTCTAAAACAAGTTTTTCTAGAACTAATATAAAGCCATTATCTTGGTCAGTTCAAAATCTTTAATTTCCATGTAATTATATTTCTCTATCTGCCTCCCCTATTTTTGGTTAGAAAACATACTTTATTCTCCTTTAGTCCTTCTAAGTGTATGTGGAATTGTTAGGACCTCTTGTTGTGTCTCCTGGAGAGTCTTTCATGTGATCTCCAGGAAGCTGTGTACTCAGTTGTTATGTTTTCTGTTGCCAGGTGGGGTGATCTGCAGATTCCTGATTAGTCTGGTTAATGTTGTTCTTCAAGTCTTTTATATCCTGTTGACACTGCCTGTCTGTTCTATCAATTATTAAAAGTCAGGTTCTGACCCGCATGTCCACGTTTATTGTAGCATTTTATGTCCTGAATCAACAGACAGACTGAGTGTGTGTGTGTGTGTGTGTGTGTGAGCGCGCGTGCGTGCGTGTTATTTGTATCTTAATGGTGTGTGTGTATATGTAACACACACCATTGAGAAGAGCAAAGTCACATCGTTTGTGCAAAGTTGATGTAACTGAAGTCTATTGCACTGCAAGAAATAACATGAAAGTTATGCATAATGATGCATGTCTGTGTTCCCAGCACTTGGGGAGTGAAGGCAGGAAGATCAGGGGTTCAAGGCCAGTCTCAGATATGTCAGATCAAGAGACCCCATCCCACTCCCAACATACACACACACACACACACACACACACACACACACACACACACGCATGCACACGTGCGCACATACACACCATATGATGGCAGGGATATGTGATCATGGCATTTTATATCCATGAATCAAGTGTCTTCTTGAAATCCATTAGTGTGTACAGTTAACATATTCTAATAAAAGTAATAAAAGGTCAGGTATTGAGGTCCCTGGCTATGATTGTTGAGTTTTCTGTCTTTGAATTCATTTCTATCAGTTTGGAGATGATGTCATGTAAAGCTGTATTAGGTCAATATATAATTCTTATGTTTTCCTGATAGCATAACAATTTTATCATTTTAAATTGTCCCTCTTATCTTTAACATTTATTTTATCTGTTATTATCATAGCCACTCTGTTGACTGTAGGATGTGGCATTTTATTTTTAACTTATTTGTATTTGTGAGACTAAACTTGTTTTTTTGTTTTTGGGTTTTTTTGTTTGGTTGATTGGTTGGTTGGTTGGTTTTGGTTTGGTTTGGTTTGGCTTTTCAGGACAGGGTCTCTCTGTGGCTTTGGAGCCTGTCCTGGAACTAGCTCTGTAGATCAGGCTGGCCTCGAACTCACAGAGATCTGCATGCCTCTGCCTCCCAAGTGCTGGGACTAAAGGCATGTGCCACCAATGCCTGGCTTAAACTTGTTTTTTGTTCTTTAACTTAATTTTTATTTTATGTGTATAGGTCACTTGTCTGTTTGTGTACCACTCGAGTGACTGGTGCCTGAGGAGGCCAGAACAGGGTGTCAGATCCCCTAGACCTGGAGTTACTGATGGCTGTGAGTCACCATGTGGGTGCTGGGAACTGAACCTGGGACCTTTGGAGGAGCGGCCAGTGCTCCTAACCACTGAACCATCTCCCCAGCCCCTAACCACTGAACCGTCTCCCCAGCCCCTAACCACTGAACCATCTCCCCAGCCCCTAACCACTGAACTGTCTCCCCAGCCCCTAAACATACTTTTTTAAGGTAGTCTGGCAATTTCTCCCTTTTGAGTGACTACACTCACTTGCATTGAGCATCATCACGGACATTATTTTGCCTCTCCCTTTCTCCAGTTTATTTAATGAGTGCTTTGCTCCTGTGTTACTTCACTTTCTCTTTCTCTGAAGTGAGTATCGGCTAGCATGCATCTGGCTTCTGTACCAATTTTACCTACATTTTCTTGGACTGTTTTTACTGGTTAATTTAGGCCTTACAACACATATCCATCCTAACATGCCAAAATTAGCTTTAGAACTGTACCTACTCCATTCTTTTATTTAACACATGTCTGTGTGTGTGTGTGTGTGTGTGTGTGTTCATGTTCACATGTGTGAGAGCATACATGTGCAAAGTACATATGGAGTCCTGAGTTTGACACTGGAAATCGTCACCACTTTTTTTATTTGCTTTGTCTTTTGAGACAAGATTTCTCTGTGTGTCCTCAGTCGTCCTGAAACTTGCTCTGTAGGCCAGGCTGGCCTCAAATATACCAAGCTCCTCCTGCCTCTGCCTCCCAAGTGCTGGGATTAAAGGTGTGTGCCACCACTGCCCCTCTTCCGCCATGCTTTATCTCATTCATCTACACAGGGTCTTTGCTGAACTCTAGGCTAGCCCATACATCTAGGCTATCTAGTCAGCTTGTTCCAGAGATCCCTGCCCCCATCTTCAGAGCAGTGAGATTTCAGCCAGTCTCCACACACATCCAGGGTTAACATGGGCGCTGGAGACCCCAGGGCTCCGAACTCCATCTTCCCACTAGCACACGGATGGGTTTGCCCATGGAGCCATCTCTGAAGACCTCCAGCTTTATTCCTCACAGTTCAGTCCCCTCCCTCCTCGATATGTTATTGTTGCTGTATATATGGCAGCTGTATTTGTTGCAAACCTAACAATTACAACATAGTAAGAATCCTTTGTCTTTTAAAGGCGCTGAGAGGGAGGGAGAAAAAAATAAAACTCAATCTATGGAGAAAAAAGTGTATGTGCAAGTGCACACACGTGCACGCATGCGGGTACACACACACACACACACACACACACACACACACACGTCTATTTTGGTTTTCTTTTGTCTTGTGAGTCAAGATTCTTGTTTCCTCACTCACTTGCAATTGTGTGGTTAGTGGGGTAAGTATCCCTTGATGGGGGTAGAGGATAAACTAAGGATCGTTCCAACATTGTCGTGCAACATGGAGAGCCCTGCAACGTGGAAATTTTTATGATATCATAGGTTCTGGGAGAGGATATGACATGCTGCATGTGTGGGAAACAGGCTCAGCCAAGCAGGTAAGGAGGCCATTGTGTGTGGACCTGCACTGGAGGTCAGGGTTCACTGCCCATTGGGATCTCAGTAGGTCAGAGAGTGACAAGAAGCAGACTGTGTCACAAGACCCAGCCTTATCACACTGTGAGCTGGGTCACAGATCAATTGTGCAGCTTGTTGAGGCATCAGGAAAATGGGAAGTTGTTTTAAAGATTCATTTTTGTTAGTTGTTAAGTGTGTGTGTGTGTGTGTGTGTGTGTGTGTGTGTGCACATGCCCACCGAGTCCAGAAGGTGTCACATCCCCTGGAGATGGAGTTACATGCAATTATCAGCTTCCTGCTGAGGGCCAAAACTAGATTCTCTGCAAAAGCAGGCTGTGCTCTTAACCACTGAACCATCTCTCCAGCCCCTGCAGTTTTAAAAATACAACAGCGTTATTCTTGTACTCCTCCTTCATCCTGTAACTGTCAAATACGTTACATTTCTCCATGGTACAGTCCCAATAATAAATTTTGAAATATTCTATACAGCTGCTTTTGAGATCAATTATAAGAAAGGGGAAGCAGACTCATCCAGTGATGTTTTCTGTCAGAATTCTCTTCTATTAATGTTCGGTGGTCTTGAGTTGTGGATTCATGTTACTGGCTGGTGTTGCTTTCAGCATAAAGAACTCGGCCCCAATTGTAAGGGAGTGCTCATAAGAAATAATTCAGTTTTTATCTTGAATGCCTTTAATTTTTTTTTTCAGTTTTAAAAGTTAACCTTTTATTTTTATATTGTGTACATGATTGTTTTGCCTGCACTATGTCTGTGCACCAAGTGTATGCAACGCCCATAGAGTCCATAAGAGGGTGTCGTATGCCCCAGAACTGGAGTTAAAGATGGTTGTGAACCCATGTGTGGGTGCTGGGAATCAAACCCAGGACCTCTGGAAAAGCAGCCAGTGCTCTGAACTGCTGAGCCATCTCTCCAGCCCTTACATCTGTTTTTGAGAGCTAGCTTTAGTAGATATGACATTGTTAATTAACGCTTTTTTCTCTTGGTGCTTTGAGTATATTCATCGTTGTCCTACCTTCTGGCCCAGCCTTGTTTCTGATGAGAAAGTCGCTGATAATTTTACGGTGGTTCCTGTGTACACAGTGGTTCTTTTCATATTGTTCGTACTTTCCTCCTTGTCTTTGGCTTCCATATTTAGACTACAGTAGTTTCATTACTATTGTTTTATGTGGGGTTTGTTCATTTTCTTTGATATGTGGATTCTTTTTCATCAAATTCAAGATTTTTGCCATTATTTTTCAGAGCAATTTTCCCTTCCTCTCTCATTGTACTCCTACTCTGAATGTTAGTATACCTGATGGTGTTCAGATTTCTCTGGGGCTTCTTAAATTTTTTTCACTTTAGATACTCCGTATTGATTAATTTCCAATCTTGATTCTTCACTCTTCCAACCCAGACCTCTAATTGTGCCCTTCAAATAATATTTTTTCCTTTCATGTATGTTTTTCAACTCTAGGATTTTTAGTCTGTTTGTTTTTATAATGTTCTCTCTCTGTGTGTCTCTCTCTGTCTCTCTGTCTCTCTTTCTGCCTCTCTCTGTCTCTCTGTCTCTGTCTCTCTGTCTCTCTCTGTCTCTCTGTCTTTCTGTCTCTCTGTCTCTCTCTGTCTCTCTTTCTCTGTCTCTGTGTCTCTGTGTCTCTCTCTCTCTCTGTCTCTCTCTCTCTCTGTCTCTCTCTCTGTCTCTCTCTCTCTCTCTCTCTGGAGTAGGAGATCAAGCAGCCCAGGGCTTGTTTGACCACACCCCTCCTGTGTCCCTCTTTTTGTGTTTGCTGTTTTGTGAGTCATTGTAATCATGCTTTCGTTTATTACTAATCATGTGTATATGAGGCTGTGTGTATTGTCTCTGCATGTTTGTAATAGCTGTGGTAAAGGCGTGTCTGCTCAGCCAGGCCTGTGCCCTCTCAGGGGTGGCTTCTATTGCCTTCTCCTCCATGTGAGCCCGGGTTCCCTTTCCAATGGTGTGGGCTCATGGTATTCTTCACACTGCCTTTTCTCTCCTCTGATAACTTGCAACACCTTCCTTTGGCAATCATGACAAACTTAAAAATTCACATAGACCCAGAATTCCCCATTAATTTTTGGGGAGATTGACTGGTTGGCATTTTGCCTCATTTGCTGTGCCATTGTTTCTCTAATATTTATCATAATTATAAGCATCAAGAATATTTGGCTTTTGTCATTTGCCCGAAGACTAGTCTCAGTGGCAGGCCCTACAGCTTGTGTTGTGTCTGCCCTGGAACCACTCTCGTCTCACTCCTCGACTTGGCTGAGCCTTTCAGAGTTCGGCTTTTCATTGTGTCCTTTAGAGTTTACCTGGTGCTACCCTCTCTCTTTGCTTGCCATCGCATCATTGGCTACTGTCCTATCTTCTGTTCAATGAGTTCATTCAGGTCAGTTGCCCAGTGTTGGAGGAAGGAAGTCATTGCCTTTGGTTTATTGGGTTCTGTGAGTTCTTTGTATATGCTGGATGCAAATGGGTTTGTTCTTCACTTTTTATTCATTTATTTATTTTGCACATGCCTCCCCACCTGTGACTTTACTATTCGTTTTTTAATGTCACTTTTTAATGAGCAGAAATAATTCATTTCAGTAAAGAGCAAAGTATACGCTTGTTATGAGTTCTTCATGCATACCAAGATGCTTTTGTTTGCTTTTATGTCAGGAAGGTAGGTATATATGCCCATGCTTTCTTTTAGAAGAGTTGTGTAAGTTTTCTGTTTATGTCTATAGCTGTTTACCACGTGCATATCTCATAGTGTTCTTCACTGCTTCTTTCTTTTCATTCGCGTTTCTGTTGATTCGTTTGTGTGTAAGTGTGTACACATGCACATATGTGTACCGCAGCCTGCATGTGGAGGTCAGAGGAAACCTGGAGAGTAGCTCTCTTCTTCCACCGTGTCAGCCTGGGATGGAACTTGGGCTGCCAATCTAGGCTTCAAATGCCTGCCCTGCTGAGTGGTCTCTCCAGCCCTCCACTTTTCTTTATAGTTTTCCTTCTTTCAAGTTAGCCAGATGTTTCAGTGCTCTGCATCAATTAATTTACAGCTTTTTGGTAACCTTCCTTGTATTAAATTCTGTAGTTTTTACTCAGGGACCGGAATATTACATTTTTTTAAAAGACATGGTCTCACTAAGTAGCTCCTACTGTCCTGGAACTCATTTATAAAGGATAGTCTGGCCTTGAACTCACAGAGATCCACCTGCCTCTGTCTCCAGAGTGCTAGGGTTAAAGAGGTATGCCACCACACTGCCTACTATATTAATTCTTTTTATTTAAAATTTAATTTTATGTGTATGTATTTTTGCTTGCATGTTTGCCTGTGTACCACACTCATGCCTAGGCATCAGATTCCTGGCACTGGAGTTATAGGAGGTTCTATATATTGAAATAATTCTGTGTTTATCTTGAATGCCTTTATTTAGTTTCAATCTTAAAAGTTAGCCTTTTGTTTCTATATTGTGTTGTTTTGCCTGCACTATGTCAGTGCACCAAGTGTATGCAATGCCCATAGAATCCATAAGAGGGCGTCATATGCCCAGGAACTGGAGTTACAGATGGTTGTGAGCCACCATGTGAGTGCTGGGAATCAATCCCCGGTCCTCTGGAAGAGAAGTCAGTGCTCTTAGCAGCTGAGCCATCTCTCCAGGCCCCTTGCTAATTCTCACTACATCATTCTCTATACAGGGTCAATACTGAACCACCTCATGGAAAATGAAAGAACCCTGTGACCGTGTAACCTCATTCACCGACACGCCTGAAAGGCGTAGTCTCATGTCACATGTACATGCATTGTTCACTTTCTTTAGATTGTTGCATTTCATCAAATACATTTAGAGAAAGAAACTGGGCTTGTATTTATCATACCCACCATATCTCCTCCATGCTAAAGAACTTACTTGACATCCCACACAGGTCTTTTGTGAACAATTTCTTAAATTTCCACTTGCCTAACTATTTATACATACACATTTGCTTATTTACATATGTTCCATCACCAACAGATGGGTTTTCTAGAGCAGAAGCCAGGTTACTAGGTCATGGTGGGTTCTCTTTTGGGTTTTTGAAGATGTCATCCCATCTCCTGTCTTATTCATTGATGGACGTCTGCCTACATGAGCTGTATCATTCTCTTTTGAGTGTTGTCAATTTTGTCTCCATCTTCCCTCTTAATATGCACAGTTGCCTCCTACACACTCCGTGCTCTATGATCTTGCCCACATGTGAGCTAAGAGTGGAACATTTCTGACCCCATCGATACGTGTATTCACACATTCTCCAAATTCCTTCTCTTCCCTTTTTTCTTCTCCCCCTTTTTTCCTCCTGCCCCTCTCTTCAGCCATCAGCTTCAGTCTGATCTACTCTCCCAATACCCTGAAGAACGTCTTTCTGCGTTTTCTGTAAAATTTGTAAACAAATTTTTGATTAGGTAGATAAATATATTGCACCTATTTTTCACTATATAAATTGTGTTTAAAATTCAGGTTAACTTAACTTGAAGGTGTATGAGTGTTGTGCCTGCATGTATGTACGTGCACTGTGGCATGCTTGGTAACTGCAGAGGTCAGAAAAGAGCATCAGGTCCTCTGGAACCGGAGTCACAAACAGTTGTGAACTACGATGTGGGTGCTGGGAGCTGAACCAGGGTCTTCTGCGAGGGCAGCACCACCACGCCATCTCTGCAGACCCGGACATCTTTGTTACTGAAGGACAATTGTCCTCTTAGAACTCAATTGCACCTCTGTTGGATCATCTCACTCTGCACTGTGGTTGGCTGATGGTCTGTTCGTGGTTCATGTTCACCTTCTTCTCTCTGCTTTTAAGAAAGTAGTTTCTGTCGATTTATCTGAAGCCTGTCTCCAATCTACTGTTGAGACCTTTCGGGGAAATATTTTACCTAGGAAACGGCACCTTTGTGTTTAAGGGTTACATTTACTTCTCATGCCCTCACACCCCCTTTCAGTGTGAAAAGTCTTCTGTTTACTCCTTGCAACCACGCTTTCTTCTCGTCCTTAAACATCTTCTTTCAGATCTCTGTTCTGTAGGCAAATGGTCTCTTGGGTTTACTCTCTGAATTAATAGTCTTAGACTGACCTTGGCCACATCTCCCCATCTCTGTATGTGACTGGCACATTTGGATTCTAGGCGACACTGTGAACTCTGGAATCAGCTGTGCCCTCTGCAGAGCACTCATTTTGCCCACCTACCAACTTGGCTAGACTCAATCTGTGAAGCCCATCTCTTCTGCACCGGACAGAAGAAAATCTCCACCCATTTTCCTCAGCTTCCCAGATGTTGTCCCCAATATGCACACAATCCATGAGTACCCAGAACTGCAGAAGAGGGGACCTAAGTTTCAGCGGTCTCTCCAGGGCCTAGCTTTCCCAGGATCACCTGCATTTTTGCATCTGCTCAGCTAGCCCCGCCTTCTGTGCTTTTGAGTCCTTTGGTCCCTTCGCCACACAAACTGAAGGGCCCTCAGGGCAAAAGCCTTGTGCATACTAAACCTCCTGTAGTCATGTCCTTCACTCAAGAGCAGTGCTAGTCTAATATCTGCCTACTTTAGGTTGCTTCGTATGGACTTCAGACTTTCAAAGTATCAGTGCACGGTCAGCCATTATCCACCGCACCAGGCTTGCTGTGACGTAGACCTTAACCGCATTAACAGCAGCCTAACCCACCTGTAAAACTGAGGGCTATTATTTTTTGCAGTTTAAAATTCATGTTGCTAGTTACCTTCTATCCATGGAGCTTTCTGCTTAAAATGCTGTTAATTCTCAGAGAATAATAATACCCTTTCAGACAATAGCATGAAGGTTGGTGGGTACAGAGACCCCGAGAAATACAGAACCCTGCCACAGGCTAAGAAAACGCAGGGGGAAGAATGTTGGAAACAGGCAGAAAGACACCAAGTCAAAGTTTTTTCATTGTTGTGTTTTAACCTAGCCTCCCCTAGGGCTGGCAAATGTCTGTTGCCGGCCTTGGGGTGTGTTGTAAAGGTCCAGGAGGGTGCGAAGGAGTCTCTAAGGACGGGAGCTGGTCTCTCTGATGAACACCAAGACACTTATGTGTCTGAACCTAGTGTTCCGATGTTTCCCACTGTGTAGGTGGATTTAGTGGATTGGAACATTTAAGATAACACATTAAAACCTATGCTTCATGTGGACAAAATTAAAGGATTTTTTTTTTTTTAGTAGAATTTACAGCTACTGGTAGAGCTTGGCTGTTTGCCAGGAAGGAGCCTGTGGTCACAGTTGGAATGGAGAGAAGGAGTAGGCAGCCCCCACCTCTGCATTAAGGTTTCTTTTGTAAATAGACTTCCCTGGGGTCTGTGGGTACCCACATTCACACTAAGCAGTGCACACTGCAGAGGGGACGGGAGGAGAACAGCATCCTTGTGAGTTAATAAGAGCTCCTGAGGAGGCCCTTGAAATCCAAACTTAGTCTAAAGAATAGGTTTCCTTTGATTGGGACTTAACAGCTGTCAGAAAAACAGGGGCGGGGGTTGGGGAGTGCAGATGCCTGCCGTGGGCCCTATAGGTGGGAACTGGCTTAAACTGTGAGTTCCCAAGGCAAGCATGTCTTCCTGTGGGAAGCCAAAGGCACACTTGCCCTGTTGTGGCTTCCTATTTGGTTTTACTGAGGTGGAGGCTCAAGACTGTTAGAGCTGTGCTGTTTCCCTCTAGAATGACCATGTGATAAAGACGCTGCTTCATTTGTGTAGTCTGTGGTGGACTCTGTGGGCAGCCACTCTTCTGTGATGACGGACGTGCCTTATAAGTGACCCTGCAGCAGCCTGACTGAGGAAGCTCCCGTGTCATAGAATTATGACTGGTGGCGGTGACCCCAAAGTGAGCCATTTGCTTGGTTTTCCTAAGATAAACATAAAGTGAGACACAGCAGCCACGCATGCTGAGGACAGGATACCTGGTGAAGGATGAGCTGTGGTACCCACAGCATCGCTGTGCAAGCTCTTGTTAGATGCTGGTGTCTGGTCCTGGGGTGGCTCCTCTTCACTGTCATCCTGATGGGGTTTAGAATCACCATGGAAACACACCTTTGAGTGGGTCTATGAGTGTGTTTTCAAAAGAGGTTGTAGCAGAGCAGATGCTTGTGAGGGGCATCATCCCATGGACTAGGGTCCCAGGCTGAACAGGGAGAGGAAAGTGGGCTAAGTACCGGTGGCATTGGTCGATGTCTGCTTCTTGGAGTGAGCACAGTTGTGAGCCACTCCCTCCCTCCCCTGTTGTCATGGTTTCCCACCACAGCCAACTCCAGTGTCAAACCATGAACTGAAATAGAAGCTTCCTTCCTTAAGTGGCTTTTGTTAGGTGTCTTGTCTCAGCGATGAAAAAAGTAATTAGTGCAGGTCTCATTGGGTTAAAGGTATTACTGGCTGTCTTTTGTAAACAAGGAACCTGAGCCCAGTGCAGGTCGATGTTAGAGTTAACCCCAAGGCATCCCAGGATCCAAGTCTTTGCTCTTCTCGTCTTAGCTGCATGGTACACAGAAAGAAGAGGGTTGGGACGTGAAACATGAACAGGTGTTCAGATTTGCTCGACGGAGTCCCGTCTTCAGTGGCTACTGTGGTCTTCTTAGGCCTGCTGGCTCTTGTGGCATCTCCTGGTACTCTTCCTTAGGAAGCCACACACACACAAGTGTGACTAGGTCCCTTCTTGTTCCCCATTGCCTCTACCTGCTCCTGCACTCTCTGCCCTGTGTAGCTTTGTTACAGACACGTCATTCAGTTTGGGAGCCACAGCTCTGAGCCTTTGGGCTGCTGCAGAATCGTAGGATAAAGCCCGCTACACACCTACCCATGGGGCCAGGCACCCTCTCACACCCATACATTCCTTCTGTAATTCCTGTCACTGACACTTTTGGTCTGCCAGAGGTGACGTCACAGTCTCTGTAGAATTGTCTCTTCTCAGTTAGTAGATACACCTTAAACTCCGTCTGTCAGTCTGAGAGTCCATGTCAGCCTGGGCCCTGGGATGCCGGCTGGGTCCCTGGCAGGGTTTGCTTGGTGAGCGGGCAGAGCCGTCTCAGTGGGACACTCTACACTTTGAACTCCAGACTTCCCTCAGTCCCACCCGGGACATCTCAGAGGGCACAGATGGCGCCATCTCAGCACCGCCCTCCCCATCACGAGGGCCACACTCAGAAAAGGCAGGAACCGGGCAGGTCTCATCTGCCTCAGAAGCCCCCTCACACTCAGGGTGAGCATTCAGATGCTTCCATACTCCAGACAAGCTGATAAAGCAGCTGAGGTGATGTGCATTCTCACCTCCTGACTGGCAACACCGAGCTCTCCAGATTACGTGCGATAAGTAATTTGCAGTCACTGTGCTTAGTGCCTCCTTCAAGGGATGAAAACCCCCTGAACTTCCACCTTTCAACCTCAGCGACAGCCCAGGCAGGTGACTTCTCGGGTTAGTTAACAATTAGTGAATTCTACCCACTCTTACCAGGTTCACTGTCTCCTCTGCCTGTTGGTCCTTCCTCCGTAGCCTCTCACCCCAAGTCCCCTGGCAGCTCCTGGGCTTCCAATCGTATTCACGGGCCATGCAGGTGTCAGAGATGGCTGACAGTGCTGGCATCTGGGAGGCCTTTGGATGGGGGAAGGTGTGTCACAGCCATTCGCCTCTTTAATTGCATCATCTGTTACTACGACTGAACACGGAGACTGCTAACAAGGACTGGAGGGGTCCACGATGTGAGCAAACGCTGTGCCTACCTCACCCTCACCATATGTACAGTGAGAGCAAGAGCACGATGTCCCGTCAGGTTTTACATAGAAGTGATGCTCACGTCAGATGTTTCCATGAAGCCACATGGCATGAACATTGAGAAGCTAAGTTAAAAAAAAAAAAAAAAGGTTTGTTTTTTTTTTTTCATCCTTTAAAAATCAGCCAGAGAACAAACTAGAGTGATGAAATTAACTGAGAGCACATACTGCTCTTGCTGAAGACTCAAGTTCTGTTCCCAGCACCCACAGCAGCTGGCTCACAACAGCCTGTAACCCCAGCTCTAGGGGACCCGACACTCTCTTCTGGCCTCTGGAGGCACCTGAGCCCCCCCCCCTCTCTCTCTCTCACACACACACACACAATTTTACAAAAATAGGTGTGGAGGCACATGTCTTTAACCCCAGCAGTCAGGTGTGTACTGGCCAGCTCTATGTAAATCTGACACAAACGAGTCATTTTGGAAGAGGGACCCTCAATTGAGGAAAATAGGTCTAAGCAGCTTGGCCTGTGAGCAAGCCTGGGGCATTTTCTTGTTTGGTGGTTGGTGTGGGAAGGTACCATTTTTGGGCAGGTGGTTCTGGGTTCTATAAAAAAGCAGGCTGAGCAAGTCATGGGGAACAAGCCAATAAGGGCCATCCTCCAGGGCCTCTGCATCAGCTCCTGCCGCCAGGTTCCTGCCCTGCTTGAGTTCCTGCCGTGACTTTCGTTGCTGAACCATGTTCTAGAACTGTAAACTGGAATCAGCCCTTTCCTACCCAAGTTGCTTTTGGTCATGATGTTTTATCACAGCAACAGAAACTCTAATTAAGACAGGGAAGCAGAGAACAGCAAATCTCTGTAGGTTCAAAGCCAGCCTGGTCTACATAGCAAGTTCCAGCCCAGCTAATGCTACATAGTGAGAGCCTGTCTCAAGCGATGGTGACGATGGTGAGAATCACTCTAACATTTATACTAAAAGCCACCTAAATATTAGTGCCGACTCCAGCACAGGATGGTGTGCGAGTTTCTTTTCTTTTGTTAACTATTCCATTCCTCCAATCGCTTTACCTTATGTAAGAGCCAAACTGTAAGTTGGTTAACCAAATATTTGGACCTCTCTTTCTGTGTGAGGGTTCTTAGCCACTTCCAGTAAAAGATAGCTTTCCAGGCAGAGGGTGCTTTCTCCAGTTGGGATGGGAGGCCGGAGTCTGCAGCAGGACTGTGGATGAGTAAATCAGGCCCTTTTATTTAGGAAGAAGGTGGATCCGTAAGGATGAAATGGAAATAGTAATTGGGATGATTTATTGGAAATGATCTAGCAAGCATGGGTGAGGGTACAATGAAGGGGGTAATCTCAATGGAGGCGGGCAATTTTATGTGGAAGTCACTGTAGTGCTGTATTTGCTTGGAATTTTCCCCAAGTTCAAAACTAGAAGGCTCAATGTAAATAACACTAAAATATTGTGTCACCACCCAGATAATACTTACGAAGGATTTTAGTCAAGTAGTATGCTACAAAAGTCAGAACAGGCATCTTAATGTGTGTGCACGGGTAACAATGTGTAAGTTGGCTTGGAAAGAGAAGAATAAAACATTCATTATAATTATCCTTAGTTGGTGGGAGCATGGGCGATTTTTTTTATTATTTATTCTTCACATTTTCCAAACTTGCTAGAGGAAAAACAAACAATATCTTACAGTTTGAGGGGAACTTTGAAAGCCTCTGACCCAGCATTGTGTTAACATTTTCTGTGAAATTACTGACATCAGTAAAGAGAAAGATGCTTCTGTGGTTGCCACCCATGCGGCTGTGGGCATGGCCGGTCCTGCCCCCCCCCCCCGCCCTGCTAACTCTTCAGATTTAAAGCAGGTGAGGTGGCAGGCAGAGCAGCCCCACCCCTAACCCCCATCACTCTGCTCTGTGTGCTCCTCTAACGTGGATTTCCATCTGGTTTTAGTGAACTGGACATGATTTCCACAAGGGTGATGGACATCAAGCTTCGGGAGACTGCTGAAGGCCTTGGGGAGGATGGCACAGGTGAGCTCCCGACTTCCCCTGCTCTGGGAGGAGGCTGGGTTTGTTTGGCTGAAGCTGGCTCTGTGACATCCTGTGTGGAAAGGCTTGTGTAGTCCCTGGTGTGCTCAGACATCCCCAGCCCCACGCTGACGCCAGGAGGACACCCATACCATTTAATGCCATTTGGCTGTTTCTCTCTTGCTGCTCTGAAAGAGTTGGGGCTTTAAATGTCCTTTTCCTTTTCCTGGAGGTAAACATGGCCCTGTATTTGACTTGAAAGCAAAGCAGAGGAGCAGGGGCCCACCCCAGGAGCACCTGTGTTTCAGTGTCAGAGGCAGAGGATCATGAATTCAAGGCCAGGTTGAGCTACATATAAAGACCAAGGCTAAATGAATTCACTTATCACTCTGCACTTTCCAAAGCTGTGAGTAGGAGGTTTTGTAAAGCACAGGATGAGCTGATCCTCCAAAGAAAATAATTACACCAAAAGAGCCTTTGACCCTTCTCTTACGACTTTTACAAGGCCTTATCTTAGCTTCTGCCGAGCCAACTTCCCGACTGTGGACCATCACCTCAGAACACGCTCTGATCTAGTCATGGGATTGCTACTTATCTCCTGACACAGTTGTGAAGTCAACATTAAAAGACACTGATCTCCCTCAGTGCATATTCTCCTGGATTTTCAGCCATTTTACTCACCTCATATTGTTAGCAAAGGTCTTCAACCTCTCTTGTTTAAATTCAAAATCTCAGGAGTGATTTTCTTTGACTTAGGTCAGGAAGAATAACTTCCAGTGATATTAAACCCAATGGCCAGCTGCTATCTCCAGACTCTTACTCCACGGAACACTCTATTTCATATAGGAAGATGAGTTGTTCAGTTTCTATTAAGACCACTTCTGGGCTCATATTTCAGTAGGTACCACATAAATCCTAATATAAGGTGGGAGTATTTTAAGATTAATCCTCAGTGGGGAAGTGGTCATTCAAACTGCATTATATCAGGGAACACTGAATTACTGCTTTTTCAGATAAGAAAATGTTATAGTAAGTATTTCGTTTTCCCCAAAATAGCTTCAGTGGATGCTAGTATGGCCTACATAGGTCACCATGAGGAATAAATATTAGACAATGGGAGAATCTAGGTATTGTAAATTTTTTTTGTTTCAAATAATAGTGAACTTACTATATACAGACCGACTCTTCCTGTTTAAATTTGAAAATTCTAGATGAGACTATGAGTTGAAAGGAAAGTGGTAATTCGGAAAGATAAGTGAGAACATTTTCCTTTGATCTTTTGCTCTGAAATTTTGAATCTGGTTTTCTTGTGGGGTAGGATATGGGGTGGGGGTAGAAGGCGAGATACAGGGTCTGAGGGAATCAGTCTACTAAACGTCTTCCCTTTGGTAATCTACAAAGATGGAGTGGCTGTGGCCCACAGATAAGTCAGCCCCCCTGCAAATTTGTAGCTTTGGTGGCTTAAACCCCGAGAACCTCAACTCTTGAACTTGGGTCAGTAGTGTTCCTTGATCAGACATGACCTAAGGGTCTGTGCAGAAGCAAAGTGTCTTCCCAAAAGACGCACTGTCCTGCCTAGAGCAGAGCTCAGGAGGTAGAAACTGGAACTTCAGACATGGAAGGCCAACCTCAGCCACATAGGACGTTCAAGGCCAGCTTGGGATCCAGTAAGACCCCGCACAAACAAGCAAGCAAGCAAACAAGCAACCCAGAGAAGACGGCTGGAGGGATGGCTCAGCAGTTAAGAGCACTTGTTGCTCTTGCAGAGGACCTGCAGCCACATGGCGGCTCCCAACCATCTCTAACTCTAGTTCTAGGAGATCTGCCTGGTACACACACGTAGGCGAACTGTTCACATCCATAAGATAAAATTAATAACAGAAGAAAGAGAAAGGAGAGCAGGAAGGAGAGATACAGAGGAAGACAGCAAAATCATTATGATCTGCACCTCACAGATGATCCAAAGCAACTCAAAGTGTGCTACAGACACACGTATAAGACTCTAATCCTTCACAGGGAGAAGACGAGAAAATATTTCATTCCTACAGTTAGACCAGAGTTCTTAGATTCAACTCCTTAATCCATAAAAGATAACTGTGAATGGAACCTCATAAAAATCTCAAAAACAGTCTTAAGAAAACAAAAATATAAGATTGGGAAAACTATAAATTGTACTAGTTTAAAAAAAAAACAGCAAACATTTGGAACTATGTGAACTAAAATAATGAGTATTAATAATAATAACAAGCCTAAATTTGCTTTTAAATTTAGACAGGGACTTATAAAGATGGTTTACCTAAAAATATGGACAAATGGCTGCATCTGTATTCCTTAAGTGATGCAAACTAAAACTATAGCTTTAAACTATATTAAAACTTAAAAAAAAACCAGACAGTTCTGGTCATGATGCTTTCCATGTAGAATTCAAAATGATACAGCCACTTTGAAAGACATTTTGGCGGGCCAGGGGGTGGCACACGACTTTTAATCCCATCACTCTTGTACTCAAGGCAGAGCCAGGCAGATAGATCTCTGTGAGTTCAAGGCCAGTCTGGTCTACACAGCAAGTTCAGGCTCAGAGAGGAGATGATGCCTGGGAATGTTCTAGGAGTGTTAAAAAAAAAAAAAAAAAAATCAAACAACAACAAAAACAGTATCCTGGCCCACAGATTTGAGATGCTCAGTGAGAGACTGGAAAGATGTTTTTGCAGTTAAGAGCATTTGTTAACCCTACAGAGGACCTGAGTTCAGTTCACAAAGCCACCTAAAACTGCAGCTTCAGGCCAGCTAGCACCCTCTTCTGGCCTCAGCTGGTACTGCGTTTGCGCAAACATACCTAAATAAAAATAATCAAATAAATAAAAGAAGCTCAGTGACTCCTAGGAGGGATAATTAAAGGACAGTAAAAATTCAAAGAGAACGATGTAGAAAGCCAAAGTTCAAATTAGAAATCTTAAGCCCACGGAAGGGAGGGCTGCCTTCACAGGAGTAAAAGGAAGTGTGCTTGCGGTCTCATTTCTTAACAACACAGTAGGATCCAGGAAACTGTGCCCCAATAGAGAAAATAACTACCAGCCTTGGAGGCCAGACTCGAGAAGGATGCATGTCAGGCCTGAGGGAGAAGCAAAGGTGTTGTCAAAGACCTAAGCGTGCCACTGATAGGCCCTTCAAGCTGAGAAGTAGAAATTGACAGTGAAAGAAAGATCAGGAAGACCGTTTCTCTCCCTCCCTCTGAAAGTGTTAGGATGAATTTATTTTAAAAATTAGTACAGATATAAAATATAAACGCAAAAAGAAAATGGCGGTGTCCAAATTGTCATCTTTAAAACAGAGAAGAGAATACATCGCTTTCTGAGCATTATGGGAAGCTTATGGAAACCGTCAACATGGAGAACCATAACGTAAATCGCCACAGATCTGAGTAGAACAAAATTCAGAGTACATGACCTCACCACAGTGAAATTAGTAACAAAGAGGTAGAAGGCTGCCAAGTGCTTGGAAATGGACATGCCTTTTCCGTATAACTCACAGATAAAAAGTATGACCATAGAAGTCAGAAAATACTTCTAACCGGATAATAATGATAAAAGGGACTTTAATAATGTGTAGAACTTAACAGATCTAGAGGGAATTATGTCCTGAAATGTATTCATTGGCAAAGCAGAGAAGGTTTTAAAATTTTAGATTTCATCAGAAGAATCTTTAAAAGGTAAAATAGCAAGGCTGGGCCCGGGGGTATTGCTCAGTGGGAAGGCTCTCACCTAGCATGCTGGAGCCCTGGGAAAGCCTTACTCTTTTCACAAGTCATCGGTATAGTTGACCAAGGAAGAAGGAGAGGGGGAGGCACTACTGCAGATCCTGTGGATGCCAAACCCATTAGAGTGTCTTAGTGGTAACTTTTTGCCAGTAAATTTGAGATTTTGAGATGTAGATAAGTCCCTAGATATGTAAAACAACAGAACAGACTGAAGAATCAGGAAGTGGATCAATCCTGTAGCTGTTTAAGAAGCTGGGTGGCAATGCTTAGAAGAAATCAATTAACTCCTTAGGTCCTTGAGTAGACGGATTTGTGTCTATACACATGCAGTGCCTGCAGGCGCCAGCAGAGGGCGCCCTTCTCCCGAAGCTGGAGTTTCAGGGCATAAAAAGGCAAGGCTGTTGCCCTCTGCTCTTTGCTGCCACCTCCCACCTCCACTGCTTATACCCTAAGCACACCTGCGTGTCAAGGCAGGGATGTGGTTTATGTGTTCCGGTCTCCGGGGACACCTAATAATTTGTTGACGATTGGAAGGCCAGGTGGTGTCCCTACCAAATACAAAGACCTCCAGAGAGTCTTTCAAAATAAACTCTGGACGGACAGAGAGCCATCTGCATACCAGACAAACATGTCGTGATGTGAAAGGGAGTTTCCACTGGACATTAAAACAAACAAACAAACAAACAAACAAGAAAACTGCCGTGGAACGCTGCCCCCTGTGGGAAGACATTTGCTCCAATCCTTTTTTATTTTATTATTTGTATTTATTATTTATATTTGTACTATGTGTATATTCGTGCAAATCCAGATGCCACAGAGGACAGCGGTGTCAGATTCCCCTGGAGCTGGGGTTACAGGTGGTTGTGAGCTATCTGATAAGGGTGCTATGATTCGAACTCTCTCCTCTGGTAGAACAGGCAAGGGTTTTAGCTGCTGAGCCATCTCTCTGGTCCTCATTTGCTCCATTCTCACTGACAGCGAGGCCATGTGACCTTCCAAGGGGACTTTCACACAAAGACAATTGGGGAGCCCCTCTCTTATATTTTAAGTCAATTCTGGCTGTAAACTCGTTTATAAAGTAGTCTTAAATCATTTTAGCAAACTTCCCATGTTACACAGCATGCTTGAACTCTGAATCTGTTTCCTCCTGCGGTTCCATCTCACCAATACTCAGAAGGGAAGGGTTTACCCTGGTGGAAGTCACGGGCTCCCGGATCTGATAGACCCCGTGGGTAAGAACAAAGGTGGCATCCAAGGACCTCAGCATGGACACAACCTCCACTGTTGGGATGGCCACGGTTGGCTTCTTTTTCTCACCCACCCCAACACACAATTTTAAAAACATTTAAAAACAAACTTAAAAAAGTAATGAATTTTCAGCCGGGTGTTGGTGGTGCATGCCTTTAGTCCCAGCACTTGGGAGACAGAGGCAGGCAGATCTCTGTGAGTTCAAGGCCAGCCTGGTCTTTAAAGAAAATAACTTGTGTTCTCATACCTGGCATGCTATGTGTACATAATATATGAAATAGCATGCATATTCCAGAGACTTAAAGATCATGGTATCAGGTGAGAGGAAGCTCGCTTGGGTTTTGACTCATTAATCATGCTCTGGCGTTCTTGGCTCATTTACTCATATCCTAAAAATAAACAAGGGGGCTGGAGAGATGGCTCAGAGGTTAAGCGCACTGGCTGCTCTTCCAGAGGACCCAGGTTCAAATCCCAGCATCCACGTGGCAGCTCACAACCGTCTGTAACTCCAGTCCTGGAAGATCTGATGCCCTCTTGGCCTCTCTTTACCCAGTGCTTGCACAGACACACGCCCAAGCAAAACATCTCTACACATAAAATTTCAACTTTTTCCCAAAGGGCTCTTGTGGCTTTATTAAAGAAGGCTTTTCTGGTTTACTACTCAGCAGTCTGTTCTGGCATGCTTCTAATAATATCAGAGTCGCCTGGGTCAGTGACAGCCAGTGTGCGTACTCTGTAGTATTTTCCACACGCTGTGCCCAATTCAGTGCTGTTGCCACTGTAGTGATGGACACCGGTTTCAGCCAACATGGCATAGTATTCTGTTTCAGATTTCCTCAAAGCCGGGCAGTTGTTGGCGAGGATAACCATCTTCGCTTTGCCCCGTCTGATCATCTTGAGAGTCTGTTTGTATCCCAGCACGTACTTCCCACTTTTCACAACAAGCTGAAGCCTAGAGTTGAGGGACTCCAGGGGCTTCTTCGTCTTCTTTGCGGCCACCATCTTCCTGCTTTAGGTGCGGGACAGCCCCCCACCAAGAGCAGCCCAAAATTTCAATTTTTTCAAAGACAGAAACCAGTATTTGTTTGGGGGGCAGACCTTGTAGGTCATTGCTTCTGTCTGTACTGTGATAGTGTGATGAGTCCCTGCTTTCTTGTCACCCATGCCTGTCACACACCCGCACTCTACATTCCGCTAATCTTTTTTTTTTTTTTTTTTTTCATCTGTATAGGAAAGAAGAAATCCAAATTTAAAACGTTTAAGAAGTTGTTTGGGAAGAAGAAGAGAAAGGAGTCGCCCTCATCCACGGGAAGTAGCACCTGGAAGCAGAGTCAGGCCAAGAGCGAGGTCATCGCAATTGAGTCGGGGCCGGTGGGCTATGACTCTGAAGATGAGCTGGAGTAAGTTGCAGCCCCGTGCAGCCGGCCTCTGAGCGAGCATCAAGGAGGAGGGGACATTGGGCACAGGAGATGCCCAGCCAGCACTCTTACTTCAGTGTCTGGTAACCTGTCAGGTTCCTGAGCCTCCTCCCATCCTGCGTCGTCCGCTTAGGAGCCCCTCAGTCCATAGCGTGTCTATTAACTTTTCAAACACAGGGATGGAGGAGGGTGGGAGAAACATGGTTGTGTAGTTGCCACTGGGTACCGTGAGTATTTAACAGTTCGCAGTAATTGGGGCCAGAGAGGTGGTTCTGTGGTTAAGAGCATGTGTTGCTCTTGTGTAGGACTAGGGTTTGGTCCTCAGCACCCACGTTATGGCTCATAACCATCCCTAACTCCAATTCCGAGGTGCCCGACGCCTCTAAGGGTGCTAGGCATGTGTACGTGGCACACGTATGTATGAATGCAAATCATTCATATGCATAAAATACATGTGCACATGTAGGTCTATAATTCCAGAGCTCCCAAAGCAAGATGGGAGACAGAGACAGGGCAGAAGCTTGTGGGTACACTGCCTTGGGGCAGTGGTGAGCAACAGCCTGACTCAAACAAATGGAGAGGCAAAGGCTGAGGTTGTTCTCTGACATGCACCCCGACACTATGGAATGTGTGTACCAAGCTGTGCACACACGGGGCGGGGGTTAAGTGCACAGTAGCTGTATGAGATGATGCTATGAACCATCACAGAAATGAGCAAAATAAGCCTGCTTAGCATCACACAGCGGAAGGGGCAGGGGTGGGATGCGGGCTCTGGTGTAATTTCACCAAGAATGCTCAGGGATCTGGAACACAATAAAGGGAGCACGCATCTCTCTGAACTTCAGCACTGACTGATGGAATAAGGCCACTAATAGAGTAGAACAAGGCCACTGGGTGCAGAAGAAACGGCTTCTTGTTGTCTGGACACATTAGTTCAGACATCGTGGGGATGGACACTCAGGCAGCTCTCCTGGACAAAACTTGGATTTTCTAACTTGTGTTTCACAGTGCAGTCATGTTGTCTATTCCTGTTCCTCCCACCGTCATACTCTGGGCTGAAGAGAAGAGGAGGCAGCTTGTAATGTCACTTAAACATTGACTCTCATGGGTAGAATGGTAGTGACCCAGAACAGCGGAGAAATTATATTGGCCACTTGGTGGCGCTAGATGACTGAAATGGAAAATCAATTTTTCCCCTCCCCCTCCTTCCAGAGATAGTTAAAAGCAGAATGGACATGTGTACCTTGTACGCCTGTACACAATTGTGGGTGCTTGAGAAGCAGTCCTGGCTAGCCCCAGGAGACCCCCAATGCCCACCCCACCTCCTGGTGTTCAGAAACAAGCCTGGGAGTGAGCTATCCAGCCACAAACAGGAATACAGCTGGAGAGCCAGGCTCCAGGGAAATCCTCCTTCTCATAGGAACCCAGGGAAAGCGGGGACGGGACCCTTGATATCTGTCTATGACTAGCACTTGGTGTGAGCATGGCTGACATTCATTACTAAGAAAGGAAAGATGGCGTGTTGCTAGTAGAATGATAGCTTAGCGGTTAAGATTACACACTACTTACACAACCTGAGTTGGGTTCTCAGCACCTACAGCAGGTAGATTCAATCTCCAGGCGGATTCAACCCCTCTGACCTCCATGGGCACCTACCTGTATACACACACACACACACAGAGAGAGAGAGAGAGAGAGAGAGAGAGAGAGAGAGAGAGAGAGAGAGAGAGAGAGAGAGAGAGAGAGAGAGAGAGAGACAGACAGAGAGACACAGAGAGAGAGACAGAGAGAGAGACAGAGAGACAGAGACAGAGACAGAGACAGGGACAGGGACAGGGACAGGGACAGGGAGAGGGAGAGGGAGAGACACAGATAGAGGGGGAGGAAGAGGGAGGGGGAGAGGGAGAGAGAGAAATGCAAAGGTGATTAGAGAGGGGTGCATTGAGGTCCTGGAAGGGTCAGCACTGAGGAAGAAACCCTTTCTTTCTCAGTCTCTGAGAATCTGCCACCAGGCTCTGAAGCAACTTCCACAAGGCACAGACAGCCCAGTTCTTGCGCTGGGCTGTCTTGGTGCTGGCTTCATCGGTGACAGCCCCTCTGGGTCCTTTTGCCTACAGAACACGCTGATCTCTGCACCTGCTCCCGTTACACTTGAGTTCTCCCAGCTCTGCAGAAGCTCGTGCTGAGCTGGAGCAGCAGCCCTCAGCCTGAGGGTCGAGACCCCTTAAGATACCCTGCATATGCGATGTTTACATTATGACTCATGACAGTAGCAAAAATTACAGTTATGAAGCAGCAACAAAAAATAGTTTTCCGGTTGGGGCGGCCACCACAACATGAGGAACTTATTAAAGGGTCACAGCACTAGGAAGGCTGAGAACCAGTGCTCTAGAGGCTTCCTGAGCTTGAGCTGCCACAGACACATCAGGAGGCCCTTCGTTTCTGGGTCTGTCAGTTCTGTTGATGCTGCAAACAAGAACTGGGTCCTGGGTGGTCAGTGTCAATACTACTCCAGCGTTTACGTGACGTTCTCAACATGTGGATGGCCCTGTCCTCTGTGCAGAATGGCGGAATTTCTATCCCTTCATTCATTTTACATAGCTGAGTTCCTTCTATGAAGAACCATCCTGTAGCAGGGGCTGGAGAGATGGCTCAGAGGTTGGGTTCAGAGGTTCTTGCAGAGGTTGGGTTCAGTTCCCAGCCCCTACAAGGTGGCACACAGCCATCTGTACCTTCAGTCCCAGGAGATCTGGTGTCTTTTTCTGACCTCCGCGGGCACCGGGCACCCATATGTCGTACATGTGTGTAGGCAAACCCTCACATATGTATAAATTAAATGAACGTAAAATCCAAGAAAAGCAGGATGAGGTTCCTCCACTCCCAGAGTAGTATCTGATACCTTCCCACCTTTTAATAGTGACTGGAAACTAGATTTCCCCCCACTATAGGGGCATTGTGAACATGGTGAATTGTGTGTTGTTGTTTTGTTTTGTTTTTCTTAATTATTTATTTAGGCAGAACCCCATGTAACCCGCACTGGACAACTCTGAACTTTTTATCTTCCCTCCGTGTTCAGAGCGCTGGGATTACAGGTGTACACCCATTTTCCATGTTCAGAGCGCTGACATCACAGGTGTACACCCATTTTCCGTGTTCAGAGCGCTGGCATCACAGGTGTACACCCATTTTCCGGGTGCTACTGCAGGTGGGACCCAGGGCCTTGTGCGTGCGAGGCAAGCACTCTACCATGCGAGCCACATACCAACTCCAGACACACTGATTTTGAACGGATCCGGTTGGCTTTGATCCACAGCAGTCTTTTTCATGGTCTCACTCCGGGCTATCAAGGGTCACTTTCAATGAGCTCCTTGCTCATGAGCCCAGCCATCTCTGAGATGTCCCTGGCTTTTTTCTATGCAGTGAGTAATTCCAGGCTAATGCTGGGTATTTCCTGGCTTGGATCCTTTTCACAAGCCCTGCTTCCCTCCTTTTAATGTAAAGTCGTCTCGAATCCCAGTGTGGATGTGACTCAGTGGTCACGGTCGTGCCCTGGCGACCGTCCCTTCTGGACTTCTCCTTGGTTGGGGTAGGACAAGGTTTTATTTTTAAGAGAAGTCTGAATAAGTCACTGACTGACACCTCTGATTCCAGGGAAGATGAAACTTTTTGTTTTTTCTTCGTACTGTTTTCTGTTATACTGAAAAGCTTGAACTTTAACCAGATGACTGTTTTCCTCCTGCAGAGGAATAACTTGTTTCCCTTCCTCAACCATCCTCCCGCCTCTGCCTCCCCAGTGCTGGGGTTACAAGCACGTGCCGTCACGTCTGCCACAAAATTAGGCTTCTTTTGTTTTCCTAGTCTTAGAGGCTTCCCTTTCTGTGTCTTGTTGTATGACACATTAAATAGTTCCAAAGACAGAATTGAAAACGGTGTTACCTCTGTACCCTTTGACTCTGTTTCCCCATCTGGTTCTTCTCACTTACAGAAGCCACTCTGGTGTGCCTTCCTGTACCCGTTTTTTGTTTGTTTGTTTTTAATTATTAGCAGGCACGTGCACATGCCCAACACATACACACCCTCCACTCAAACACCGCTGAAATGCCACACTCTGTCCCGGGTGTTCTGTTGTCACTTAGTGTCCTCTGGGAAGCCCTCCCCCTCAGTCACCTACCTAGCTCTCCATCAGACACCCAAGGCCATTTGATTTGGCACCTGCTGAAGGATTTGGCACCTGTGCTGTTTCCCTTTGTGTAGATACTGCAGTAATGAAGGGCTGTGTGCTTTTGGCCACTTGTGGCTTCCCCTTGGTATCAGAGTCCTCTTCCCGCTGCCCTCGGCTAGTTAAATCTGGGCTGGAGGTGTTTGGCCAGTAGTTGTGGTTTCTAGGGTGTGGCCCCGGGCTGCTGACTAGAGGGAGTAAATCTAGGTGTGTGTGGCCTTTGCATTGAGAGTTGCTGTTAGTGTGTGCTTTCTGGGTTACACTGAAGCTACACCGTCCGGCCACTCTGGATTTCCACTTGCAAGCTTGCTATTGCAGCCTAGACAGGAAACACCTTAGAGCTGGGGTGCTCGACGGAAGAGCACTGGTGTGTGTATGTGTAGGCCCTCACACACAGTGCTACTAACGCAGTTGGATATGCAGCGGAACAGGCCACACCTCAGAGCCCCCGGTGTCCCATGGAGGACAGGACGCCAAGGGGGACAGGGTGGGGCTGGTATGCACGAGAATTCCAGAGCATGCCAAGGTAGCTTCCCTTCCTTAACCGATGGTCTCGGTCATCTCCTTCCACCTATTATTTAGGAGGCCAGGAAAGTGTGACAGCGAATTCCCACATCCTCAGAGAGAGTTTTACGAGTGTCCTGTGGTTTCTGTTCCAAATCAGTTCTGCGGCTTGGAGCCGGGCTTCCGTGCCCCATCATAAGCCAGGGCCCATCTCTGCAGTCTTGCAGTTCTTGTTGCAAGCTGGCCGCAGATGTGTGATCTGGACCGTCGTGGGGGGAGGCTGCTGTGCCAGCAGCCTACAGAGTACGGTGGGGGCCACGCATTTGCTTAGCCCCCAGTCCGTGACCTCACCCTCCCAGGACATCTGAGACGCCACACCTCATCAAACCTTGTTTTTTCCACTAATCAAAAATAAATACATAAAATCTCCCTACAACCTTCAAATATCTTAGGAGAATGCCCTATGTAGAATGTTCTGACTCATGTTTGACAGCGACAGGGACAAATGAGCAGCTGCTAACCATGCATGACAGAGGGCTTATGGGAGGATTTGTCACTCGTTCAACTCCTTTCTTGCTCTAAGCCCCTAGGATCAGGGACACATGGAGGTGGACAAAAACTCACAGGGACTCTTTTTACCCTAGGGAGTCCAGGAGCACCTTGGGCAACCGTGCCCTCTCACACGACAGTATTTTCTTTCCTGAAACGGGACAGGACCCAGCTCGGCCTGTCAGGGTGTTTTCCCAAGAAAATGTGTGTGACCGGATCAAGGCCCTGCAGGTAAGTGTTTGCTTGGCACTGTCACTTGGGTGTCTGTCCAGTGTTAACCCAGAAGTTTCTAAGGAATTTCAATTTAGCAATTCAATACAGTTCTCTGCAGGTAGGCACATTAGGCACCTGCAGGTGCACTGTTGGTGGCTGCCTGGTGAATAAGGAGGACAGCGGTAAGGGAGCTGGGGACAAGCACCCGTTAGGTCAGTGCTCTACACCATACAGGAGTGCCGGAGTCATTTCCTGGAGGAATGAGTCAGAGCAGGCAGACTTGTTGCCCCGTGTTATGGATGAGATTACTGAGAGTGACTGTGGTTCCTTCCATCCAGTTGAAGATACAATGCAATGTGAAAATGGGCCCACCGCCTCCAGGAGGCATTCCTATCAAGAGGGCAGAGGAAACTGGTCTGAGCTCTGAGGATGATGGACTTCCCCGGAGCCCCCCAGAGATGTCCCTGCTGCATGATGTGGGTCCAGGAACTACTATAGAGGCAAGTGCCGTGTGCGTCTGCCCTCAAACCTTTCCACCTACACCTGCCGGTCAGCGTGGCTAGGACTGGAGGCCCTCTGTGTCTCCCCACGAGATCTCCATGGATGACGGAGACCACGTACTGTCGTTTTGTGTGGTTGTGTGGTCACTGTGATGCCGTCTGCTCTGTGTCTTGTCTGAGCACATGCCCAGACCCAGAATGCCACTGGAGAAGGAGCTAGCTACCCCTGTGTCTCCCTACCATCATGACACGGGCCAGAGGACAGAGTGCACAGTGAACACTTAACAGCATTCAGCTCTATGCCCCAGTCACAGCCAAAGGAACCTGTTGGTTTGGGCAAGTCACATGGGGTCCTCTGGGGGAACAAGGCAACCCATGAAGTTTGTCCAGCAGTGACTGACCTCAGTCACTGGAGAAGTCACCCCCAATACTGTCCTCCCTGTAGACTCCAGCACACTTGTGATGCCATGGCTCAGAGTATGAATATTAATGTTCGTGTAACATAGTCACATATAAATGACAAAACATGGCCATTTCCTCCACATTAATAAGCCTTCTTAATCAGGGCAGATGGAATTGGAATGATCCAAATTATACTGACACTTCTTCCGGGTTGATGGAATCACACTCAATAACCTCCCGACTTTGGCACACAGATGACAACACCACCTCCACCACCACCACCACCACCACCACCCTCACCCCCCACCCCCTTCCATCCCCCCCCCACATACTAGTTATTTTTTGTAGTTGTGAGCTCCTGGAATATTACTAATGAAAAGTCAGGACTGTGATGGGGCTGATTTTAAGTCGGCTGTAGGGTTGGGAACTCCCACGGAGTTGCCCAGAGAATTACTCCCAGAATGTGGCTTGAAGGCGAGCATCTCCCTGCTCCTGTAGAGTTGGGTCTAGGGACAGTGCTCTCCAACTTCAGGAAGGGTTAGATGATGGGAAGGTGGTCTGTCCTGTCACCCTACTCTGTATCCCTTGAGCCTCTGGCTCTCAGGGCAGCTGGTTTTGTCTGCAGTCGGCTGGATCAGGTGGATCAGGAGGAGCAGCTTCATTGATTGAAGATGGAGCTCAACTCCAAACCTGACCGCCACTGCCGTGCACAGGTTTTAAATTAGCCAAATGGGGGCCATTGGTGCTGGGCAGCACTTACCTAACCTTTTATTCCTCTAGTTATTAAAATGAACTCTGACGTTTTTATCACTTGTTAGATAGTATATCTAATCTACTGTCGTCAAAGGAGTGGTGATGCACAGCTTTAAGCACTTGAGAGGCAGAATCAGGCCAATCTCTGTCCATCCTGGTCTATATACTGAGTTCCAATACAGCCTGGGCTACATCAAGAGACCTTATCCAAACAATGTATAATAGTTAGTCAAGGGTGCCACTAGAAACTGGCAGGTTTTTGTTTTGTTTTATTTTCGTTTATCTGTGTTTGCTTGCTTTTAAAGGTGGCAGGGTTGTTCTCAAAGCCCAGCACATCCCAGATTCTCTCTGTGTCTTGCTCCTCATCCGAGCTGCACGCACTGAGGCATCCATGCTTTGTCGTGGAACACACCTTTACAGGACATCCAGCACTTCAAGAAGTAGCTTGCTGTATCCGGTGGGGTGGGTGTCTTAGGGTGTCTCTCTCATTCCTACACATGGCTGTCAGAGGCATACCCCCACCCCACCCCATCCCCCACCCAGCAATGCATCTGCTCGCTGCTGACTGTTCCTCCCCACTGCTCGCCATATGGTACCCACCTGGAAGCCAGGCTCCCTGAGAGGCTGCCGACGCCCTTTAGAGTGAATGAAGAAAGCACCACAAGGGCGGAGCTCAGTGCTTCTGTGGCCTGCATCCCTGAGATCTCACCTCTGGGCCACATCTCAGCTGGGTGAAATGAGCCGCTCCCTCCCCGTCTGGAGACGCTGGGCCAGTCTGCTTTGTGGGTGAACTTAGCTACGAAAAGTCTTCCTGTTAAAAGAACCCTGTTCACGTGGCCTAAGGTTGGCCCCCACCCTTTGGACTCACAGCCATTTGCTCTAAAGGGATATTCTAAAACATTCTCGGTCCAGAGCCAATTGAAAATATTCTTTCCCAGGTACCTTCCAAAGACATCACAAAGTGCACCAGAGGGGAGTGGGTAGGGCACAGTCTCCACCCTTTGTCACTGAACTAATGCTTGGTGTGTTTGTTCTTTGTACCATGAAGATCGTGGTGTCCTCGTCGCGGCCACAGTCTCCTGACCACGTGAGCGATGCCACTGTCTCCTCTCGGACCGTGGATGGCAGCCTGGCACCTGTGGCTGACTTCAGTCACCCCCCAGAATTCTCCTCCTGCCTGGACAACTCTGCAGCCAAACACAAGCTCCTGGTTAAGCCCCGCAACCAGCGGTCCAGTAAAATGAGGCGCCTGTCTTCGGTAATCAGCCTTCCTCCTCGGGTAGGGATGGGATGGGCAGGCCTGGCAGTCCCGCCCACTGCCTAGCCGCGAAGCACCTCTGAGCCCCTCCATGATGGATCAAGCCACACCGTAGATGCTAGGCTTGCTCAGCTTTTGCGCCTTGGGTTGGGCTATCTCTTTGCATAAACACCCTATTCAGACATTAATACTTGCATGCATTTGTTCACCCTACAAACACCAAGAGTCCACTGTGTCCTGGGCCAAACCTGACACTCTCCATTCCTGGACTCCTCTCTCTTAACTTGACTGGGCGTAGGTGCCTCAGCTCTAGAGAAGGTGAGGGGCGAGGGCAGAGGGCAGGGGCAGGACAAGCTTGGCCAAGGAGAATGGCTCACGCTGAGAAGGACTTGCAGAGTAACGTCTTCCCTGTCCTTTCCTCAAGACACAATTGCAGTTAGTGGAGATTTCACGACGAGCTAGGCCTGTCAGCTGGAGACAAACAGCGGGGCCTGCCTGGTTTCAGGAACTTCCTGGAGAGAGCGAGTTTCCTGTTTGGCATGTGGGAGGTGCTTTGTAAACACAGGCTGCCGCCCCCACCCAACACTTGCCTTCATCATGGAATACCATTTTGTAAAACAACTACAGTGAAAATCTGATGTAAGTCAGCATGGGAAAACATGTAAACACCATTGCTCCTTAATCTAAACCCCTTGTTTTCCTGTTCCCTGCGTGGCAGACAGCACCTGTGACTCAAGTTCTCAGTGCTATCTACACTTTCCCAGTGCTCACCACTGTGCCTTTGCTCACTTCAGGAGCTGTGCCCGTCAGCGCCCACAGCCCCTTCGCTCTGGGTCCTGAGGGTCCTCTTCCTCATGCCTCAGGTCAGGCTGTCAGGTGCTCTCATACCACAGGCGGAGGCGAGGAGCCACATCAAACCCCTTCAGCTGCAGAGCAGCCACAGGGCACCCCTGTAGAGGCCTGCTGATTCTCTGGTCGAGCCACAGTGAAGCCTACGCTCCCTCTCTTTTCTTCCCCACAGCATGTGCGGCTGCTTTCTGTCTGCCCCAAAGCCCCAACACAGGCGTCCTCACAGCCCCCACGGCAATCTCTTACAGCCCATGCTGCTGGCCGTGTTAGGGTATTCTCAGCTGTGTCGACAGATTGTAAATTATCTGCCCCATCGCAATAAGGCTCTGAATCTTTTATAAGCTCTAGAGCAACAAAGGGGGGTAGGGATAGGGGCTCAGTAGTTGCCATACAAGTATAAGGACCAGAGTTCAGATCCCTAAAACCCAAGTAAATGCTGCGTGTACATGGCAGCCACCACACACACATACATGCATACACCCACAGACACAGACACAGACACACACACACACACACCCGTTATTCTATCTAGCCCAGAGTAAGCTGGCTTATGAAACCAACCATATGAATGAGCTCTGGATTTGTTTGAGGGATTCTGCCTCAATAAATGAGGTGGAAGATGGATTGAGGATAATTCCAGACATCATACAACATAGGCACCTATGTACATATGCATCCATACAGTGTACCCACATACATACAAACATACATATACACACATGGGTACCCTTCGCACATGCAAATATACACACAAATGGGAAGAGACAAAACAAGAAAAAAAAAGAGTAGAAAGTGTTATTATTAAAAGAAAAAACTCTGTTTTGCACAGTGAAACCTTGGCTATCAAGACTGGCATTTATTACAGAGCTGAAACATATTTGGCTGAGCCCCTCAGCCCCCACCTCAGCAGAAGTTGGGAGGGGTATCTGCCCGTTATTGCCTCAGTGTTTTACATTGCCAGCTGTGCTAGCAGAACCATGCTGTGGGTATGATCCTAAATAAGGATTAAAGCAGAATGCCTGCAAAGGCTTACACACCAGGTCCTTAGGCCCAGCCAGGCCATGCCGGGATAGTGAATGTTGTCAACTCCACTTTAATAGGACCACTGAGACAGGATGACTAGTTCTGGTCTGGTGGCTGGAGGAGCCGCCAAATGCATGGCCCAGAGCTCAGGTGGGGCCTCCCCTCAGCCCTCTGCACCGCTCATGGGTGAGCAGGGTCACCTGCCTGGGATCAATGCACACCGCACCATGGAGCTTGCTCCCTGGCAGGTGACACAGGCATTCTGCTAGCCTCAGTCGACTCTCCGTCTTGGTATGGCGGGCTGGGCATTTCTGTTTCCTCTGGGTGTTTCCAGAGTGTCAAACCGCAGAGGAGGAAATGCCGAGGAGATTGCCTGGATGGAGTAGGCACAGTGTACCCTGGCAGTGATGGGGAGACTGAGTTCCTGCCTGATGCAGCTAGCCAGAGGTCCTGGCTACGCAGGAGCTGCTTTTCCACCATTTGAGCTCTACTCAGCATCGGATTCCCCCCTTCCGAGAGTATACCCCCACACTAGCCTTTGTCCCATAATGTCCCCCCTTAGTCACCTCCTGTAGCTGCCAGTAGGTGAGCTGGAAGATACAGTAGACTCACTTTTGGCTCTCTGCTGAATTGATCTGGGTTCTGTGACTGATGGTTTCAAGTCATGACCCATGTCCTACTGAGCCCTTCACATCAATAGTTTCCTACAGTGGCAAAAACTCCAGTGACACGATCAAGTCAAGAACCTCAGCTTTTGGCAAGTATCGTGGATAGATTTCTTCCTTCAACTTCTTTTGAAATCCAAAAGAAAAGAAATGTGCATTTTGGCAAAAATTAGTTTAGGTATGGCTACAGAAATCCCAGACCTTTTGCGATCTTTAGCAAGCAGATAATAATAACAACAACAACAACATCAACAACTGTGTGAGTGTAGCTTGGGGTTAGAGCACTGGCCTCTCTGCCCAAGGCCATGGATTTTTGATCCCCAGCATCACAAAGATAAAAATGAAACATCAGCAACAAGAACAAACTCTATCGAACCCAAGATCACATTTCCTACCTTAGAAAACAAGACAGCACTGTTTAGTACAGCAAGCTGAATGATTCCCAAGGGCTGATGTCATGAACATTTTGCAGTGATCGATGGCAGAACCCTTAACCTTTGGATTATTTTCACACATGGCTTTCTAGTGACCTGTGTCTATCTTGATTTTCATTTTCTTCCTGAGAGGGGGAACTGAGTGTGAGACAACAGAGAGGACACCAGCCAGCATCTGAATTCCAGAGACCTTTCAGAAGAAAAAAATGCCATAAGGCAGTATAGGAGGGTACCAGGTGCTTTAGAGAGCCAGAGAAGGCGGCATCAATAGCTTAGGCAAGGCATCTACAGGTATCTACGTAAAGACTGGGGGAGTCCAGCCGGGGCTTATAGAATGTCCGGGAGGGGGGGGAGGTACAGAGCGGGAGGCAGCACAGCGGTAGGAGCCCAGAACTTAAGGCTGGAATTTTTGATCCTGTGGTTTGCAATTCACCATGTTTGACCCAAAACAAATAACTTTTCAAAGGAAACTGTCTGGTTTCTCAATGAGGGACAGCAATGCCTTTCAGCCCGGGATTCCTATTAACAGTTAGCTAGTTGCGTCTACTGACCAAAGTTTCCAAGCCTTTGGACCCCTGGCTCTCCACATACAAAAAGACAATGGGTGTCTATTTCTTGCTCAGGTAAGCCTAGAGTGAAACGAAATTAACAAAGGACACGAAGCAGGACAGATAGTTGCTCTCTCTTGGTCCTAGTCCCTCTGTTTGGCTCCAGGTGGGCAGGCACCATTTGTTTTGTGGCTTGGACATATGAACTACATTTTTGGTTTTTGTCATCGTCCCCCCTCTCCCCCACCCCCTGTGCCCCAAGAAAGGATCTCATTGTATAGCTCTAGATGGCCTAGAACTCAATATATAGACCAGACTACCTGACTTCAAACTCACGGAGATCTGCTTGTCTCTGCCTCCCTAGTGCTGGCTGGGATTAAAGGTGTGTGATAACATATCTGGCTGCACGCGTTGCATTTATGTTGAGGGCCTGGCTGCCATGGGTCTTCTGAGTTTATGAACCAGGTTCCTTGTGAACCCATAAGGGCAGCTGAAGATGCCTTTGAGAGCTGCTGTGTTTCCTAAACCACGTTTAGTCCTAGAGGAAGCAAAGACGTGATAGGCTGTCTAACGTTTGCGCTGTTTCTCCTAGAGGGCACAGTCTGAGTCCCTGAGTGATATGTCGTGGACCCTGGAGGAGGACGAATACAAAGGGAAACGGTTATTCCAGTTCAGCATAGACGAGAGCCCCGGCGCTGGGCAGTGGGATTTGATGCCAGGCAGAAGACCTGAGCTTGGGGGACCTGCGGCCTTGCTGCTACCCGGAGGGGCCTGTGCCAGGCGTGCACGCCTACAGCACAGCACAGCTGTCAGTGCCAGCATGGAAGAGGGGGGCCCTCCTGGAGATGAACCCTCAAGCCACCCGGCAATGCCAGAGGTCACTGAGCCCATGGCAGCCTCAGAGATGGACACCCCAGCTCCGCCAGAAGGTTCTCCATACCATATTCCTCACAGTGAAATCCAGAAGGAAGCACTGTCCTCTGGATGCCCGTGTCCCCTAGTGGGGGGCACATCTGAGGAGGTTGTTTGTGGTTCTGGGGATGTGGAAACGCCACTATCCGATGTTCCTGAGGGAGGCATGGCTCCTTCCAAGGAGGACCCCACGCTTCATGAGGAGGACTCGACGCTTCATGACAGGGAGACTGTACCTTCCAAAGAGGACATAACACCTCCTGAAGGAGAGACATTTCTCAAGGAGGCCATGGTACCTCCCGAGAGAGACATGTCACCTTCCAAGGGAGATGGGGCACCTCCGGAGAGAGACATGGAACCTCCAGAGAGAGACCTGTCACCTTCCAAGGGAGATGGGGCACCTCCTGAGAGGATCATGGCACCTCCAGAGAGAGACACGGCACCTCCAGAGAGACGCATGGCACCTCCCAAGGGAGATGGAGCACCTCCTGAGAGAGACCTGTCACCTTCCAAGGGACCTCCCAAGGGTAACACCACACCTCCAGAGAGACACATGGCACCTTCCAAGGGAGATGGGGCACCTCCTGAGAGAGACATGGAACCTCCAGAGAGAGACCTGTCACCTTCCAAGGGACTTCCCAAGGGTAACACCACACCTCCAGAGAGAGACGTGTCACCTTCCAAGGGACCTCCCAAGGGTAACACCACACCTCCAGAGAGACACATGGCACCTCCCAAGGGAGATGGGGCACCTCCTGAGAGAGACATGGAACCTCCAGAGAGAGACCTGTCACCTTCCAAGGGACTTCCCAAGGGTAACACCACACCTCCAGAGAGAGACCTGTCACCTTCCAAGGGACCTCCCAAGGGTAAAACCACACCTCCAGAGAGACACATGGCACCTCCCAAGGGAGATGGGGCACCTCCGAAGAGGATCAGGGAACCTCCAGAGAGAGACGTGTCACCTTCCAAGGGAGCCGAAGCACCCACTGAAGGGATCATGGAACCTCCCAATAGGGACACAATATTTCCAAAGGGAGAGGCAGCACTCCCTGAGACTGTCACTGACAGCAACTTGGGGACACCTTCAGATACAGAGAGACAGGACCAAAGTGTCCAGAAGGGGGAAGAGCTGACCCTGGTGGTACCCAGGCCTGAGGGAGCAGGGACAGAACCCTCTACAGCCCCTTCCCCAAGCCCTCCAATACCCAAGAGCTGCCTGAAGCACAAGGCCTTGGCCTCAGGTGGGTCCCCAGGCGAGCCTCCTCCGAAAGAGCCCAGCCCCGGAGTCCAGGCCAGAACAGTTGTGCCCCCGGCCCGCGCCAGGCCTGAACAGGCTGCGACATCAGGGGCTGCAGAGAAGGCAGCCCTGGGGAGTAAGGGCGAGCGGAGTGCTGAGCCACAGCGCGGTGTTAAGAGGTTCTCGGTGACCTCGAGCAGAGCGCGTGCCCGCGCCAGCAGCTCTCGCTTTCTGGAGCATGCCGGGCATGCGCCTGCAGGGGGGCGAGCACCCTTGCTACGCAGTGGCCTCGCCTGGAAGAGTGAGGCAGCCCTTGATGACCTCCAGGTGCTGCCAGCGCCCCAAGACAGGAGGGCAGTGGGTGGTGACCCTCAAGACTCAGGGGACACAGGGGCTGGCCAGGCAGGACCGGGCAGGAGCCGCCAGGATGCTGATCCGTGTGCCCCTGCGGGGGACCAGAGCCCCTTCCCAGTCAAGCTACGGTCCACCTCGCTGTCGCTCAAGTACAGAGACGGCCCTGCCCAGGAGGCCAAAGCCATTAAGAGGTACAGCGCCGAAGTCAGGTTGGAGAGAGGAGGCCTGGCTGTACTCCCCAAGGCTGGACAGAGCCATGCCGGGGCTGCCCCCGCACTGCGAAGTTCCAGGTCCCCCAATGGGCAAGGGAAAGGGAAGTCCAGGTCTCCCGAGCAGCCTAGTACCAAGCCACCGCTGCCCAGGAAGCCTCTTCTGCAGAGCCTCACCCTGCAGTACCCACCCGCAGGCCTGGATGCCAGCCCTGGGGAGTCCGAGAGACTTATACCGGTCATCCTGCCTCCCGAGCCCAGGAAGGAGAAGTCGCCCCACCAGGGAGCTGGTAAGAGCCCTTTTGGGAATAGATGGGTGGGCAGAACAACGTTTGCTGGAATGTGTTGCTCACAAAACCTGTAAAAACAGGCACAGACCTTAGTACAGAGGGAAATGGAAGAAAAGGTCGAATTTTCTTAGCGCGACTGGCATGCTTGAGTTAGGAAGCCTGCGCAGGCCGGGAGGGGGCGGTGTTCAGTTACCAGCACTGGAGTAGTGGGGGTAGCGTGATGGCTCAGTGACTAAGAGCTGGCTCCTCCAGAAGAGCACTGGAGTTTGGTCCCCAACACCCGTGTCTGGTGGCTCACACTCCAGCTTCCTGGGTTCTGACTTCCTCTTCTAACTGCTGCAGGCACCTGGACTCACACATGCACATGCTACAAACAGATATATCCCCATACACATAAATAAAAATAAGTATTTTAAAGGGATCGGGAATGTAGTGGAGATAGACACCAAATGCCAGACTTTGTGTGAATACATAAACATCGAATGCGTAGACACAGTAAGGAAATCTAAATGCTGACCTTGCGGGGTCTTCCCAGGCTCTAACCCGGTAATGCAAATGCTTCAGCTTTCAGCCTGGAAAACCAACAATGGAGGTGCCAGCTTCGATGCAGGTTTTCCCTGGGGCTGGCTAATCTCCTTCTGGCTCTGGGAAGTTCTTCTGACATTACCCCCCAACCCACACCCCAAGGAAAAATGTCTTCCCTTCCCCTAACCATGTCTCTGCAACAACCCCTCACGTGGAAATCACGCTGTGCGTGACTGGAGTGGTGAGAGGGTCAGCCCTTACTTCCCGTCTCTTAAGGGAGATGATGTTAGGTTTGGGACACCATTTAATAACCTTTAAAGGAAATTGTCTTTAAGATGAACGGAGACAAAATAGGTGATTTGTATCCCTCTTTGATTTATTTTTGATGTTCCAGATCAAAATAAATCTATTGAAGTGAGTATCTACAATCCACTTAAAGAAGATACTCGCTGCAGGCTTATGATATCAAACTATACAACTGGTGGGTCTCTCTCTCCCTCCCTCTCTCTCCTCTCTCTCTCTCTCTCTCTCTCTCTACACACACACACACACACACACACACACACACACACACACTTATGCATTTAACTGAGAGCCTGCAGATCTTAGTAACAGCTTTTCCTTGGCAAATTTTATTTTAAAATGTTCCAGACTATTTTTTAAGATACTCCTATAGGAGTCCACTTAAGAACTATGCTATGGGACAGAGAGGAAGGCAAGCTTGGTGACTCTCTTGAGAAATCCAGAACCCTGAAAGGCAGATGCAGACACTGGAAAAATGCTCTCGGGGAAACATCATCAAGGAAAGTTCAAAGATTACCTGATGTTTTCTGTGTCCACATAAGAAGTTAGGGAAGCATGGAGTACATAAGGCACTTTGAGCTCCTAGAGGATGCTGGAGGATCCCAGGGCCTTGGCGGGGGTGGGGGTGGGGGTGGGAGGAGGTATCTTTCTTGGTCCCTGAGACTCTTAGCTCAGGCATGAACTTTCAATGATTTCCTTGCCACTGCATCCATCAACAGAGAGTTTGGGGAGGGCCAGATCCTTGCTGACAATCCACTCTGCACATTTTTGGTGGGTTATTGAGGCTGCTGTAGAGCAATTCAGAAAGCTGTTTCAATTGCAAGGAGGATTGCTTTGTAGGTGAACCTTTGATATCACTGTCATCTGCTTCCGTGGTCCAGGTCTGGAAATGTCTCTCCAGGGCCTAGTGAATGAGTAGAATTCCGGGTCACAGCTAGAGCTGGAAAGGGAGAAGCTTTGGGGTGACTTTTGGCTCCTTAATTCTGTATGGCCTCTATAAAATGTGCAGGATAGGCAGGGGCAGGAGGATTATTAGTCGGAAGCGAGGTTGACCTAAAGAGTGAGATCCAGTCTCCTAAATAAATAAATAAATATCGTGCCCGGGATGTCTTGCAGAGAGCCTTGCAATTTGTGCATTGCTCTGATTTACAGGAAGGTGAAGCTGTCTTCATTTGATGAGGACCGTGCTTTAGTAATAGATTTGCCTTGCCAATCTGTGTATGCTGGCACTTTCTAACCCACAGAAATGGCAACTGATCTCTAAAGTGAATGCCTTTGGGCCCTCTGCTGGCCACAGGGAATGGTTTGTGTGTCCCTGAAAAGGGAACAGAATAGGGATCCCCTACGTACCTCCCAGAAGGTATGATGTGATAGACAAGTCTCCGGATTCCTGGACTAGAGTGCCACCTGGTCCTGTTCTCCTCAACCCCTCCTTGGGGTCCGAAGGCTGCTTCAGTCAGACCAGAGCAGAATCTCAGAGGTGTGTGGTTGAGCCTCACCTGTGAAACAGCCCGCACACTGTCCCCACTCGCCTCTGTTTGTGGCTTCATTCATTAGTGTGAGTCTACAGTTATCCGCACTAGAGCAGCTGCGGGCAGTTTAATTCATATAAAACATATAGATAATGAAAGATGTAATGGTAATGCTCATCTGTTTCCTACAGATGATTAAGTCTTGCTATTTACTCTTGTAGAGGCAGGGAGTTCAGAACTCGTCCAGAGCTCACAGATAGCCTGCTTCTGCCCCACCCTTCTCCTACTTGTGACCATAAAAAAGTGAGAGTGTTGAGTGTCCCGGTGGGTGCACACTTCTAAACGGCAGTGTCTCCAGCTGCTTTGTCCCTAGCATTGATGCTTGCCCTGCCCTTCCACACCCTGTGTGCCCTTTGAAGCATAGATTAAACCTCTCAGCAGTGGGATGAGAGCAGGAGGCACAGGAAATGCTGTAATAAACACAGAGGCCCAGTTTGCCAAAGGGCTGGGTGTTGGGAGGCTGCTAGGATGTGGTTACACAGGCTCAGTTCCCTGTGTGTGCTCCTCAGCACAGAGTAGGCCTGTTTATAGACCTCAGCCACAATTTACTGATCTGCTACAAGGAGGAAAATGGCCTAGGGTTAGACAGTTTGTTCATTTTCCAAGACACCAATCCATCTCCAAGTCCAAATGACAGGTCAAGAAACAGCTTTTCACAAACATGGTAGGAATTATTTTTAAAAGGTGGTAGTGTCTTGTTTAGAAAAAAATTCTAAAACACAGAAAGAGTTTGCTGTGAGCCTGGTGTATTTGGCACATGCTTGTAATTGCAGCTACGGGGAGACGGAGGCAGGCCAGTGGCAAGTTGGAGGCGAGCCACTACAGTCTGGCAATACTCTGTCTCGAGGGAATGCTTTTAAGGGACAGAGATTATCTTGTGCTTTAATTTTCTCTTTATTGTTGTCATGACCAAAAGTGACTTGTAGAGGAAAGGGTTTATTGGACTTATACACCCTGACCATGGCCCATCATTAAAGAAAGGCAAGGCAGGAACTCAAGAGGGGCAGGGCCTGGAAGGTGGGAGCTGATGCTGGGGCCTGAAGAAAAGCTGCGCCTTGACTTCCAGAGTTGTGTTCAGTTCCCTTCTTATACCTCCTGGGACCACCTCCCTGGGACGGCACCTCCCAGATGGACTGCATCCTCCCTCATCAGTCAAGGACATGCCTGTACAGACGTGCCGGTAGGCCAGTCTAATGGAGGCATTATCTCAACTGAGGTTCCCCCTTCCCAGATGACACATATTAGCCTCTGTCAAGTTGACAGAAAACTAACAGCACCAGCTCTTTGGGGCTTGTGTGTGTGTGTGTGTGTGTGTGTGTGTGTGTGTGTGTGTGTGTGCACGTGTGTGCGTGCATGTGTGTGTGTGAGTGTGTGTGAGAGAGTATGTGTGTGAGAGAGTGTGTGCGTGTGTATGCATGTGTGTGCGTGTGTGCATGCGTGTGTGTGCACGTGCGTGCATGCGTGTTGTGTGCACGTGTGTGTGTGTGTGTATGCATGTGCGTATGTGTGCCTGTTTTAGGAAAACCCTCCCTGCTCACACTTAGATTCCTTTTTAGCCGCATCCTTCCCTCCTCAGTCCTTTTGTGAAAGAGTGTTATTAGCCCTCTGGTCTGTTTCCCCGGTTTCCTGTGTTCCTCCTGTCTGTGACTCTCAGAAATGGAGTGTTTCCTGAGGCAGAATGGTTCAGATCCCCAGTCTTCTTGTTCTCGAAAGCCTCTCTAGCATGGCGACCTCGCCCACAGGCTTCTTGCATTAGACAGTGAAATCAGGAAGAGGACAAATCAGACGTTAGCAGAGGTAGCCAAAGGGCCTGTCATGCAGGGTAGGAACAAGTGAATTCTTTAGAGTATTAACTCTAGTCTACATCCTGACAGTTAAGCTCAGAACTTAACAGAAAGGGTGAATTTTACTGTGTATAAAGTTTGAGATGTCTAATCCCATCCTACAGAAAGAGCCATCACAACGAGACCCAAGACTATCCCTTCCCCCGCACACACTGCAGTTGTGGCCCTAACATACTAGGATAGACACGTAAATGATTAATTTTCATCACAACATGCTATTCATATTGGCTTGCCATTTGATATTTGACGTTCGCAATAAAGCAAGGACATCTTTTATGGTCAGCTGGAGTGGCTTGACCGCATCGTTTTAAGTATTGCCTACTGTGTGTACCCCCCCCGCGGCGCACCCCCCCCCCAGAAGGGCATTGTGCTTGTTTTGAATCTTTTTTTCCTCTTGGTCACTATCCTGGCTTGTTTTTTTGTTTTGTTTTTTTTGTTTTTGTTTTTTTGTTTTTCTTGCTATTGTTTTTGTTTTTGTTTTGTTTTGATGTATACAGTGTTCTGTCTGCATGTATCCCTGAATGCCAGAAGAGGGCACCATTTCTCATTACAGATGGTTGTGAGCCACCATGTGGTTGCTGGGAATTGAACTCAGGACCTATGGAAGGCCACCTAGTATTCTTAATCACTGAGCCATCTCCCCAGCCCCTGTCCTGGCTAGTTTTATGTCACCTTGACACAAGCTAGAGTCATTTTAGAAGAGGGAACCTCCAGTGAGAAAATGCAGACTGGGTTGTAGGCAAGTCACATGGATTTTCTCAACTGATGTTTGATGTGGGAGAGCTCAACCCACTGTGGCTGTTGTCACCCCTGGGCTGGTGGTCCTGAGTAACGTAAGCAAGCGGGTTGAGCAAGCCATGAGGAGCAAGCCAGTAAGCAGCGCCCCTCCGGGGTCTCTGCATCAGCCCCCCCTCTAAGTTCCTGCCCTGACTTCTTTCCCTGGTTCCTTTGGTGGCGACAGAAATTAAGCCTTTCTTCCCCATGTTGCTTTTGGTTTTATCACGGCAACAGAGATCCTAAGACAGTAACTATTGTGGCCACTGGCCAGTGTCACTACTGGATCCCACTTCAGGCTCTCCAGGACAGACTCCCAAAAGTGAACTCCCGTTCCCTGTCCTTCACGAGGACTGCACTGGTCTTCAGCACGGTGGAGACAGGGCACCACACCCACCATCTCCCAGATATCAGGTGAGGTTATCTGTGTCCCACCGCTCCCTGGCCTGAAGGAAGGAAAGTGCCTGTCATGTTGGAACTTGGTCAGTGAGTTCGAATCCCATCTCAACAGGAAGTGCGGCTACTTCCCCTCTTTCCTGTGGCAACATTCACTTTGTTGTTTTTCCCTGAGCTGGGAACTGAACCCAGGGCAGGTACTGACCCATCACACGCTAGACCCACAGCATAGAAGTCCCCATCATTAACCTGACTCCCCTCCAGTTCTCTTCACATATCTAACCATCATGGTTCCTCTTTACAAATTCTCCATGCCTTCCCAACACATGTGGAGTAGACTTATATAATTCCTGGGTCAGGCTTTTCCAATTCCAGGGACAGAGACAGCCCTTCTGTTCTAAATCATATGCCTCCCCTCAGGTCCCAGGCTCTCAAAGGCTCGCACACCTTTGCTGTGTGGAGCACCCATTACCCTGACCTGAGGGCAACATGGATCTGGAAGGTTTGTTCTCCAGAGTCTGTAGAGTTTCTCAAATGCTGAGTGGATTTCTTCATGTGTAAACTGAGGTTTTGCTAATATGGGTTTGGGGAACACAGAACAGCAGAGGCATTTTACCGGTGACATGTGACACCATTTCACAGTGCGGAGCTATTTTCCCAGGGGAGTGCCAGTTTCCTCATCTTGGTGGCACAGAACATGGTGGGGATTCTTTGTCCTTGCTCAGAACTGAGGTGCCAATCCAGGTGGAGAATATCAGGCAGTGTGTGAAGAATCTAGGCGTCCAGTACCCACTTACCCAACCTACCCTGAGGTAGGGATTGTGGGACCTTGTAGGTCTTCCATGACAAGCACAGCCATGGCTCTGTGTTCCCCCAGTGCAGGGACAGGAGTGGACATCTCACACATTCTTGAGTCTCGAAGGAGATACTATGACACTTCATCCTAAGCTGTGCATGTGTTCCCTGCAGCTGGGCACCTTGGAGTTCTAGCCTCTTACAGACATTTGGTAGATAAGGCTTCCCTGTGGCCTTCCTGTATCCCCAAAGCCCTCTTTGATGGGCTACCAGTAGGACAAGAGAACTCTGGGGAGCAGCTGAAACCCAAGAGGCCTGAAAGTGGACAGGAATTTTCCAGAGTCCTTCTGGACATCTGGTAAGCAAGCTCAGTGTGATAGTGGCAGGTGTCAATTGAAGACCTCTCTTATTCTCCCACCTGAACCCTGTAGCCATTGAGAAAGGGACCTGGTCCCAGCTCAGATACCTTGCCTTCAGGGAACAGGAAAATCGGCTTGACTCAGCCCAGATGCTGTGTGTGTTCTGATTTCAACCTAGGGCAGCTTTGTCTTCCTGTGGATGTTTGGCCATCTTTTGAGACACGTTTGATTGTCGAAAAGCGGGTGGGGTGAGGGAAGAAGATGGTGAGCATTCTCCAGTGCACAGCCTATCCATGCCATAGAACTGCCAGCTTCAAAGACAGTACAGGCCCTGATGGGGGAGGCTCAGTCTACAGAGCCCAGTTGAGTAACTCTATCTTAGTCACTCAAAGTGAAAGTTCAATGGGGAGGAAATGGGCGTATTAGAACTCTATGGGACCAGACTCCTTAATATGGGGTGCATGTGTGTCTGTAAGTGAAGATAAGGAGTCAGAGTGGCTGAGTTCACAACCTTGTTACACAGTGGCCGTAGGAATTGAGTTCTCTAGAGGAGTAAGTCCCATACAGACTTGTCCACAGGCCAACAGGAGGTAGACAGTTCCTCGACTGAGGCACACAGCTCAGCTGATTGTTAGTCATGACATGTTGACATTTCAAACAAAGCCTCCTGGTCAGGTCATGGTATTCCATGGACCTCGGGGTCTGAAAAAAATCCTGAAGAGGGTTATGAAGGTCCTTAGGAAGACCATACCTGCTAGAGTTCGGCTCTTCAATGTCCCCCAAGGCCTGTGTGTCATGTGTTGAAGACCTCATCCCAGCTAGTGAGTCATTGGGAAAGCGGAGGAACCTTTGGCAGGCAGGCCTGGAGGAAGGAGATTAGGTCACGGTTGGTGAAACTTTGAAGAGGATATTGGAACCATGGTCCCTTCCTGTCCCTGTGTTGCTTCCCGGTTCCCGTGAGGTGATCAGGCCTGTTCTGTCACAGGCTTCTTCTGTCTTTTGTCACCAAAGGCCGAAAGCAGCCGGGTCAAGTGGACTGACACCCTGACCCTGTGAAGGCAAAATAAATACTTCTCTGTTTAAGTTGGTTCTTTCAGGTCCTTTGCTACAGTAAGAGAAGGCCAGCCGTGCTGCTGTGGAAAGTGGAGGAGAATGGAAGTCAGTGTCTTTGGTGGAGGGGCCGTGAGGGAGGGCCAGCCATGCGATGGAAAGGAGTCTTGACTCTACAGAGAAGGGCCATCCCTGCAAGTGGTTCCTCCCTTCTTGGTCTCATGGAGCCTCAGCTGTTCTCTGGAATCTCATGGAAGGCATTTGTGCCTCTTTCAGGTTGGACGGAGAAGGTGTCACACAACAGTTTTTTCTCACTATTCCCCTGCAGCTCAGAGTTATTGCCGAGTAACTGTCCCCACAGCCTGTGTTCTTCAAGATCCCAGTTCCTTCTGAGGCAGGTGGCAGAGGCCTGCAGGCTCTGGGCCGAGAGCTGGGCTTGGGTCATTGCTTTCATGGAGAAACTAGTTTTGATTGCACAGCTGGTGGCACTTGGGAAGAATGATGCGCTTTGGATCTAACAACTCACCTTGGCCCACAAGGTTCCACTGTGAGGTGTAGCTGTCGGGCTGGGCCAGTTTGGGGTGTCAGCTCACCTTGCCTGGCCAAGCATTGAGCAGCTAGCCATGCCTGAGTGAGGAAAAGAATCTGACAGACCCTCTGCCTTCGGGTGCCCCCGGGAAATGTGCCTGCACACAGATGACCAGACAGACTCCTGGCCTCCCTCCACATACTGAGATGTGAGTCTCTTGTTACTTTGTAAATGGCTTCTCCACACATTTTCATCTTTGGGCAGGAGAGATTTGAAAAACTGTGAACAAACTATTGTTCATAGACCAGAAACGAGGCCCTTGGTAGTGACAATAGGAATCCCTCCTGTGTCCTGCGGCCTGGCCTGATGCTGATGCAGGAGTGTGGAGCTCCTTACAGAGGAGACTGTGACAGCTGGGTCCTCCCCAGCGCTCACCATCCGGTCCAGAAATACAGGACAATTTAGAGTATAATTTTAGAAGTCATTACATTTCGTTATTAAATATGTGTGTGTATTCTTACAGGCAGATGTCTCAAGTGCTTGTGTGGAGGTCAGAGGCCAGCTTTTGGGGTATGGTCCTTTCTTTCCAGCGTCTAGCGGGAGGGGTCAAAGTCAGGGTCTTCAGGAGTGGCAGCAAATGCCTTTACCCACTGAGCCGTCTCACTAGCCTGACGGGTTTGAAGGCTGAGAGAGAAGCTGTGTAGGTCAGACAAAGGTGAATTTCTGGGCTGTGGGTGGAAATGAAAACCTCAAGAGGCCTGAGTCTGGGGAAGCAAAGTCAGGCTACAGCTCCTGCCTGTTCCTCCTGACCTAGAGGAAGTCGAGTGAGGACAGTGAGGCGCTTGCGGCCTCGCCTGTGGTGAGGAGCGGCCATCAGAACCGCCATCAGAAAGGCAATGGAGCTAGGCCCCAGGGTGCCCTGGAGGCTGAGGGTGGGGCGCAGAGAAGGGAAGGAGCTGCAGGTGAGGGAGAGGCCATCCTTCTGTGTCCCTTGCTGCCCTTCCTCATTGCTTTGTGGAAACAGCTGTGGGGCAAAGGACTGCCTTGCCTTCCTGTGTGGGCAGGACGCTACCGCCTCTTCCTGACCAGTGTCTAGTACCTAGTGAGCCCCAATGACCTTATAGCTGTTTTTTCTAGTTTGATTTTGCTTTTGTGAGCTTGTGTGTCATATGCGTGTGTTTGTGTTCCTGCGCATGTACACATATGAATGAGCATCGTCTTACTTTTTGAGAGTGGGTCTTACTGAACCTGGACTTGACCCATTGGGCAAGACTAGATGGTTTAAGCTCCAGGGGTCATCCTATCCCTGCCTGTCCCTGTGAGCGCATGCCACCATGTCTGGCCTTTTGATGTTGGTGTTAGGGTTCTGAACTGGGGTCTTCATGCTTGTATAGTAGGTGGTTTACCTCCTAAGCCAGCTCTCCAATCCCCGTTTGCCCTTTTTATTGAAGAAGAATATAGGTAATGATGCTTGGGCAGAGCAGTGAATCTCCTTTTTGTTGTTGTTGTTGGTTTTGATTTGTTTTTTGAGATAGTGTTTCTCTGTCTAACAGCCCTGGCTGAACTGGCACTCACTCTGTAGACCAGGCTGGCCTCAAACTCACAGAGATCTGCCTGCCTCTGCCTCCCAAGTGCTGGGATTAAAAGTGTGTGCCTCCACCACGTGGCTCACAGCAGCGAATTTCAAAGTTGGGGGAAATGCAAGGTGAGGTTCCTATGAGCACTCGGTCTCAGAATCAGCCGGTCAGTACATAAGCTCGTAAGCTCGTACTTTCCCGTGGGACATGGTAAGGCACAGCATAACCATCTTGCCCGTAGGACCCTGCACTGCACTTCAGCACTTGCTCCCGGTGTGATTTTAAACACGGAGAACAACTGGGCATGGTGGCACACGCCTTTAACCCATACTGTAGCTGGGGACCTAAAAGGCCAGCAGACAGGACTGGGGCGGGGGGGGGGGGGAGGTTACTTAAGTACAGAGACTCGGGCCCCTGTTCAGACCTGGCTCATAGTACATCCACTTTAGATCAGAGGTTGTATTGAGAAACTGAGGCCTCTTCTTGCTGGAGACACTGGGGATAAGCTGTGGATATACATTTTTACAACATCAGTTTAGGGCCTGGGAAGATGACTTCAGTCAGTTAAAGTGTTTGTCTCACAAGCACGGGGACTTGAACTGAATCCCCAGTGGCCGTTTGCCTGGTAGCCCAGAACTGGGGGGTTGGAGGGCTCTGGGGCTTACTGGCCAGCCAGTCTAGCCATATCACTGAGCTCCAGGCTAGGTGAGTGACCCGGTCTCAAAGACTAGAGATTTAGGAAGACACTTGCTGTCAACCCTGGCCTTTATATGCATACAACACATGAACTTGTAACACACACACACACACACACACACACACACACACACACACACACGAACTTGTATACACATTCACTCGTGTACACACAGGTGTGATTATCGCTTCAAGGAGGACCAGCTTACACCAAGTTTTTAAGAAGTGAAGACAGCATCCTGTTTCGAGCTTGCTGGGAGCAGAACATCTGCTTATTTTCTCAGCCAAAGGAGCAGGAGGTCACTGGAGTTCATGGCCTCCAGCTCATTGCTTCCTACCCACGGCTGTGTTCTTGACAGCTGTAAGGGCTATGTTCTTGACAGCTGTAAGCTTCCAGACTCAGCTTTGTGCCTGGTGTCCTGTGGGGTGTGGCCCACTGTTTGTGTCTCACCCCCACCCCCCATCTCAGCTGGTCACTTCTAGAATTCTTTCCAGAAAACAAAACACAAACAAACAAAAACAAAACAAAACAAATCTTAAGTTTGACTTTTAATTGGCACCAAAACTAAGAAAAAGGAGTGAGTTAAAGCAGTTTTGGATGAAACAACCCAGGAGTGGTGCAGTGGTTAGGACTTGGGGAAACGGCCCATTGTAGATCTTCTAAATAACAGATAGCTCAGCCACAATGTTAGGAGACACAGGGTCCATAAATAAGCCCTCTGCCTTAGTTTCCCCATCTTTCAAAAGAGCTTAGGAAACAAAAATCCACACAATGGTTGTTTACATTTACTTATTTGTTTACAAGCAGCAACAAAATAACAACGGCAGCAGCCAGGGCCCTTCAGCACGTCCTGGGAAGGATTCAGCTGGCCTGTGCTGGGGGAGGGTGAGGATTGCTGCTCTGAATCTTTCCAAGCATCTGGGAGCTGGTGGAATTTCTACACCTGCGTTTACACCCACTGGTAGTGGGTTTGTCTGTCCAGGACCACCTTGCCTGCCCTGGGCCTTAAACCCAATCCAGGACAGGTTGTCCTGGGGATTAGTGCTTTACTCTTCCCACTTAGATATTGAGGGAAGAGTATGTTAATGAGGAAGGAATTTAAAGGAAAAACAAAACAAACAAACAAACAAACAAACAGTGTATCATATCAACTGCTCCTTTGAAGGAATCTCATCCTTAATAACAGAATGATATTTTCCTCTGCTTGGGCCTTGTTTCTCCCATGCAGTCCGATGGTTTGGGATGAGCTGTGGGGTGGAAGTGTGTGTTAGTCTGGGTCTGTTCTAAGTTGGACTAGATTGCTCTCTTCCCTGGCAGCGTGGGGAGTCAGCCTCTCCCAGACCCTCAGCAAAGGGATCACACAAATCCCAACAAGCGGTTTCTGGTCTTCTGTCCCAGAAATGCCCAGCTGCGCCCCTCGGGGCTGGGAGCAGACCCAGGTGCACCTGACAACCTGAAGTCCGTCATTCAGGGAGAAGGAGCAGGTGTCAGAGGCCGTGAACTAAATCCCCAGGAAATCAAGGTCTTCTGTCTATTAAGGCAGAAAGATAAAGGAGTGTTTGCCTCCGGTTTTACTTGAACTGACACCACATCTATTATTATTTTGGAATTACCTTCTCAACAGATTTAATCCCAGAAGAGATTTGACCCTGAGAGTTCATGCTTTAAACTGTCACTTACAAGCTCTTTGGCCCCTGAAGGCTTCCATACGCTGCCCATGGCCCATGTCTTCATTTCCCTCTGTAGCCCTCCCCAGCCCAGGTAGAGCTCAGACCCAGAACGCCTGCCGCCTGCCTCCGATGTGATGTGGCCATCAAGTGCAGAGAGTGAGGGTCATGGAGGTCACTCAGGCCCGTGTTACAGAGCAGAAAGGCTGTCACCCAGCTCTGCCCAAACTTACTTGAGACAGAGATGCAGCGTCTCTGAGGCTTGACATTGTGGGAAGTGCCAAGTTAGGGGAGATATAGAAACCACAGAGGGAAGAAATGGCTGGTGGGAGATCTTGCTCGGGTCACCTGTCTCATCCTGGCACCGTCTGGTGCAGCTGTGGGGCTCACCTACTCCTGCGGGTCAGCACTGGAACATAGCTGCACGGGCACACACCAGTGCAGTTGGAAAATTGCCACCCTACAGACAGGCAGGTAGCTCATTGTGCGAGCCCTCTGTGTTGGAATGGGGATTCTCTCAGCATACTCCTGATATAGGGAAAGAAAAATTACTTTCCACCAAGCTTTATGTAGTTGCTTTGTGTGCAAGACTACAGTTTCCAGCAGAGTCTGGGAGAGAAAACAAGTTGTCACAGGCCTCCTGAGGTGTCAGCTTTGGATCTGGTCCACTAGGCCCCAACTGATTTATCCCCAGAGTCCCAGCTTCCTTCACTGTCTCTTCTTATACCAATCCCCCTTATAGCCTGTTCCTTATAACTTCTCTGGTCATTTAATTTTTTTTTGTTTAGTTTTATGTGTACAAGTATTTTGCTTGCATGTTTGTCTGAGCACCGTGTGTGTGCCTGACAAAGCCCAAAGAGGGTGACATATGACATAACCCCTGGAGTTACAGATGTGGGTCCTCTGGAAGATCAGCCTGTGCTGTTAACTGATTATCTTTCCAGCCCCCGTTATGTTCAGCTTAAAACTTTTAGCTCAGCCGGGCATTGGGTGGCACACGCCTTTAGTCCCAGCACTCGGGAGGCAGAGGCCGACAGATCTCTGTGAGTTAGAGGACAGCCTGGTCTACAAGACAAGTTCCAGAACAGCCTCCACAGCAACACAGAGCAACCCTGTCTCCCCCATCCCACCCCCCAAAACAAAACAAAACAAAACACCCTTTTAGCTCAAACTTTAAAAATATTTTTAGCTGGAATAAAATTATTCAAGTGCATGTCATAAAGAGTTTGCCAGAAATTGTGCCTTTGGGCTAAGAGGTGACCAGAGTGATAGGGAGGCGGACCATGAACATTCTAGATCTATTGGCTGAGGCCGCCCTGGCCCTGAACAAGTTTCTTCTCTGTCCCTGCTTTAAAACTGGAATGGTGAGTTCTTCTGGTTGTGAGTTTAGTCCTAATCAGAACTGTTCCGAATGTATTGCCAACTGAGAGAATTAAGTTCAAATCCAGAGAGAATTTTTCATCTATTTTCAAGTGAGGCCGCTGCCTCTGCCTCTGCTGGCGGGGGTAGGGGGTGGGGAGGGGGAGTACTATACTAGAGAGAGAACCCTGGTCACTATGGGTAAAGAAATAAGAGAGAGCAGAGGACCCTTTGAGGAAAAAGGGAGTCCCTAAGCATTTTGTGGAGAGCAGGAGAGGTACAGCTGCCAAACGTGCAGGCACCTCACACTTCCTATGTCAGCAGATGACAGGCCGTCCTTGGGTAAGGAATGAAGCTTGAGATGATTTCAGACATGGCATCCCAGCCCACAAAGGGAACATTGTTAGGGTTGTTAGGACACTGGTGTGTTTACCATGTTGAATAAATCAGGGATGGCAGAGTGTCACTGGTCCAAATGAGGACTGGCAAAGACAGCTTATCCGTGCACACATCCTATCCCCTTCCGGATAGAGTGGCCTGGTAGAAATTAGCTTAAAATTAAAATGCACGTTGAGGTGGCAGTTACTTTTATTTTTCTTTCTTTTTTGATTTTTCTTTTTTGGTGGCTCAGACCAGGAGATAATCTCTTCAATGCATCTTTAGAAACACTAAAGAGAAATAATGTCATCAGAGAGGCTTCTGCTTAAGATGTAAGGGAAAATGTGTTCTCTCCGAGACTCCACTCCTCAACCCCTCCTCCCCTTGCACTCCCACCCCCCCTGCCCCCACCCCGACGCCACCCTGCCGCCGCCCCCGCCACCCCCCCCCCCGTGGCTATTCTGTACCCCTTGTGTGGGTGTGAAGTCTGGGGGAGGCTGAAGCAAACAGGGAGTGTCTTCCTAACCTTGCTCCCTTGTTGTCTTGATCACAGAAAAGGGTCAGCCTCCTGCTGCTACAGGTCCTGGGACTGATGGGCAGCCCACCCCACCCTGGATCACCATGAACCGGCAGAAGCGAAGAGCCCCAGACCTGCCTGTCAGCCAGGAAGACAAGCCTGCGCCGCGGATCCTGAAGGCAGAAGCCGGGAAGCAACCCCAGGTGCTGAGAGGAAACCCTGTTTCTGTGGCATTCAAGGGGGTGGGGGGACTGGCACTGCGGTGATCACAGAGATCCTGCATGGGCATACGCACTTGAGGATCAGCGAGGCCAAGTCAGTATGTCAGCTTCCCATAGAGGAACAACCTGCCTGCCTGTGTGGGCTGTTAACAAAGGCAGTAGAGAAGCTCTGTGCTCTGGCCTCCTAGGCAACGCAGCTCAGCCTCTGGAAAAATTGAAGACAGTTAAAAACGTCTCCCCTTAGAGACATGGTGTCACTGTCACCAGATCCATCTCAGCTCATTGTGGGGTGATAAATGAACCTGGTTCCTGTTACTGCCTGCTGGGTTCCCTGATTCCTCACCTGGGGGTGCACAGCTAAAGCCCAGGGTTGCATTATGTATCCAGCTGAAAACAGCTCTCACCAACCCAAACAGCTGCGCTTGGGAGCAGGCCAGGCCTTGGCTTTTGTAGCCCAACACTAAGCAGCACCATAAGTGGGATTCTGCTGTAGAGAAAGGGACCTGTTTCCCTCCCTGCTGATGCATCCCAGTTGTAGCCACGGCTGAAGACCTTTATGTAGGGCAGGGGAAGGGACATTCAAGAAGGAAATGTTAGCCCGTTTCAGCATGTGCCATTTTACCGTATGTCACAAAGCCACACAATGACTTCCAAACCCAATTCATTTGGCTTTCGCAGAGAGTCCTTGCTGTCACCATCTGGGGCTGGGGCTATGTTGTCCGTGCAGGGAAGAGAGCCACCATGTGCGTGTGGGCAGGAAGGGCTGGCACAAGTCAGAGCTCTGGCATTTTGATGGGTGACATTGGTGAGCTGGTGCATGGAGGAGCACACAAACAGCCTGAAGCATGAATCGTCGTGAGAGGGCGTCTTGTCACTAAGTCAGTCTGGGGTTTGCCCCGCTGAGCCTGTAGAGTTGGACAGCAGGCATGTCGTCCTTGTGTCTCCACAGGACTCTGTAAAGCAGGGTGACTTCGTCCGAAGCAAATCTTTCCTGATGACCCCTTCGAAACCTGCTGTGACCCAGAGGCAGGGGTCAAAGCTGAGCCCCAAGGAGGGACTCCAGAGAGGAATCTCACTGTCCCATCAGAACTTGGGTATGAGATTAGCATGAATTTCCACTCACTTTGCCATCATTGTAACCAAAATCTTCCTGCAGTTGGGAGTGTGTTTTGTTAAATCGTTTTTTGCTGAATTGTGTTGAGCTGGGTTTGTTTGTTTATTTGGTTTTTTAATTCAGCTTTTATTGAGCTGACATTTACACATCATAAGACTCGACCATTTTAAATGTACACTTCAGCAGATGTGCCTTCCAGTGACATTATGTGTATTTGTAGAGTCCTGCCGTCCTGGTGGCAATCCAGGAATAGAACATTCCCTCACACTGGAAAGACACTCATGCCCATTTGTCATGTTCCCTTCCCTGGTTGTAGGTAAGCACTAACCTATTTGTGTCTCTGTAAGATTTGCCTTTTGGGGAACGTGCAAGCAAAAAAGCATGGGCCCTTTTCTCTGCTGTTTTTGAATGTGACTTCAAGCTCACTGTGCTGCTGGATATTGAGCCCAGCGTCTCATGTACTCTAATCATATACTCTACCACCGAATGACACCCTCATATTTTCTACACTTTATTTATTTTGCGTTGCAAAGACACACGAATCTAACTTTCCCAAGCTGTCATTCAGTGTGTGGTTGTGAAGGTATTAGGCTTGGTCCAATGTGCAGCCTACCTCCAGAGTTCCGTGGTTAGACCCAGCACATTCTCAACTCACTTTGCCTCTAGAACCATCTAAGCTTGCTCCTATGCTCTTTCAATCATATACATGCCATACCTGATGCTTAAATCTTCACATGCTTACATGTTAATGGATTGTGTATTCCGGAACACAGTGGAGACTGTTAACATGTGTTTAAAGCTATTCAAGAGACTTAGTGAAAATCCACATTCCTGTCTCCTACTTTTGTTTGTTTTGTCTCCTTTCCAGCAGCTCAGGCTGCAGCAATGACAGAGAAGGAGTTGCATCAGCTGAAGAGAGCCAGCTATGCAAGTACAGATCAGCCATCCTGGATGGAACTGGCCAGAAAGAAATCCCAAGCTTGGAGCGACATGCCCCAAATCATAAAATAGATTGGCAGCCTGCCGATGAAGGATGTCCACTGCATTGATGGGCTGCTTAGTTTTAAACTGCCAATAAATCATGGCAAACAGACTGTGAAACTTAAGATTGATTTTCGTCAACAAATTATGATGTGCTCGGGGAAGAGAGGAACCAGGGGACCAGACAGCCTCAGTCTGGGCCAGACGTACTACAGCAAGAGGAACCCTGTAAAAGCTCCTCCCTGTGCTAAGGTGTCGATGTGACCCTTCAGAATTCCCAGTCCAGCAAATAGAAATGAAGAGTGCACTTTACGAACAAAACCAGAACTCCTTATGAGCCCCAGGTCTGCTTTGTGACTTGTCATCAGCCAGTGCCTCTGGCCACTGTCTTGCTGTGGACCATCGTCATCTTTTGTGTTTACTAATAGGCATGACGTTCGTGGTAAAGCAGGGATGCCATTTATAAGAGCAGCTACATAACAATCCAGTTTCCTGAAGAAGTCCACCCTTGAGAAGGGGAGGACCGGACAATTCATAGACTGTTTCCAAAAATAATTTTTAAACTTTTCCACTAGGCATCTGTGTCCTGAACCATTGCACAATGTATTGCCTGTTTAATAAAAGGTTTCAAACATGCTTTGTGTGTAAATGTTATTTCTCACGGGGGGAACCCCCCCCCATACTGAGTTAAAGGCTCTCTTCACACCTCACTGAAAACCCTGGCTGGATTGAGTGTTCAAACCTCGGTGGGGGTGGGGAGGCATTAGTTGGTCATTGTTCTAACAGAACATTGGTGTTCTTTTTTAGGAAGAAAGAATAATATGTAGGCTTGTTTTTTTTCTTTCATTTTCTCAACATTGTAAGAATGTAAAATTCTTAAAGGCTGACGTAGTTTGCTTTCTGTTACTGTTATAAACAACACAACCAAAGCAGCTTGTTGAGGAAAGGGTTTATTTCGGCTTGCACATCCCAGGTCACACTCGGGGAAGACACGGCTGGAACTCGGAGCAGACGCTGCAACAGAAGCCATGGGTAATGTGTGCTGCTGATGGCTTGCTCAGCCTGCTTTCTTATACGACCCGACCCAGAACCACCCGGGTGACACTGCTGGAAGTGAGCTGGACTCTCCCACCTCCATCATTAATTAAGAAAATTCCCGTGCTGTCCAATGAGGTATTTTCTCAGCTGAAGTTTCTTCTTCCCAGATGACCATGGTTTAGGTCAAGTTGACAAAAGAATAAAATAATAAATCAATAAATAAATCTAAGCAGGACACAGTCAATCCTGTGTGGCATTTCACTCATCCAGCTTGTATGTTCCTGTTGACAACTCGGTCACTGGTACACGATACAGAGAATCAGAATGTGGTGAAATTGGGCTAGAACAAAGCTTGAGAGCCTTGGAGTTCCTATGCAATTGTTGCTTTAAAATAATTCCAGTTTGTTCTTCTCCACAGGCCAGTCTCTGTGGGAGTTAGTTCAGCTAGACTCAAAAGCAGTCCGACATCACAACACCTTGTATTGTAATTTGATTTTATGCGTCCCAGGGGTTGCCACTTCTAATCTATTTTCTATCCTTGTGAACATTATTTTTATAGCTGTTAGTAGTACTACACAATTTTATTGCATCTGCCTCTGTTGAAAAGGTCTTGGGACAGTTTTTTTTACCTCCGGCCAAACCGACTTATCAATGACATTCTCATAGAGAGCGTAAGACCCAAATTCTACAACGACTATGTGTTGTAAGAACTCTGAAGCTTTGGCATCGGGAGTTTTAGTAGAGACAGACCAGGTGGCCCCTGCTTTCCCTGAACCATCATTTCTTTGACCAGAAGGTCATTTCAGAGGGACTCTCTGGAGGCAGTGGTCTCACTTCAGCCTCAAAGAGAAGCCGTTCAGTGTTGATTCCACACAGGTTACCATTCCTGTGCTTCAGAGTGTGCACCCAAAGGGTGTAGGATTTTAGGGCCATGGGTGAATTCAGCAGGTGGTGTAACACGAGTTCTAATAGGTCTTAATAACAGAAGCTGGAGTCAGATATTAGGGGGTGAAAGCTGAAAGATCAGAGAAGCAGAGCAGCCGGTCACTGGGGCACTCACGTCTGCGAAATCCTCAGGCTGAAAAGAGAGCCATCGCCTGCTGTCTCCTCCAGCCCGTCTTCCTCTTTCCGTCCAGCCATCCCACTTCCTGTCTGTACAGACCTCCAGACCTCTGTGGTGAGCCAGTGGCAAGCTCTGCCCTCTGCTCCTCAGACTCGCTTTATTTGTTAGAGTATAAACAAGATACCACCACAAAGGGGGATGGTGACAGCCTCTGACCACCACCTTCTGTGTGGGGATTGCAGTCTCCTATGCTAGACAGCCAGAGAAGGCTTAAATCTCAGCGGCAATGACCCAGACGTCCGAGTGGCAACAGTGATGGGGAAAACCCTGGAGGAATTGCCAGCCTTGAGTCTCCTCAGAAGACGCTTGGAGCGTGTTACACCTATTTTTGACCGCCCTCTTCAGTCCTTGGGGTGAGTACTTAGTTCCGCACATTGAAGCTAAGGCCATTGAAGTCCTACACTTTTAAACCATACTGTGAATCCTGTTTGCTTTCGATTTTCAGAGCTGAGGCCTAAACCTTTGTGTTGCTAGGCAAGCACTATACCACCAAGCTAAGTCCCGGACACTAATATTTCTGTTTTCAAAATGCAGCGAGTATAGGAGTGAGCCATGTCCTCAAAGGCAATGTAGGCGTATACTGAACTTGACCCGGAGAGCTCCTGTCTTAGGAACGAGTGTGTACCTCATGCTGTCTCCTTGGTGACCACCTTTGCCCTCATCCTGTAACTCCTTTATCAGGATGAGAGAAAGTGCTGGCTTTTGGTGACTTTAATTTTGTCAGTTTTAAATTGCCAGCACACTGGAACAATGTGTGATGTTTGTAGCTTCCGTGAAATCTCCCTATAAGGGCCTCCACAGTGGGGCTCAGCCCCTTGAAAACTCTATTTTTTTTTTTTTGGTGACACACCCATTTTTTTTTAAATGGGAAAGGATACGGTGACTAGACATTAAATATGCAAAAATCAAAGGAAAGTAGTTGTAGGGGCAATAATGACCCTTAAATAGAGGTTGACTGTAGCCAAATGGACGATTAAGGTTGGGGTAGGGGAGTCTGGTGAGGTAGTCTAATTATATAGCTGATCCTGGTGGCCTCCGCTCAGGCAATGGTCTCAGTGAGCGTGTTTGGTGTGATATGAGAAGGAAAGATGTAAGTAAGGGTTGATGCCTCAACTTTTGCCTGGGTCCTTCGATGAGTGGAGAAATCATTTACAGAAACAGAGCCCGAGAATGAAGTCCCCAGAAAAGACATCTTAAATGGCTTCCCATTAAGTCACCAAGTAAATACGCCATGTCCACAGATTGAGTTATAGATTTGGGAGATATCAGTTTGACATGGGACAGACTTTCAGGCCTGGAAGAGGAAGGGGGTGCCGCCAGGACTGACCTAGGGGTGCAGGGAAAGCAGTTGTATCCAATTTGCCTTTGGAGCAAGGAAGAGAAGCCAAGCAGAGAGAGGCAAGAGAAGACTGTTGGGAGAGAATGTGCGTCTGTTTGGCTGAGATCTGCTGGGTGACATTCGTTAATGAGAGCAGGAGTGGCTGCTGGCTCTGGGCACACAGAGGTCATGGGTGACCTTGATAGAGCCTTTTCGGGGAGAGGCTCAGATGAAGTAGGTCAGAGCCAGACAGCTTATTGCTACATCAGCTAGAACTAACTTTCTAGAACTTCTCTGTGAATGAGAACTGAGCAAAGGATAGAATTGTGTGACTAATGGTTTTGTTTGTGCACCGGAAGGAATTGTGTGTGAGCAGAAATGAACTTATAGGAGAGAGGAGAAAAATCAGTCACGAGGCCAGACTTTTGGAAGCATCCCAACTCCCCATGGATTGGGCGAGGATGAAATACTCCCACCATGGACGGCTCTTGTTCCTGCAAATGGGAGACCTGTGTTCTGATCCAGTTGGCGGGCAATGGACAGCCAGCCCAGTGTAATGACAGACAGTCTGACCAATGCTTCCCCTGCTTGCCTTACGGCCGACCTGTTTTCTCTACCTTGGTGCTGAGCTTCAGGGTGAGAAGGAACGGATCGGGTGTTATCTGGGTGTGTAGAGCTCTAACAGCCCACAACTCATTCACTGAGTCTGTGGTCTCTTTTCCCCTTAAAGAATGAGGTAAAATTCAGGTAGTATCTGCAGGCTTCATGCCAGGGAAGCCCAAATTCCTGGGCATTCTGCTCCCCACCCCACTCTGCGCTTGGGACTCCTGCACTTTGTGGGGATTGTTGCAGAAGTGGCTCCTTCGACAGCCTGTAGGATTCCATGTACACATGACAGTCCTGTGTGTCTAAGTCTGTCTGTGTGTTGTGTGTGTGTGTGTGTGTGTGTGTGTGTGTGTGTGTGTGTGTGTGTGTGCGTGTGAGGAGGTACAAATGCACATGTATGCATATGGAAGCCTGGTGTGTGTTTTTATCACTTCTGTCCTTTTCTTTTTTTCTGTTATGGCTGGAGCTGATTGGTTAGCCTGCCTGCCAGTGAGCTTCAGGGTCCTCTTGTCTCTGCTCCCTAGCACTGGCATTACAGGAATGCACCCAGCCCCACACTTGGCAGGATGGAGCCCATTAAACATGTGGGGTAGCATGATGGTTTTGTGGGTGTGAGTAGACATAGCTTTCTTTCTTTTTCTTTTTAAAGATTTATTTACTATGTACACAGTATTCTGTCCACTTATATGCCTTCATGCCAGAAGAAGGCACCAGATCTCATTACCGATGGCTGGGAGCCACCATGAGGTTGCTGGGAATTGAACTCAGGTCCTCTGGAAGAGCAGCCAGTGCTCTTAGCCTCTGAGCCATCTCTCCTGCTTTCTTTATCTCCCTGGTCCTGCAGCTCCAGCCACCCACAACAGGGCAAATCTCCTTTGGTTATCTCAAGAGCATCAGTTCATCTACACACAAATGCCACTCCAAGTAACTAACAGAGAGCCTCTCCCAAACAAATGGCATTGTCTCACTGTCAGGAGTTGTGATGGATGGAACTTTCTCAGCCCCGCTCAAGCCTGCCCCCTGATTAATGCTGAGTAGTACCAACAGCAAGATCTGTGTTTCCCAGCATGGCCAGCATGGACTCCATCTATCCGAGTTGTCACAACTCTCAAAACAGCCTTTGTATTAGACTGACTGTTAACAGCCCTGAAGATCTCCCTGCTCTAGCTCTGCCAGCTGCCAGCTTGAGGATAACCAAGGCTTCTTTGGTTGCAGCTGGGGAGGGAGGGTATCTGTTTCATAGGTAGGAAATCAATGAGAATAAAAAGCACACAGCAAATACGCAGCCCCCTGACACCCGAGAGAAGATGCACTATAGATTTGCGTAAGTCTGGAGTGGAAAATGGGGGGAGAGGCTAAATGGTGGATATTCTTTATACTGGAGCCTAAGAGAAAACAAAAAATCGTATGGCGGTGGCTTAAAATAAAAAGTGGATATTTTAGGCTGTGAATTTAAAATATATCCACAAATTCTCCAACAACCCTCTCTTCAAATTACGGGGCACCGTGCCCATCCTGAATATGGAACGCCCTAACTGCTCACCTCTACTTACAGTAGTGTTCCCTGTGAGCATCCTTCACCCCCCCCAACAATGGCTGCTACCCACAGCTAGTATCGAGTGCTGTCTGCAATGTGTGTGCATCTGTGGTAAACCGGGACCATTTAACTTGGAAGGGAGTGCTTTGAATTGACAGCATTGCTACTCTTGCATTCTGGAAACTTCCATTGAGTAAAAGTAAACATAAGGGCTTCATGTACTCGAGTACTGTCATACTGCCATGATCCACCTGGACCTGAAACAGCCTCCAAGAGTCTGATTGTGGTGACAGGCCTGATTATATGTTCGCCCTCAGACAAGAAGTGTCTGTCAGGCAGGAAGATGCAGACTGGTGTGGGATCCTGGGAGACTTCTCGTTCTACTTAAAAATGGAGTTCAGGGTGAGAGGTAGAGAGGATAGGCAAATTAATAACCACCACCACCACCACCATGTGCATCCGTAAAACAGCATGCAATTTAAAATATCCAGAATTTCCCATTTGATATTTTGGTCCCAGGTTGACTTTGGGGAGTGTACTGGGACACAAGGGGAGCCATTGTAGGCTGGAGCAGAAGTGACCCTCGAAGATGGCCCAGTCAGTAGACTGCTTACAGTGCAAGCAGGAGGACTTGGCTTTGTCTCCAGAACTTACATTAAAAAAGCAGGTGTGGTGGCACACACACGTGTAATCCCAGCCCTGAAGAGGAGACAGGAGCGTCTCTGGGCTCACTGGTGAGTTCCAGGCCATTGAGAACCAAACTTCGAAAAACAAGGTGGATCTCATCCTGAAGAACGCCACCTGAAATTAACCTCAGGCTTCCACACACTTAAGCATGTACCAGCATGTACACACACACACACACAACACACACACACACACACACACACACACACACAAATACAGCAGAAGTGACAGTGGGTAATGCCTAGAGCTAGGTAATGAAAGGCTTTGCTGCTTTTTAAATCAAGTGTGTGTGTGTGTGTGTGTGTGTGTGTGTGTGTGTGTGTGTGTGGGCTCCTGCTGAGGTCAGAAGGTGTTAGAGTTACAGGCAGTTGTGAACCACTCAACATGGGTGCTGGGAAGAGAACTTGGCTGCTCTGGAACACTCTAAACCACTGAGCCACATCCCCATCCCAATCGTTGCTTTTATATCACACATTCTGGGACTGTTTGCTCAAAGAGTCCATGAAGAGACTGGGGTGAGAAGAGGCCCACATGGCTCATTTGTAGGCCTGGAAAGTTGCTACTGGCATCTGAGGCCTCCTGTCAACCCCTCGAGGCAGCCGGCTTCTCTGTGAATAGCCTGTTAGCATCAGTCTTCAGTCTCCTCCACCCTGATGTGTCAGGTGACTGCAGCCAGCTGGTGCAATGCTTGCGGTCTCATGAGATTCCAGGCCAGACCGTCCAGTGAGGACACTGAAGCTGTGGGGGATAAATGTTTACCGTTGTTTTCAGCCATTGCAGCTAATTGTTTCACGCGGTGACAGCAACTGAAAGCACCTTTTCACGTCCTTTTTTCTGGCTGTGCTCTAGTTTGGATTCTGACTGTCCCCCAGAGGTACATCTATATTGAAGGCTTTGGTGACCAATCTATAGTAGTGTTTGAAAGGTAGTGGGATCTACTGGAGAAAAGGTTAGGTTATAGATGGCACTGAAGGTGATATTAAACCCTAAGTTCTTCCTGTCTCTCTTTTGCTTCTGGGTGGCCATGAGGTAAGGTAGCTTCTCCACTATGTGTTTCTACTGTAATGGGCTGTTTAACCTAGGCTGGCCCGAAACTAACTATTCTCCTATCTCAGCCTCGGATAACAGGGATGTGATACTATCCTCGGCTGCTGCTCATTTTAAAGTTAAGATTTTAGTTCAGGTTGAGGAGACAACCTGTGGTCCCCAGGCATTGTGTGTAGCTCTGCTTGGAAGCAGAGACTTCAGCTCCAGCCACATCCAATGCACGCACCTATTTATTGTGTCAGTCTAGTGAGTTCCAGCTAACAGAGAATGAGCACTGTGTGCCCCACAGACAGACGGATCCAGGGGGAGAGCAACTAGGCTGGCAAGCTGTGAAGTCCTCATAGAGGAAGCCTGAGAAGAGCGAGGGATGCTTGACTCAGAGGAAGCTCGTGCCTCTGCCAGATGTTTAAAGACGGAAGAATGAAGCAATAGGACAAACCAGAGCCGCAAACTAAAACTCAGAGGATGGAAGAGGAAGTGTTTAAGCTACCAGAGTTTTCCAACACGGGGCTGGATGCCAGGGCAGGAGTGAGCACCATTGCACCCCAGGGGAGCAAGCGGGGGTGGGGGCATCTTCAAGATGCCAAGCAGGTCTTTACTATCCCAAGAAGAGGGGGTAGGGGTGGGAGTAATCACAGTACACTGTATATAAAACAAAATACAGAGAGAGGGAGGGAGGGAGGGAGAGGCAGAGACAGAGAATAATCTATGGCATTTTAGAGAGGCCGCTGCCTGCGTGCATGGTGGCAGCGCACATGTGCTTAGGAGGTTTTGTATACGCTCTTCAGCTTCGCCCCACCCTTCTCCACTGGGGAATTATCTTCATCAACATGGAAATAAAGGAGGGCTGTGTTTGTGATGCCCAGTTATTAAAAACAACAGCGAGGGTGTCTGTGGGGGTAGCTGAGGTCACATGTTTATTAGCTTCTCCTGGGAGCACCCTCAAGAATGTGCAGGGAGGCCAGAGGCCTGGGAGACGAGGTACCCTCCCCGCAGAGCACCTACTTTCACAGTTGCTGTTAACGTTTGCAAAACCCAGAAATTCTACTTTTAGCCTGCTATCCAATGAGGAACACGTTGCCCCTGAAAGATCCCCCATGGGGATGACAGGCCTGCTCTCAGACCTAGGACAATTTCAAATTGCTACGGAGACCACGGAAAACTAGAAGCAAATCACCAGGGAGTCCTTTAAACAAAACAAACCCAATCTTCTAGAAGCAGAGGCCGTTAAATTTAGATCCCGTTTCCTCCTAAGAAACGGGTAGAATGATGATCAAATTGTTTCCATTATCAAGTCACTTCCCCTGATACACCATCCACCTTCTATCTGAGCCTCAGGTGCTTGCCAGGTGCACTGTGCAAGCTCCCAAAAGGCCAGGGTGGGAGGCAGAGGCTGGACACCTGCAAAATTGCCTCAAGTTGCCCTGCCTGCTTGTAACGCCGCCTCCCAGGTCAGGCTGAAATAACCCTGGAGCGCATGAAGTTTACGAAGGAGAACCAGCTTGTCTTGCTAATGGCTGGACCTACACATGTCCAGGGCCACACAGGGACCTACAGTGAGACAGTGTCCTTAAACCACACTTCCAGTAAGGGCTGCATCCAGCAGAGCCCCTGCTTTGGCTGCATCAGGTGTACAGTTTCTCTTCTGATCTGTTCGAGTGGGGCACTGGGCTTCCAAGGTGCCTGACTGAACTCGGGGCTCAGATCTTAGCCTGAAGTCCTGTATAACACTTGGAGCACCCGTATGTGGCTGCGTCTGGAAACAAAACCAACAATGAGGTAATCAAGGTAAAACCAGGTCGCTGAGGTGGCCCTGATCCCGGATGCCTAGGAGAGGGGAAGAAGAAGCGTCATGGGCATCATGCACTGAGAAGATGGCCATCTCCTAAATGAAGAGGCCCTCTGAAGAGCTGACACCAGCAGTGCTCTGATTTCTAGCCTCCCAGATGAAGAGAAAATGAATCCCCACATTCCAGCCACCCACCCTGTGCTCAATTCAAGCAGCCTGGCACACAGGGCTGCCGTGTCAGTATTCGGAGCAGGGGTTACCTCCTGCCTGGGGTCTGGATGAGTAGCACTGGCCTGTGGGGCCTCACACCCGAGCCTTTGTGAAGAGCGACAAAGGACCTTATTTGCTTGGCCTAAAGCTTTCATACCTTGGCCATGCATCCATCCGTTAAAGAGACCAATCCCCAGTGTTAAGTTTTCTGTTTTGAGTAACGTTCATTTCTGTATGCTTCCTAGTTCGCAGCTGCCTGCTTTGGTCTGGTCTTCTCACAGCTGCCCTCTGCCTGCCTCCAGCGGTCCTGTTTATACTGTGTCCCCATCTGTGGTGGGCAGAGCAGAACAGGTGCTCGGTTAACCTCTGCTGACAGCATAAACAAGCAAAGCATACCTAAGTATGTGAGGGAGTCTGTAAAGGGTTGGTCATTAGAACCTGTCTTTCAGCTAAGTCACACACGTGCCCTGTTCTCACTCACCCTGTGACTGTCAAAATCCAGTCCAAAGGCGCTTAGTGACAGTGACAGGGCAGGGTGGAGCGGGTGTAAATGAGGAGGTAGAAACAGGCTTCAGAAACACTGAGGAATTTCTGTCAAACTGCCCAAGACTGCTCTTCTGGCTGGGTGTGACCAAACACTCTAGTGTATAGAATGGAATGTTGGGACAGCACTGTCTGTTCAGCTTCAGTTTCTGGCCCAGAATATGGCACCCATGCCCATGGATGGGGCTGTGGATAGTGGAATGGTGCTGTTGCTGGGGACATTTATATGTCCTTGAAGTTTCTTCCTGTGGTTTTATTATTGATGGCACAGGAGTGAGTGACTATAGAGCACCCATCTCTGCTTTCACGCCCATCCAGTTAGGCGGTGTGCATTTTCAAGTCAGTCATCACATGCAAACAGAGACTTGTCCCGACTCCTTCGGGGGTCAGAACCTCTCCTTAGCTCCTGACAAAACTTCTTGCTCGAAAGCTTACTTTATTTTAATTATGGCTTTCTCCTGACTACTGGTATCCATAGCATGGGTCAGGTTCCCTGAGCCTGAAATCCCCCATATCCAAAATTCAGACTACTCCCTACCAGCTGATTGCAATCTGCTTTACTTGCACGAGGAGGCCTCTGGCCTTTGGCTCCTAGTGGGAGGGGCTGAAGAGTACAGTTTGGGGAGGATTAGTGGCTGGGGCTTCATTTGTGTGTGGATGGAGAAGCCAACATCCGGGCTAGGTAGAGACTTCCCAGTGCAGTCTTTTTGATGGGAGCACCCACACTGCCGTAAGTAACCCCCCACTCATGCTCTAAATAAACCCAGCAAACTCATGGGTTCCCCAGAGTGGACTTTGGTGGAGTCATATCTTTCTGTTGCTGGGACCTTAGGAGGAGACAGAGATGTTATGTGATTTACATCACCTCCTGAGGAGGAATTTTAGCAGCAATACTCAATATATTTGTCTTTGGTCAACCCCCTGCCTCCCAACCCCCATGTGAGGTATTAAACCCAAGGCCCCTGCATGCTAGGCGAGCGCTCTACCACTGGTTCACATCCCAGATTCAACCTCTGTTAGTATGTGTATGTCTTTATATTTCCAGTGGGTATGTATGTATAGATAGATAGATATAGATATATGAAGTGTGTTATTCAGTGTCAGTCATTTCATTGATGTATTTATGCCATCTCCATGTGAAATGAGTGTTGATATGGTTGAGTTAAGCAATCTGCCAGCTATTTTGTTTGTTACATCTGTGTGCGTTGTTCTTTTTGCCTCTTTTACTGCCGTCTCTGGTTTTCAGTGGGTATACAGGGACTCACTGTGTTGCCTAGGCTGTTCTTGAACTCACGGGCTCAAGCAACCCTGCTTTGAGTAGTTCAAACTGCAAGCATTACCTAGCACCCACCTTTCAAATGTATCTCCTCTACTTGTTGTTTATATCTCCTTTAATACTATCTAGTGAACTCTTCTAAGGTTTACAGTATATATGTGTATATGCATTATGTTTAGAGTCATACACAGTAGTGGATTTCATTGTGGTAGCCTTATAAGTATTTCATGTTGATCTCCCCTCCCCAACTGCTGTGCCTGCCTCCTGCTAGCATCCTATCCCTACCAGCTCCCCTCTCTCTTCCTGTTACTCTCCTTGACCCCACTCCCAAACACCCCTTAATATCTCTTTTTCTTCTCTCGGAGTATCCTTCCATGAACTATATACACCCCACACATAGGCACACATATAAAAGTTAATATCAAAGATATGCATATGAGAGATAGTGTGGTATCTGTCTTAGATACTTCACATAACATAATAATTTCCAGTGCCTTCCACTTCCCTGCAAATGTCACGATTTCAGTTTTATTCATGCTGGATGAAAATCTATTGTGTGTGTGTGTGTGTGTGTGTGTGTGTGTGTGTGTGTGTTCTACACTCTCATCACTCATCTGTTAACGGGTGGATGGAGTGTACCCGGAGGGGCAATGGTCTGGGAGGAATTCCACGAGTACTGCTTGCAGGCTACAATGTATCAGCTTGAGAGACTCTCTGAGTATTCCTTCAGTGACATTGTAGGTCTCTCCCGAACGGTAAGCTGCAAGGGTTTTAAGGGGCACACTCCCAACCCCTCCCTCCTCTTGCTCCTGGTCCCCTGTCCTGTGTTCTGTGAATACATCTCCCACTACCTCTGCAGGTGCTCTTCAAAACCTATCTTTTGGGGTAATATTTAAAAGTCTGTGTCTGTATTTATGCTATTTCTTTCGTCCTTTAATCGTAGCCCTTCAACTGAAGATTGTCCTTTAACATTGTGGCAGGACTTATGGGACAGTTGGAGGGCAGTGGGTGCCCTTGATTTCTGTCTATCTGAGAAAGACTGTGTTCTTTTTCTCTGTCTCTTTCTGCGGATATTCTAAGTATCTTTAGGATGCCGGATTTCCAGCCCACCCCGACTGCCAGCACTTGAAAGATGTTCTTGCCCAGCCCCGGTGATTTGTGTCTGTAATTCTGGCACTCGGGAGGCTGAGGCAAGAGGATTGCTTCATGTTAAATGCCAACCTAGGCTACACAATGATACCGCGTGTCGAACAAATAACAAAACGAATGAGTGTTTGGGTGGGTTGATGGGTGGATGCACGCATGCATGCGTAGATGGGGTAGATTGATAGAGGGATGAATGGGTGGACAGGAGGGGGGGTATGTAAAGTTAGTCTGTTTCCTTAGGGTTGTCATAGTTCTGACAGAAGTATACCTGCCGCTCTCTGTTTTCTCTGACTGCTTCCAGTATTTTCTCTATCTTTCATTAGTTATGGCAAGATATGTCTAGGTGTGTTTCTTTTGCTTTAGTTTCTATTCTATTAGTGTTCAATGATATTCCTTGAAATATGGCTTAGTGGCTGCCACTAACTTTGGAAAATTCAAGCCATTATTTTTCCCGTTTCTTTCCCAATTCTGCTTAGGCTAGACTGCCTGATGTTTCTGGAATTGTCCTACATTCCTTAAAGGGTCCATAATTGTTTTTGTTTGTTTCTTTCTTTATTTTCCTGAATTTTCTGGGAGTATTCTTATTAATTAATTAATTAATTAGTTTTTGAGGCAGCTGCCTGGCCTAGAACTTGCTAAGTAGGCTGGCTTTGAACTCACAGAGATCCGCCTGCCTCTGCCTCCCTAGTGCTGGGATTAAAGGCGTGTGCCACCACACCTGGCTTATTTGCACAATTTATATTACAATATTCAAGTTCATCAATTCTTCATTCTGCTTTATCAATTATTAAATTGTTAAACTCAATCAATTGGTAAAAGCAGTTTCATCTCTGTTAGTGTGTTTTGTTATTCAATAATTCCATTGTAACACGATAAATAAAAAACCAGGGATTAATATTGGGTTTCAAGCTTCAAGTTGAAGATCAGAAAAGCAAAGCAGTTGGGCATTAGCTTTTACCTCTACCTCAGGCTGGAGAATAAACTTCCCATGAGGCCCTTTGCTTTTTCCTCCCTAGTGCTGGGATTAAAACTGTGTGATCCCAAGTGCTGAGATCACCTTTGTTTGAGCTGCTTCTCTTGGGGACTGGATCAATTTCACGTAGCTCAGAGTGGCCTTGAACTAACAGACATCGTCCGCTCATCTCCAGAGTCCTGGGATTAAAGGTGTGTGCCTTTAATCACCTGGCTCTATGGCTTGTGGCTAGCTTTGTTTTCTGTACCCTCGGGCAAGCTTTAATAAATCATAAATAATACATCATCCCATTCCATTGGATGCTTTCTAATGGTTTTCAGTTCCCACTGAGAACATGTATCTGATTTGTATGTTGTCTACCTTTTCCTTTAGGTCCTCTAAAGAGACAACGACAGCTAACATCTCCCAGTTCTAACAACACTACAGTACATGTACACATAGAGGTACATTTAGTTTTAATGACATTTTTCAGCTCTCTAGACTGAGGTTATTTTTTCCCCTTTTTCCTTTTCTAGAGGCCACATACCTTTTCCTTGTTGTAATTAACCAATCCATACTAAGGTATGTTATTTCTCCAGTTTGTGGAGAAGACCTGTGTTTTTCTTGGACCTTTCCTGTGAGAGGTTTTGTTAATGTAACCAGGAAGTGGGTTGAAGTTTGTAGTCAGTACCGGTGTGCAGAGTCTGAGTGTTTTACATCTGTGCTGTGAGATGGTGTTCCTGGGTGATTTCTGCAAATGCAGTCTGCTTTGGCCCGGTGCTTGTCAGAAACAGCCCGTGCCTTGAGCCTCCTGGACGTTTTCCACAGTTACTTACACTGCACGCTTGCAGGGTAGAAGGTCTGAGAAAGGAGAAGGGGTGGGGCTGAGGCTCAGAGTTTTGACCTTCTCGGGTATTACTGCTCCAGCCCAGAGGCCAAGCTTTCTGTTAGCTCTCCTCCCTACCCTTTCTTACCCGTCCGTGGTCTACAGCTTGTCCCTCTTCACTAAAGCTTTGTTCCAAGGGGAAGATGTGGGCTTGCCGTATTAGACAGTGGCCGCTGCTGTCCTCGGCTACACTGTGGGAGAACTTTCTTAGGATTACTTCCATGGCATTGTGTGCCCAGAATAAGACCTGAGGGTAAATCCTACAACAGAGAACTAACGACACATTGCCCTATCAGCCCATATTCATCTGTTAGCAACTTGATAAGAAATTCCTACTGGGCCTGTCCTAGTGACCTATGCTGCACTCGGCGGCTGTTGTCCTAGATGAGTGAGCACAAACTCGGGCCCTGTTTCACCTTTCAACTTCAACTCTCTGATGAACACAATGAGTTCTTCGTTTGAGGTTCATCTTACTGGCTTCTTGCAAGAGTGGGAGAAACACTCTGGTTCTCCAAGCTGCCAAGGGAAGTCTGGTTTTAATTAACAGGCTCCCTAGCTGGAAAGATACACCAGATTTCCAGTTTGTCCTGTTGCAGGTGTCAAAACCCAGGGGCTGGAAAACATGTCTCAGCCACACAAAGGGCAACTCTATACGGAGTCCAAGACGAGCTTCAGGTCCCACTACAGTGAGTCTGTTCCTCAGCAGGTGCACAGGTTGCTAATGGGGTGGAATAGAAGTCAGAAAGAAGTAGGGGCAATGGGAGGAGGAGGAGGTCCCTCACCCCAGAATCCTGCTTTACATTTCCCACTGGCTGAGAATCCAGAACTTCAACACAGCCAAAAGTTACCTACGTAAGAGCCGTGCTTGTTTTTCTGAAGTTTACCTTAGATAAAAAGCACTTGTGCTGGCTGGTCTTATGTCAACCTGTCACAGAGCTAGACTTATCTGAAGGGAGGGAACCTCAGCTGAGAAAATGCCTTCATAAGATCTGGCTGTAAGGCATTTTCTTAATTAGTGATTGATGGGGACGGGCCCAGCCCATGGTGGGTGTGGCCATCCCTGTGCAGTGGACCTGGGTTCTAGGAGAAAGCAGGTTGAGCAAACCATGAGAAGCAAGTCAGTAAGCAGCTCCCTCCATGGCCTCTGCATCAGCTCCTGCCTCCAGGTTCCTGCCCTGTTTGAGCTCCTGTCCTGACTTCCTCCAATGTTGAACAGCAACATGGAAGTGTGAGCCAGATAAACCCTTCCCTCCCCAACTTGCTTTTTGGTCATGGTGTTACATTGCAGCAGTAGAAACCCTAAGACAAGGATTAAGACAATTAATTACCAAGACATATGTGACCTTTGAGTTTATTATATCAGCATTACTCTTTCATCTCTAAAACCTGAGCAACGCACCTCATCAAACCACCTCACCATTTCATTCCAAAAGGGGATTCCTCATTTTTTGAACTTAAGTTTTAAACTCTACTTAATCTTTGAAAGTGGGTATGAAACACAGACTTTGAGCAGCTTAACTTTCAAGGTCACAAAGCGTGTCTGTTATTAAGACTCGACGCCTCCCCTCCACATTTGAGTGTGACGTGTGTGATATCACTTACCTTTGTCTCCACTCAACCAACTCAGCTCTGTTTCATACTGACTCATCCTGAAGCCCACGGTAAGGTCAGGATCCTGGTTCCACCTCTGGGTGGGCTCCAGTCTCTTCCTCCTTAGTCAACTGTATCGGGATGTTATCTGATACTTGGTTGTTAGGCAACAACGTCTCATTAAGGTCTGCATTCTTCAGTTTTCCTCATTTGCATTTTACTGGCATTAAAAAGACTTTTTACGAGTAATGGGGCATAAAACAAACACTTTCTAAAGACCTTCTGGAAAGCCAGGCTTTTCTTGAATGGAAAGATTTAGCAGACACAGAATTACCATTTCTGTTTCGTCAGCTTCTCTAGGTTTGTCCATGCAGAAGGACTCATTCCAAGATCAAATGCATCGTGACTGAAAATGGTTTAAGAATGAATTGAAGTTGTTGGAAGCTTTTTATAACCTAGATTTCAAGTTTACAGTCTGTTGGAAATCATCTCTGACAAGTAGGGAGTTTTGGCCTTTCTCCCATTTCAGTTTTCTTTAAACACACACACACATACACACACACACACACACACACACACACACAGACACACACACACATACATACACACATACAGAGATACACACACACAGAGATACACACATACACACAGAGATACACACACACATACACAGATACACACACACATACACACACAGATACACACACACACACATACACACACATACGTACACACACACACAGATACACACACAGACACACACACACACACACACACACACACACACACACACACACAAAGCCATAGTTTTAGAGGAAGTTGTATTCTATGGTAGAATTTAACTAGTTTTTTTGGCGTGTATAGCAAAAGACAAAGTAAAACCTTTATTTGCAGCCATGTGGTTTCTGTCAGAAGTACTGAACTGGGGCACTGACATAAAAAGCAGCCACATGTCACTCAAATGATCATGACTCTGTCCCAGTTAAGCATTACAAAAGCAGGAAACCAACCCATGGACCAGAGTTTGATGAGTCCCGAGTTATAAAAGTGACTGAGTTATAACAAGGAAAAATTAAAACCAGGAGCATGGGAAGCAGAGGTAGGAGAATTGAGAGTTCCAGATCAGCCTAGAGGTTACTTAGCAAGCTCTTGAGTGAGGGAGGGAAGTGCGTGGAGTGAGCCATCCAAGTCTCCCATCACACAATTAGAGAAGATATTATTATAGCTATAAATATTTTTTCTTCCTTCTTCCCGAATCTTCCCTCCTCCGTTTTTAAAGTCTTCTGAATCCCAGGCTGTCTCCTGAGGCTGGTTTTAAATTCATTTGAGGGGGGGGGCCTTTGAATTCTTGACCCTCCTGCATTTACCTCATAAGTGTCTACCATACCATTTTCTATTTCTTGATTTAATAATTTTACATGGTTTCTGCTATTTCCTTTGTGATAGATGTGAAAACTGCCCGTCTCCTACTACCTTCCTTTCTTTCTCTCAACTTGGCAAGATTCGCATTGTACGTATGTGTGCACATGTTCATATGTGTGCATGTGTGTGTGTGTGTGTGTGTGTGTGTGTGTGTGTGAGAGAGAGAGAGAGAGAGAGAGGGAGAGACAGAGACAGACAGAGACAGAGACAGTGTGTGGAGGCCACAGGTCAATATCCAATATCTTTCTCTACCACTCTTGACTAAGAGTCTCTCATTGAGCTGGTTTGATTGGGAATGCCTCCCATAGACTCATATATTTGGATTGTTGGTGTCCAATTGGAACTGTTCAGACAGGATTAGGGATGTGACCTCATTGGAGGGGGTGTGTCACTGGGGTGGGCTTTGAGGTTTCAAAAGCCCATTCCTTTCCTAGTTAGCTCTCTCTGTCTGTCTGCCTCATGCCTTTGGAGCAGGATGTAGTTCTCGGCTATGGCTCCAGTGCCATGCCTGCCTTCCTGGGCATGTAAGCCCCTCTTGAACTGTGAGCCCCAATAAAATTTACCTTTATAAGCTGCGTTAGTCATGCTGTCTCTTCAAAGCAATAGAAAAGTAAGCAAGACGCTCACTGAACAATTTCACAATGTAGTCAGACTAGCTGGCCAGCAGGTCTCAGTGGCTCCATGTCTACCTCCCCAGTTATAGGCTGCGCTCACGGGCTCACAATGATGCACCTAGCTTTGTGCATGGGTGCTGGGGATCGGAATTCCAGTCTTCGTGCTTTCAAGGTCACACACGACTAAGTGGGCCGTCATCTCCCCACCTCCTTGTGTTATAAACACACATAATTAGGGTTTTCTGTGTGTTTCTAACTGGGCTATGTCTTGACTAACAGGAGTGGTGATGGGGAGGGTATTCCTGCCATTCTTCATCACCTCGCCCTGCTCCACGCTCATGCCAAACCACTGTCAGCTCCATGGTGCCAGAGTTAATTCTAAAACTCATGAAGCAAAAATCGTCATTTATAATATTTCAATTAAGTAAATATTAGTCATTGAAGAACTAAATAGTGCGCTGCTTAGAGAAATAAACATAATCCACCGGCACAAAACAGCCCTGCAGTAAATGCTCGGTGCATCAGAGCCGTGCAGGTGGACACTCTCAGGATCCAACAAAATGTCAAGATCTGCTTTAGGTCTCATCCTATCAGTAACCTTCCAGGGGCCCTCGGCCCTCCACACTGTCTCCTTGAGATAGGGTTTCTTCAGTATGGCCTCAGCCGCACCCATGCTGGGGTTGCAGACCGGTCTCAGCAGCTCATGCTTTCAGCTCCTTTTAAAAATCTTTTTCATTCATCACTCTGAGAACTCTACTTTGTGAGTTCTTTCTCCTTTCTTGAAGTTGTTGGCTTTGCTCAAAGCTGTCTTGGTTCTATGGATGGAAGGATGAAGGCCAGTCTGATGTGGGACATTTATGGTGGGTTCCCCTGTGTGTCCATAGCCTCTTTCTCTCCCAGACTCTATTTCTAGAGTGGGCAGGGAAGGTGACCTGATGATGTCTCCATTTCAGGGTGAAAAGAGAGGGATCAATTCCTCCCTCCTACCCACAAATGCTTCAATAATATTTTTTTTCAGGTTGAGAAGCAAATACTCAGGTGAGGCTTAGCCCCACTCACCCTGCCCTGCCTCTAGAGGACAGCCTTCTTGGCATGGTAATTCTTGGAGGTGGGACTTTGGGACCGTCACTGACAGCCTGTACTTGGGTGCCCCTCCTCAGGGACAAAGTCTAAGGCTCTATCTCTGGGTGTGTGGTTGGTTGGGATTTATTTGTTTGTTTCATTTGTATCTTATATCAAATCTCTACTGGGCCACAGGAAAGTTGACAACATTCTCCATACATCATATCTACTTCCCATCTTCCAGAATTCTGTCGAAATCTGGCCTGCCTCTGGTACCCTTTTCTGCCCCTCTTTCCTGCAATTCTGCTCTTTTTGATCCCTCTTATGGTATTCTCAGCAGCCTTCTGGGAAGGAGGCAAGGTAATGAATGGATATGGTCGCCCTCTGTCTTAGCCAGCTTCCCTTTGCTAAAACAATCAGCTGGCTACCCCAACACCTGAAGGTCTGTTTGCCCCCTCGTTTGAATACATGGGTTACCATTGACAAAAAACTTAGATCTGTTGGTAAGCGTGCTGGTGGCACGAGCTTGGCAGCCTGCCTTCAGTTCCTGGAGCCTGTGGTGGACGTGGGAAACCGACTCCTGAACGCCATCCTTGGACCGCCACACACCCGTGCACCATGACCCACATGGATGAGTGCATGCGCACAAACGACAATAAAGTCGGAAAATGATAAACTTACCCGTTTGTAAAGGTCTTCTAGACAGGGTTTTAATTGATTTTTAGCTTCTTCACCAAACTAAATTATTGGACACAGTTCTTCATGCATTGGGATATTTGGAGAACTATAAATAATCCACTAGGCAAAATTACCTCTCCTTCCTCCTTGTGCATTGATGTTATTGGTCACTTGATACAGCAGCTCAAGTGACACCAAGTTAACTGAGTTGACTAACTACTCCAGTGGGAGTTCCCAGGTCTAAGGGTGTGACAATCCCAGGCCTGCTGTGCCAGGAAAAGGAGACCTCTTCTCTCTCTCTCTCTCTCTCTTCCCTCTCTCTCTCTCTTCCCTCTCTCTCTCTCTGCCTGTCTGCCTCTCTCTCTCCCTCTCCTCTCACACACACACTCATTCATATTCATCCTCTCTCCCCTCTCCCTATCTCCCTCCCTCTCCCTCCTCCATTCTCCCAACTCCTTCCTTCTCTCCAGGGTCTGAAGTAGCCTTGGCTGACTTGAACTCCTTCCTAACCCTGCTAGGATTATACACATGTGTCATCATGATGAGTTCATGCAGTGCTGGGGATTGAACTCTGGACTTCATGCATGCTAGGCAAACTCTCTACCACTTTGCTATATATACTCTTTTCTTTCTTTTTTGTTTTGAGACAAAGTCTCCTAATTTGTCCACGATGGTCCTGAATTTTCAATTCTCCTGCCTCTACTTCCCAAGTTCCTGGGATTCTAGGTCCAATCCATTAGCCTTGGTTTGAGGGGAACTCTTTTTCCTTGCTTCAGCTGGCATTTGGTGGGAGTGTCTTTCCGCAGCTGGCCTGGTAGTCTGAAGAAGCCTCCCTTGGAGGGACAGTCTTCTAACACTTCTTCCAGGGACATGAGCTCACTTTGCAGTGCCCAGGTAGTTTAATCCCTTGGCTTTCCAGATGGAGAAAGCTAGGCAGGAGGGGCTGAGCACAGAATAAAAGATATGAGCGTGCTTCCAGGGATGGAATATTCTATTCTTGATGAGGAACCATCCATGCAGCGCCAGTGAGACCATTTGTTTAATTAGTTGGATCTCTTTATAAATCCGAAGGACAAATTAAATTAATGAATTATCGGAGGCCAGCTGATCTGGACTTCACATTTCCCCTGCAAAGACTAGAGATTGATGATTGCATTTCTAAAGTCAAATGATTTAGTGCCGAGGCCTTCTGGGACTCTGATGGCTGCCATGATTACTAAGACCATAATGTGGCTTGTATCCTTTTAATAAAATGCATAATAAGCATCTTGCCAAGAATGTTTCTTCAAGTTGAAAAATAAACAGCCAAGGACACCTTATTCTTTATTTCCTTAAGCCATCTCTTACATGTCACCTGTCAAGGCTAGGTACTCAGCTTGTACTGTTGAATTAGACTCAGAGACTGCAAACCTTTCCCATATAGAGACACAGCTGGCTAGGAGCCAATCCTCAGCTATTGTGAAGTTATAGGAAGAGCCACCAACAGCAGCATGACCAGGTTAACAGTTGATTTAACTTGATTGAGCCTGGGAATTCCACCCGGCTGGCTGAACATTACTTCTAGATCTTTCTATGAGGAGATGTCTTTTCCTCCTTTCTGGGATTCTGTTTCCCAGGACTTTAACCAGAGAAGAACGTATGCCTTTGGCTCTCTAGTTCACGCCTCCAAGCTATACAATAAGCCTTCCTGTCCCAGATGGCTCAAGGGGAGACCTCTCAGCCTTTGGAATCACGGGAACCAACAACTACACACAGAAACGCACCATCCCTGGTTCATGATAGTTCAACTTACAAATTCCCAACTTTACCTTGCTGCAAAAGAGACACAGTCAGTAGAAACTATGCTTGAGGTGTTTGGCTCTGTCATCGGCTGGCAACGCAGTCCTATACTGTTCTTGGACAGTGAGTAGATTCCAGTCAGGAACTCATGACTCATCGCACCATCCCTGTCACTCGGACATACTCTGAGTGCAGTGTTTCTCACATTCTTCAGGCCAAGTATTTTCATCTGTGGGTCTTCACAGTGACTACCTACACAACCATTGGTCCTCACTTTCATTGCTGACTTCTGGAAATTACCTGTGGTAGTCAGTTGTTAGACAAGCTTTGGTGACTTTGCCCCTTTGTAGACTATGGAAATGCTCTGAGCATGGTGCACGGGAGCTAGGCTGGAGCCATTGCATGTTTTTCTTTTTTCACTTGGCATTTACTTTAAACTTGCAATGGATTTATCAAGACTTAACCTCACAACAGATAGAGGGAGGTATTTATGAGTGTGCATCTACGCAAGTATGTCTTCCCCTCTGGTTTCGTTTCTCTGGAGAGTCCTGAGTAACACCCCCAACAGTGGTTTTGAATACACTGCAAGAACCAGTGTCTGGCAAGAACAAATGTCTGGGCCGGGCGTTGGTGGCCCACGCCTTTAATCCCAGCAGTCAGGAGGCAGAGGCAGGCAGAGCTCTGTGAGTTCAAGGCCAGCCTGGTCTACTGAGTAAGTTCCAGGACTGGCTCCAAAATCTACAGAGAAACCCTGTCTCCCAAACCAAAGCAAAACAAAGAAAGAATGAGTGTCTGTCCTCATGCAGACACTGAGAATTTACTGGCTATAACTCATACCTCCTTTGAAAACAGGTTAGTGAGTCATGCCACAAGAAACTGTTCACTGAGAGGTGAGCCCACCCTGCTCAGGCAGGAGATTGAGGCTATGGGGACTGGCAGGTATTCAGGGGTCAGGAAGCCACTTTACTTTAAAATTAGAGTAAAGCAGCAAAGTCGTGTGTCTAGTTGGACTTGGCAATTACTTCTGTGGTTCTTAACCAGCCCTGGAGAAGGTAAAAATCCATTCATATCTGTTGGAAGTTGGACTCCAGCTCAAAAGGAAGGCTTTGTATCCCTCCCCCAATGTCAAACACACACACACACACACACACACACACACACACACACACACACACACTCCTGTGAGTACATGAAGTTACTCCAGTACATAAAACACAGGTTGCTACAGATCTTCTTATGACAAGCTTTTGGAGCCATCTACCTTTACCAGAACCAACCACAGCCCTGTAGGTTTCTTCCAAAGTCCCTAGTCACCCTGGGGAAGCTTATCTAGCCCTTCTCCCATTGCCAGAAGGCAGCGGCCCGGTGGGCATTTAGGGTTGGATGGGAGGGCAGGCCAGATCCCTGGAGCTCTCCTAGCCTCCCAAGGTCATTCTTAGCCCCAGGGAACTTGGCAGGCACCTTGATATTAAGCAGCTTAAGAGAAAACAGATACAGCTGCTTGCTGCTTGGTCCAGGAGTCTGAAAGTTATGCTGATCTTGGCCCCTAGCACAGTACCAGGTTATAAACCTGGAGTGACTGTTATTTCCTGTCACCACGGTTTAACACCCCTCCCCCCACCCGGGGGTGCCTGAAGTTCTTCCAGGAGGCCCTGTGCCAGCAGCTAAACCCCAAAGTCCCTCCTGTGCCCTTATTCCAGGGAGGGTGGCAACCCAAGAACCATGGCGATTTCAGACAGAGGCACACCAGCACAGCACGGTGTGTAGCCAAGCTGCCTGCTTGTGATATCGAAATAATAAACTAAGAGCATGGTGGGGTTGAGGTGGGAGGTGGTGGCTGTGTATTTGCCCAAGGTGGGTCTGGGGAAAGCTTCATGGAGTGCTCAGGTGTTTGGGACTTGTTTTCAATGTGGCCGGAAAAGGTGGGGCTGGCTGCTCAAAGAAAAACTAAGCACGTGACCCTGGAACCTTAGGACGTTTTTTTCCGTGTCTCCCCAAGCACACAATATAAGGCATTCAGGAGCGCCTGGCCATGACCCAGTGACCAGGTGTTTCCAAAACTAACAGTTAGACTCTCATTCTCTGAAAGCTCAGCTCGCATCGTGCCCTGAGGCATAGCTCTTTAATCTCACCCACGAGCTAGGTGCTGGGTGTGCACTGGGAAGGAGGAAAGTGAGGATGAGGAAGGAGGCTTTGCATAGGAGGTTCATAGGATGGAGAGGCTGAACAAGTCCCGAGGCACAGACAGGATGGTCCTCCGTGTGCATCGACCTGGTGTCCATGCCCCAGACTCAGGTATTGAAATGTCACCTGCAGTGTGATGGAATTTTGGAGTGAGGTCATTAGAGCTGGCTAGGTTATAAGGGCAGAGTCCTTGAGTGTGGGTGCTCTCGCGTGGGCGTGAGTGATGCAAAACTTATCCCACTCTTGTTCTGGGTGAGGATACGGGAAGAAGGTACCATCTGTGGAAGCCAGACTTTGTCAGACACCCAATCTGCTGGACCCTTGATCTTGGGCTTCCAGCCCACAGCTGTAAACATGAATCCCTATTGTTATAAGCCCTCTGGTCTGTGGCAGTCTGAGCAGATGAGAACTGACATTTGTCATCGAGACTTGGTACAAAGTTGATGCTGGCCTTGGGGCTCAACTGTGCTTCAGAGTAAACTGAGGTGCACGGAAGGGAAAGAAAGCTCAGGAGTTAAGGACATACCCTAAATTCCACAAAGCCCGCTGTGTATGTTTGGAGCTGGGTTTTTCTTTGGACCACCACCTTACAAAAACAACATGGAGGCTTATTATTAATTATGAAAGCCTGGCCTATCGCTTAGGCTGGCCCCACTAGCTCTTATAACTTACCCCACTTCTTTTGCAAGTTGCTACATGACTCAGCTTTTACCTCTCCTCCTGCATGTCTGGCCCCTTCTATGTCTGGCTGGTATCTCTGCCTTTCTTCTTCCCTGAGTTCTCTCTCTGCCCTTAAGTCCCGCCTATTCCCCCTGCCTAGCTATTGGCCATTCAGCTTTTTATTCCACCAGTCATTTTCACACCGTGTACAGAAACATTCCGCACCATATGTTTTTAATTTGTGATGGCGCTATCATCCATACGCTAACTAGTTCCAGCTGAACATCTCCTTCCAGACCTCTGTACTGATGGCAGTCTGCCTCCCTAGCTCACCGGGAGTCCAGTGGCCCCTGAAGCTCTCGGCATCTCCCAGTGCATGGATCTGTGCTTCCTGTGATGGTCTCTGTGATGCTGTGAGACCATAAGAAACAGGCATTCATTCCTCAACCCAGGTGTTGGCTCTAAAAGCCTTGAAATGTCCTGAGTGCTTAGAGGGGAATATGTTCCCCCTTCTACAATCCCTGAGTTTATGGGGTGGGGGTGTAGGTAGGATGCCTCAGGAGGTGGCTGGACAAAAGAAGAAGTGACCTCAAGTATTGGGTCGGAACTTTCAGGCCCACCCTGGAGGGGACCAGAGATTGAATTAATAGCCACTGACCATTGACTTAGTCTTTTGTACCTAAGTCATGGAACCTGTAACAAACGGTGATGTACCGGAAGAGAGCATGAAGCTCTCCATCCTACCCACACCCTGCCCTGTGTCTTTGTCATCTGGATATGCCCCAGTATTATCCTCAATAATAAACCAGTATACAACCTGTGAGCTGTTTTAGCAGATCACAATTGTCCCTTGGTATCCGAGGAGACAATTCCAGGACCTCTCCATCCTCTGTGGGTATCAGAATTCAGGGATGCTCAGGTCCCTTATAGACAATAGTGTAGTGTTCATACACAACCTCAGCACACCGTCCCTGTACATTTTAAATCATGTCTTGACTACTCACGGCCCCTGATACAGTGTGACCACTGTGTAAGGAGTTATGCTGTATTGTTTGGGGAATCATGACAAAAAGAAAAGCCCGTGCATGTTCCAGAGAAACACAATGGTCACAACCCTAACTTCATTGTACTCAAAGAAGACACTTGCACGAACAATCACAAAGAAATAACACTCAAACAACCCGGGAGAGAGATTGATGATATCTGAAATGCCAGGAGGTCTCAGGAGGTCATGACGGAACATCGCTTCATTCACAAGGGTTCAGTAGGTACTCAACTTGTGTCAAAGTCAGATTCTGCTTGTTGGATCTGTGTGTGTGTGTGTGTGTGTGTGTGTGTGTGTGTGTGTGTGTGTGTCTGTGCCTGCAGGTGTGTGTGTATAGGTATATTGCTGGCAGTGAAGAGAACAGCTGTTCTAGGCAGGAATTGTCAGAGTACGAAGTATAGAAACTTAGATATGTGATTTTAAATAAGGTAACAGACCCTGGACATTCACCCTTCTGTGCATTTCACTGCAGTGCACTAATGGCCCCTCTTGGGTATCTGTATAGCAGGACTACTGCACAATACAGTATGGCTGTTCAGTCTTACTGGTGGCTCAGAGTTGACTGCAGTGGGTGTATCTGCCCCACAGGAGCCTGCAAACTCTACAGCTGGCTGTGGAGAATTTCTCAGCGTGCCACTGGACGATACAGAGCAGAGCCCACTTCCTCCAACAAGGCCCCAACTCCAGAAGTTGCCATCACTTCCCTATAGCACGGTGACTTTGAGGGCCGAGCCTTCAACATGTAGGCACATCATGGCAGCAGACGAGTGTGTGGGCTTTGTGCTGAAGACATTAGAAGCTTTTCCTGATGGCTTCCTTTTCTCTGTTAGCCGCTGTAAGGTGTGCCACCGTGTGTGGGAGCCACACGAGACAGCACTGGAAAGCTGTAGGGTGACATAGGGTGACATTTGGTAGTCAGAAAGCAGAGCAATCACGGGATCCCAGGCCCTCGAGAGGTGCAAAGCAAGAGAGGACATGCACACAGCCTGAATGGAAATATGGAGGCAGGAGGAGCTGCACACACAACTTCATCAGCATTCTGTGAGTACTTGAAGGTAGCTGGCTGGCTGAAGGCACGTGTAGTCCTCCTCTCCTGCTTCCTGAAGAAGGGGAACAAGACAGTTACTGAATTATGAAGCACCATAGAGGAGGCTTCACTGTAGGCTATATGTTTGTAAAATGGACTGGGGACTGAGACGGAGACATTCATTAAAATAGCCTTTCTGTTTAAAGAGGCATTAGAGTGTACGATATAAGGGAACTTCCCATCCCATCCCTGGTTCCAGGATCTACATTTGTCTCCACAGAAGCGGCCATGGCTTACCATTTTCTTTTTTGGAGACAGTCTGGGAACCTAGCTAACGACGGAGTGTGCAAAGGCCCTGAGGCCATTCTGATCTACTCCTAATCCCTGCCCCGTGTCTAGTCTAGTCTGCGGAAGTTTTCCTAACTTTAACCCCCACCCCGGGTTGAAATGGAATCCTGATTCCTCTCAGTCCGTCCATCCAGAGCAGGGCCTGTCATTCTCAACAAGCTCCAGGTCATCCTGAGATGGGATCATTTGGACCACTCAAGGCCACTTGTTGGGGAGGGGTAAAGAGAGGGTGGGGCAAATCAAGGAGGGCGTACAGAGGCTGCTGGGGCACACACACTTTGTCACCTGAGATTCAGTCAGAATCTGGGTGGAGTGGGGGCAGTCATTCCACTGCTGTAGTCTGCTAGGAGGTAGGGCTTGAGTAGAGGTGGTGCTGTGTAATATGGGTTTCTTTCTAATCCTTGAGCTGCTAGTTGGGTAGGCTGGGTTGTGGTGGAGAAACCTACTAGGAGGCTGAGATGGTGACAGGTGGACCAGTAGGTGACTGACCTGAACAGAAGTGGGCAGAGTCCAGGTGTGTTTTATACAGCAGCAGGGACACACCAATGCTTTTGCCTAGGGGTGGTCAGTGAGGAGGAGGAGGAAGGAGGGATATGATTCCTCCATTGAGGAGTTGTCTTGAACAATGAGCATATCTATTGGTCAGTTACTGACATGGAAGGATGAACTGAGAGAGCTGGGGCCTCTGAGCCTGAGGAGCCTGGATGTGGGGATGTGGGGATGAGGAGTGAGGGGATGAGTGAGGGGATGAGGGGATGAGGGGATGTGGGATGAGGGGATGAGGAGTGAGGGGATGAGGAGTGAGGGGATGAGGGGATGAGGAGTGAGGGGTTGAGGGGATGAGGGGATGAGGAGTGAAGGGATGAGGGGATGAGGAGTGAGGGGATGAGGGGATGAGGAGTGAGGGAATGTGGGGATGAGGGGATGAGGGGATTAGATGTCTAGCAGTGAGAGAGGTAAGGACTTGGGGAGTGCTGTGGGTGGGAACCTGGGTCCAGTCCCCAGAACAGGAAGTTGGAGGGAATGAGGGATTATCAGCACAGGCTCTATTTCCTAGGAGCTGGGACAGAACCCGGGGCCCCATGCACTCTGAGCACCTGGTCTTCTGTACCACACCCGCAGCCCAGCAGGGACATCTCTAAGGCTGAGAGGGGCTATAGACAGAGAGCAGCAGAAACTCCAGGACACCCCGAGGGACACCAACATTCAGGGCTGGAGGAGAAAGCCGGGCTAAGGACTCAAAGACTTACCCACCCAACCCCTGCACTGACTTTGGAAGAGAAAGGCAGAAGATACATCTGGAGGTAGAAATCCCTGGTTTGGATGAGACAGCCTGTCAATCATGTCTGTCCCGGTGGCTGCCTGGAGAAAGGATGGAGCATGTGGTGGGTCCCAGCTCTTCCCCTTCCTGTGCCTGTTCTCATTAAGTGATTATTCAAATCATTTATTCATTGTGAACCACAGGATCATTGTCTTATCATTTGTTTATTACTATTTTTATTTTTATTACCACATTAGACCTTTTCACATGGGGGCCTGTAGAGGACATCTTTGCTTATTAGTTTACAGCTTAAGATGAATATTTTATATTGGAACATTTCAAATAGGCGGAATAACTCTTAACCCAGTTTTATCTATACGGAAATTTGATTACCCCTATTTTCTCTAGCTTCCCAGCCCTGTGCAAATAATCCTTGAGGGACTGGTGTTATCAATTATTGATAACTAGCAAATTAGCATAGAGTCTGATTCTCCCCTAAGTATGTTTCATAACTGTGGGACAGAGGAAATGGCTTTGTTCCCTCCCGAATCTCAAAGTGACAACAGCCTTGGGCACCTGGCCATCCTAGAGCAAACAGCTGCTCTGGGTCCTGCCCTGCGGGACACCTCAGGAGCCTTAGGAACCTGGGATGTGCGCTGAGGTCATAGAATGGGACCATTCAGCACAGGAGACTGTGCTTCCCTCTCAGGTGGGGAGGGAAGCTTTAGACTTGTCCCTGTCACTTTCCGTGAGGAGGTTGTGCATCCCTCTCTCTAGGTTCTTTTGTGGAAGCCTTAATTAAGGTCAGGACCCCAGAATGTAACCGTATTTGGAGATGGAGCCTTTTAATGGGGTGCCTGAGCTGAAATGAAGGGACCTTAATCCAATTTCATAGGTGTTCTTACACCTAAGAAGAAGAAATTTAGGGCTGCAGAGATGGCTTGGTGATTATGGGTACTTGTCTTTTCAAAGAACTGGAGTTTGTCTCCTATCACCCATAACAAGTAACTCACGACCACCTGTAACTCAAGATTAATGTCCTCTTTTGGCTTCCTCGGGCATCTGAACACACACAAATAAATAAAATTTCATTGTTTTAAAGAGAGAGAGAGAGAGAGAGAGAGAGAGAGAGAGAGAGAGAGAGAGAGAGAGAGAGAGAGAGAGAAAAGACCACTGAGACCCAAGGAGACGGCCACCTGCAGACCAAGTGAAGACGTGGGCAAAACCCACCAGCTGGCATGGTCTTCAGGCTTCCAGGCAGAGCAAACATTGTGAGGATGAAGCGTGAGGGGCACCTTGTGTGGGGACTTTGGCGGAATCCATGGCAGTCGAGGGTGACTGAGGCAGAGGGACAAACACGCCAGGCAGACAGAGCTTAAATGAGAGGTTTTATTAGAAAGGGGAGGGAGGAGGAAGGAAAGAGAAAAGAGGTAAAGAGGCACAGAGACAGCGAGAGGACAGAAGAGGGGGACAGGAAGAGTCCTGTCTGTCCCAGGGGAACAGCGGGAAAGAGAAAGGCAGAGAACAGGAAAGAGGGTCTTTGCACCTGCAGGCAGACTGTGCAGCCAGGGAACCTTGGGCTGACCTGGGCACTGCCTGAGTGCATCCTGCCAGGTGACAGGGGCGGCCAGCGTAACCGCCTGAGTCCTTACAAACATGCCTTTGCTTCAGTCCACAAGGTATGGGCTTTGTTAAGGTAAATTGAGCAAAAGGACATTCCATCCCCCACTAGAAAGTGGTTTCCTGCTAAATGTCATTTCACCCCACTTCCTCCCAAGCATTCACCTCCCCTCTGGCCCTTGTGTGGGTCTCACTCCTTCCTCCGTGCAAGACATTGTTTGTAGCCGGATCTGACCACACACACCTGTCGGTCCAGTTAGTACTCAGCAGGGAAGGGAAGGAGGCCGCCGAGTTCCCAACCAGCCTGGGCTAAGCTTCAAGATTTTGTCTCAAAAAGCAAAAATAATATGAACAGAGTTCCAAAGCGGCTGTGCTTTGGAGGACCCTCCCTCGTGGAAGAGGCTGTAACAAGTGAATGTGCTCATACAGTGGCCTGCCCAGATGATAAGAAACCTGTTTGGGGACACTTTGTACCTCACCAGCTTCCCAGAAGCAGTAACTGGTTAAGGGAACAAAGGAGTACCTTGGTCTGTTCCACATCTAGATTGCTCTCCACCCACAAAGCCTCTGAGTATCTACTCCACCCCAGGGTGTATCCAGATGACCGCTCTTCACAAGGATATAGTCCTCTCAGAGTCCTTTTGAACCTTGGTAGGCTCATTAAAGGAATCCAGTATTAATACCAACAAGCTTCTTGGGCCACACCCCAGCCTAATGAACAAACCGGCATCTCTTGTCATAGCCTGGAGACACCACTGGTCCAGTCAAGTTCAGAATGGCCTCAGAGGACCAACCTGGAGGGGTACCCTCATCACGAGACAAAAAGAGTGCGTGCTGGAGCAGTAATAGCTCAGTGATCAGAAGTGCAGTAAGAACATTTGCTGGACAATTGCAAGGACCTGGATTCGGGTCTCCCAGCAACCACGGAAGAAGCTGGGGGTGTGGCTGTGCCTGCTGGGAGCCTCAGGGCTGGGACTGGAGGCTCTGAGACATGGGGATCTCTGGGGCTTGCTGTCAGCCTAAGCTAAAGACGAAACAAACCTTGAGCAGCCTCTGTGACCACCACAGCCAACAGAGTAATGACCCTCAGGAGACGAGACGGTAGCTCGGGTGTCCAACACTCCGCAGCAGCGGCCTGCTTCGCCATCAAAGCAGTGATGTCATCACCTGTCACCAGCTGCTTGTGCACCCTTTAAAAGTGCCCACTAGAGCACAGCTCTCTCTCACCTCCTCTTTCCTTTCGCCTCTTGCTCTTCTTCCTCTTGTCTGTCTGTCTGTCTGCCTCGCTCATGTCCCCACTCCAACAAGGCCTTTTGTGCTCCTCCTCCTCCTATAGACCTCTTGCATTAACTCTATTGCGCATGGCTTGTTCGCTTAACTGAATTTTTAAGCAGGGCCCTCCAAAAGGTACCCACTTCACTTTTTGTTTGTTTGTTTTTTCAAGACAGGGTTTCTCTGTGGCTTTGGAGCCTGTCCTGGCCTTGAACTCATAGAGATCCGCCTGCCTCTGCCTCCCAAGTGCTGGAATTAAAGGCGTGTGCCACCAACACCTGGCACCGTTTTTTAATTTATCATTACAAATACAATGAAATAGCCAGTGTTGGTCCAACTTCACGAGTCTGACACCAGGTAGTTTATTTTAGGCACAGGACAGTTTGGTGGAAACTTTGCTGGTGATAATTAACTCAGTCCTGTGTGCACACTGATGTTCAAGGCAAGACCACAGGAAAACTCATAAAGTCCATATAACATCTCCCATAAAGATAGCGTCTAGAGACTGACTATGTGTGGCACCTTCCATGACAGCCTCGCGATAAGGGTCTGGGGAGGATCTGGTGTGGCCTCAGCCTCTGGTGCAAAGGCCATCAGGCTCTTAATCAAAGGTTCCCAGCCAGGTGGGAAACAGGTTAAGTATTGTTTCCTTATTGCTTCCTGTAAGGGAACAAACCTATCTGTTTAACACTCGTAAGTCCCCTAGGGTTCAAGTGTGAGCACAGGAACCTCTCTCCCCAAGTTCCAGTTACAGTGGGAGACCCTGTTTCAAAGGAACAAGACTGAGAGAGAGAGGACACTGAGCATATATGCCCATAATTAAAATAATAGTACTCCTTTATGGCTGGAAAAGACTGGGGGGGGGGCCTCTTAACTATTAACTAGTGGCCTTGAGGGGAAAGTCGCATTAGGAGGGGCCCTGCACAGTTCAGCTTTATGCATCTCACCCTGCCAGGACGAACATGAACTTTTAAACAAACTCCGAAACTTACCCTGACAAGTGGAAAGCATGAGATGCAGTTGTCATTGGCTCCTGACAGCCTTGTTACATTGGCCCATCCCTGAGGCACGAGAGACGAATGGGTCCAGATGGTTCCGGGAGCAGGAGGCAGACACTGATGTGTGCTAAAATTTACCATTTGGCATTCTGGCTCTGCAGACGCCAAGCAGCTGGCTGCTGTCCTCCATGTCCTGGGATGTCTGCAAGGAAGAAACTCTGCCTGACCCTGCAGTGAAGTTCACCGCTCTTGTGCAGACAGCAGAGACAGAGCTGAGGACAGGTGGACCTTGGGAGCGTGGGGGCCTCTCTCTCCAGACACTGCACAGAAACTCTCCAGAAGGAACTGGTTTCTGGAGTGGAGGGAAGAGAGAGCGGGAGCCAATATTTCTCAGGTCCTGCCTTCCTGAGACCCCCTGGACCTTCACCACCTTCCTCTCTCCTGTGTAAGGCAGGAAAAAAGGGAGAAATTAGGAGTTCAGTGTTCTGCAATGATAACCACAAAGATTCTTAACTAAAAAAATAGCACCCTAAACGCATACTCTCATGTAAAAAGGCTAGAAAGCTCCATGAACCTCAAACCACCTCAAAAGAGCCAACCTGATTGAAGCTAAATACTATCCATTCACTTCATCTGTCGCCGTATGGATCTACTTTATGCATGAGTTTCTTTGTTGTTGTTTTCAAGGCAGGGTTTCTCTGTGCGTAGCCCCGGCTGTCCTGGAACTCTCTCTGTAGATCAGGCTGACTTCAAACTCACTGAGATCTACCTGCTTCTGCCTCCCCAGTGCTGGGATTAAAGATGTGTACTATCCCCCCATCCATCTATGCATGAGTTTCTTAAACTTCCTATTCATGGCCCCTTTTTCCTGAGAAACTTTTACATAGCCCCCTGCACATAGACAGTTTCTATATGAAACAGGTATACAAGTAAAATATTTATGGATAATAATAAGGGAATTTATTTTAAAGGAATCATTCGATAGACATGTAACTTTGCCATTTATTAAAAAACAAATGTGCACACTAATGAGATAGATTATCTACATAACGAATTGAATCTTGCAGTCATGGGAAAAGATGACTTTAATCCCAGCACTATTGAATCAGAGGCAGGTGGAGCTCTGAGCTGAAGACCAGCCAGGGTTACACAGTGAGACCCTGTCTCAAATTCTCTCCCAGCCCCAATTCAATCTTAGCTTCTTAGAAACTACAGGGTATGTAGAATGTCTCAAGTATTGCCATGCCCCCTTTTTTTTTTTTTTTTTTTATAGAGTTGATCAATATTCTGCCTCTGTCAACATCAATGCTGAGAACACCATTTCACATAGACACCAATTACAAAGTGGCAGGAGGGGTATTTTGGGCTGTTTCAGAAGTCACTGGGAATGGTATCGTCATCCCAAGCCAAACTTCATTTAATGATTGTTTTATGAAATGCCAGTCTGCAATTCAAACAGTGAGTTTTTAAATCAAATGTTCAAACATGGTGTTATCTTCAAGGTATACTGCAGACACATGCTGAGGCAGGGTGGAAGGGAAATTTATTTATTTATGCATGTATTTTTTCTTAGGGAAATATTCAATGTCTTTGTTTTCATAGAAAACTGTATGTCTGGCAAAATAGCGCAACTCACAATGGTCAGGAGAGCTGAATCTAACCTGAGGTGTTTCTGGAGCCGCTTTACTGGTATTGCACGACGTGTCAACATGCACAGTGCAATGTGCCATATGGGTAAGGCAATGCGTGTTGAGTGTTGGGAACCAAGTCTGAGGCCATGGAAGTTCCCTGCTATGTGGCCTCCTGATGCTACAAACACCTTGGATTCGCTACACTTTTGATTTCAGAAACCTTTATCGTTGCTAACTATTTTGTGACCCTTGTAACAGGGTCCCGACCTCAGTTGTCCCCCCCCCCCCGGTCTTAGCACAAGTGACTCCATTATGGAAGGACCATTCAGCCTGAAAAACTCAGTGCTTAGACAGCACCACCTGTCAAAATGAAAACAGACAGAATCCATCGAAGTCCATAGTTAGAGGAAAATTCATTTCTGTACTTCTGCTTCTGGCTAACTGTTCTTGTTAGCTGGTTTTGGTGCTTAAAAACTCAGCCTGAGAGAGGCTCGGGGCCACACTAGGATCCCGAGCACCCAGTGTGGTTTCCATCGAGCTATCTGTGCTTCTATTGGGAATACCCTGCAACAGCCCTCACACTCAGTTATGCGACCACAGATGGCATTTTACTCATACACTGTGTCTTTGTTGGGTAAGGGGGTGGCTAGGACCCACTGCTGTCTTCTTATTGAACAACATCGACGTGGAAGGGACAAGGGCTCTGGATTGGATGTCTGTTTTTATCCTAGATCTGTTACTTCATGCTTCTCTGCTGGAGTGCCTTTGTGTAAACTGAGATAGTAGTGGTAACTCTCTCATGGAATTGATTGGATGAGAATTGAATGGGTTTAGCCCATGACTTTAGCAGAGTACATTTAGTGTATTGTTAAGATTAGCTGTGTGTACCTTTGCCCCCATCTCTATAAATTACAGCTATCATTTCCTGCTTTATGGTTATAGTAAGACCTAGGGGAGACACTAAATGTCAAGTGTATGATGCAAACTATTGGCTGACATGTTCCCTGGTAATTGTCCACTTAATTTGCAGGAGACACTAGTTGATACCCATATGTGACCTCTAGACCCTAGCTAAGATAAGTATTGTACAGAATCACCTATTACCACTTTGCCTAATGCTTTCATGATCCGGTGATTTTAAAAGTGGCCAAAGGTCAACATGAGTTACTTGGTACAAAGCAGGGAAGCTCAGTAAATGTAAATTGAATTTAATATCATTTTTTTTTATAACTGATTGTCCTCAGTCCTCAAGAAAGACTGTTATTCTACATTTTCTTTAAAAAACAACAAAAAAAGAGGACAGGCAAATGGTAGGGTTGGGGAGGGAACCTGTTCAGAATAGAAAGAAAGAAAATAAAGTAATTGAGCTAGCTGGAAGGATGGCTCAGTGATTAAGAGTATGCAATTGCTCTTGCAAAAGACCTTAGTGTGTGAGCAGTCGTGTTGGGTGGCTTACAACCATCTGTAACTCCAGCCCCTGGAGATCTGACACCCCCTTCTGGTCTCCAAGGCCCCCGCATGTATATGGTACATACACACACACACACACACACACACACACACACACACACACACACTGAAAAAAATCTTTTAAAACACAGTAGTGCTTTGGAAACTTCCACAGCTCTCTGGAGAGGTCAAGTCTTGGGACTCGGGACAGTGCCAGTGTTGTATGCTCCTCCCATTTTTTTTTTTTGCTTGGTTGGCTCATCTGCAAAAGCGCCTGACACCATTGAATTTCATTCCATGTGGCCGATCTTCGGCCCCCAGGTCTCTTTCTCCTTCCTCTCGTCAGTGGGTCCCGTTAGCAACCCTAACCCCATACTAAGCTACCTCTTCTGCTCATTTATATGTGCCCCCCCTTCTGTGATCACTGTTGAGAGGTTCGGATGCACTGGCACTAGACTAGGCTATTCTGCACCTCCCCACATTGCTACTGAATTTTTCTTGTTGGTTGAGAGGTTTCGATGATGACTCTAAACCCTCGGTAGAAGTGAAGACGTTCAAAGAAAATGACAACCTTCGATTTACCAAATTTAGAACTGGTAGTTAGAGTTTGCAAAGCCAACAGGATTTGCTAATCCTGCCGGCGTGCCCAAGAGAACTATGTGTTTACCCCTCTCTCCCCCCCCCCCCCGGGGGAATAAGCAGTCAGCAGTCCATTCTGACTATGATTGAGAATCTTCCTTTGTGAGGATTAGAGACACAGTGTCACTGTCTTTTGTTGTTTTTAGTGACCTTGGTCCCTCTCCTTAAGTTACACAATGACAGTTGTTCAGTTTCTCTAACCCCTGGGGCTTCCGGGGTTAGAGAACTCAACATACATGAACGCTAACTTAAATGAAGACATAATAAATGTTTTCCACATTTCTGTATTATTACCCTTCGAATCCCTAATTTTGATGTTGGCTCATTGCATCAACTCCCATCAGTTGTAGTGGTTCCTAGCCCAGCTGAAACTTGTGGCGTAGACTCCTGCCTGGGTGCACGCCACACCCACGTGGGCCTGACTTCCTCCTGAGAGTCCCTGCAATACCCAGAAACTGCCTCGTAGTTGTTTTCAAGGACTTTATGGGATCCACCCAGCCCTTTCGCCTTGGAGTCTGGACCCACGCCTTGGCCTCCACTGCATCTCCCTTTGATTTATCCATGGTGCCCTCCTTCCAGCTGCTCTTGCCTGGCAGTTAGCCAGAAGCCTCCTCTGCCAGAGCTAGAAGTGTGGTCAGAACAGGTTGCCTTCTAACGACCTTGAGCTGACCTAGCCACTTGCCCTTCTGTGGGGAACGTTCTCTAGTACTAGATGGCACTGGATTCCCAAAGCTGAGTTTCCCGACCTCAGTACACTTCCCTGCTTGGAAACTAATCTGACCCCCTTTCTACAGCCTTAGTGACAAGTGGGAAATCTAGAGTTTCACAGAAGAATTAACAGAGCCCTCCCACGGGCTATCTGTCACGTTTCTACCATTCCTTTGGAAATGTAGCTGATCATTTGCTTCCTCAGCCAGATGGCGCAGAAACTGTCCTTCATTGGGGGAAGGTCATCGACTGTTGCACTGTTTCGGAAGAGCACTCTGTTAAATATTTCAGAGCCGCTAAAAAAAAAAAAAAAAAAAAAAAAAAACTGGAAATCCCCCCTTCCTCTCCTAAGAGTCTTGGAGACACGAGCAGATGTGCGACAAAATTCATGTGCAAAAATATCACACAGAATTTCTGTGGAAATTGGGAGACAGTTGAATTGTCCAAAACAGGATAACATCAAAACAGTGAATGCGTCAATACAGCCAAATAGCATATAACCAGTAATATATAATTTTGAGTCATATTTAAAAAAAAAAAGAAAAGAAATTCCGAAGTTTTCTAAGGATTTTTCTGGAGCAAGGTATATGGATTGTATTAGTCAGGGTTCTCTAAAGAAACAGAACTAATAGAATATATGTAGAATGTTCTATATAGATGGGATTTATTAGAGTGATGTACAGAGTGCCCAGCTACACTATAATGACTGGCAGTCTGCCAATGAAGGTCTAAGAATCCAGTAGTGATTTAGTTCATGAGGCTAGATGGCTGAGCTATGACAAATGCCAAAGAAGTAGATGATAGTGCCAGTGCAGGAAAGGAAGAGATAGTGCCAGTGCAGAAGTGAGAGCAAGCAGGCAAACAGAGAGCCGTCTTCCTTCTGCCATGCCCTCTGGAGGTGGACTGTCCTACCTCAAAAGGTCTGGACTGAAGGCGTGTTTTTGCACCTTGAAAGATCCGGATTGGAGGTGGGTCTTCCCACTTGAAACGATTGAATTAAGAAAAGCCCCTCTGAAGGTGTGCCCAGCCATTTGGATTTTAGTTAACTCTAGACATAGTCAAGTTGACAACCAAGAATAGCAATCATAGGAGCTAAGAAAGCACACATATACATAAAATAAAACAACAGTAATTAAAAAAAAACTACATTAAAAAAAAAATAAAGAATGAGCCGGGTGGTGGTGGTGCTCGCCTTTAATCCAGCACTCAGGAGGCAGAGGCAGGCGGATCTCAGTGAGTTCGAGGCCAGCCTGGTGATCTACAAAATGAGTTCAGGACAGCCAGGACTGTTACACGTAGAAGCCCTTTCTCGAGAAGCCAAAATAATAATAATAATAATAATGATAAATGATAAATATAATAAAATAAAGAATGGGATTTACTACTTTAAAGGACAACATTCCAACTTACAAAAACATTTTCATGTAGGCATGATTAAGGCAAGCACAAAAGTATGATTGCTGTTCATCTCTGGGCACCATAATTTTTAAAATGCATTCTTCCATAATTTCCAAATATGCTACAATGAATGTGTTACTTCCTAACCAGAAAAAAAAACAATTATTATTTGCTCAATTAAGTCTAAAAATTACAAAAGAAGACCACAAAAAACCTTTAGGCGTTTGTCTTTAATTGTTCCCTTTTCTCACTGGTGTAGAAAGAAGCGAAGATTGGAGCTGAGGGGCTCTCAGTGTCACTCGAGCTCCAAAGTCTGAGTTCTAATCCCCAGCAGCCCTGTGAAAGACTCAGTGCGGCAGTTCATGCCTGTAATCCCAGAGCTGCAAGGTAGACACCGGTGGATCAGTGAGAGACAGGTCTCACAAATTAAAATAAAGGACCCGTAAGACGACCCAGTAAAGGTGCCATGCAAGCCCAATGACCTGAGCTCGAGCTCCAGAACTCACATAAAGATGTAAGGAAACGGTTTCCATAAAAGTTACCCTCTGACCTTCACACACGGGCTGTGTATGGCCCCTGCACCCATGCAAACACACTTTGTTGGACCCTAATTCTGCAGTCCTGATGAGCAGGTGGGAGAGCCCCAAGACACAAACACCAAAACCAGGAGATGCAACAAGCAAGAGGTGTTTATTGAACGGGTGCACTCGGGTGACAGCAATCTCTGGGAAAGCTGCGCAAACCCCAAAGGGTACAGGCTCCTTTTTATAGAGACAAACTGCAAATCAGCATACATGCATGGGGCACAAGGTGATTGAATGCAAAGTATGATCTCATGTTTGAGAGATCACCCAGGTGTGACCTGTTCTTATTCAAAGGATAAACCATAGAATGACTTGGAAAGTCCCCAGACTGTCCGTTGGCCAGGAGTGACCCAAACAGTGCTGGTCATCTGGGATCATTTGTTCCAGTGTTGGGGGCCTATTTCCTTGTTGTGGGCCAAGACCTGGGAGAGACTTCACTGCAGTTATTTCACAAAAGATTGATGATTCAGTTACTAGCCCTATTTAACAAGATCAGCCTAGCATAACCACTAGCCCCATCACCACAGTAATTTTCTTGTTCTCATATCTGTTATTTGCTCTCAAGTCAATGTCCATTCTTTATGATTTTCTATATTCCGCTTGCAAGAATTATTCTCCTTCCCCTTTCCCACATCCTTGCTCTGCAAACTAAAATCTTTCAATTTCATACCAGACCAGAAGAAAAGGGGGGGGGGGACAAATAAAACAAAAAACCAGATTGATTATTAAGGGTGGTTTTTAAAAATGCAAAAAACCGTGAAACAACCCAAATAAATCCTCCCTGGAACTGAGAAAGACATATCCTTCCCCGACCCTCACCCACCATTTTCAAGGTTAGGAGACAGTCATAACCTATGAAAAAAGCAATAGGTCTGTTCATTGTTGCCAGCATGTGTATGCATGTAGGTACAGTTACTGGAGCATGCATGGGGAGCCAGCCATTTAGGGGGCTCCTCCTTGAAGAGAACCGACTTTCCTTTTCCCAGCAGCTGTCCACTGTCATCGGCCTCTCAGCTGGGGCGGGGCTCGTGATTGTCTCCTAGCTCCAAACCGGGATTTTTGCCTGGCTTGATTCTCATGCATGCTGTCAGCAACCACAGTGAGTTAGTGTGTGCTGCTCTCCTACTGTGTCCTGGCAAAGGTGTTGCATTGTGCTTATGCTCCACCTCCAGCCCTTACAGTCCCTGCACCCTTGCTTCTGTGAGGTCTCTGAGCCCTGGGAGGAGCAGGTCTGATGTTCCACTTAGGCTGGGCTCTACACAGTCTCTTGTTCTCTGCACACTGACCAGTTACGTGTTTCTTGCCACCTACTGCTGAAAGAAGCTTCTCTGACTAATAGCAGCACATTCTCCCTTGGGGCCTGTGATATATCCAGCCTCCAGTTCTGATAACGGTGCTAGGCATGAATTCTGTCTTGCACAGCGGGCCCTAAATCCAATCAGACAGTGGTTGGTTACTCCTGTAACACGTGTTTCACTATTGTGCTAGTGAGCCTATCCTGCCAGGCCATTCCACAGGGATCATAGTTGGATAAGATTGATGATGATAGCCAGACGTTTGTGGTGCACGCCTTTAATCCAGCACTCAGGAGGTAGAGGCAGGCAGATCTCTGTGAGTTCGAGGCCAACCTGGTCTACAGAGTGAGTTCCAGAATAGCCTCCAAAGCCACAGAGAGATCCTGTCTCAAAAAAAAAAAAAAAATGTGGTAACTTTATACGGTGAAAAGAAAAATGAAATTTGCAGGGACATTGATAGAGCTGGAGATAATCATCCTGAGCGAGGGAACCCAGACCCAGAAAGACGAACATAGCCTGTTCTCTCTAATATGTGGATGGTATGTTGGAGTCCCATGGAGGTCAGGAGACTGATAGCGGACTCTGAGGGGGCACTTCTGGGGAGGCAGAGGCAGAAGGATCTCCATGAGTTCAAGGCTAGCTTGGTCTACACAGCAAGTTCCAGGATAGCCAAGGCTGCACAGAGAGACCCTGTCTCAAAATAAAAGGAGCAATCCTCCTGTCTCAGTGTCTTCAGGGCTGGGAGTACTTATGAGCGCATGGTTCCCAGCCCATCTGTGCTATTGTGCAGTTACATCTTATTTTGTCCTTCTGTTTCCTTTAGATAGTAAAAATAATTTATGCAGTCCTCACACTAGCCAACTAGCCAAGATTTTTGCCTAAATAGTACCAATTCTTCAGCAATGTTGCCTAATTCATCTGAGTAAAACTGAGCAGCCACCTCTGATTCCAGGAGATGGGTGTTTGGCTCGGTCTCCACTATGAACAAGCTTCTGTCACATCTCTTCCTGTGATAACGATGAAGTCATCGTCTCCCCTGTTCTTTGTAGATGTTACTCCCAGCTTTCAAAGCATTAAAATCTGCCTGTCTGGCGTGTGTGTGTGTGTGTGTGTGTGTGTGTGTGTGTGTGTGTGTGTGTGTGTGTGTGGAGGGGGATGGGAGGGGAGCCTGGCAGGTTGCATGAAATCTCTGGGAAGGGCTGCCCAGGCCTTGAACGCTATTGTAGAGTGCACTTGTGAAATCAGCCTTCAACCATCTACATTATTACCTGGTACTTCTAACTAAGTCACTGTCTTCAAGGCAGACACCATGTCCAGTGGAACAATGACCCTTGTGTCCTGCTTACCTGTAATCCTAAGATCAAGGAAGGACTGAGAAGATAAACTTGAACTGGGAGAAACCCAACTATTATTACATCCGCTTTGTGATAAGGAAACAGGAAGCCAGAGAAGCCAGCCTATTTGCCTAAGGCCGTGCTGTGGGCACCATACTCTTCTGCCCGGCAGTCATACTTGGTGTTGGAGCACTTGAGACAGGCTGAGTCTTAGTTTGAGTGATGCCCTGGACTTGGAAGGCTTAGGTTTAAAAGAGAAAGAATGCAAACTATGTCATTAATCTGTTTATTTATCCAGAGACATGGCATCAGTGTGTCACCAGCTGGCCATGAACTCCAGATTTCCTTGGCTCCGCTATGGCTGGGATTACAGACATGAGTCACCACATGAATAATTACTAAATTTTTCTAGTGTACATGCATGTGCGTGTTTGTATGCATCCATGCGCTCAAACTCATATGTGAGTACAGGTGTCCACAACACAGCATGTGTGGAAAACAGCCCTGGGTGTCACCCCTCACCTTGCACATTATTTAACAGCAGCGTCTCTCTGCCTCTGTCAGACCAGCTAGCTCCTGAGCTTCAGAGGGTGGTTATGGGTAGGGATATCTTGTCTCTGCCTCCCATCTTGTCCTAGAAGTACCAAGATCACAGGTGTGCACTGTGGCACCTAACTTTTACATAAGGTCTGAAGATTTTAATGTAGGTCTTCGTGTTGTGTGATAGCTACTTTACTCACCAAGCCGTTTCCCTAGCTCAGTGACTAGTAAATTTTTACATCAACTGTTACGATAATGCGAAAGGACACTTGTCGGATTCCATGGAAGGCGAGGTTGACCAGGGTGGAGGACAAACACACCAGGAAGACAGAGCTTAGTGAGAAGTTTTATTAGAAAGGGGAGCGAAGGGGGAAGGAAAGAGGAAAAAGACACAGAGACAGAGAGAGGACAGAAGAGAAGAAGGAGACAGGAAAAGTCCTGTCTGCCCCAGGAGAACAGCAGGAAAGAGAACAGGAAATAGAACAGCAGAAAGAGAGTGTAAATGGGCAGATGTCTTTCTTTTAACAGGGTCATTTGCACCTGTGTGCTGACCAGGGCACTGCCTGAGTGCATTCTGCCAGGTGACAGGGGCAGGCCAGCGTAATGCCTGAGTCCTTCCATCAACTACATATTCAGGTAAATGTTTTTGACTACTGAATTAAATAAAACATGTCATTTAAATTAGTTTTACCCTTTTTATTTTTGTCACTTTAAAGATGATCATTCCATTTTTATTTAATTTTCATGGCACTCAGGATTCAGTCCAAGGGTGGTCCATAATAACTAGAAACTCTCAGGTAGGAATGCGGCTCAGGTCTGTTTTGTTGTTGTTGTTTCAAGGCAGGGTTTCTCTGTGTAATAGTCCTGGCTGTCCTGGAACTTGCTTCGTAGAACAGGCTGGTCTGGCAGTCACTGAGATGCCTCTACCTCGGCCTCCCCAGTGCTGGGGTTAAAGGCGTGGCTTCTCAGTTAGGTTTGTATGGGCTATCAAAATCACAGAGCTGAAATGGCATTAAAAGGAGAAAATGGGTGTTCCTTGTACTTCAGGTTATGTTGCAAACACTAAATCCTTTTACAAATGGAGGGCTAGTTGGAAGCCTGCATCCAGCAAGTCCCTATCAGTTTTCCCAAGAGCGTGGATGACCATTCATACTCAAATTTTTCTTTTAGTAGTATTCCGGGGCAAGCCTGAGGACCCCAGCCTGTTGAGCAAAGTTTCTGCCACTGGACTGTCCTTCAGGCCCTGTAATATATTTATTAAAGTAAGGTGCATATGTAAGACTCGCGAGAGCGTGGTCCCTCGCGCTCCCACTCAGGAAAGGCGCCCCCCCCCAAATCACTCACGAGAAGCGGTCTTGATGCAAACGCATAAGGTCCTTTATATTCCAGTATACTGGGGTCGTCACCATGGTAGAGGTCTTAGCGACAACCCCTAGCACAGAATTGAGACACCTTTTATAGAGTTACAGCAAAGCCCTCGCATCATGAACCAATCACCTCGTAGCATCCAGTGCAGACCAATTACTTTAAAGTATCCAACCCTGCCCTTAGCCCAGGAAGTCTGCTTTCTCACAGGCTTCTGGGTGTTCATTCACTACTGTAAACATTAAAGTAGGTGACCATCAGCTTGGGATTTAAGACTCCCAGCTTCCTGGGTTTTCTGGGGAATTAGGCTAAATTTTTCCATCCTAACACACACATTGCTTTTTTTCTATGTATAATACTGTTATACCTTTACAAGGCTCACTCATGTACAGGGCAAACCTAACTTTGTGTGCACCAGGACCAAAAGCAACCTGTATGTCTCATTTACTGCAATGTTTGCTTCAAGGCAGCAGTAGTCTAGAGTGGAAACTTCCATATCTCCTCTGTGTGCCTCGGCTACCTATAAAGTTTCCCAAATAGTCTATGCTCTCAAAATCCATTTTCCTGCCCATGCCCCTCCTCCTGCCCCCAACCACCTCGATTCTGCTTAATTGGTCCAGGCTCATTGGAAACAGCAGCTGATATGGGACTGGCGATGACTCGGGCTGAAGGTGTTTTCTGTTAAGTCTGACCACCTGGTGTCCCCTGGAACCCACATGGTAGAAGAGGAGACTTGATGTCTGCAAGTTGTCCTCTGACCCTCCACCCTTCCCCTGAAAAACGGCTACATTTCCTCCTAGATTCCTAGTTGATTGGGGGGGGGGCATGCTTTCTTTTTATTCCTGTGCTATTCGAAATCTTGGGATGTAGTGTGTAAATAGCAAGTCAGAAATCTGTTAACTGGGAGCCTCCCTAAAAGCCCAGGCACTGGGAGAATGCACTTATTCATAAGTTCATCCCAGGCGCCCAGGCAGGAAGCACACACATGGTAATTCATTCTCACTGAGCATCAGGGCGTGATGTGAATTATTCATGGTTTCCTCCACATCACCCTCACGTTGAGAGCTGACTTCAGGGCAGGGTCTAGAGTACACCCTCACCCCTCACACCCATACCCACCCTCACCCCCACCCCTCACACCAGCTGAGCATCTAGACACAGCAGGGTCAACACCCTGGCCTAGGATGCGCCTGTCTCCCCTGTGGCAAACCACTAACAGGCCACTACTAGTCATTTCCTTTGACTGACAAAGGCCAGGGGATTCATTCAGTCACAAACTCCCCAACTCTTCATAACCTATGAAACTATCGTATGCTGCACTTCTTTCCACAAAGAGCTTTTGGGTGCCCTGTAACAATACGGTGGCCGTGCAATACAAGTGGCCTTTGTAGAATTTTAAAAAATTGTCTCATGGCCAGGCATAACACATTTATACAGAGCCCCAATTGCTACAGTGACAAAAGGTCTAAGTCGTAAGGCAGCAGGGCACAGCGGAGACTGTATCCAAACAAAGGGCCAGAACCCATTTGCCCACCCAGATGTTGCCAGGCACCCAGAAGGTTGTAGCCAGGTTGCAAAGACATGCCTGGTGCTGCAAATTTTCTGGTCCTAAAAAGTCAGAGTCTCAGATTTTAATGTAGACATCTGAATTTTTTTAAATGGTGAGCTGGACAGACCCATCAATTAATTGATGCAGTTTAGCTGGACTGAATGATCTGTTTCTCTGATTTTAATTCACTTATTTTTAATCTCTCTCTCTCTCTGTCTCCCTCTGTGTGTGTGCGTGCGTGCGTGCGTGCGTGCGTGGTGTGTGTGTGTGTGTGTGTGTGTGTGTGTGTATAGGTCTGTGCATGCCACAGCATTTTGTAGAGGTCAGAGGACAGCCACCCGTGTCAGTTCTCAGTTCCTATCTTGCTTGAATCGGGGTCCCACGTTTGCTTCTGTGCACGCCAGGCTAGCTGGTCTGCAGACTTCCAGGGAGTCTCATGTCCTACCTGTATCTCATCACCGGCACACTGAGACTGCGGAGACCTGATACTGTGCTTGGCTCCTGCACAGGTTCTAGGGAACTCGAACTTGGTTCCTCTCATATGCACAGCAAATGCTTCAGCCGCTGAGCCCTGCCTGGATCCAATGATAGACAGTTTGTCATGGAAAGGAACTCTAGCCTCGGCTGCACGTTTCCTTCCACAGTGAGTAGCATGTGTACCGATTATAATTTCCAAAACTAGACACCAATTTACCAGCTCCATATTGTTCCAGATTGTTCTTCCTGTGTTCTCCTTGTTTCCCAAAGTTCTCTAGACAGTGAGTGAGGAGACAGCACAAACAGGAGCCAGGTTTGAGACTTCTCTGATAACATGCCCTCATCTCTAAGAAAACGTGGATCCATTTCCTTTTCTATATTCCATCTTCTGTACATTGTGACAGAAGCTCTGGAGAGGAGAGAGGGTGGGGTCCAGAAATTCTCTTTGTTTTAAGACAAAACTAGTTCCAGACCGTGTGTGACAGCGACCTCACCTTGCCATGCTCGCCATTCTCTACCTCTTGCCATCTTCTGTGGTACTCTTCCTTTTCTGGGATTGTTTGCACATGGTTTAAACATCTTCAGAGTTAGTTTTCCCTCCCCTAGTCCTTCGCCGGCCCTACCCACCCACCTGTCTGTCCACCTAAGCACTATTCGACTATTCCCCTTCATTTCACTGGCATTCTGTGTTCTACTACATCCCCTTGCAAGGTGTTTCTTACACACACACACACACACACACACACACACACACACACACACACACACACACACACCAATGGTCCCTTCTTGTTTGCTTCCTACATTCTATATGTGTTCCAGATTAAACACACAAATCTAAAGATTCAATGCTAGGGTCCACACACGAGTGAGAACATGAGGCACTTGCCTTTCTGGGCCAGGGTTACTTCAGTCAGTGTAATATTTCCCGATTCCATCCATTTACCTGGAGATTTCATTTTTCTTTTGTAGCAGAATACATCTCCGTCATAGGCAGGTACATATTTTCATTATGTACTCATGAATCGATGGGCACCTGGGCTGTTCCTATTGTAAGTGCAGCAGTGATGAACATGGGAGCACATGTGTCTCTGTTGTAGGAAACAGTTCTTTGAGTGTGTGTTCAAGAGTGGTACAGCTGTGCCATGTGGCAGATCTATGTCTGGTTTTCTGAGGAAGGGTCACACTGGTTTCCACTGCAGCTGCAACAATTTGCGTAAAGGTTCCCAGCACCCAACACCTCTAAGGAGAATTTAGGTAGATGCCCTTTTGACTCTCACAGTCTGTTTGGCTGTTTGTTCTTTTCCTGTCACAAGTTAATTTCAGATAACAAGGAGTAGGTCCAGATTGCTTTTTATTTTCAGTTGACAAGAGGGCTACATATTTACAGAATGCAACATGTTATTGGGGAATGGCTGCATCGAGCAGCTGCAGTATACTCTCTTAGCTATTTTCAAGGATGTAATACTATCTTAGTCACTATCCTATTGCTGCGAAGAGGCACCACGAGCAAGGCAACTCTTATGAGAGAAAGTATTTGGTTGAAGGCTTTCTTACACAGGTTTGGCCCATGATCGCTATGGCGGGAGGGATGGCAAGCATGTTGCTGGAGAAGTGGCTGAGAGCTACATCCTGATCCTCGGACCAACTGGGCATGAAATGGGATCTTGAACCGTCAAAGCCTGCCTCCAGTAATACACTTCCTCCTAAACGGCCGTGCCTCCCAATCCTCCCAATCCTTTCAAACAGTGCCACTCCCTGGTGACTAAGCATTCAAATATATGAGCCTATAGGGAGGCATTTTTATCCAAACCACTACAGCTCGATTGTTATTGATTTTACTCCTCAAACTGTAAATAAGTCTCTTGAATTTCTTCCTTGTGTCTAACAGGCGGTTTGTGTCCCTCGCTTTTCCCTCCCATTCTCCTGCCCGTGGGCCCTGAAACCATCCCCTACTCCATGCCAGTAGGAGGACTTCAGTCTCCTCAGGGTCCACACACATCTGCGATCCTGCAGGATGGGATTTGTCGCATTCCACTTCGAATGTTGGCAGTGACAGGATTTGCTTCTTTTCCCGGGCCAAAGTGTGTTTCCTTTCACGTACATACCATGCTTATTTACTCATTTATCCACTGATGAGGGTTTAGATTGCCTCAGCATCTTGACTGTGAGTAATGCCACATGTAACGTGGGAGTGCAGATATCTCTTCCACAGCCTGATTTTATCTCCTTTGAACAAAATCCCAGTAGTGAGATTGATGGACCACAGGGTGGCTCTGGTTTCAATTTTCTGAGGAACCTCCATTCTGTCTCCCACAATTTACTAATGTTCACTACTGCCGAGGGCCACAATGGGGTCCTCTGCTCTCCTCATGGACTGTTCTTTGCCCATGCTCACCAGTCAGAATGTTGGGAACTACACTATCATTGCAATAAATGCTCATGTGGGGAAATTGAAAGAAGATAGTTGCATTGTCAGGAAATAGACTGGGAAACAATTAATAAAGCAACATTTGTACTCACGAAAGTCCCAACACACTGCAGGAAGTTTGTTGGGCTCATCCACTTGCAGGCCAGATGGAGAGCCAATTTGACAGTGAACACCATGGGGGTGTGTGTTAAGTTAACTGATATGGGGTGTCCCAGCCCACCATGGGTGGCACCATTCCCTAGGCAGGGAGGTTTGAACTGTGTAAGAGTGGGGAAATCAAGCAGAGCACAAGCAAACAAGTGAGGATTCACATATTTATTTCTCTGTGCTCTTGATTGTGGGTGTGATATGACTAGCTGTTTTAAGTTCCAACTACCCTGATTTCCCATCTATAATACTTGGAATTCTAAGTTAAAAATAAGCCCCTCTCCTCCCGTAGATTGCCTTTTGTTGGGATATTTTATCATAGCCACAGAACCGGGGCACATGGTATTAGGTGCTATCAGGCTACACTGTTGTTTTTCTATACTTTGGGACTTCGTTTTGTCAAGCAGCCTTAAGTTCCAGCTTAGAGTACACTGTAGGATCTACTTTTATCTTATCATGTTTCCTGCAAGCTATGTCTTGATGCTTTCAGTTTGTATTCTGGGTGCACATTGCCTCCCCATCCTGGAACTCAAGCATTGTACACAGATGTTGTTCCAGATACCCAAGTATTTTCTGAGTACATGTCCAGGTATGTTGTGATGAGGGGCTGCCTGCTCCATTTCTCAGATATACTTCCCTAGATGACGTATCGTATAGAAACACATTACAGTGTCTGAATTTCCCAGGAATGAGTCATCTTGTCATCTTCTGCTCTGTATTGCTTTGGAGGCTGTCCTGGAACTTGCTCTGTAGACCAGGCTGGCCTCAAACTCAACAGAGATCCGCCTGCCTCTGCCTCCTGAGTGCTGGGATTAGAGGCGTGTGCCAACAATGCCCCAGGAGAGTTCCATTTTTTAAATTCTTTAAATTTGAGAGTAGGGAGAGGATTTTTGGTGGTTGTCAAAGATGTCTTTAACGTATTCTACATTTCCTTCTGCAAGATTCATCTTGTCTACACACTCCCAGACAGTCTTCCAATGTGTTTATACTAATTACCCTCCTACCAGTAGAGTAGGAAAACTCAATAACCTTTTATGTTCATTTTTATTTTAGTCATTTTCTATCAGTAGGCAGCAGGTATGTGGACATCATCATATTTTTAGTTTTCATTTTCCTAGTTACAAAGAAGCTTTAAAAAGTTTATGGGTATGTGCATTTGCGTGTGAGTGTGTGTGTGTGTGTGTGTGTGTGTGTGTGTGTGTGTGTGTGTGTATGCACATGCATGTAGTATCTGCATGGAATTGAAGGCCGTTGTTGAGCTGCCTGATGTGGGTTGGGAGGACCTGAACTCAGGTCCTCTGGGAGAGCAGCAGGCACTCTTGACCTCTGAGCCATAGGCTGAGGTCATGAGGCTTTGTCATTGTGAGGACACAGGACACAGGAAGGGAGATGCATGTCCTCCAAACACTTAAAAACAAGTTGGCAATTAACAACTGACTCAGTGCATGGGGAAACAAAAGGATGAAGAAAAGCTGAGCCTGAGATATGAACTTCAGTCACAGTGAGCAATAGATGCTATACTCCATTTGGGGGAGACTGGGTTTTATTAATTGCTTTTCTGTGACTATAGCAAAATTCCCGGGGCTGGCTAATATATAAAGGCAGGCTGATTAAGCTTACAGTCTTGGAGGCTGAAAGCCTGAGCCTGGGTGGTGAGGCATCATGGTAGGAGTATGTGTGAGAGGGAGCAATGGTGGGTCTTCCTTCCTTCCTTCCTTCCTTCCTTCCTTCCTTCCTTCCTTCCTTCCTTCCTTCCTTCCTCCCTCCCTCCCTCCCTCCCTCCCTCCCTCCCTCCCTCCCTCCCTCTGTCTCTCTTTCTTTCTTTCTTTCTTTCTTTCTGTTTTTGGAGACAGTGTTTCTCTGTGTAGCCCTGACTGTCCTGTAACTACAGAGATCCGCCTGCCTCTGCCTCCTGAGTGCTGGGATTAAAGGTGTGAGCCACCACTGCCCAGCTTGCTCCCCTTTTCACTCATAGCCAGGCAGAGCAGGCAGTGCTTGTGCACACCTTTAATCCCAGCACTCAGCACACACGAGCGTGCAGATCTATGTGTTACACCTACTCTGGTGTTTAGAGGTGGGGGTTGTAATTACAGTAATTAGGTCTTGAGGATAGAGTCCCCATAATTAAAGCCCAGGTCCCTGTGAGAGGGGATGAAACCAAACAGACAGGGTAGGGGAGCATGGGTATAGTCCTTCTATTGAGCATAACCTTTACCAGGCCCTGCACCAAGCCGATGAGCTGAAATAGAACTCCTTTCTTTGCAAAGCAGTTTGCTTCAGGTATTTTATCATAGTGGTAGAAGTGTGATTAATAGAGCCTCGGATGTATTTATTTTACGGATGTGAAAACTGGCCTTCTGAGAGTTCCTAATTGCTATATGTAATATGTAATTAACCTACGTAGCATATAGTGTATTAGCATGCTATCATGTCACACATGGCATATTAATAAACAGCATACTATTATAAATATGTGGTATAGTATTAGTATAATATATAATACATGACAGTGATATGTAATGTACATATTAATGAAATATAAGCCATAAATTCACATGCAACTCTGATACTGGATAAAAAGTCTGTGATGCAAACAGTATGTAAGGTCTCAACACGTTGGTTCACGTTAAGAGAAATAATTAAGAGGGTTTCACAAACCTTTCACATGGAATATGATTATCACATTTACCCCGTCTTGCTCTCCTGCTATTTTAAAGTAAGACAAATTAGCTTTTGAATTAGAATTTCGAGACTGGTCCAATGGACTGGGCCTGTTAGCTTAGATATGTAGAAGACTGAGACAGGATTATGAGTTCAAAACCATCCTAGGCAACTCAGTGGTGCTATGCCGCCAAGACACAAGAAAGGCCCTCGATTTAACCCAGAGTGGGAGGAGGAATGTGTGTGAAAATTTCCTTTTTTTTTTTTTTCTGGTGCAGAGGCTGTGGCTCCTCCTTCACACAGGGTGGGTGTTAGCTTGTCATCAGTTCCAAGCACTCCCTGCTTTCCTGACTTGGGGCAGGCTCTTTAATCTGTGTTTAAGATAGAGGTGTCTTTACTTGGCTCCTGTTTTGATGATCTGTCTGTATCCACATACAGGCCTTCATCAACCTCCACGTGAGGCAGTGCTCTTCCTGTAATCTCCATTATTTTAACAGGCAGTGAATCTACACAGGAATAATAAAGTGTAATAAGGTGGCCATCGTCAGTTGTCAGAGAATTCTCCCAAAACAGGTTTTCAATTTCCTTGGTCTGGAGTTGCCCTTATGTTCCTACTTAAAACCTGTGTGGGTAACTGCCCATTCTACATACTTTAAAATCCAAGCCAGAGAACAGTCACATTTTAGATATGGAAAGCAAGTGCTTTTAATTTCCTATAAGTAGTAGAATGGCTTTAAAATATAATAATACATCACTGAGTCAGATGTAAATGATGGCAAAATTTAACACCATCCCCAAAAGGCTGTAATAGTTTTAAAAGGTAATTATTAGGAAAAATACACTTTTTGTTTCTGATGTGTAGGGCATTTAAGGAATGGTCACGTTTTCACAGTAAGCTGGGTCTCTCTCCTGCTTTCTGTGGAAGGTTGTTTTTATAAGGGACGCATGTCTGATGTCTTTACACTTCTGCATCACTGTCGGCAGCAGGATGAGCTGCAGGATACACCAGCTGCAGCCCATACGCTGAGATGTTAGAAAGAAGCAATGAATCTGAACAGACCACCGTGAACACTGCACACAGCACTGGAATAGGCCAGGTCTTTTCGTGGGGTTCAAGGAGATTTTTACCTATCCTCACTTGCCTGCTAGATGGAGGGATATCCACTGGGCAACATTTCTTCTACAATTTTCCTTTGACTGCTTCCTCATGCATAGGTCAGTTAATTGATTGCAAAGCACTAACATGTCATGTTTCATCACCATTTCCTTCTAGTCATAGATAGCTTAAGACCCCAGGAGCAGTCTAGGGAGATGGCTCACTTGGTAAAACCCTTACAGCACAAGTGAGGGCCTGGGGTTTGATCTTCTAGGACGCACATAATCCAGGCAGGTTCATGCAATCCTAGTCAGGGATGGTGAGAGGGCAAACAGTAACTGGTGGGTCTCTCAGTGTAACCCCATTAGTGAAATTCCAGGCCAGTGAGACGCCCTGTCTCAGACAAAAGGTGGAGGTGCCTGAGGAATAATGACACCCCAGGTTGTTCTTTAACCTCCACATGAATGCACACGTATGTGAGTGTGCATACCTGCACACACAAGTGCACCCATTTGCCTACAAGCACACACTTACCCAGACACACACACATACACACACATGCTCACATGCACACATACACACATGCATACACATATACATGCAAACGCTCACACACACACACACACACACACACACTAAATGTAGAATTTTAAAACATAGCAGCAGAACCAGGAGTGGTGAGAGGAACTAAGATGAAATCCCAAAGGGGCTGCCTAGCCAGTTACAGGAGACCATGATTATCAAATGACACATCTTTTGTTGTTGTTGTTGTTGGTTTGGAAACAGGGTCTCACACATCCCAGGTTGGCTTCTAGTCTTGTGTGCAGCTGAGGAGGACTTTAAATGTTGGGTCTTCCTGCCTTTACATCTGTGGTGCTGGGATTATAGAGCTTGGCCACCCTTCTGTCTTACACGGTGCATGTTAATACCAGCTGAGCCATGGCCTAGCTCAGTCCCTCCTTCCTTACTCAACTGTCTCTTATCTTCACATGAAAGCTAGAAGGCCATTGCTGCAGTCAGGAAAAAGTAGAGCACAGGTTCCCTCTGCCACCTAACAGCTCAGACGATGCTGGGAGTGGATGGAAGGAGATGCCTCCTTGTACCCTGCTCTTTCACAAATGGCCTGTGGCTTCTAGCTGACATTGTTCTCCTGTGGGTAAGAGTGGATAAGCTCCATTTTTCTCCATCTCTCTCCTCTCTCATCTTCCTTTTGAGTTGTTTGACTAGCTATTTCGTTACAATTTTTATTATTATTATTAGTTTTGTTTTCCCTATTCTGAGGATTGTACCAGAAAGATTGCAGGTACCAAGCCCTCTGTCACTAATCTCTGTACAACCCCCTTTCTCTTAAGATCTAATGCTCATTTCCCAGCAGCAATGATGTGTCTCTTAACAGTCTGGCCGGAGTCCCCTGCTGAAGTCATCTTCCTCCTGAATGCCTTCACGTACTCACCGTTTTCATCTGGAATGCAGCCATCTGCTTGACATTTCAAAGCTCCCCCTTTGCCTTCTCTTCTTATCTGGCCCCTGAGCAGCCTCCATGAGGATCCATGGGCCCCTTTCGGAGGACCCACCCTCCTCCTCTCCTTTTACCCATTGTGACAGCTGTCACCGGGAGAATCTCCTGAGGAACAGCTCTGAGCAGGTCATTCAGTGGCTTCTCCTTATCTGCATAATGCCGTCTAAACTCCTCAGTCAGTGATGAGTTACTTACCCCACTTCAGAAAGCGAAATAGCACGCCCCAGTGTCCAGACCCCAGGCTCCCGGCCCGGGACCCAGCCACAATTGCCACGTGTTTGCTCTATCCTGTATCTCAGGCATAATGCAGGGCCGTATGAGCTGAGTGCACAAAGACAAGGAAGCTGCTCAGTAAATATTTGTCAAACAGGAAGGAATACTCCATATAATCAAACAGTAATGGTGGTATCCATGAGGACACTTCCTAAATATTTGTTCACAGCAGAGGCCAAGGCAACGGCTTTTCCTCCTGGGTCTGGAAGATGAAGGAACCACAGGCCTTTGCTGTAAGAATGATGCTTTTAGCGGAGAGGAGGCCTTGCTTTGGTGTGTGTTTTAGTCACACTTTCCCTGCAGTGTCATGGTTTTTGTTGTTGCTTTGTTTTGTTGAGATAGACTCTCTCTCTGGTCTGGAGTTCACTGAGCAGTATCCTAGGCACACTGATTGACTTGCAAGCCTTAGGGAGCTGCCTGTCTCTGCCTTCTCATTCCTGGGATTATAATTTTTGCTACCATGTACCCTTCCCTTCCTTCCTTCCTTCCTTCCTTCCTTCCTTTCCTTCCTTCTTTCTCTTTCTTTTCTTATCTTTTCTTCTTCTTCTTTTTTTTTTTTTGGTACTTTTTCCTGTGTGTGTGTGTGTGTGTGTGTGTGTGTGTGTGTGTGTGTGTGTGTGTGTGTACACATTCATGTGAGTATCACAGAAAGACAGCCTCTGGGCCAGTCCTTGCCTTCCATCTTGAGACAGGGCCTCTTTTTGGTTGTTGCAGACACCAAGCTAGTTCTGGAGAGACTCATGCTGTAGGAAGCCTGAGATTAGGGTTACAGGTGTGTGTGACTGTGTCTGGCTTCTGTCTGAGTCCTGAGGATTTGAACTCAGGTCCTTATACTTGCCTGGCAAGCACTCTATCCACTGAACCATCTCCCAAGCCTGGTGTAGTGAAACAAAACATAAAACCCACTGGGTGATTGGAGCCCTGCACCCTGCAGATTTTTCTAGTAAGCACGCAGTTCTCATGTGAGGCAAATTCTTTGGGGGCACTTTTCCAATATAATTCTAATTTTTTTCTATTAGTGTTGAGTAATTTTCTATTTTCTCCTCATAAGGCTATGGTGCCATGTCCACTTTCTTCTAAAAGTTTCAGAGTCCATTCCTCAATACTTCTCTGAACAGCAGCCTTGGCAGTGAATGAGATAGAATTCAGGTTAGCAAATTATAACTGTGATAAAAACAAAAAACCCCAAACCACTATCATTTTTGTGGTTCTAGTGAATGCTAAAATGAAAGGGGGTTTATCATGGGAACCGATCACATTATATTTAGGTTTTCAGTAAGATGTCTGGAACGGCAGTATTATGACGACCGTGATCAGAACTAGGTCATTTTGGTCCTCTGTGTGGTAGGGTTAGATTTTCCGTGCTGATAAACCTCACATTGTTAGAAGATGGACTGAAGGACAGCTGGCTGCTTAATCAATCACGTTTGCTCTTTGCCACCACGCTCAATTGTCTTAAATTCAAGATTCAAAATGAAATAGCATCCAACTAAGAATGGTGGCACACATCTTTAACCCATGCTCAGGAGACTGAGGCAGGAGGATCACAAGTTCCAGGTCAGCCTGGGCTATATAGTTGGATATAGATAACCTGGAAATCTTGCAAGCTGGCAGTTCTAGAATGTTTTGTTTGCATGTGAATGTGTGCATGTGACGTTTTCAGAAGTATCAGACTTACACACACACACATTCTCTCTCTCTCTCTCTCTCTCTCTCTCTCTCTCTCTCTCTCTCTCTCTCTCTCTCTCTCTCTCTCTCTCTCTCTCAGGTGCTGCTGTTGAAATGACTGCCTTGCTCAGCTCCCAGCCCATTTTCACTTCCCTTCACAGACTCTCAGGAGAAATGCTAAGAGTCGGAGCCCTTTCAGGGACGACCTGCAGCCTCAAGCACTGGTTCAAATCCTTCCCCAGGTGGAGCCCACTGCCCACAGCAACAGTTTGGGAGCAGCCCCAGCTCCTGCCTGTGTGCTGACTACTCCGACCCTGCTTCTCCCCTTGTACCAGCCATCCCCCCCCCACTTTCTTCTCTGCCCTTGGCTTCAGTGTGGCCCACACCTTGCTTTCTGCCCCCTCAGGCCCTTGCGTCCCATCCCTGTTCCTGTTCTGAGAGGGAAGGAGACTGCATGGCCCACTACAAAGGCTTCCAGAGGTGAATTTGATGAGTTCTGTTGGCCTCAGCCCTTTGCAATCAATCCCACAGGGGAGGGGGCTGTGTCTGCCTGTCTTTGTAACAGAGAAACCGGGGTTAAAAAAAGAATTCTCATCACCTGTCTTTCTGTCTGGACATAATTTGGTTAATTCTGAGGAAAACGACACTTAATAAATTTGCATGTTTTGTGTGAGAAAACAACTGCAAACCCTCAGGTCTCAGAGGGCACAGAGGTGCCTAGAGGGAAACCAGGGGAGCAGTCTGTTCTTTGTGAAGAGGGCATGGAGCAAGGTTCAGTTGACGAAAGACGAAGACGGCAACCTAGAAATCAGGACGGACTGGCTGGAAGACAGGCAGCCCGAGGTTAGAAACCAGCCTGAGGCCCCCATGGGAAGGGATGGGAATACCGCTGAGGGGAGGCATGAATTCCCATCCCTCCGTGAGTGTGGCTCTTCCAAAGTTGCTCTTCTGCTTTGGAACCTGGGAGGGGCTTACTTCTGGGCTCCAGGATAGAACCTGGGTATTGCTTCTCTGTCCAGTCCCTTTGGAGAGCCAGAGAAGCTCACTTATGCGGTGTGTGTGCCTCCCAAGCATTCGTTAGTGACACAAAAAGCGCATGACCACAGAAACTTTCAGAGAATTTGCTAAAAACTAGGTTTGCCACATGCTCTGCAGAGATTATCTTGGAAGATTTATTGATGCTTCTTTGGATTAAACTTTTCTTGACATCTGATGCTATCTTTGCTTTCTCATGTAATTGTGGACTGGAACAAATTCGTCATCAGATGCATAATTCTAGTTTCTTTTGTAAAGGCATCTTCATTTTCTCCATCACTCACTACTGAAGTGACATGACATGTTTTTATTTTTATCCTTTTTAAGACATGAGCATTAGAACATTTGGTCATGTAAAGGCAAGCCTGTGTTCTGTTTCATCTGATCTTGTGTTTTGTGATAGTGAATGTAGACCTTTGTCAGATTAGGAGAAGAAAATCAGAATAATGAGGATATATTTACTGAGTGCCTTCAGGAAAGATACATATTTGGACATGTGTTGGCTTTTGTCAAAAAAAGGTCCATTTTTTTTTCATTCAGGTAAAATCATTATAGCAGTTTTCTAGCTGATATCAACGACAAGAGACTTCCTTTATCCAATGCATTCTTCATATATATATATATATATATATATATATATATATATGTATGTATTTGTTCTTTATGAGTTTTTTGGGGGTTTTTTTGTTTTTTGTTTTTTCCATAATCTTTTTAGTTTATTCAGAAATCTTCAATACTGTCCTCTAATTGAAGACTGCCTGGCAAACTCTTGCAGAGCTTCCCTGTTTCCCATGATGCCTCTGTTAATGCCCTCTGCTGAGTCAGAGCTATTGTGGTCAGGCTCGTGGAGCACCGAGGCTGTGTTGCTCTCATTGACACCGAGCGAGCACAAGCGGCTTCCTCTCCCATCCGAATCCTACTTCTCTTTTTCAAGATGGAGTCTTCCCTCTTACACACGGTCCTCTTTAATTCAGTCAGCAACCACCTGCAAAGGCCCAGGTGTGCCTAGAAGGTGGGCACTGCTGAATGAGGTGGCCCTGCCCTTAAGAGGGACAGCTAAAGACACAGACAGCAGGTTGGCAGCTCTGTAAGCTGTGATGCCTCATCATTTCCACTCGATAAAACACAGAAAGGACTTCGCTTCTGTCCATGGTGGAGGCTGAGCTGCTTTTGTTGGAGTGTGTCAAAGGGACAGGGCTCCTACAACCCCTTGAAAGGCTGAAAGAAGGCTCTCCTGTCTGTCCCTTCTTTAGTTTCCTTGTAGCATCCCAGCTTGGAAACTCAGGATGTGAAAATGTCAGTCGGTGGTGGACACCTCTCCCAAGCTCCGGCGGGGGACCTATATAGAACTAGGCTCTAGTGATGCAGACAGGCGATGGGAGTTTTTAGGGTTCCCCCAACCACACCACGGTCTCCTGGAGGGCCCAGATCACAAGTTTGTTTGTTTAATGTCTTGTAAAAATCTGATGGCAGGACAAGGGTTTGATAGAGAAGTTCTAGTGATTCAGTTGGTGATGCTGTCCCAAGAGAGGCAAGGCGCCTCTTTTAGGACAAAGGGAATAATAGAGGCATCTTTTAAAGTCTGTGTGAGTCCTGCTGAGCTGGAAGATCAGAGAATCAGGCATTTCTGCAGTTCCTTAGTTTCCAGGGTGGACTCTTGCTTTAACTTGAAAGAGTGCCCAACATGTTTATTTTGGTTTGGTTTTTTTTTTAAGCCTGATACTGGGATGGTCTTTTATCTAGTCTTACATTGTTACCTTCCTAACATCTGTCCTATGATGCTGGAGGTGTGTGTGTGTGGGGGGGGCTGGTAACATTTCCTGGCCTCTATCACCAGCTGGCTTTCCCGGTTAAGATCTACAGGAGACATGGTGGGAGACAGAGGGAGAGGGAAGAGAGATGCTCCAGTGCCTGCCTCCCTCTGCAGGTGTGGTCCTTGCTGGAGGTTGCCAGCAGCAGCTGCAAGAACAGCGAGGGCAGGGCAATTCCTGTTTCCAGCTGTCCAGTTGGTTCAGGCTTTCCAACCAACCCCGACAGTCCTTTTTCTAGGAGCACGTAGCAGATGCCAGCCCAGGAGCCTCAACCTTCATCCTGGTTCCTGTTTGCGTTGCAGCCCTCTCTTAGAGCGTTGTTTTCCAGCCTCATCGCTACCACAGGCGAGTGGAGCCCACGGTGTGTTCCTATCTTACAAGAGGCACACACCTGTAAGCTCAGCACTTAGGGTTCCTCTTCCCTGTCCTGCTACCCCTCCCCTCCCCCTGCTTACTTTCTCCTTTCACCCCCTTTCCTGCTTCCCCCTTCTCCCCCCTCCCTCTGTTTTTCCTGGTTCTCTCCCTCCTCCACCCCCTTCCTTCCTCTTCCCCCTTTTCCCTATGCCTTGTGTCGGATGCACTTCCTGGAGGATGTTCCAGCAATGAATGAAAAATTAGGAGAGATTCAGTAGCCCAGATCCCCATGTATCCATTACTGATAGCCACAGCCCTGGGTGTATTGTGTGAATAAGAGTTTCGAGCTTGTTTGAAATGTATGGACAGAGTAGAAGGGTTGAATTGCTCAGATTGGTTTTATGCACGGGTAGATTTCAGATGCAGGATAAGTGCCAAACTCAGAAAGGAACGAAGAGAAATGGGGGGGGGGCATATACCAGCATCACTATATTTCTCTCATATCCAAGTCCCACCCACCATGCCTTCTGGATACACATCGAGTGCCATAAAAAAAAAGTGAGTGGCCCTTAATGAGGTGGCTAAGTCACTTAGAGAAGAACGGTCCCTCCCCTTGGAGCCTCTGAAACTACCTTGGCAAGCAGAGTCATTGGCTGCCACAAAGCATAGCTGTGCTGTCCTAAAGGAAGTATGGGATGCATCCTGCTCCCATCGAGATAGCTGGATCCTCTTTTTAGAGGTTTCTTGACAATGGTTAGCATCATTTGTACACATTATGCAAACAGCACTGGTTACAGCACTTAAGTATGGCACAGTCTTCTAATGCCGCTGTGAGGGAGCCACACGGCCTGGCTGCTGTCTGGACAATATGCCTTAGCTAATGGGAACCGAAGTGTTTTTGAAAGGGCTCATTGGTGGGCAATGTGGGGCAGGGAGGGTAAAAATTAAAAGCAGGAATAACTTAGTTTCCTGCGCCTTTCATTTGGATGGAGCTCAATGTGTACATCGAGTGTTAAATGTTGAGAAAAGTGTCCCTGCTAGACTGGATGGTAGGAAGCCTGTGGTGCATTGTCCTGATTCAAGACTGAGGCGGGAGGGTCCAGCCCACAGCGAGTGAGTAGTGCCACCGCTAGGCATAGATAACAAAGTATGGGGTTTGAACCTGGGTCCTCTCTCATTCTAGGCAAGCACTCTCCACTGAGCTACACGCTCAGCTCTTTATTTTACTGTTTGAGACAGTCTTGCTAGATTTCTCAGGCTAGTCTTGAACTCACTGTGCAGCCCAGGCAGGCCTTGAACTCGGGGTCCTTTTGCTTCAACTTCTTGGGTACTTAGGATTACAGGCCTGCACCATTCAGTCCAGCTGGGATAATACACTCTTATGTCCCAGGTGGTCACAAGTCCACTGAATTGTGGCTTCTTAAATTTTTCCAGTTTAGACTACCCTTCACCTGAGAAATTTTTACACTACACTGTGTGTGTACACACACACATATATATGGAAATATATATATATATATATATATATATATATATAAATAAACATTTACTGACAAAAAGTTACAAAGAAATTTATTTTATAACAATTATTTGCCATACATATATTTTCAACATTAATTAAAGACAAAAGCAAATTTGCATACTAATGAAATGAATGTGCTTGTTTATTTTCACATAAAGAATTAAATCTTGGCTGAATATTTGATGCTGCAGGAAATGGAACAACTTCAATGCGTTTCACAGTTGATTGATATTTTGATTTTATAATCAGTAATGTTGAGAACATTGGTTTGCATAAACACATAGTACAAAATGGCATAAGGAAGTTTAGGGCCATTTCAGAAATTGCTGGAAATTCTTTCTTAATCACCAGCCAAAATTCATCTAATGATTTTTTTTTTTCCTCAATGAAATTCAAGTCAGCAACTTAAGTAGCAAATTTTTGTTGTTGTTTTTGAGACAGCAGGGCTGGCTTGGAGCTCACCATGTAGACCAGGATGGTCTTGAACTCAAAGGTATCTGCCTGCCTCTGCCTCCTTTGGGTTTAAAGGCCACCATGACTGGCTCAAGCAGCAAGTTTTAAAGCCAAAGACAAACTAATTCAATGTTTACACGCTGCTCACCAGTAATAGCAAAATCTAAATGCCATTGTTTCCCATAATTAAAGCATCATGCTTCTTCAGGAGCCCACAACCTTGTGTGTACAGGACCCTTGGTTCAGAACCAAGGCTGCAGCAAAGTCCCACGTGTAATATCTGCAGGCACTGTCACACACACCAGGCGCTGTCACACACACTTTAGGCTCACGGCGTGTTTGATTTTGAATTAATGTTTGCTCTTTATGTGTGCAAAATCCTCTTATTACCGGAGTTTTCACAATTCCAATATTCAGTTATTGACCCCATATAGAGCAGTAGCTCCTAACAGAGGAGGGGTGCTAATTGTGGAGGAAAGCAGCATCCTCACTGTCTCCCAATTAAAACAAGGCATCCCCTAATATGGCACTTGAAAAAGCCAGGGGGAATCTCAGGTGTGACCCCTCCTGAAGCCTATATACTGAGAGCAGTCCATTTATAACCATGTGCGAACCGCACGAGTCTGATTGATAACACGGGGAAAAAACCAAAACCTGGCAATCTTGTGCTTGATTTCTTGGAAACTGATTAGTACATGAAGGGCCTCACTTACCATCAAAGAGATAAAAGGAAAAGATTCGTTTCCTGCGTGTAGTCTGCTTTTAGCTTGAATGTCACTTCCAGGAAGCTTTCCCTGCTCTGAGAATCTGATTAATGGCCTCCTGCTATCACTGCCCAGCTCATGCTTCGCCTAGAGTTTAATTACTTATCCAAGTCTCTCGATAATCTGTAAGGCTCAGTGGGGAAGCACCAGCTGCCTCTGTAATCATAGGCGCTGGGGTGGGGTGTGAGGGTGGGGCTGGCTGGTGGGAGAGTGAGCATATGTGTGAAGAACAGCTCTGGCCCAGCAGCCTTGTCCAGAACTGACCCCAGCCCTAGTTCTCAACCTGCGGGTCTCAACCCCTTTGGGAGTCAAATGACTTTTTCACAGAGGTCGCCTAAGACAATTAGAAAACCAGATGTTTACATTAAGATTCATAACAGTAGCAGCAAATCTACAGCTATGAAGTAGCAACAAAAATAATTTTATGGTTGGGGTCACCACAGCATGAGGAGCTGGATTACAGGGTCACAGCAGTGGGGAAGTTGAGAGCCACGGGTCTGTAGAATGGTGAAGTTACAGGCTGAATTTCTTGCTTCCAATTTTACTGGTAGTGTGAAGGCAAAAGGAGAAACCACAGAACTAGAAAAGTTATGAAAAGGCACTGAGAGAGAGAGGGAGAGAGAGGGAGAGAGAGAGAGAGAGAGAGAGAGAGAGAGAGAGAGAGAGAGAGAGAGAGAGAGAGAGAGAGGGAAAGAGAGAGAGGGAGAGAGGGAGAGAGGGAGAAAGAGAGGGAGAGGGAGAGGGAGAGGAGAGAGAAGAGAGAGAAACAGCCCCCATTGGGTAGATTAAAGGAAAAAAACAAACCAGAAATTGACCAGACTTGGGATTTGGCCTAACTGCCATTGTTATTGGATAGGTCATGGTGATGGTTCCTCTGTTTTGAGTTGTTTTGTTTTGTTGAGACAGTAGGTCAAGCTGGTCTTAAACTTGCTGTGTAACTGAGGCTGGCCTTAAACTTGTAATTCTTCTGCCTCAGCCTCCTGGGTGGTTAGATTATAGATATGGGCCACCATGCCTAGCAATTAGAGTAGTTTTTAATAGCCAGTAAATTATTTTACAAGAAATGGAACATAGGATATGCTTTCCATCCTATCTCCCTTCATGCACTAGTAATCAAATTTTTGACATTTATGAGTGGCTATTAAAGTGGGGGTAAGCAGATATCCTTGGACATAGTTGGAAAATATGAGATTGTGAATGCTGCAAAATGAGATGAATCAATCATGGATTCTAACTCACAACTAGGAGGCATATTCCTCACTATTCCAACTTTCTAGTTCAACTGAATGAAAGCATGTGAATAGTTTGACCCAAGTTTAAAGTGGCAGGTTCTCCACAATTTCTTAGAAAAGGTGTCCTTTTCCCAGATGAAGGGCAACAAAGTATGAAAAAAGGCATCCCCTTTTAGCTGCCAAATTCTTAACTTTCTTTGTACATAAAACAGGGATATCAGGAGAATGGCTGGTTGTGTTGCTCAGTCTTTTAGATGGTCCCACACAAAACAAAGCAACAACAAAAAACAACAAACAAAAAAACACTGCTTGAAGAATGTTTCTTTCTCATCAAATGGCAACAGTTTTTTTCCCTCTGCACAAAGCAGTGAGCAGATCTGCTATTAAGAGCACTGGGTATCAAGACCTGGTGTGTCCATGCTTACAGGAGAATTTCACTAATTCAACCCAGCCGTATTTCCTACATTGTGCCTGGTATGGGCTCCAACTTTATTGCTTGTATCTACCATGAGGTTTATTGGTGGGTTGCTATTGGACAATGTTTCTGCCATAGCATACAGAGAATTTAGCTCCATTTTTCCCCAAAATAGAAAGCAAAGTTGCCATTGGGTATCATTTCCTTTATGCCAGCTGTGTCCACAGCCATGCTGTGTACTTCCTCTAAACTGGTTTGGAGCCTGGGGAAGAGGGAGCCTCAGTTTTGACTCTTGAATGATGGAGAGAAATCTCACGACAGGAGAGTTGATGAGAAACTGTAAAAGCTATGATCCCTCACTCATGGCATCTACTAGAGTTTTCCGTTTTTGAATTACTGACTTCTGATAAGAATCTATTTCTGGGTAGTGGTGGTGCACAATTTTAATCTCAGCACTCTCAAGGCAGAGGCAGGTGCATCTCTGTGAGTTCAAGGCCAGCCTGCTCTAACAAATCAAGTTCCAGGACAGGCTCCAAAGCTACACAGAGAAATCCTGCCTTGAACCCACCCCCGACAAAGAATCTGTCCTGGAGTTTGGAGTTTGGCGGGAACAAGGCTGTCTCCTTGTTCTGCCGTCCTTTGATTTCTTGTAATTTTATTTTATTTCCGAGACATCGTTTCTCTGTATTGCTTTGGAGCCTGTCCTGGAACTAGCTCTTTAGATCAGGCTGGCCTCAAACTCACAGAGATCCGCCTGCCTCTGCCTCCCAAGTGCCAGGATTAAAGGTGAGCGCCACCATCGCCGGGGCCACTTCCTTGTAATTCTTTGCAGGGTGTTTGGGAGGTTTAGAGTGACAGTGAGGATAACACATTCTTATTAGCTGTGTAACCCTGGGTAAACGCTTTAACCTTTGAGTTCATACATGAGAAATTGGGATTAATATATAAGATGCAATTAAAGATCTTAACATCTACCTAGCTTCCTATAGGGTAAATATCTAAAAGGTAATGTGCACAAGAGTAGTTAATTATTAGCGGCCCCAAATTGGCAGGCTACTCACTCATGCTTCCTTCAGATATTCATCTGTTGGGGTTTGAATCCAATCTTAAACTTTAAGAAATGGTGATAGGACAGCTGCTAAAGAGAGAAGGGAAGGCACCGTTGCAGTGGAAAAATCAGGGACATTAGCACTGAATAGAGTGCATGTAAACCCCAGTCATATTTCTTGCTTCTAGTTGCTGCATCTTTGCCTCCTCCTGGGAATTTGGGATAACGATGTTCTTCTCTCGGGCTGGCAGTGAGATGCTTGGAACGGCGGGCCTTGGAAGCTGTGGTTGGATTAGAGCCAGGATTTGTCACCGCTTCTGGACCGCCAGGAGATGGAACCCAGAGCTAGGAGGAAAGGCCACGGTGGCCAGGTTGCAGGTTGCACGCTGAGGGCTCACTGGGGCCTTTGTTGGCTACTGGAGCTGCATGCGCTCACGCCAGACGGTGTAAGCCAGATGTGGCGGCTGCACCCCAGCCCGGGCCGCGACACTGATGCAGGGGAAAAGGGCTGGGGAGAAATATATAGCCTGCTCGATTGCGCCGCTAAGTGACAGACCAACCGGCCACTGGCAGCGGCGGCGGGTCGCTCGGGGCGGTGGCAGCCAATGGCTGGTGGGCACTGGGGCGGGGACTGGCAGGGGCGGGCCCTGGGGAGGGCGGGGCGCGCGGCCGGCGGCGGCGGCGGAGGCGGCTCCAGCAGCGTCGCCGGCGGCCGCGGCAGAAGCGCCCTGGCCCGCGGCAGGTGAGGATCTCGGGGCTCAGGGTTGGGGGCTGACAGGCTGGATGCCGCGGGGTCCTCCGAGGACCCACCTGCTGGCAGCAGAGCCGGTGCGTCCCCAGGCCGGCGTCTGGTCGCGCGCTCGGGGCCTCGGAACGGGGCGCGGGCCGGGCGCCCTCGGTGCATCGTCGCCGCCGCCGCCGCAGCCCCTCGGTTCCGTTCTCCCTCCGGGTGGCCGGCCTGGAGCCTCGTGCGGCCCCGGAGCTCCGGGACTTCGGGGTGGGAAAGTGCAGTGGAGTGTGTGCGTGCAACGGGGACAAGAGTTGCGGGCAGGACCCCGCGGCTGGAGGGCCGGTGGTGGCGCTGCCTCGGGGCAGGTAGGGCGGGGGCCGCTGGCTGGAGGGGGACTGAGATGTGCCCGAGGTACCCGGGGAGCCACCAGCCCCCGCCTCCGCCCGGGCCTGGGTTTCCTCCATCGCCAGGAAGCGGCGAGTAGGACTCTCTTCCCCGCGCTCGGCCCCAGGTGGGGTCTCGGGTCTCTCCAGGTGCCAGGTGATGTCTGGATGCATGGCGTTAAGTGATGGCAGCCGTACGCTTCCCGCGCCCGCTTTTATTTCCCGAAGCCCTGCGATCCCAGGAGCGCGTTCATGGCTTACATTCGGAATTAGTAAATAGCAGTAGATACTGTTACCTTCTTCGTGCCTGCCATCTATTTTGCTGTTGTGCTTTTGCTGCCCAGAAAATTATTTGATAAAAGATAGGGAATGACACAGTTGTTCACTTGAATGCAAAAATCTAAATTTAGAATCAAGTAACATACGCGCTTTGTGGTTCAGGCTCCTTTCTCTCCCGAAAGCTTAAAAGAATAGTTTTACTAACAGGTTATGGTGACATAGGTTCCTTCAATCCCTCAGTGTAAATTCTAAGATATCCTGGACGATGGGATTATGTAAGTTGAATAAAAGAAATCTTTATGCACTGTAAGTGGAAAAGGCATGAGTTTTTCATTATTGTGGTTGATAAAGTTGTGCAGGCTTACGTCATAGTGTTCATTGATCAGGGGTGTCATGAATCGTGCCTTTTATTCTTTCAGGCACCTCTGTTTTGTCTGTTGGTTGCTGATTAAGGAATATGCCAAATGTTAAGCAAAGTGTTCTCAGCCGTGGAACATATGGGATATTTCAGAGAACACTTTAAAAACTTAATTCTTGTATTGCTGAGTTTTTTTTTTTGATGCAAGATTGTTAAATCTGTTAACAAAACAGATTTCTCATTCTGAGGTCTGGAGTTTAAAGTTTCTTCATCTTTGGGAACATGAAGGAATGGCTAGAGGTAACAGTAGCCATCACCCTTTTGTTTAAAGATTGGGCCTGTGTTAAGTGATAGCCTGGGACAGTCTTAAGGTAAGGTCTATATTTAAGTGTTCACATATGTGGCTGCTGATAAAAATGTACATCACCTGTGTCCAATGAGCCAGCCCCGCAGCTGCCTGGGGTGTTTTAATGCACGTGGTTTGTTCTCCGCTCTGGAGATTTAATTCACTTCACGATGAAGCTTAGTTTGGAAACCCTGGTTTTAAATGTGTATAGCTGCATTCCCGTGGAGTGGACCCCCCCTCTTTTTTTTTCTTGTGAGATGTCAGAACATATTAGTAGAATTCATTCTGAGTATCGTCTCTCAACAAAAGTTACTAACTTCTTAGGTCCAGTATGTAATACCCCATGTGTTTTTTAGGTGTTATGGGAGCTTTAGGTAGTTTAGGTAGTATGCTTTGGTGTCAGAATTCATTTTGTCTCCATGTATTTATACATTTATATAGGCTTCATTTGTGTTTAATAAAAACTTTTTTTTTTTTTTTTTTTTTTTTTTTGAGGTAGGGAGTGTTTTAAGACAGCGTTTCCCTGTGTAGCCTTGGCTGTCTTGGAACTCACTCTATAGACCAGGCTGGCCTTGAACTCAGGGAGCAGCCTGCCTCTTCCTCCTGAGTACTGGGATTAAAGGTGCATGCCACCACCACCTGGCTTAAAAACTTTGAAACTAGTAGTTTAGATGAGATTTTGCTTGTTTCTGCCTCCTGATTCATGTCAAGTGGATACTTACTCTAATTATGAGCTTTTTCCCTCTAGAACAAAATCCTTTCGGAAGCAAAATATGAACAGAAACTAAAAAACATTTTGCATAATGTCATACCAGGCTTCACATTCCAAGTTACACACTTTACTGAGATACTGCCCCAGTTTTTTAAATCAAAAGTCATTCATTATTGAGTGCTTTATTGAGTTACCAGATTAGGGACTTTGTGGAATTTAAAATTATTGGATCCCCCCCCCCCCATGAGGATTTTGATTTTAAGCAGTCAACAAGGGTATGGTTGGGATAAAGTTAGGTTAACCGTGGGAAATGAGTAAGTTTGGCCTTTGTAAGGGTAACTTGGAGAACCTCTTTGGAACACTTGTGTTCAGGTAATAACAAGAGGCATTGCAAATGGAATGCTGTATTTCTAGAATGTTACATGGAAATTAGAGCTACTGGCCAGAGAGACTAACAGCCATTCTTTGTTGGGGACTCAGGAGTAAGGGATTAGCCAAAGGCTACAGGAAGCGGGACGTTTGTTTAGAGTTGTGTGTTTGTACTGTGAACTTTTCTGTGTGTTTTTTTGCGATTTATACCATAACAGACTTGTGCTCCATGTAGACTAGGGAACATTTTTTAAAAAATCTGTATTTTCTGTTGAGCTAAGTTAATACTCAGAAAAGCTCTTCGGTTTCATTTGTGCAGGCCCTGAACCTGTCTGCCCTGCTGTGGTGTAAATAGTCAATCTATAGGACAAAAAGTGGCAGATAACTTGGGATACATTACTTTAATTCCAGCACTTGAGTCGCAGAGGCAGACAGATCTCTGTGAGTTCAAGGCCAGGCTGGTCTACAGAGTGAGTTCCAAAAACAAAACAAAACAAAAAAAACAACAACAAAAAAGAACTTGAACTTAGAAGTTATTCAAAACAGGGTTTCTTGTTGGGTTTATTTCCCTGTGTGTAAAATAGGGTTTGTACTGTTTGCCCTGTAAGGAGGTAGTAGAGGTTTTGAGCCATGCAGAGGGCCCAGAATGAAGGAAGAAGCCAGTAAATTACAGCGGCTATCATCACCATCATTCTTTGTCATTTATCCCTGTGGTCTTTCCTAGCTAGTAGAGATGTCAGTGATTCCCTGTGCTGAGAAATAGCTGAGGTGGTAGTTTGTGAATCGCTTGCAAACTGGCTGCTTCAGTCAGGCGTGCTCTTCCACCGAGGGATTTGTCTCTTGGGTTCCTTAGTTGTTTTTGGAGGAGCATTAACTGGCCCCACTGGAGGCTCATTTAGTATATCACCAAGAACATCTTGTGGTGCTACTCCGTCGTCGATGCCACTAGAAATCAATGCACGGCTCACATGGCCTGACATGCTCCCAGGGGATGACGCCAGTCATGTGTGGAGTGGACAGCGCAGTGGCTGGCTGCATGTGTTGGGTTTGTCTTTTTTTTCTGCCGTGGATATTTATTGAAAACCTATCTTGTGCTGGACATTATGCTCACGTGTGTTTAACAACCTCATTTCTTCTTTAGTTCTTGAGACGTTTAGTCAGGTAAGTAGTGATCTTCCCTCTCAGTGTCCCAGTGAGAGGGAAGTGATGGGTTAGGCTGTTGCTGAGAATGTGGGCTCTTCAGAATGCATAAGTATTTCCGGCTTTCTCTGAAAAACTTACGGATATGCACTCAGGAGGCAGAGACAGATGGATCTGAGTTCGAGGCCAGCTGGTCTACAGAGTGAGTTCCAGGACAGCCAGAGCTGTTACATAGAGGAACCCTGTCTCAATACCTCACACCCCCCCAAAAAGATGAGGCTAAGTAGCATTGATAACTATAAACTTTTCGTGATTTATGATAATATGGGGAGTCAGGACCAGTTGCTTTATTTCATGGATAAAACTTGGAGGTACGGATGAAAAAAGTCACACTGCGTGCACGGGATGGGGCTGGGAAGGGATGTGGTCTGTAGGAGAGTGATGGGGGCTTGGCGTGTGTCAGAGCTGGATCTGGGATTCACGTATTTTGACTGTTCAAATCTATTAGTCAAACATTCTTCTGTTTTTATTTTTTAATCATTGCTTGTTAATTATGCAGCAGGATAACTGGGGTGTGTGAACCTCAAGGCTCAGTTGTTAAGAGGTCTCTTTGGGAACTGTGAACCCTACAACTTCTCCCTTTAAATGAGCAACCATAATTTTTTGTCTTTTCTACATACTGACCCAACCAGTTTGAAGCTTTTCTCCTTGAAGGGAAAGGACCCTCACATTTCTGCTATAAGGAGTGAATAGTTTTTATATGGGGGTGGTCTGCACAGATGATACAGTTCAGCCTTGACAAAAGTCTGCTTCTAATGCTGAGTAATACACAAAAGAAACCTCTGCTTTGCATTACTTAGCAAGTTTTCCTTTCTTTTCTCTACCTGACAGAAAGAAGAAAAGGAAGACGCCCTCAGCCTGTGAACCCTGCAAAGACAACCTGGACCTGCAGAGCCCCCTGTGCTGCTCGATGCCCTACACCTTATGCCTGGCATCTGAAAGGAACCTCGCTCATCAATCACTGTTTTTGGACTAGAGCCAGGCATTCTGGATTCTGTTGACTTGTGGCTGAAGAGAGAGACTGGTCTTGCTTGTCGTCACCAACATCTGAATCAGTGTGATGTTGAAATGAGATGAGGCTCCGAAATGGAACTGTAGCCACTGTATTAGCATTTGTCACCTCGTTCATTACTCTGTCCTGGTATACCACATGGCAAAATGGGAAAGGTAAGGAGGAGGCCCCTGGAACGGTGGCAGGTGGCAGCGTGTGGTCTGTGCCAAAACGGTGAGCGGAGTGGCAATGCTTTGGTGAAATGGCTAAGCCTGCATGTTGCATTCTTTCTTCTGGTGGCTTGTTTTGATATACAGAAGTGAAACTGTCCTTGGACAGAGTGCGGACTTCCTAATTCCTATCTGTTTGTTTTTGGTGTCTTAAAATCATACTTTGGAAAGCCAAGTAGAATAACGAGTCGTCGCAAATGTTTAATATGCTTTGATGTGTTGGTTTTGTATAAAACACTTATATGGGCATGATAAAGGGCCTTTAAGAAACATACGTACTGGTACTGGTTCAGATCCTGATTTGGGGCGTGTAGTTAATGATGTAAACTGCATGCCTTGGCAGATTGCTCCTTTGGCAAATGTATTTAAGAAGGCAACGAGGAGAAATTGTGATTGGAATATTTAGAGTTTCATAGATTTTAATTGTGTTTAGACTCTAGAACCATTATCTGTTTGTTTAGAAGTATGTCAAGAGGTAGCAATTGCTTCTTTGCTTTTTTTAGTTTTGCAAGACAGGGTTTTTCTGCGTAACTGCTGTGGCTATCCTGGAACTTACTCTGCAGATCAGGCTGGCCTCGAACTCAGGGAGATCCACCTGCCTCTGCCTCCCGAGAGCTGGAATTGAAGGCGTGTGTCACCAACATGGCTGGCTGTTTTTTGGTTTTTTTTCTGTTATTGATTTAAGAGATTTTGATAGTAGGAAGATTGTTAGTGTTGAGGTGTTTCATATTTATTGTTAGAGCTGTCTTTATCACCTGGGGTATTTGAAGGCTTCTGTTGACATTCTTACTGGCCTGTGAAGACAATTGAGAAGATTGTTTTATGACTAATATTTTTTCTGCTGTATGTATATGCCTGTGTTAGTGATACATAGCTCTCTGGGCATATACACATTTATACACATTTGACTTGTAGCTGTGTGCATCTATTTATGTGCAATAAGTAGATGGACACGAGAAGCACATGCTTCATGCCGTGTGCGAGTCTGATTCTTTTCCTACTTTTTGTTTTTCTCTGAGTTGGGTTCTACTTTAGGGGCCACTGGGGAGATGTAGGTGAACCATTTGCTTAAAGGAAGGAAAAGTCCTTTGGGTACACTTTTTAGGTCTCAGCTTAAATCAAAGGCATACATTTTATTACTTAGTTAAATATTTTGTGTGTGCTGTCTTGCTATCATTTGGGTGTCAGAGGACAGCTTTCGGGAGTTAGCTCACTGCTTCCGCCATGGGTCCTGGGTGTGGAAGTCAGGTCATTAGGTTTGAGGGCAAGCACCCTCAGGCCCCGAGCTGGCTCTCTGGCTTCCTTTGGGTTGTTGACTGCACCTGATGAGAGGACTTGATTAGGAAGGCTCTTGAGTCAAAGTACTGACTGCTCTTGACATAAATAAAACAAATGATTCACTTAAGGAAATTGACCATAACGAGAAAGTACTCAGGGCCTTGCTTTCTCATCAGGAAACTTAGTGTTCAGAGAGTTTGAGTAACACAGAAACTCACTCTTCCACTGTCTTGTTTTTGAATCTCTGCTTTTTATCTTGGTTCTTAGGTAAAGGCATTCACGGCATTACTAGTGGGTTTTTTTCTAAGCTCCATCAGTTATGCTTTATGATTATTTTTACATGGAGAGGAACTGGGGAGGTAGTGGCGCCTTGGGCATGCAGAACTGAGTGCAGTAAGTTCTCTTGACTGTTGTCCTCTGAAGGGCTTGCGGCCTTCCCCGTGCTGTTTCTCTGCTGTGAGTTTTGTTCAGGCGCAGGGTCAGCCCAGGCCTTCTGCTTTGTGTAATATCCCCTATGTTGATTGCTATTGTTTATGTAGCCATTCTAACTGTGTGTTGGCTTCTTTCGAGAGAGTTCAGTGAGACAGCCTGGATTTCCCAGGGCAGACCTGATCCCATATACTGCATCTAGTGTTTCCAGGAACCATGTGCTCTGGTTTTTATTTTGAAAATGTGTTTTCTAAGATCTTTAACTCTACTGGGCTAACTAAAGCATATTTTTTTTTTTCTTCACTCTTGGTGAAGGAATGTATGTCCTTACTTCGGTATGTATGGTCCCTTGCATATACCTGTCCTGTGCCTAGCACTCTATTAAAAGCCATGAAAATGAAGAGAGAAGAATCTTCATGCCTTTGAGCAGCGACTTGCAGGAAAGATGAATGTCAACAAATTATGGAATCGTCAGCTAGAGGAGATAGACGCAATAATCATGCTTGCCCTGATTCATATATTAGTCACTTAGTTCTCATCATCCTCAGGGATGTCGCTGTTGGAGAAATCAAGGCAGAGTGCTTGGGACACTTGTCAAGGCCGTGCATTCTGTAGTAGAGTCGGTTGGGGTTTATGTTTGTGGCTGTAGGTCTGCTCCCCAGGAGAGTGATGGCAGAGGGTCATGTCATGATTCTACATGGTTCTCTATAGAGTAGGAAGAATATTAAACCCAGGCCAGGAAGTGGGGCTTATCAGGTGCGGGGCTGACTTCTGAAAGAGAATAGAGCATGCATGGTCTGTAATTAGGAGCTGCTCATTTTTGACAGGCACATGGAGTTCTGAGGCTGGCTCAAGCTGGCACTGGAAAACACAGTATACAGGCTGGTCTCGAACTCTCAGAGATCCACCTGCCTCTGTCTCCCGAGTGCTGGGATTAAAGGTGTGCACTACCAAAGCCCAGCTACAGGGTACATCTTAAGGGGTGCTAGTTTGTATAGTCTGTGTTCACTACTTGGAAGAATCAGAGCCAGCTAGCTCATGAAATTGGCACAGGTTGAGGAAGCTGGGATTCGGGGCAGGGAGCCTGTTCAGCAGGACGTACTGGATTCCGGCATAAAAATGAGAGAGAACTCCAGCTACTTGGAATGGCTGATCAGGCTGGGAAAGTTGTAGGTGGGTATTGGGAGGATGGGACCGGAAGGGTTCAGAGTGTGGTATGCTGGTGTGAGTAGGATGATGCTATTGGACTTTGTTCATGGTCAAGCACAGTACAGAAACAGGAAAACCAAGTCAGCCTCATGCATCCCTGCATGGGGGCGATTCTGTGTCCACACGCCTGACTCAGGCAGGGCACATGCTCATCATAACTCTAACATACATTGTCTGCTCAGCAAGAATGAATGGATGTGGAAACATTTAAAACGGCCTTATTGGGTTATAGTTGCATACTAAATAAACAGTCCATGCACTGAAAGTACTTACAAACAATTCATTTTCTAAGGGGAGGGGGCATCTATATACAGATACGTATCACATTCGTTACTCTGCTGGGGTAGCATGGTGAGTGATGGAGGGTTTGCCCAAAATGCACGAGGCCATGAGTTGTGTGCCCTTTAGCTGTGTTCACTGTGTCTCTGTTCCCTGTGCTAGGCTATCACCGATCTACTTCCTGTCTGCAGGGTTCCTATATCAGAGCTTCTGCATAATGGAATTGTGTAATGTGTCGTCTTCTGTGACTATCTTTTTTCAAGTTAGCATGCTGTCAGGGTCCGACTGTGCTGTGGCATAGATCAACCCTTCATTTCTTTTTTCAGATGAATGGTGTGTGCGTGTGCGTGTGCGTGTGCGTGCGTGCGTGCGTGTGTGCGTGGAGGTGCCTGTCAAGGCTGGAAGAGGCCATTGCCTCCTTGGAAGCTGGAGTTACAGGTGGCTGTGAGCCCACCTCATCTGGGGCTAGGAATGCTCTAATAATCTTGAGTATGAAGCCAGTCCTCTCTACCGTGTTTTTTGAGTCAGGGTCCGTTATGGACCCTGTTTTGGCTTGACTGGCCAGCAAGTCTCAAGGACCCATCTGTCTATTTACTCCAATGCTGGTGTTACAGGCACTGTTACAATGCCTGGCTTTTATGTGGGTTTGGGGTTCCAAACTCAGGTCCCCAGGCTTACAGATCAAGCACTATGCCCATGGGGCCACCTTACCAATCTCTAGTGATGTTTTTTTTATGTGAATGTACCACGTTTGTGGTTTCCCATTGATGGATGTTTGGGTTGCCCATATCTTTTGACTCTTGGTAATAAATTACGCTGTAAGTGCTCAGGAACTTGTTTTGTGCTTTTATTTCTTTTAGGGATCTGTGCAAAAGCAGAATTGGCAGAATGGCTGGGTCATGTAGAAACTCTATTCACTCATTTAAGGAAGTCTGCTGTCAAAGGGGCTGAATCATTATGCATTCTTTTATTTATTTTCAAGGTGGGGTTTCTTTGTGTGGCCCTGGCTGTCCTAGAACTTGCTCTGTAGACCAGGCTGGCCTCAGACTCAGAGGTTCACTTCCCACAGCCTCCTAGCCTTCATTACACATTATCATTTCATTGTTCTGTTGTCTGGGTGTGCCTTTGAAGGGGCAGTAGGCATCATGTGATTAGTTTTTTTCGTTTATTTCAGTTACTTCTTAATTGATTCGTTTGTTCATTCATTTCTAATGTTGTTGATGTGGTTAGATTTATTCTATTTCTGTGTTTTTCATATTTCATGTCTTCTTTTCCCAAGTTGGTTTTTCCCTGTGTAACCGTGGCTCTGTGTCGCCACTGCGTGGCTGTTAATGAAAATCTAATGTAGCATTTATAATTATGATCCTATTTTTAATTTTTTTTTTTAGCTTATCAACACCAGGTTTAGACTTAATTGTCTTAACTCTAATCCCATATAGAAGTGTTACTTCTTGGCCTCTCAGATGGCTTCATCGTGTAAAAAGGCCTTGCCACATAAGCCTGAATTCAGTGGGTTGAATTCAGTCTCTGGAACCCGGATAAAGGTGGTGGGGGGCAATCAACTCCACACACTTGTCCTCTGACCCCCACACACGTGCCCTTCCCCCGTCTGTCACGCACTCACATGTGCACTATTAAAATTAGGAAATGCCACGCCTTGATCCCTGTTTTCTTTCCCGGTTTCCCTAGTGTTAACTGTTACACATATTTATATCTGTTAATTTTCTAAACCCAACAACGTGTTGTAATTATGACCTCATGTCTGCCATTATGTATTGTTGTAATTATGTCTTTACTATCTGTCTTTACTTCCTTGGCCTGTGGAAGTTTTATTACCACTTACCTCCTTGTGCTGTTATCGGCAGTTACTCACGGTTTTCCCAATCTTACAGACTCAGCAATACATTATGTCTGTCTGTATTTTTATATACTTAAATTGAAATCAGTTAATAAAAAAGAAGAGAATAGGTTTATAGTCTGCTATAGTTGCGTAATTGCTAGTGCTCCTTGTGGGCTGCCATCTTCTGGGATCACCTTTGTCAGACTGGAGGATGCCCTTTGCCATTTCTTGGAAGGTAGGTCTGCTAGTAACGGATTTGGTTTTTGTTTATTTTGTGGTATTTTTACTTGACTTTCATTTTTAATGAAAGTTTTGCTAATTCTCTATCCTGCTAGCTCATGTCTGCTGTTGCATTGGGCTTCTCTCTGTTTAGAAACTGTATATGTAGTAAATGTACATATATGTACACATCCCCATCCCAAAACACTAGCGAATTTTTCCCCTTTTATTTTACATATGAGATGTCTAGTCAGCTTTCTGTCTTTGAGAAAGTGAGCTATAGTAATTCATGGCTTCAGAGTTTGGGGTTCATGGCCATTTTTGCCCTGTTGCCCATGTGGTGGAACTGTCGTCATGGTGGGGAGTGTAAAGGTGGCCCGATCACCTCATTGTACACTGGAAACAGACAGGAACATAATGCTGCATTCCCATAGTCCCAACCTTAGAGAAGCTGAGGCAGGGGGATCCCTGTGAGTTCAAGGCCAGACTGGACTGTACAGCAAGACTGTCTCAAAAAATCAAAACCAGCAAACAGAACCCCTACATAACCCTAAATAAACAAAGACAGCAAAGGCAGGGACTGTTCTCCCGCTAGACCCTACCTCCTAAAGGCCCACCAGTTCCCAATGGTGCCACAGGCTGGGGACAAGTTTTACTGTGTAGACCTTCAGGGGATATTTAAGATCCAAACTGTAGCCTAGGGTGGTTTATTATAAGAATAGGCTCCTGGGATTAGGACAGGAAGTCCCACGAGACACCCGCAAGTCATCGGGTCAGGCAACTAGTGATAGAATTTAGTCTGAGCCCAAGTACCCGAGGGTAAGGTGGGCTGAGGGTGAGTAAGCTCCCATCCCTGCCCAGGTCTGAAGGCTCGAGAACAGGATCAGAACCCAGAGGCAGCATATTCTTGCTTAGGAAGAAACAGTTTGTTCTTTATTTACCCATTTTGCTTCTCCACCCAAAGAGAGCAGCATATTGGACAGTGTCCGACCACATCGGTCAGGATGCTGTCTCCCAGTTTACAGGCTAATCTTCCAGAACCAGATGGACACCAGAAAGAATGTTTTCTCAGCTTCCTGGGCACTCCTTCATCCAGCCGAGTCCTTACATAAAACGACCCAAGGTGGATGTGGGGCTCTCTAGCGATTTTCTTTTCTTTTTAACCTTGCACTTTCAGTTCTAGTTTTGGTCTTAAATTTCTCACTTTCTATTGGGGTTTAATATTTACGGCAGTATTGTTGCTGTAATCAGAGATAAGTTCTTACTTTGTAGCTCTGGCTGACCTGGAACTCCCCCCGTAGAACACACTAGCTTGAACTCAAGTTCTGGCTGCCCCTGCCTCCTGGGTGCTGGGATTAAAGACGTTCACAATGCCGTCACATGTATTTCATGTGTATGGGTGTTTTGGCTGCATGTATAGTACACCACGTGCTTATCTGGAGTCCTGCAGGCCAGAAGAGAGTGTTGGATTTCCCGGTGCTCCAGTAACAGATGGTTGTGAGCTGCCGAGCGGGTGCAGGGAATGGAAGCTCGGCCCTTTGGAAGAGCAGTCAGTGCCCTGTGCTGAGACGTCTCTCCAGTCCCCTTTATTTCTTTAAGCCAGAGCAAACCCGCAACCTCTTGTCTGGTTACGCCACAGGCAGTTTCCGTTACTTGCTTTTTTCAGATGTATGGGCCTTTCCTGTTTCTTTGTATGCCTTATTTTTTTTTCTTTTTTCTTTATTTTTGATGGCCACTAGACATTTTAGCTGAATGTATTTTAGCGGTTTTCCCACCTTCAAGGAGCTGCTGACCTGACTGGCTGCCTCTGTTATTAAGGTCTTGCCCCGTCCTTCTGTAATGTCCTCTAGTTGACAACATTGTAGCTTTGCCCATGTCACCCTGCCATACATTGTTTCTCTCGGTCCTTTCCCATGCTGGCTTTATTGTTCACAGCAGTGGCCTGGAGCACACGTCCAGCTCTGGAGTAATCAAATTGTGTGTGTTTCCTCTGATAAAAGTACTTTCTGAAGTCAGTGTGGGCTGTTCGGCCTAGGGGCAATCTAGCTGCCTGTTGCCTCCGTTTTCTCTTGTAAACTCCCATCAGGCCCAGGAGAAACAGTCAGCCTCATAGCGGCAGGTGTTAGGGGACAGGTTGTGAATATCAAAGCTATCTCGATTAATTTGTAAACAAAAACAAAGTTTTTTGTTTTAAGGCTTAATTTACGTGTATGTGTCCACGTGTCTGTGTATAAGAGTGTCATGTGAGTGCAGTGCCTTTGGTGGATAGAAGAGAATGTCGGTTCCCCCGGAGCTGGAGTTGCAGGCAGATGTGAGTTGCCCAGTATTGTCCCTGGGAACGGAACTCTGAGTCTCTGTGAGAGTGGCAAGGGATCTGGCTGGAAGGTTGGCTCAGCCGTTAAAGGCTAGGCTCACAACCAAAAGTATAAATAGTGGCAAGTAATCTGAACCTCAGCCATCTTTGTAGCCCCCTAATTAAAGTGTTATCCTGTGTGTCTCTATGCATGTGCATATATATCTTTACATGCGTGCGCGCATGTGTGTGTGCGCGTGCATGTGTGCCCCTGAGGGCAGGTCAAAGGCTAACATCAGGTATTAATCAGGTATTATAGCTTGGAAACTGGTCCCCCTCTTTTTTTTTTTTTGGAGACAGTCTCTGCATGGCCTGGAGCTTGCCTGGCAGGCGAGGGACCCCGTGGATTCTCCATCTCTGCATCCCCAGTGCCCGTCTGGAGATTTCACTCTGGTTCTTGTGTTCCCAAGACAAATGCCTTACTGACCGAGCCATCTCCCCAGCTCCTAGGTTTTCCTTTTCCTTAATAAAGAAAGTTGAGCAAGGTAAAAGGAAAAACTAAAGGCGAGCCTGAGATTTGTAGCACACCATTGATCTGATTGTGTTTAGGTCTGTTGTAGGTCTTCTCTGTGCTGAGAACTGTGTGGATGTGGGACTAATGGGTGAGCATGTCAGACAAATTCCACTCTGCTGTACGGGGTGGGGGCGTGTAGTAGGGAAAGTAAGTTAAACAATAAGCAACTTGCTGTAAAACATTTTTAGCACAAAATGATTTTATATTTACAATAAATTTATAAAGCCTAGACCACAGGGTTCTTTATACTCTTCCCCAGTGTTACCTGCCATTATCAACAACTTCCAGCACGCATTTTTTGGCATTTAGATTGGCTGGTAGGTTTCTTGGCCTGAGTCTTTACCCACTAAGCCATTAAACTGACCTTAGAGCACTGTTTTCCAGACCATAAAGTTAACCCTGAAACTGGACACTTCAGCCTAGACTCAGGCAGTTATTTAAGACTGGGCCTTTCTTTGCCCTTGTCTGAGGACTTTTCCTGGTTAGGCAGAGGAAATTAAGTTTTGGCCAGACTCCCACAGGAACAGCCAGGTGCATTGTATCAGCACAAGGCAAGTGTGCCTTTCCGTCTTTGGTAACACGCCTGGACATCTTACCTGGAAATTGCTGGAGGTTTTTCATTGTCCTCAGAGGGAACCAGGTCTTGGGTTTTGTTGGATTCTTTTCTTCCCTTTTCTTTCCTTTCTTTTCTTTCTAAATTATTTTTCAAGACAGGGTTTCTCTGTAACAGTCCTGACTGTCCTGGAACTCGCTCTGTAGACCAGGCTGGCCTTGAACTCACTCACACATGCATAGGCCTGTGGCTGCAATAGCTTGTGGGTGCACATAGCTCCTTCCCATGAGTCTGGAAAGCCTTCTTACTAGACATGGCCTCTGAGTTGTTCTGGGTAGAGACAGAAATAAGGGGGAAGGCTTCCTACCACATGGAGATGCTGGATCGAACCAGGGTCTGTCCACATGGCAGAAGACTGACCCAGCAAGTGTGACCCCGTGCTGCAGGGGACCAGCAGCTTCCCTTAGCTCTGAGAGCAGGTGTGATGGCAGTGTCGGGAGAGATCTGGTGGCCTTCAGGAGATTGTGCCTGCAGGTGTCATTATCTGATCTGGCCTACATATTTTACTTCCTGTAAACTGTAAAGTGTTCTGTCTCTTGACTCGTGTGTGTGTGTGTGTGTGTGTGTGTGTGTGTGTGTGTGTGTGTGTGTGTATGTGTGCACACTCGTGTGAGTGAGGGCGTGCATCTTGTTCCAGGACAGGAGTCACAGACAGCTGTGAGCTGCCATGTGAGTGGTGGGAATTGAACCGGGTCCTCTGGAAGAGCAGTGAGTGCTCTTAACTACTGAGCCATCTCTCCAGCCCCTTCTTTGGTTTCCAGGCCTTCCTAAGGTTTGTCGGTAACTGTTACTTGTATACCTTTTGGGGGATAATGGGCAGGTAACGAAAGGGGAGTGTCTCTGAGATCACGTGCCCTGCTCAGCAGGGTTGGGGATTCACTGTGGGAGTGTTTTGGAGGCAGAGATGCATTTACTACCCCTCTTGAGTAATTGTCACCTGTCATATTGGGTTGTACTGTAGTTTGGCGCTTAAAAGTCCTTGAAGACCTGAGTGTTCACGGCTTGACACTGTTGATGGGTAGTGGATACTTTAAGGATAGAGTCTATGGTGAGGCACTGGGGGCATACTCCAAAGGACCATAAGACCCTGGCCAGTTAGGACGGATAAACCTCAAAAACTGAGCCCAAATAGAAATTTTCTTTTCATACGTCCATTGTCTCAGGTACAGCTGTGGTGATTTGAAAGAAAATGGTTCCCAAAGGGAATGGCAGGCACTGTTAGGAGATGTGGCCTTGTTGGAGGAAGTGTGTCACTGTGGAGGTGGGCTTTGAGGTCTTTCTTGCTGAAGCTTTCCTCAGAGTGACAGTAGACTTCCTATTGCCTGCAAGACCCTAAGACAGAAGCTGACACCAGCGGCCACCCCCCCCTTACTAGGCATCTGCATCCTGTGGTACACGCTGCACACAGAAGTTTTAGTTTATTCCATGCTGCCCCCCCCTCAACACACATACACACTCACACACACACAGGGTTTCTCTGTGTATCCCTGGCTGTCCTGGAACTCACTCTGTAGACCGGGCTGGCTTCAGATCCACAGAGATCCACCTGCCTTTGCCTCTTGAATGCTGGGATTAAAGGCATGCGCCACCACTGCCTGGCCATGCTGGTTTGCACGCTTTGTGTGAGAATCTTCTCATTAGGAAGCTGCCTAGAATTCTCTTCTGAGATGAGGGGGTCTTCACCACCTAGGCTAGACACTAGATTCTCTTTCTTTAAGACAGGCTCTTACGCAGCCCGGGCTGGCCTGAGGCTTGTTGTGTAACCAAGGGATGACCTTTGAACTCAGGTCCTGCAGCTTCCTGAGCTTGAGGCTGGGATTACAGGTATATGCCTCTACACCAGGGTTTTGTGGTGTTGGGAATCAAGCCAGGGCCTCATGTGCACAAGGCAAACACTCCTCGCTCTTCTGTAGGAATCATCTGACAGATCATGAGACTTAGCAATGGGCAGCAGCATTGTGCCCCCAAGGGGTCCGTGGCAGGGTTCTGTTTAACCAGCCACAGTTTTCCATGCTCTCCCCATGTCTAAGATGAGGTTGTCTCACCCTGAAGGCTTGTTCTGCGTCATTGGCAGTGCCCCAGCTCTGTGACGAGCTGCTAGGTGACAGGTTTTATGCAGCCTGGGATGTGTAACTTAGAGGCCTGGAGAAGCCAGGTGGGACACAAGACGTTGCCAGCTTGTTTTCTTCTTCCCCACAGAGTGGCAAGCTGCAAGTGGCCAGCTGCCACCTGAACTCACTTGGTACTGGCATGCCTCTGGGTAAAGACGTGTCTGCCGCCTTCTTGGTTGCTATTTCAAAGTGTAACTTTCCCCCAGCTCCTGCCCCTAAGAAAATTTGTATGTGAAGAAAAGTTGCATGCTCCAGGAATTGTCCTAACCTAGATGTGTGGGCTTCACTTCCCCTTCGTGACGCTCTTTCAGTTGGAGGAGGTTAAGCTGGAGAGCTTCAGGTCTGTGTGGGAGAGTTCATGTTTTTCTTGACTCCTCATAGTTTGAATTTTCCTCTTTACTAGTACAGGTAGACCTCAAACCTGTTTTTCTCGGTGTGTGTGTGTGTGTGTGTGTGTGTGTGTGTGTGTGTGTGTGTGTTCCTTCCTGTGGGTAGATGCAAACATTTCTGCATTCTTGTTGACATCAGAGGCCAGCATCGATTGTTTCTTTCTTTGTTCTCCACCTCATTTCTCATTTCACGTTAATTGTGTGCATGCATGGGTGCCAGTGTTTGGGTATGTGCACACAAGTGCAGTGCCCTCGGGGGCCAGAAGAGGGCACTGGATCCCCCAGAGCTGGAGTGCCTGGCTGTTATGAACTGCCTGACTTGCCCCAGGAATTGAATTTGGGTCATCTAGAACAGTCTATGCTTCCAGCTGCTGAGCCGCCTCTCTAGCCTCCACCTTCTTACTTGAGACAGGGTCTCTCGTGAAATCTCTAGCCCATCACGTGGGCTGACTGGCCAGCAAACTCCAGGGATCTGCTTGTCAAATGCAGAAAACCTCACTAATCTTTTAAGTACCCTCTTATCGCAAAGCCCATTGTCAGCTGTGCCCAACAAAGCACCTTTGGTTCCCCATCCTGGGGGAGATGCCATGGACTTGGCCTACGAGCTGGTCTGTTTGGTGAAGGTAAACCCAGGCAGTACAGAGCCTTCAGGGGCCATGGAGAATCTGTAACTTTGACTAGTTTATCGGAGGGGCTCATGTTGAGTGTCAGAAATGTCATGAAATGTGTGGCATCTTGAACCTCTCACGTATTGTTACTGTTCACACTAAGTCATAGAGCAGATCAGAGAGAGCAGACCTGGGCTTTCTGTCTGTGTGTGGCACTTAAGACCCACAGTCAGGCCCTGCGCTACTCTTTTCGTGCATCTGCTCAACACCCATATCGCATTGGCCATTTTCAAAGTTTAGATGCACTTAGCTGTGTCTGGCGTATACTGTTGTTAGTGGACTTTTGTTAAGTTCAGCTGTTCACCTCAGGATCGTTCAGTTACTTGACTATAAATAACTTTTAGTGGATATTATTTCCTCTACAATGGGCCAACATATATCATTTATATCAGGGTACTGGAGAGTAAAGGGATGTTATTAACCACTGTCTTGGGGGGCAAGATGGAGCTATTCTGTGACTAGTGTTGTCAACCTGACAGATCCCAGAGTCCCACAGGAGACCTCTAGGTATTCCTGGTGTGTGGGGGGGTCATCTCAGTGGTGTTTACTGAGGTAGGAAGAGCCATCACTGTGGTGGCAACATTCCCTGGCTGGGATGCCGGTTGGAGTGTCAGTGGAGAAAGGGAGCTGATGAGCAGCGGGCATTCCCTGCTCTTTGCTTCCAGCTCCTGCTGTTGAATGGCATCCTTGAATCATGAACCAGAATAAACCCTTTCTCCTTTAAGAAGTTTTTTTTTTTTTTTTTTAATTGAAGCAACAGGAAAAGAGTTAAACTAAGTTGGTCTTCAGATATGGGACCATTGCTGTGATAAATCATTTCTTTGATTCTCAGGCCCTTGGGAATATTTTGAAGAAATAATGTTGGGACTAGTTTGAGGGGATAGTGTGAAAGAGTTAAACGCTTAGGGCTAGGAAAGCCTGTGAATGTTATTAGCAGAGTTTATGGTGGAATCATGGCTTCATTATTGTGAGATCTCAGACAAGGACTCAGGGAGCTAGTTGAGGCTTCAGAGGGCAAGGACTCTTACCAGAAGCGGGATGGGGCTACTTGTGTGTTGCTTTGATCAAGAATTTGACTGCATGCTGCATATGTCCCCAGGAGTTCGAGGAATTGATTCGTTTGGACAAGGGAGTGCCAGCACGAGACAGTTTTGTTAACCATTCAGTACCGCTGAAGAGAAACCACCTCACTGCACTGGGCCAGTAAGGGTTCTGAGTGCGAAACCCCAGGCAGCTTGTGAAAACGCAGACTTATTTGAATGGAAAACTGTGCCTGAGAGTGTGGCCAGGCTGGAGAGGGCTTCTCTCCTCCTTGAAAGCTCATGCCAGGGGAGTGTTTCCATGGTGAGAGTGCGGGGGCAGCGAGGTCAGGCTGCGTTGAGCATCATGCTCTTCTCAAGGAAAATGAACTTTGCTCCCTCTGTCCTGATGGGATCAAAGTAGCCTGGCTTTCTTCCTTATGTGAAAGTAGGTTTAAAAGTCAAGTTCTTGGTGGGAATGTCACCTACCTTTCCGTGTGTGAACTGTGCCACTGCCGGCCGCTGCTGCCTCGGCTGCTGCTGTCACCTTCGTGATCTCCAGAAGCTACTCCGCTAACCTGTAGTGATGAGCAGTGCATCTAACTGAAACTACTGTGATAACAGCTCAGGTCTTGGGGAAAATTTACTTACAGGGCATTTTAATGGCTCAGCGCACGTGATTTGTAAGGTGTTTTTCTTGACGTTCCTTTCCCCTCTCTCCAGCTTGGGTAGTTCGCCTACTCATCTAGCATTTACACAAGAGAGTGCTAGGTGCTAGGACCCTGGGTCCTGCTGGTGGAGAACTAAGCAAGATAAGTGATGTCCTCTTTGTCACAGAGCCTGCTTGTGGGGATGGTGAAGGGGAGGGGCTTGCACAGAAACAGCTGAGGAGCTAAAGAGCCTGGGTTGTTCTCTCTGGTAGGAACGGGTACCGACGACGGTAAAGCGCACTAATGTGGTGGGTGGAGAATGAGGTAAGCAGAAGGGATATTTGGAAGCAGGCATAGTCAGGAAGGCCCCCCCCCCCACAGGTCCTTGTTGGTTGAAGTGGCAGAATGACAGATAGTACTCAGCACTCTAAACTGAGAGGCCAAGCAGCAGGAAGTCTTAGCGAAGTCAAGGAGGCTAGAAAGCCGAAGGCAGGAGGGAGGTCCTCAGAGAGGACACTTACTAGAATGAGTAGAAGGGACCAGAGTGGACAATCCTGCTTTGGTTCTAAGAGGGCTGGTATGAATTAATTTAAGATCTTTTAAAACTAAAGGTGCCTTTTGTCATTCGAGGAACTGCCTCATGTGGACCAAGGAAGCTCCGAGTGTTCTGGTAGTATATTTAAAAAAAAAAAAAAAAAAAAAAAAAATCAATGAATTCTGGGTTTATTATCAATACTGTTTGACTTCTGCAGTCACTGTTATCTGAGCCTAGGTTGTGTGCATGTGTGAGTGTGTGTGTGTGTGTGTGTACATGTGAATGTGTGTGTGTCTCTCAGCCTATACGTTGTGTGTGTGTGTGTGTGTGTGTGTGTGTGTCTCAGCCTAGACTGTGTGTGTGTGCGCTCGGCGCGCATGTGCATGTATACGTGTTATTATCGAATATAGTTACAAAGAGCTCATTTTTGGTTTTACTAGTATTTCTGCACAGAGTAAGTTGGTAAGAGCTAATACCATGAAATACCATTATCTACATCTGTGTTTCCTCATAATTTTGAGGTTTTTAAAGCCTGGTTGTTCGTTGCTGTTATACAAGGACACAGTTGCCCCGGCTGCACGGCACCCCTGAGGCAGTATAGTTACATATATATTCACCTAAATCCAGCAGCCTTGTCCGAATTGTTATAGTTCCAGGAGATCTTGCTGCTGTCTTCTTATTTGGGATTTTCTACATAGTCAGGCACCTGCAGAGAAAAAAGAAAAATTGTCTTCCTTCACAATCGTAGCTCCCCCCCTTTTTAAATTACACTATGGAGGACCTCCAATATAGTGTCAAATGGTTCTGACCTTAGTGCAGATGTGGGGTCAACCATAGGGCTCCTGTAGATGTATTTTCTTTTTTATTAAGTTAAGGAAATGCCCTTGTGTTACCACCTTGCAGGAACATGTGTCTGTTCCCTCTGTCTGTCCCACCTGTCCTCCTCTGCCCCTTCCCTCCCTCCCTTCTTTCCATCATTTCTCTTCTGGCCTCAGCGGGCGCTAGCTCACGTTGGGAGATGTGGAGATGCCGTTCAGTTCCTTTGATCTGTTTCTCCGCCTGCTCTTTAGGTAGGCTGGTTCCTGTTTTTTCGTGCTGGTTTGTGTCCTTGGCCCTGCTGTCTGAAATCTGAGGTTGACCCTCTGTAGTGAGTTTTCCACTTTTCCCCGTTTTTTATTTCTCTTCATTTCCCCTCTCCTTTGAGTCAGCTTCGCGCCACACTTGCCTTTCATTCTTTAAACATGGTTGTGTTTAGTTTTTGAAGCATATTTAGAGCAGCTGTTTTGAATCTTCATCCGAAATCATTTCTGTTGATTACTTCTTATTGCCCCAGCCCCAGGTTAGTTCAGACTGGATTTTTATTATAGTTTTCTCACGTTTCTTCATTTGGGGTGTGTGCACGTGCCATGGTAAGACTGTGAAGGTCAGAGAATGCCTCTTTTTCCACCGTGTGAGCCTCAGGAATCGAACTCAGGATTGTCAGGCTTGGCAGCAGTGCTTCACCAGCAGAGCCACCTTGCTGGCCCAGGCCACACTTTTTTCCCTCTCTCTACCAAGCTAATGAATGTTGTTGACTATTCTGTATATTTATGCAACCAGAATTCCTGTTTAATACCTCCGAAGGTGCTGGTGATGGCTGCGTTTTGTTAGCTCAGTTTAGTACCTGGATTGGACTGAACCTCTGCCCACTGTGTCTGGTTCCTCTGCAGTTGGGTTTTAGTTTGCCCTTCTAGTTAAGCTTATGCCTTGCTGGAGGGGTTTTTACCCCTCTGGTGTCCACATGGTGTGGGGTTCAGCTCCATACTGGGTGGGGACAGTTGTCTAGTACTGTAAGATCTCGGCTGTGGAGTCAGGTGGTCAGCCATACTCTAGGCTGCTTTCCCATCTGCCCAGCATGGCTTTCTTCTGGCTGCTTTTTAAATTCTTCTCCGTGTGTGCACAGGCTCTGTTGGCCAGGTGTGTGTGAGCAGTTTAACTGGGCTCTGCTGGGCACGCTCATAGCCTCCAGCCGACCTGGGATTTGTAAAGGACATCTTAAGCATTGCAGGGTCAAGGCCATCTCCCTGGGACTCTGTTGAGTATCTGGCTGGTCTGCCAGTCCATTGTACACTCCAAATGGAGCAGTGGCCGAGCAAGTCTTTACCCAGCCTTACAGATTGCTGAGTGCACTGGCAGCACCCAGGGTCAGGCAAGCCCTTTGTGAGATCAGGGAAGTTGGTGTGTAAGACCAGCCCCACCCTTGCTGACCCTCTGACGCCATGGAGCTGCGGAGGGGCAAGCACTCCTGGTGAGAGAGTGAGACTTTGTGCTGTTCTTTAGGAACCAAATCCAGACTTTTTAAAAAAATGAATATATACTTGTCAGTCTGTTGACTGTCTCTGGTTTATTTCCAGAGTTACTGAAATGGCTGATTTTGACTCTTAAGCAGCACTGCAGTTGCTTGCTTAGGGAGAGGAATTGTGGGCTGCCTCACGCCCACCTTTATGCCAGAAGCCAGGCACACCACACACACACACACACACACACACACACACACACACACACACACACACACACACACACACACGTCTCATCAGGTGCTATGATATGCAGCCTTCCAGGGGGCCATCACCCCCAGGATTGATTCCTCAAGCCCTGAAAAACCTGCACAGGAAATCTCAGCTCCGAAGTGTTTTTGCCCTGCTGCCTCTCTTACGTGAGAACGGCCGTTAGCCCTTATAAATAAGGACCGAATTTTAAAACAAGCCTTAAAGAAGAGGGGCTGGAGTGTGGACCTCCCCTCTGTCAAGTTGGCCAGCAGCCTGTCTTGTTTATGTATTAAAGTTGACAGTTGGGTCCCTTGGACTGGGAATGGCATTATTTTCTCTTCAGCTTAGTTGGCTGGCAGCCATTTCCTAAAACAGTCTCCTAATCGAATTTTTCCAGGTTGGAAAGCTGTTTAGGCTTGTGCTGTGCTCGAGGTTGTCTGGAATCTGCGCTGATGTATTCTTAACTCTGAAAGGAAATTATTCATGGCTGACATATTAGTGGAGACTAAATTGAGAACATTGGGTTATTACAGAACATTAGCTAACTGACTTTTTGGTGCTACTTCAGAAAGACTGCCAATTAGATGCTGGAGATAGGAGTAATTGTCCATCTGTGGACCCACTGGATGATGAATGTCTGCATACAAGCTCCTCATCCTCTTCAACCTTAGTAGGGAGACACACGTGAGCACAGACGAACTAGCCACTCTTGCTTAACAGGATGCAAGTGCATGGGATTTTAAAGTGCCAGCCCAGGGAAGCCACACCAGTTGTAGAATTCTGGCTTTCAGTTCTCTGGCCTAGTGGTTCTCAAAATGTAATGTAGAAGGAACCGGGACCTCTCGCCCCGTCCAGGAGGCTCATGAGTATAAGATTATTTCATAATAATGCTGGGAGACTAATGGATATAAGATTGTTTCATAATAGCATGGAGAGGTGGTTTGCTTTATTTCACTATTGTAAAAAAGTAGCGGAGTAGTTAGGAGAATGTAGGTGTTTTCTGTTGGGACAGACATAAGTAAGAGTTGATGGACTAAAAGTCACTCTTTTTAGTACTTTTTGTTTTGTTTTGTTATTGAGAAAGTGTATATCACTGTGTAGCTCAGGCTACCCTCAAACTCATAATCTTTCTGTGTTAGCCTCCCACACATCATGTCCAGATTTGCTGGTTGTTTCTTTTATAACATTTTATTTGTGCTAATATGTGATAGATCTTAACATTAATTTAAATTCCTAATATAAATATTGATATAATTCACATTAAAGGTCTTTGGGGTTCACTAATTATTTTGAGAAAGTATGAGCACTATATATATATATATGGGCTATATATATATATGTGTGTGTGTGTGTGTGTGTATATGTATATATACACATATACATAAATGTGTGTGTGTGTGTGTGTGTGTGTGTGTGTGTGTGTGGAGAGAGAGAGATAAGCTGGGGTGATAACTTAGTGGGTAAAGTCTTGCTACGTAAACATGAGGGCATAAGTTCTGATTGCGTATTCGGAAAGCTGGGCATCATGGAGCTGGTGTGTACTCCTGGGGTGGGGGAACCAGGATTCTCCTCGGGGCTTGAGACCAGCCAGTCTAGCAGCAGCGTTGAGCTCTGCATCTGATGAGAGACCCTGTTTTTATAAGGTGAAGAGCAGTAGAGGAAGGTACCCGGTATGCTTTCTAGCCTCCACACAAACATGTAATCCACACGTCAGGAAAGCGCAAGAGCTGTTGTGTACATAAGACATTTTCTTTTCCAATAAAGAAATATTTACTTATTCTTTGTGCATGTGTATATATGCCGCTCTGTGTGTGTGTGTGTGTGTGTGTGTGTGTGTGTGTGTGTGAGAGAGAGAGAGAGAGAGAGAGAGAGTGTCAGAGGACAACAGCAGGGGTTGGTTCTTTCCTTCCATCAGGTGGGTCTTGGGAATTGAACTCAGGTTATTGGGCTTGGTGGTAAGCACCTTTACCCAGTGAACCATCTTGTCAGACCCATACCATCTTTAAAGTAAAATTGCCATCATACTGGATACGTTACATAGCTTGCTTTTATTGTTTACAATGGCACAAATGCTTCCCACATCATGAATTTTACTGGGTGCATGGTATTCTGTTAATAACATTCTCATAATTCAGCTGTATAATATTGCTTTGACAAATTCTCTGTAATTTATTGATTGGTTGCTTTTGTTAGCACTGGGGACGGAACCTAGGCTCTCATGCATGCAAAATTAGTGCTTTAACCCCCGAGCTATGTCTCTCTTGATCATTTCCTCATGGTTTAAGAAATGTAAAATGATCTGCCTGTGTTGACTTTTGGGGGTGAGTGACTAAAGTCATCCTTGCAGTATAGAGAAGAGTAGATTCGAGAATTCCCAGAAAGGCCCGGCTACACGGCACCTGGAAACCTGTGTGTAGCTTTAAATGAGCAGTGCCCGTGCCTAAGCTACTTCTGTAAGCTGTGTGGTTTAACTAAACACTGGCTTTATAATTGTTAATTGTTGTTATTATTTGCCCTCCCCGAACAGCCTTGGGCATTGAGTGAGTCTCTAATGGATTTGGGACCCTTTGCTGTCTAAACTTACTGCTGGAGGGGTTAGGTGTGTCCTGTTCAATCCTACCACAGTTCAGCTCATCAGGCTGCTCCTGAAGCCTTTTCCCTTTGCTGATCCAACTCACTCCTGCCTGGCTGTGAGGCCCTTAGGACCTTCTTTCTCTGTGTAGCTACTTGAGTATCTAAGGTTCTGCAACCTCGTTAGAACTAGCTCTTTTCCCTATTCAGCTATGAGGTTCTGTCAGCAGGAGTCTCCGAGACTACCCCTAGATTCAATGATTTGCTGGAAGGCCTGGAGGCAGAATTTCAGGAAATATAAGAAGGGAGAGCCTGGAAGGCAGTTGGCTGAACTAAGGGGAGGTAGGTGCTGTAGCTAAAGTGTCTTCCTTGGGGGAGACATAAACGACGTGTACCCCTCCTTCTAACGAAGGGAGGTGCAGCCCTATCAAGGGCCACCTAAGGGAACCGTGAGTATGTTAGGCTTCCCTACAGAACGGTGGGTAAGGGGCTATGGGCAAGAGCATGGGTGAGGTCCAAGCAGCCACACTGGACGGTGGCTTCCCCAATGTGTCTTCAGCCGTCCCCACCTGTATCTCCTCTGCCCTGTCTCCCCCAAGACCTTGTGAAATCACCAGGGCAGACGGCATACTTCTGGCGTACTTGTGTGAGGAGTGTGGCTGGATGCTCAGATGGGAGTCTCATGACCCTGCCCCGCCCCCCCACGAGGGAAAGCCAGCAGCAGTCACCAGGCCCGGCTGTGATGTCTTCTGGGGTCAGGCCCATCAGAACTGAAGGTGTCACAGTTTGGCCAGGAGGATGGTCCTGCACTCTAGCCTTTCAGTGTGTTTGGAGAATTCTAAGTAGTTTGGTCTTGTTGTAGAAAGGAATGGTCTCGGATAACACTCGAGTGGTTTCGTTGTGGAGGAGAAAGGTGTCAGAATATCAAGGTCAGTGGATGGACGGCGATTCCAGAGGCAGAGGACGAAGGGGACGAAGGGGAGGCATCAAGGGCGAATGAATGGATGGGGACTGCTGGGTGAATGAAAAGAAGAAATAAAAATGACTGCTCCTTGATATGGTGGGGGTTAGCGTAGATATGAGGGAGGAAACAGCCAGAGTCCAGAGTGGGCGTGACCAGCAGGCTGAGCTGGGCCATTTGGGGGAGGGAGGGAGGGAGAGCCAGGGGACCGAGAGGCCAAAGGGTAAAAAAGGCCAAGATGAGTAGATTTTATAGGAAGAGCTGTTTGGGGAGGGGCAGCTCAGCCTAGGCCCTGGGCTGGGGAAGATTAGGGTAAAGGGTAGGGTGTGCCAGCCGGAAGGATCTTGTAACAGAAAGGGACTGAAGGATGCTGGGAGAACCTGGTGGCCAGAGTCTACTTTGATATGTTAATAAGCGCCTTGCTTAGCCATTGTCCCAGATTTGAGAGCTAACACTGAGGTGAGGCTCCTGCCCCAGATGTGTGAGACCTGAGGAGTTTCTGAGAGCTGCACCCAGGCTCATTATTGCCAGGGAGGTTGGAGGGGGTGTGAAGATCCCCACGGGGCGTCTGATTCCCAGCAGGGAGGGACTGTGTGCAGATGGGTGGGCACTTCTCCAGAAGGCCTCTGGGTACTCCCTGACGGGAAGGAGGAGTGCGCCTTGTCCTTCTGATGGTCCCCACTGACCCTCATTGGGGACATTACTGCTGGAGTAGGGTAAAGCGTAGACACTCAGTTGTATAAAATACTCACATCCGTGGGTTCATGTGGCCAGGACCTTGTGACAGATGGAAAGAGTGGAGGTTTAGACTTGGCTGTGGCTGACCGGGTGGGGGTGTGATCAGGGTTTTGTTGAGGTGCATGTGTGGAATAGTATTTATCTTGACGCTTTCTGTGTGGCTTGGTTGTCTCATCCATAGTCCTTAGGCTGTAGTAAGCCTAACATTTTCCTCCTTCCCCTCTCCTCCCTTTCCCTCCCCTCTCCTCCCCCTTTCTTCCTTTTTCCCTCCCTCCTTCCTTCCTTCCTTTTTGTCTCTCCATCACGCCCATATCAAATTCCTTGGAGCTGGAGTTGTGGATGGTTGTGAGCCACCTGACGTGGATGCTGGGAACTGAACTCTGGTCTTCTTTGGAAGCAGCAAACTGTAACTGCTGAGCTATCTCACAAGCCCCGTGGATTTTTTGTTGCTTTTTGTGTGCAATTGCTGGTGGTCCTCCAGTTGCTGTCTTTTCTAGAACCTGACTGGAACAGATGAGGTAAAGAGAAATTCAGAGATATATGTTGTTCCTTGGGTCCCAAGGACTCCATGCCTCCTTCTTCCCAGAGAATTGTGTGTGTTTGTAACTCCTGGCTTTTTGTGGTACCTAGCAAGTATAGAAAGTGTGTCTATTACAGGCATCTTGCTCTTGAGAAAATTCTTCAAGCATAATTCCTCAACGGAAAATTCATATTCTGAGACTGTGTCTTTATGAAAACAGATTATTATTGCACATAGATTATGAAGCAGACACTGAAAGAAGTTAAAGGGACTAGAAATGATGGCCTGTACCCTCACCCAGATAGCGAGACAAATGGGCTTGTGTCTGCATCTGCCTCTTGGGTAGCTTGCAGCACGGGCTGTCAACAGTTGTCTGCCCGATGCTCATTTGTGTCTCTTTTTTCAGTGCTAGGCCTTTGATATTTTCCTGGGGTGTGATCCATAAGGCAGCAGAGTGTCTGTATCCTGCCCCTAGTTAGGGTGAGTGGCCTTCAGCCTGGAGCCTCTGACGGTTTTGTAAGGCCTACTGTGACTGTAATCTGGTGATCGGGCTGGCAAGCCAACCGTCGCAATGGGGTTAGGGCTGTCGTTTGGTAGTCGAGCACTTGCCTAGGATGCACAGAGTCCTGAATTCTGAATTCAGACCCCCGAACTCCAGTAACAACAGCCATCTGATGGGAGGAAAGTTCCAAGCGGAGGAAAGCATGGGAAGGCTGCTCGTGTGTTGGCACACACCTATAATTCTAGCAGTTTGCTCAGAAGCTGAGGCAGGGAGATTGTGAGTTCAAGGCCTGCCTGGGCTACTGAGTGAATAACAGACAGGCAGAAAACTATTAGGAGAATGTGAAACCAAGGAGTAAGAAGAAGGTAAAGGAATAGCCATCCCTGCCTAGGATGCCCAACAAGGCAGTGCGGTGTCACAGTGTCTGGGCAGCCTTGTTAACTTTGAACACCTGGGAGTTGAATGGCCTCCACGGGGTTGGCCCATGGGACACGGCTGTGGTGTTTCTTTGATCGCTGATTGCAGTAGGTGGTGTCACCCCTGGGCAGACCGTCCCTCGTTGTAGGAAGAAAACAGGTTGAGCTGAGCAGGGGATGAAACCAGCCAGCAGCATGTGGGGTAGCGTCCCTCCCTTGTGGCCTCTGCTTTAGTTCCCAGCTCCATGCTCCTGCCTCCGCTTCTCTGGAGGGGGGACTGGAACCAGTAATCCCGATAAAACCCTTGCCTCCCCTGGTTCCTTTTGGCTCTTTAGATTAAGAAGGTTCTAATCAGCTGGGCGGTGGTGGAGCACGCCTTTAATCCCAGCACTCGGGAGGCAGAGGCAGGCTCTCACAAGAGCGAGTTCCAGCACAGGTTTCAAAATGAAGAGGGTTCTAATCTTTTTAGATGAAGATGGTTCTAGTGCGGCGAGCTGTGCTCAACCTGTGGACATGACCCCTTTGTGTGTGTGGGTCACATATCAGAGATCCTGCTTATCATATGTTTACATGACAATTCATAGCAGCAGCAAAATGACAGTTATGAAGTAGCAATGAAATAATTTTATGGTTGGAGGTCACCACAACACGAGGAACTGTAGTAAACAGTGGCAGCATTGGGAAGTGAGAACCACTGTTCTAATGTAAAATGGAATGCTCTATGTTGGAGAATTCTTCATAGGAAAGTACGAGACATTGACTCTTTTGGAGATAAAAAACAAATGTGTGTTTTATTTTCCTTTAAGAATAAAAACTTATAGAAAACAGTGTGTGGTAGAATATTATTTCCAGGTGTGTGACTTTTGTTTAGCCTGCATTTGTTTAACTCTGTGAAGCTGTGTTACTTTGCCTGTCTGAAACACCTGATGTCCTAATAAAGAGCTGAATGGCCAATACTGAGGTGGGAGCGAGGATAAGCGAGGCCGGCAGGCAGAGAGGAGAAATAGGAGAATGAGGAAAAGGACCAGCAGGAGAACAGGGAGAGGGGGACGCCAGGGGCAGCCACCCAGACAGCCATGGAGAAAGAAGGCAGGTAAGATAAGCAGAGTGAGAAAGATTAAAGGCCAGAGAGAAAAGGTAGAGGGTTAATTTAAGAAAAGCTGTCTGTCTAGCTGCAAGCCAAGCTGAGGCTGGGCATTCGTAAGTACTAATACGTCTCTGTGTGTGGTTTATTTTGAGAGCTGGGTGGCAGGCCTCTCAAAAAGCCAAAAGAACAAAAACACTTCAAACAATAATAATGCATGCCAGTAAGTTTAAGGAGAGATGTTTACACCTATCTGCTAACTTTGACTCCCGTTCTCTATGGTTATTGAACTTTGAAGAACAAGATCAACCAAAGTCACTGTCAATACTAAAAACTGTTTTTATAACCTTTACTTTTATTCTCTGTGAGTGTTTTGCCTGCACGCAAGTGTGTGTGTGTGTGTGTGTGTGTGTGTGTGAGTGAGTGTGTGAGAGTGTGTGTGAGTGTGAGAGTGTGTGTGAGTGTGAGTGTGTGAGTGTGTGTGTGTATGTGTGTGTATGTGTATGTGAGTGTGTGAGAGTGTGTGTGTGTGTGTGAATACCATGTGTGTGCAGTGTCCACAGAGGCCAGGAGAGGGCACTGGATCCCCTAAGACTGGAGTTAGAGATGATTGTGAGCCATTATGTGGGTGCTGGGAATTGAACCCATGATCTCTGTGCTCTTAACCCCTGAAGCCATTTCTCCAGCCAGACACTGTCAATATTTCTTCTTCTATTTTCTTTTCTTTTCTTTTCTTTTCTTTTCTTTTCTTTTCTTTTCTTTTCTTTTTTTCTTTTCTTTTCTTTCCTTTCTTTCTTTCTTTCTTTCTTTCTTTTTTTTAGACGTTAAGTCTGCTAAAATGAGTACCCTCCTAAGTTATGTAACCTTGTCCCCTCCTCCCCTCTCATTTCACTATGATAATGGAACTTAGGTCTTGATGATGAAATTACAAAAAAGATATTGCTCCTTCCCCGAGGAACTTGAGCAAATCTGTTCAGATTAAGATGCAGTTCTAAGGATACGAGTCTCTGTTAGCTCTATGCAGCTAATTCCTGCACAGAGCTATTTAATGCCAGGCCTATTCCTGATGCTGTCTTGAATCACCCTGTTAATGATTGTCTACCTAAGGGTGATGGAGAGATAGCAGTACTCCGGAGATTTGCTGGTCATGGCTCCCACTTACTTGTTCTGTGAGTGTCAGATCGCATGTACTTAAGAGCATGGAGGGACCTATTCAGAGTCCCTTCATGTACTTACCCTTCAGGGTAGGTCTGCAGAGCACCCGGAAGACACCGTTGAAATAGACGAGTGCCAGGTACTCTCAGCCCCTCCCCATCCCTCATGCGTCATCCTGTCAGCTGGAGAAAAGAGTTTGTCAGAGGGCTCCATTAAACTCTGGGCTTCTTGGCTGTAGCTTCTGAGGAAGGTGCTGGCCTCTTCTGAGACAGTCTGCAGGTTTCATTCAGGTCCAACCTCTCACCTACAGAAGAAGCATTTCTGGAAGCTGAGGAAATGGGGACAGCTGACATTGTTTATGGCCGTTGGTTGCCTGTCTGTTCTAGGTAGGGATTGTCTGTTTGCAACTGGATTTCTAAAGGTAAAACTCAGGACCTCTGCAGCCCTATCAGCCTAGGCTTTGGCAGTCATTCCAGTAACAGAGACGAGGGAGGGCAAAAAGTAGAAACCAAAATGTCACCAGGGCCTGAATTGGAAAGAGAAAGAGATAAAGGGGTCCAGTGACCCCTAAGGTCTTGTCCAGGGATTTGACACGGGCTTTAGGTTTAAATAAGGGAGGAGTGGGCTGGAAGCGACAGCATCGACAGTTAACAGTTCTGGTCACCGTGTGTTCTAATTTTGCTGCTCATCGGGTCTTTGAGGTGTCTGAAGTCATTAGTACTGTTACTGCTCAAAGGGACCAGTCTGTTTTTAAGCTTACCCTTGCTGCGGGACACAGACTGGCTGTTTGGATAATGGCCACCTTCTAGGTGTCTGCTTGCCAGGTTTGCTCTCCTGGAATCCAGAGTGACCACAGGGTTAGGACAATAGCTTTTTATCTTTGTGCCTTCAGTCTTGAAGAGAAGGCAGATAGTTTAGGCACCCCGTTTCTAAGCAGACCTTCCTTAAGGGCTGGCACATCGAGGTGGGGTTCAGCTGGGTTCTGACCGAGTAGGCCGATGTGGGGCTTCAGGGTTCCATCTTGCTCCCATTGATCTGTGGGTGTCTTTAGAGAAAGCTGCTTCCCAGGGCCTGCTAAATACCCGTTTATTCTCAGCACCTGTCTTGCCTGCGCTGCTGCTTGCAGTGGGTTTTGACCCTGCAAACTGCCTGTGGAACCCGGGATTCCTTTGTTCGTCCATCCTCTGTTCCCTCACCCCCACCCCCCACCCCACTATCCCTCTTTCCTCCTCCTCCCTCTCTCCCTCTCCCTAAGCTCCTCCCCTTCTGTCAGCTTATTTTAGAGCTTTGTAAGTGGGGGATTGCCTCCAGTTCCTTACAGAGTCTTTCAGTTTTAACTTGCCTGAATAAGAACAACAGATGTGATTTAAAAAAAAAAAAAAAGTATAATACCTTTCAAAGATAGTGGGTTCCTGAAAAGTAAGTCTGTAGGCTGTAGAAAGGTGTTACTGAGTGTGTGTGTGTGTGTGTGTGTGTGTGTGTGTGTAAAGTTTTTCCCCCTCTCTGTGAAAGAATACAAGGTAACAAACACTAAAGGACAGAGGGACTGTTAGGATCAGACCCATGACAAGTCTCACCCAGAACCTGTAGCTCCTCCCAGCAGGTTTCACCCCGCCCCCTACCCTAATTTCTCCCGTGGGAGGAGGTGGGGCTTTCTCTTCCCTCTGCCCAGTTTGATCCCACGTAGATAACTAAGCTGTTTGGGGATGCTAGGCTTTTGGCTCAGGCTGTCCCCCTCCCTCTCCCCCTCCCTTCCCCTCCCTCTCCCTCTCCCTCTTCCCCTCCCTCTCCTTCCCTCCTTCCCTCCTTCCCTCTCCTTCCCTCCTTCCCTCCTTCCCTCCCTCCCTCCCTCCCTCCCTCCCTCTCTCCCTCCCTCCCTTCTTCTTTCTCTCCCTCCCTCCCTTCTTCTTTCTCTCCCTCCTCTTACGGTCTGGTTTCATCTGCTGGTCTTGCTCAGCCTGGGCTCTTCCCTCTGCCTGCTTTCTTCCTTGCATCTACAATTAAAAAATCTCTACTTTAGGAGTAGTCCTGTCCTCATTGTATTTCATTATTCAGGAACAAAGCAAAGTAATCAACATTCTTTCCAACCATAATTTTATAGTTTATCATAACTTCTTAAAAAACAAAACAAACATGCAAAAAACCCCAAAAATCTGTAATTTTTGTTAACTTTAACATTCACGAAGTTCAGTAGTAAGCCCCATATCTTAGTTAGAAGGTCCATTGGTTGAAAGCTTTAAATTTCTGTTCTATTTTTATGCATTTATAATGCCCATAGATACTGTACATCAGTTTTTTTTCTTACAGTGAGTCCAAAAGTGTTATTTCAAACTATCAAATCATATTAAAATTGTCATTTTCACAAAAGGATCAAACGTAAACAATTTATTTTGGAAGTTTTACACTTAAATCCCATCTGCAATGGAAACAAAACAGTAGGCAGATTCCTGTGCCCATGGGAATGGACAATCCCCCCAGGTTCCTGCCATTGCCCCACGCAGAATGCAAATGATTAAAAACAAAGCAAATGCAGGAATTTTGCTATAGATGTTGAAAATGGGGGATTGTATAAACACGCCAGTCATTTGGAGAGGTTTTTGTTTATATTAAAGTTTGAACTAAATTGGAAAAACTCTTAAAGAGTGTTCTAGACACTTCTCAAAAGCTCGTGACTTTCTAGATTGAAATGCAATGTTGCTCTGTGCTCTGGTGTAGGGGACTCCTTACTGTGGAAGGGTAGATTCAGAAGTGACTGACAGTCGTGTGAGCATGGACCGAGAACATCGCCTAGGTCAGAAACTGCGGTGTGACCTTACCCTCTGGCCCAAGGGGCCCTCTCTGCACTGACTTCCAGAAGCACAAGTCCTGCCCTGGCCCCATCCCCATCGGTTTCTTCTACGTTTTCTGACATGGATCCTGGTACCAGTTTAGTTCTGTCTCTGTTAATCTCATGCAGGATTGTGCTATGGGTTTTGTGGTCTAGACTCCAGTGTTAGTCTTGGGTTTCATAGCCTTTGTCTTTGGCGGCCCTTCCACATCATTTGAAGCACATGCTGTGTGTTTCGTTGGGTCAGATTAGATTGAGATCACCTGGTGGTCTTGTAGGAGCGCCGTGAATGTCGGGTCTGCTTTTGGTGCATCTCGGTAGGAGGTGCTAGTCTTGGCCCTGTTATGACTGGTGTGAACTTCGGCCACTCCCTTAACATAAGGGATGTCTGCCAAGTTTCCCCACTCTAAAATTAGCATTTGTTCCTGTGTAAAATAAGGACTTGGTGGGGAGATACTTTGAGATGATGTTAGTCCCTCATTCCTTACCAGACTTGCACCTGCTAATTCAGCATCCATGTTTGTTTCCCGCCTGAATCAGTTACTGCTGTGATGGTGACACTCGGCCCCCTCATCTGAGAAGGTCTACTCTGTTGTTGGTTACTGATTACCATTTTATTCAGTGGGTTATAATCTATTACCGTCAGTAGTTAGGTTTTGTTATTTAAATTGTCCCAGTGTAGCTAGTAAGAGCCCTTAGGTGGCTTTGTGTCCTTCTGACTATGTCTCTCATTTTGTCTTTGAGAAAGTTTTAACAATGTTATCATTGTGTGCCTGTGCCTGTGTGGGGACCAGCTTGCCCGAGGACAGCTTTGGGAGAGCTGATTCTTTCCTTACACCATTACATGGATGCTGGAGCTTGAACTTGGGTCTCTGGGCTTGAGTAGCAAATGTCTTTATCCACTGAGCCATGCCACTGGCTCCCTTTTTGTCTTCAAATATTATTCCTTTGAAGTTATTATTATTATTGGTGGCAAGTGGTATTCAAAACCCAGTGTGCTGGCATTGCCTGTGTTTCAAGGGGAGGGACGTTAGGCTGCTCACCAGCACGGACCCTTTGGGGTGCTCTGGGGCCGATGTCCCTGGCAATAGTCTCCAGACTTGGGGGGGGGCGGTTGGGCCACACACTTAATTCCTGCAACCTTGGATATGATCTGATCTCAGACCGTGCTCCCCATAGTATTTTCTAGATATTTGAAAAGGTGGTGGTCTCCTAGATACATTTTAGAATACATACAACCTCCTTCCCCAGTTGTCATCTTGCAAAGTGTTGACTTGCGGTTGTTATGAGTTTAGGGAAGAACTGTTGTACAGGAGGGGTCTTCCCTGACCAGGAGTTAGAGGTGATTTCTGTCTCCCCCATCACCCCTAGCCAACTTAGTTCTACTGTTTTTGCTATAAAATTGCCTCCTGTGATAATCGTCACATTATCAATCATGGCTCTGTTTCTGAGCTGGGGTCTTGGTCTGTGGCTTGGTTGGTCTTCGATCCCAATCCCAGATCTTCAGGGACCCTCCTGATTCTGAGAAGCTGGCACCTCGTCTCCACCACCACCTTTGGCTTGTTCTGCTTTTGGATTTATGAATGGTATCTTAGCATTTGTTATGAGTTTACACAGGAAAGTGCCTGTGCCAGGAATGTCCAGTATGGAATTTCATTAAACCCCGTCATCCGCATCTGTAAATGGGACACGGGGCACCCTGAAGTCCTTAAAAGCCTCTCCTGGTCACAGTACCCACTGATTCCTGTCCTTTCTACAGCAGGTTTGTGGGGGGCGGGTATGGCAGCTTATGTGGCTTTGCTTCTCAGTATCAGGAAAGTGGGCGTTGTGCCAGCTAATTACCCTGCTGTGTATGTCTGGAGTTCAGTGTGCCTGAAGAGGGCGGTGAGCAGGGCTTTCACAGGGTTTTAGCCCCGGCTTTACAGGGTGCGAGGGCAACCTCGGCTCTTCCTCTTCCTCCTCCTTCTCCCTCCTCTTCCTCCTTCCCCCTCCTCCTCCTCCCTCCTCCCTGCTCCTTGTCCCTCCTCCTCCTCCTCCATCTCTATGTAGGTCTGTAGAGTCCTCACATCCTTATGGTTACTAAGTTAGTAGGGACTCTGTTGGGCAACAAGCGAGGACCTGTTTTGATTTTTAGTGCTACTGCAGTGAGTATTTTCTTGCAAAATGAGGATTTTAATTATATATCTGTTCTTGCAGTTTTGTTAGTTTATTTTTGGAAGTATACTTTAAATTTTGAAAGCATTTGTACAGATAATTTTTTAATGTAGTTAAGGATTTTTTTTTTTTTGCAGATTTTATACTTGAGTGTTGTATTTATATACCGTTCAGCCCCCCCCTCCTTCCTCCAATGGCTCCCGTGTCTCCCCCAACTTCTCAAATTCATCTCTTCTTTGATCATTACTGCTACACATGTCATATACATGTTTATATGTATGGACATGCAGCCTGCTCAGTCTATTTCATGTTGCTTATCTCTACCTGTGCAGGATTCCCCATGATCATGACTCAGCAGTTGGTGTTGGGGCAAATTTTGAGAGTTTGACCTCAAGTAGTTTATTTTAAGCGTATTTACCTCACACATTTGGAAAAATGCTTCCTGGTGATAATGAACTCAATCCCCCGTATATTTTCAAAGCTGAAGGCACAATTGCATCAGAACTCTTTGTAACAAGTGACATCTTCCATAAGGATGGGTTCTGTAGATTAACCGGAAAACAAGCTCAGGATTAAACCAGGTGGGGGATGGGGAAGGACAGCATGCCACAGATTGACTGAGGCAAACATGCTCAAGATAAGGGTCTCAGGGAGGATTTGAGATGGTCTGGTCCCACAGAAAGACCACCAGGCTACTAACCAAGTCTGCTCCCGGCTTCTGGGCTGCAAACAGGTTATCTACAGCTGTCCCTTTGAAGAGCTAGCCCTGTGTGTATAGCGTTTCAGGTTCCCCTGGTGTTTACCAGGGAGCACAGGAACATGCACTCCTACTTACCTGTACTTAGGGCTGCCATTTGGGATTGGATAGCCTATCATGGCACTAATCCCTGCAGAACACTGCTCCTCCCTCCCTCACTAGCCGTTGACTGTCTCTATACAGCTAGGCAGTCAATGTGTGGGACCTTGCGAAAATTTCCTCGGTGCACATTGACATGTTAACTGGTGATCTAGGTCTCATTTAGACAACCCTGTTGTTGAGATTTCATGGATGCAAACCTCCTTGTCATGAGCCTGCTGCTCTCTGGTCCTCTGGCCCATAGTATCCTTCTGACCCATCCCCCCAACTTGCGTGATTTTCCCTGAGCCTTAGGTGTTGCATTGTAGATGTATTATCAGTTGGGGCTAGGCCACATGATCATTTGCATTTTGACGAGTTGTGGATCTGAAATAGTTTTCCTTCTGTTGACAAAAACAGCTTATTTGATGAGGAGTGAGAACTCTACTTACCTGTGGGTAGAAGGACAAGGGTTTAGAGCATGGTTAGAAATGATATTGGTTAGCAAAATGGCAGTAGAACCTGCATGATTTGTAGGCTGTAGAAGTGTGTTGGTGTTATTTTTAAACACATATACTAAAAGACAAATCATACTAAATGATTTTTTTTGTTTTGCTTCTAGAAAAACTAATTGCTTATCAACGAGAATTTCTTGCTTTAAAAGAACGCCTTCGAATAGCTGAACATAGGATATCTCAACGCTCTTCTGAGTTGAACGCCATTGTCCAACAGTTTCGCCATGCAGGAGCAGCAAGTAATGGAAGTAATACTGCATTTAATACATTTTCAGGTACTTTAAAGTGGCATACGTTCATGAGTTTTTATGGGGTGTGTGACTGGAGAGTTCTGTGAATAGTTTGCCAGTCAGCATGTTTTGTCCTTTTCAAAAGAAAAAGAAAAAAAAAAAAAAACCACGCAAAATTTGCTATTCTGGTGAATTATAAATGCACTTTTGTTAATTGCTGAATTTGATTTCGATAAAATGTGTTACATTTTATCAGTGATAGTGAAGAACCTGTATCTTTTGAAAGCATTCATAATGAGATTACATTTTAACCTTTGGGCTGACAGGATGGCTGAGTGGTCAAAGGAAGCTTGATGCCAAGCCTAACAGCCCTGGGTTCAGTCCCCAACCCCACATTGTCTGTGATTTCCCACCCCCTAAATAAAAATCAATTTTAACTTTCATTTCAGTCTGCGTATGAGATAATGTAAGACCCGCGAGAGCGTGGTCCCTCATGCTCCCACTCAAGAAAGGCGCCCCCCCCCCCAAATCACTCACGAGAAGTGGTCTTGATGCAAATGCATAAGGTCCTTTATATTCCAGTATACTGGGGCCGTCAGCCATACACCATGCAGGGTAGAGGGCTGAGGACGACTCTAGCACAGAATTGAGACAGCTTTTATAGAGTTACAGCAAAGCCTGCGCATCATGAACCAATCACCTCGTAGCATCCAGTGCGGACCAGTTACTTTAAAGAATCCAACCCTGCCCTTAGCCCAGGAAGTCTGCTTTCGCACAGGCTTCTGGGTGTTCATTCACTACCGTAAACACTAAAGTAGGTGACCATCAGCTTGGGATTTAAGACTCCCAGCTTCCTGGGTTTTCTGGGGAATTAGGCTAAATTTTTCCATCCTAACAATAACTCATGTTTGACCTTAGGTGGCCTCTGAGGAAATCTATGAGCTTCTCTTGCATCTGTATGATAATAAGGAAGACGCCTGGCTTAAAGTGCGAACCTGGGAAGTGTCTGACCCTGTCCTGGGGAACATGTATCAGAGGAGCACTGCCTCTCTGTGGCTGTTCCTTCTGCCCCTGGCTGTCAGTGGTTCAGTGTCTGTGCCAGGCCCCGTGCCCTTTCCAGACTAGCATTTTACATTCGGCTTCAGGGACTCTGAACAGAGCCAGCCAGGGACGCCTTACGTCGTGATATCAACACCTGACCTCATTTTCAAAGTTTCCTGTTTCTCCCTCTCCTCCAGAGGACACGTGTGTGTTTTGTCACTGTACCATTTACAATCACAGAATGCTACAGTTACAGAACAATCACCCAGAAGCCTTATGATTTCTATTAACAACATTTTTGTTTCCTTTTAGTCTTTTGTATACATTTTTTTAAAGTATTTTCTTGGAATTATACTATGAAGTATCCTTAAATTATCATTTTTTTTTGTTTGAGACTGTCTTTTTCTCTGTAGCTCTGGCTGTCTTTGAACTCGCTCTGTAGACCAGGCTGGCCTCAGAGTCACAGAGATCCACCTTCCTCAGTCTCTAGAGTGCTGTGATAGAAGATAGACACCCCAGTGTCTGGCATTCGTCAAAATACTGTGTACATTAAAATTTTGTTTTAATGGGATAGGATCTCCTTCTGTAGCCCAGGCTGGTCAAGAAGTCGCCGTCTGTGTCTCCCAGACAGGCTTCAGACTGTTGTAATCTTCCTGTTTCAGCCTCCCTGGTGGTTAGGACTGGAGTTGTGCACTCACCACACTGGCTAAAATACTTTAGTAGCTAATGTGCTAATCATAAACCATAGCAAATTAAGCATTTCCTTCTATAATTAGCAAATGGATGTTTTCCTGGGTCGTTTTTCCTCCGCTAAAATCACAGTCTGTGAGAAGCAGCTCTGTGTGTCAATTGGCTGCGTTTGTGGCAGCCCTGTGATCTTCATTAGATTATGTTTTGATGGCCGGTGATTTTTAGACACATGGCACCATTCCTGGAACAAGACAGAAAGCCATTAAGTATCTGTTGAATGCATAAAATCTAAAACCATCCAGAGAAAATGCTTGAGTCACAGGACAGACTGTTTCAGGGCCTTCCATTCTGCTGAATCTCTGGAACAGTAATTACACCATGATTGACATTTAAGCATCATTCAAGCTGTTGCTGACGTGTTGGGTAGGAACAGGGTATTGTAACATTGATTTCTTTACAGTGAGGTTCAGCTTTAATTTTATTATGATAGTGTATATGTGAGTTTGGTATGGGTGGTGGTTTTTTTTGTTTTTGTTTTTTGTTTTTTTTTTTTTTTTTGCATAAGTCTGTGTACTGCACGTGTACAGGGTGCTGGGTCCTCTGGAGGAGTAGTAGGTACTTTTGATGGCTGATCCATCTTTCTAGCCCTCTTGTTATATTTTTAGTGGTGTTGTGGTTACCAATCCTTCCTGTGAACTTCCTTGTTTAGAAGGTGAAATTTTAGTTCAATGAAAATTTAAAGCAATATTGTGTAATTAACGGGAGGTGTTTAGTCCATAACCTACTCAGTCACTCATTGGTTCCCCTAGGTGAAAATGGAAACCACATGAAGGACTAACATGTGCTGAGAGCATTCTCTACTTCTGCTGTGTAAAATGTTTCACTTACACTTTTTAGGAAGATACAATTTCCATGCAAAAGTTGGGCGGGATAGCAATGCATAAAGAAAATGGAAGTCATCCTGGACAGCTGTACAGGGTACAGGAAAGTGAAGTGCTGTGGTGGCCACTGTGTCTGCCTTTGACTTCATATGTAGACGGCGTGTTTAGAGCTCACTTAGTGGGCGTTCTCATAAGCGTTGGATAGTTTTCAAGAGGGAACATCAGAGGCCTCCGTAAAGTAAGGGGTCCCCACCATTTAATTGTCTTTCTGCATTTCAGATAATACCCTAAAGCTACTAAAGGAGCTGACGAGCAGAAAATCCCTTCAAGTGCCAAGCATTTATTATCATTTGCCTCATTTATTGCAAAATGAAGGGAGTCTTCAGCCTGCCGTGCAGATCGCCAGCGGAAGGACGGGAGGTGAGCTCCCTGTGTGCCTGTTACCTGAACTGGGCTTTGGCAAATGATTTTGACTACTAGAATGCAGTCTAATAGGACAAAAGATTAAAATCTCGCCCCCCGCCCCCAAATCTCCGCACAGCACCTTGGGGCTCACCTAAACTGCTCTTTGAAGGGCTATGGGCATTTCTTCTCCATGTATCAGAGTGGGGTTTAGTAGACCTGTAGTTCAGGTACATAAATGCTTAAACCTTTGTAAATTTTGTTTTTAAAATGGGGGGGTTTAGAGGGATGACCTTCACCCCCATGTCTTACCCAGCATTGATGGCTCTTGCTTCATGGTCCTGCCACAGGATTTGTCTGTCTGCCCTACTTTTCCCTAGACAGACAGAGGCGCTGTCAGTCTCATGAGCTTCGCGGTTTGCTGCTTTCTCCTTGGCCCATTGTAACCCTTGAATTTTCCTAATAGGATCTTTTGGCTACTTTATATTTCTAGTTCCCCATTTTTGCTTGAGTTCAATGTTTGACTTAATTGAACTTGGACAATTTAATTTGAATTTTTCTTCATAGGTTTTAAAATATAGAGACCAGAATATTAAAATTGATGAACCAATTACTCTAGAGCTATTGAAATTCATTTTCCTTTGTTGTTGCTTGGGGATTTTTATTGTAAAATGGGGTTCGCTATGAAGCCCAAGCTTCCTTAGAACACACTTGCCTCTCCCTCCTGCTCCTGAGTGGCTGGGGTTACAGGTGTGCATCATCCTTTCAAGCTTGAATTTCCTATTTGTGTTACTTTTTAGATTTATTTGATGTGGTACCAAGAGTGCCACCCTCAGAAGGTAGTCAGGAGAGACTGTGGGTCCCCTGGAACTGGAATTATGAATGGTTGTGAGCGACCATGTGGTTGCTGGGAACAGAACCCAGGTTCTCTTCAAGAGCAGTGCGTGCTTCTCAGAGCACAGGGATAGACTGATTGATTCCTTGTCCTTCTCTAGTTTTGACAGTTTGCCTGTGTTTCTGTGTGGCCCCTCTATCTTCAGAGCTTAGCGTCTTCAGATTTCTCCTGGGACTCTTCCTTCCGTGGCTGCACTTTGACCCTTTTAGTTATTTTTCTGTAAAGCCCCCTTTGGTTACACTGAGCATACCAGGTAGTCCAAAATAACCTTTCCGTCCCATGCTTGACTTAGTCCCGCCCACAGATCTTCCCATCTCAAGATGCTTGGCTTGGTCCCGCCAACAAAACCCCTTGCATGGGTACGGTAACCCATTCATGGGTTCCTCCAGGTATTAGGGCCTGGGCATCTTGAAGTCATTATGCTTTTCACCACGATGAGAGAAAGAGAAAACAAGAGCATTGGAAGGTGGAGGGAGCATGAAATATCCTAGAACATAGGTGAAGACCAATGTAACTGAAATGGGTGGGTAGATGAACCATATCAAACCAAAGGAGGCTAGAGATGTTATATAAAGCTAAAAGACTAGGGAATGTGAGATCAGTTTTTTAGCATTAGAAGTGTAGTAGGAAGCCAGTAAAGTAGCAGCCACGACCCCTTTGGTGGCCTAGTGACCCGCTCACAGCGACTGCATATCAGATATCTTACGTATCAGAAATTTACATTAGGATTTATAACAATAGTAAAATTACAGCTATGAAATAGTAACGAAAATAATTTTGTGGTGGGGGTGTTGACCACAGCACAAGGAACTGTATTAAAAGATCTCAGCAGTAGGGAGGTTGAGAACCACTGCTCTAAGGGGTGCAGATAGGTTAGTTAAAGATTTAAGTTTATGAGATCATGTTTGCTACTGTGGAGAGTGTTTGAGGGCATGGGCTATTTTAAGCTGACCATAGTACAGTGGGAAGACAAATATTCTGGGGCCCAAAGACGGCTCAGTGGTTAAGAGCACTGGCTGGTTTTTCTATTGGACCCAGGTTCAATTCCCAGCACCCACATGGCAGTTCACTGCTGTCTGTAACTCAGGTTTCAGGGGCCCTGACACCCTCTAACAGACATACGTGCAGGCAAAACACCAGTGTACATGAAATATAAATTTAAAAGCACAAAACCAAAAACAAATAGGCTTTTAGTTATCCCTTTGTGACAGAGCGAACTTGCACTGTGGGTGGTTTTGGAGGTGTTTGTTTGGATGAGTTTTGAGCACTTAGGAGAGGACAGAGGGACTGACTGGGTCTGGGCTTGAGGGAATGGACGTGGAGAATTCTAAGATCCCAGATGGAGTAACTGGACATGTGTTGGACATGTTCCTGAAATCCAAGAGAGTAAAGCATGTTCTACAGCATTGGCTTTTATGACTTTATTGTATTTTAACTATGCAATGTATGTGTGGGGTGTGTGTGCATGTGACTGTGGTACCTGGGGAGGTCTAAGGTGTGAGGTCCCCTGGAGTTACAGGCCACTGTGAGCCACTTAGAGCCATCTCTCCAACTCACAGCATTGGTATTCAAGAGAAGAGGATGTGCTGAATTTGTGCAGGTTCAGTTTTGAGGAAGCTTCAGAGGTGCTGTCAACCGGGCATTTGGATATTTGAAGATGGGACTCTCGAGTTCAGTTTAAGGCTGTGAGTCATCATTCATGCATAAGTAGTTGCTGAAGAAGTTTATATGAATGAGGTCAGCCAGGGCTTAGGGCTGAGCCTTTACAGTTTGCCAGCAGCTAATGTCCAGTAAAAGAGGAAAATAAAGCTAGGAAGACAGACAGAAGAATGAAGAGCCAACTGACCAACATCTCAAGGAAACAAAGGCTAAACTGACAGTGGATGCTAAAAGCAGAACATAGCTCAGTTATAACTGAAGGTAGACCGAGTGACTAAAGACGGGAAATGCTAAATTTAGGTAGCTTCTACTTACTTTGTTCTAGCATAAAGGAAATAAGTTTCAGAATTTGGAATGTGACTTCCCAGCTCACAGCGACTGTCTGCTCTGCTCCGAGTTGAACTCAGCTTGGTATGCCTGACCTGACCCCCGATTGTCTCCACAGAGAGTATTCTTTCTGCCTTAGATCTATTCTCATCCTGCTAGATCTCGATTATGTGAAGATCATCGTGCCTTCAGCATCCTGCTGCTTCTTCCTCTGGAGTGTTCTTCCTCATCTCTCATTAAGTCTCATGAGAGCAAAGGCGTTGTTTAAACTGTTTCCCGTTTTATGCCTAGCACCTAGAGTATTGCCCTGCCTGTAATAGGTACAGAATGAGTAGATTGCCTCTCAGAGCTACTGGCAACTGTGTCTCTAGAGTGGGAGAGATGCCACCTTAGGGACAGTTCCTCCCACCACCTGTCCCTTGGTATTGTCACTTTTGGGACAGTGAAGGTAGATTCATTTAAGCCTCCTTCCCAGCTTTACAATTCTAAGTATTTCTTAGCATCTCCAGGAAATTGTTCCATGATTAATATTCAGTTTTGTTTTGTCTGAGTCAGGGATTCTCTTTGTAGTCCTGGCTTTTCTAGGATCAGGGTGGCCTCGAACTCACAGAGATCCACCTGCCTCTGCTTCCTGAGTGCCAGGATTAAAGGTGTTTGCCAGCATGCCTGGTTTAGGATTGTTTTTAGCATTTGCTGTGGCATATGTATAATACTTAGGATACTAATGCTTTAAGGCTTTAAGATACAGTTTTTCAATAAAGACTTTGAAATTGTGTAGTAGAGGGAGAAAAAATGATCCTAAGATCATGGTGCTGAATTCTGTCAGTTGCACATGAAGAAGAACCTATAATACCGCATATGATTATAAATAGCACAAGTTAACTACAGTAAATATGGTACCCTGCTTAAGGACCCCAAGGCGGTTCTCCTGGTAGAGTTGATAGCAAGAGGACCTGGAGGTTTATTGTGAGCAGTACATGATGAGTTGTCTGAAATCAGATATACCTGTGCGGATGATATGATTGTCGTCTTCACACCAGCTGGTAATGTTTAAGGTGTGTGTGTTTTGTGTCTTCCCACGTGGTTTAGTTAATTTTTCTTAGCTCGGCTTAGCTGGGTTCACTTGTCCAGTGTCCACCTACTGTGTGTCTTAGAGAAGAAACCACACATAAGCAAATGTGAAATTCATACTAAATCCAGATTGTTCCCTGATGTATTAGCCATGCTGGAGTAAATTTGCATCCATAACATGCAGTATAGTAGAAACTATAACACTGGAACTCTTTAAGGGTTATACTCAACTGGTAATTCACAAAGTTCCTCTGCCACATGAGGATCCAGCACCCTGAAATGCTGCTGTCACCCGTACTCGCAGCACAGGGACCCAAGCCAGGGAGTTCACAGGAAAGCTATCCTGCTACCATGCTCATTCTTGTGTCCTGAGAATTCCATGCCCCCCCCCCCCACACATCATTACTTCATGTTCTCATAGTTTCTTCTGTCTAGGGCAGTTCTGGGCCCTGTAAAGAGTGTCGGCTGCTCATTTTGTGACTTGTCCCCAAATTGCATTTGCCTGGTGTCTCTTTGCCCGCATGGTTCCCTCGAGCTGCTGATAATACAAGACATTTCACTGTGTGTGCTGTTTGCAGCTGTGTGTTCTGGTAGGAGGTTTAATCTTCCTATCACTTATTTGCTGTGGTGTTTACATACACCCCTGGCCTCGCCATGTGGAAGAGAATTATAGTACTATATATAGATGTTCCCTTTAGTCTTTCTAAAATTGAATTACTCTGTTATTCCTATACATTTGTCTATATTGTCATTATAAAATTGTTTTACATATGACTATATTTTTATTTTCCAGTTTCAATAGTAATGGGAATTCCTACCGTGAAGAGACAAGTTAAATCTTACCTCATAGAAACCCTCCATTCCCTTATTGATAATCTGTACCCTGAAGAGAAGCTGGACTGCGTTATAGTTGTCTTCATAGGAGAGGTAATTTCTTATTTTTTCCCCCCACCATATGTGATCTGAGAGTTAAGATACTAATCAAATATTTGTGTGTGTTTTTATAAGCCTTTCGACTAACAGTTGCTAACCTATGGGTGGCCACCCCTTTGTGGGGGGTCACATATCAGATATCCTGCATATCAGATGTTTACATTATGATTTGTAAAAGTAGCAGAATTACAGTTTTGAAGGAGCAATAAAATAATTTTATGGTTGGGGGTCACCACAACATGAGGAACTGTGTTGAAGAAGGTATTGGAACTGTTTAGGAAGGGTGAGAACCACTAGCCCAGAGGAAGTATTGTCTTATTATTGGTGCAGACTTTGTGGATATCTCTCTACAATTATCTGATTGGATTTTAGAATGAGGAAGGGCTGAGCCTGTAGCTCAGTGACAGAGCATTTTTGTGGCACCAATGAGATCTAGGTCACACCTTAGTCCTCTCCCCTGTATGGGAAGACCTTTAGGACATACTGTTTGTTCTGGGCTCCTGAGTCCCTCTATTTCAGAATTCTTTATTTCTTTTCAACTGAATATGGTCTTAATGACGGAGTAAACACACATACTACCAAAATTACATAAACATAATAATGAAACTTGCCTGTTTTGTTGTTTTCATGCAAATAAAACATTAGTTTTTAAAGCTTAAATAATTCTTCCTGTGGCTTATATATGTAAATACCAGAGAGTCATTCTTTATATATGTTATGGTATTGTAAACATTTTTCCATGTCAAAAATAAATAAAACACAAGCAATACAACCAAAAAGAAGACTTTGAGAGAATAAAGGTCCCAGAAACATTGTTTTTTTTTTTTTTTTTTTTTTTTCTGGCTTCCAAATATTTATTCGTCTGGTTTTAGAATCATCGTTTCTCACTTTCTGGTCCATGGGTGAGTTTTTGGGTTCTGCAGTGATCAGCTACAGCAGCATTGTGTAAATGGAGTGTGGTACACCTGTGTAGTTACTGACTTGATACTAATTTCTC